>OY754988.1:17931469-18621469 GCA_963576475.1 Molanna angustata | reverse complement strand
CGACCAATGTACGTTTTTTCGCACGAACCGCAAGGTATTTCATATATGCCATGCGATTCTAGAGGTATAACGTCTTTTACTCCTCTGAGTAGAGTTGATATTTTTCCTTGTGGTCTAAATATAGTTTTTATTTGATTTCTTTTTAAAATGCGGCCAATTTTATTAGAGATCCCTGCGATATATGGTAAGAAAGCTACTCCTTTTATTTCTTCTTCGGGTTTAGCTTTTCTGTTTTCTTTTCCATATATTGCCCTATTGATAGTAGATTTTTTGTACCCGTTAGCGACGAGAGCCTGGCGTAGATTATTTATTTCTTTTTCAGCGTGTATTTTATCAGCTAGCTTAATTGATCTGGTGACTAGGGTTTTTACTACTGAATTTAAATGTCCTGGGTGATGGTGAGATGTTGCATTAAGGTATCTGTCAGTGTGTGTAGGTTTTCTGTAGACTGAATAACTTAGAATCCCGCTGTTTGTTTTTTCCACTAATACGTCCAAAAAAGGTAGTTTATTGTTTATTTCTTTTTCGATTGTGAATTTGATACTATCGTGTAAATTGTTTAGGTAGTGAAGAAATTCGTCGAGCTCTGTTTCGCTATGTCGCCATATTATAAATATGTCGTCCACGTATCGCAACCAAATGACCGGCTTTAGCGTGGCGTTCTCGAGTGCATTTTCTTCAAAGTCCATCATAAATATATTGGCTGCTACTGGTGAAAGAGAGGAACTCTGGTGAAAGAGAGGAACCCAACTCTACTCAGAGGAGTAAAAGACGTTATACCTCTAGAATCGCATGGCATATATGAAATACCTTGCGGTTCGTGCGAAAAAACGTACATTGGTCGCACGAACAGGAAGATTTCGGCAAGAGTAGCGGAGCATCAGTTGGACGTCAAACAAAAGAAGCCCACGTCAACTTTGTCCAACCACGTGTTGACCGAGGGGCATAAAATTGATTTTGATGGTGCAAAAACACTCGTCCGCCAAGAAAAAGAAATTTGCCGAGTCTTCCGCGAAGCAATAGAAATAGAACGCCGTGAAAATTCCATGAATACACGTGACGATTCGCTTCGACTACCTGCAGCTTGGAAGCCTCTGATAAACCGGATAAGTAATATTAAAAATAAAGACTGTAAAGAAATCAACAATACTTCTAACATAGAGCCGCCCGCCACCGTTACAAAAATACCTACACGTCGATCGCCGCGTATCATAGCCCTCCATACACAACATAGCGAGCCGCACATAGACCGTCCACAGCAAGCCGATCGACCGGCAGGGAACCTACCACACCCCACCCCCCTCCCGAGTAACTACCCCGCGACCGCAAGTGAACAGTGTCGTAGCAGAGTGAATACACCTAGCTGTACTTCGATACACAGCGAGCCGGCCGGTACCAACGCACCGCCGCCCCCCCCCCCACCCCGCTCGACGTATAACACGAAGCAGCGCTAAGTCGTCGTTTGAATAACATAAATAGACAACACGACAGCACGCTAGCGTCATTATCTTCGTGCACGCGCTCGAGTTAATAGCCTCGATAATGCCCGATGTCATTCGGGCGAAACGTCGGCAAGACAACCAAAAGCCACAGCGGATTATCCGGAAAAATAATGATAATTCATATTCTACGATCCGCGAAAACATCAAAACCAACATATATATATATATATATATATATATATATATATATATATATATATATATATATATATATATATATATATATATATATATATATATATATATATATATATATATATATATATATATATATATATATATATATATATATATATATATATATATATATATATATATATATATATGTTTAAATATAAATATTCGCGGATTGTAGAGATATATGTATAGCTACTTTTCCGGGCTATCCGCTCGTTTTCGTCCTGAAAAGGACGGTTTTGCCGACGTTTCAACCGAATATCATCGGTCATTATCGAGGCTGGTCGGTTCGCAAACGTAGACACGGTGCGACTGACACCGCGTTGCATTTCGCGTTCCTATTTGTGTATCGTGTTGGTGTATTGGCGTGTGATGCGGCGTGTGGGAGGGGTGGCGGTGTGAGCATGAGTAACCGTCGATTCGCGCTCTGTTGTTAGTGGTGGTGTGGTGAGGGTGTCTCCCCTGCAGCTCGGTGACCGTGCTGTATATCGTTCGTCGTATGACGTCACGCTGGCGTCATTGGCGTTGATTCGTTTGTGCATACCAACGCACCGCCGCCCCCCCCCCACCCCGCTCGACGTATAACACGAAGCAGCGCTAAGTCGTCGTTTGAATAACATAAATAGACAACACGACAGCACGCTAGCGTCATTATCTTCGTGCACGCGCTCGAGTTAATAGCCTCGATAATGCCCGATGTCATTCGGGCGAAACGTCGGCAAGACAACCAAAAGCCACAGCGGATTATCCGGAAAAATAATGATAATTCATATATATATATATATATATATATATATATATATATATATATATATATATATATATATATATATATATATATATATATATATATATATATATATATATATATATATATATATATATATATATATATATATATATATATATATATATATATATATATATATATATATATATATATATATATATATATATATATATATATATATATATATATATATATATATATATATATATATATATATATATATATATATATATATATATATATATATACATAATTTAAAGATTAAGTATACATACAAATAAAAAAGAATAACAAAAGGTGCTTGTTAAATATTTTTTAACAATGAATCTTAGGAGTATTAAGTAATGTGTAGGTACTCTATTTTTTTACCCCAGAACAGTTCAAACTTAATCAACTTCATATTAATGTCATATATTATGTGTATACGCATTATTTTGAACTGATAGTTTTTCATATACAAATTCATGTCATCTCCACGATTAAATCCATTTAAACTTAGAAAATGTTCTCACGTTCTGGATATTTAAATTTTCGTTTTAAGAACCTATAGTCTATTCATAGAAATGAAATTAAAGAATCTATAATCAATACAAATGGTCTTCGTTAAATACAGTCGACAATTGTCAACTTTAAAAAAAAAAAAAAGTGAATTATATTATTTAATGATGAGTTGTTGGCCACAGCCCACTCGTTTTTTGTATTGTTCACACGTCGTTTCATTTGTTGTGGATTGATACAATTTATTCATCAGACGAACCCTATCCTATAGTAATGTGGTATTGATATCATTTTAAATAACAAGTAGGGTCTAGAATCGAACCTTGCGTAACGCCAGATTGATTGAGGACATTTGTACGTAATGTCACTCATCAATCTGCTCCTAACACACACTGGAGATGTCATACGTGGAAATCGCACTACTATTTGTATGTTTAAGTTTTAAAGACAAAACAAACAAGTATTTAATTAATATTTATTTCTTCGGAAAATACACAGCAATAAAATATACGAGGCCTCCTAAATTCCTGGATGTTGTATTTTTGAGATTTTACGCTGTGGCATTAGCCAGATGTAAAATTCAATAAAACAAAATAACCACTAGACCTCTCAAAAGAGTGGGATCGTCAATAAAGCGGATTAGCAAGACAGCGGCTTAGAAAGACAACTTTGTACTGAAGAACCAAGATCACCTTAGGAATTATCTTGGATATTAAAACGACGCAATATAAAGTTCATTACAAATTACAACCATACACAATTAATTAATCCTTATCAAAATATTGAAAAAAAATGTAACGATTCTAAGTTTTTGTGTCAACACAGTGGAAATACACCAAAGTATTTTTCCACAAAAATTCGATTATAATTATTAATCATTATGGTACAGAGCAGGAGGATTTTTGTTTAAATTGGTTAGTTTCATTTTAGACCTTGATAATGCCGAGCCACCTCAGCGAAAACGTTCCGTCATAATAATAGATTTTTTGTGGAATAAAACTTTGGTATATAAATATTAGGTCCTTACATATGAAATTGGCGTTTTGCCGTACTGGCAACTTTGATCTCAAATATCTTCTCTTTGGTTAGGAATTCCAAATTCAAATTTATACAGCTATTTACTCATGTATTTGTGTTTCGAAAATTATAATTCATTTGTTTTTTCCTCAATTGTTTTTTTCTTTGGGTCACTCAGTTTACAAAATGGAAAACTTGAAATATCGCGTTATTTACAAGTACGAGTTCCACCGTGGCACCAGTGCTGCAGAAACGGCTCGAAGGATTAATGATGTGTATGGCGACGGTGCCGCAAAAGAAAACACAGTGCGTTTTGGTTCCAACGTTTTCGTTCTGGAAATTTCGACCCGCAGAACAAGCCCCGTGGACGGCCGGAGACCAAAGTTGATAATGAAGAATTGAAGGCTATTGTGGAAGCGGATCCATCGCAAACCACGTCAGAGTTAGCTGCAGGCTGCGGTGTTAGTAATAAAACTGTTTTAATCCACTTGAAGCAAATTGGGAAGGTGAAAAAGCTTGAAAGGTGGGTACCTCTCGAATTGAGTGAAGCAAATCAACAAACGCGCGTTGACTGCTGCGTAGCATTACTCAACCGGCACAATAATGAAGAGATTTTAAATCGAATCATTACCTGTGATGAAAAGTGGATCCTGTACGATAATCGGAAGCGCTTATCGCAATGGCTGAACCCTGCCGAATCAGCCAAACCATGCCCCAAGCGAAAATTGACTCAAAAAAAGTTACATGTGAGAGTTTGGTGGACTAGTGCTGGTGTCGTTCACTACAGCTTTCTTAAATCTGGCCAGACGATTACGGCAGATGTCTATTGTCAGCAACTGAAAACCAAGATGGAAAAGCTAGCTGCTAAACAACCGAGGCTGGTTAATCGCTCTAGGCCACTGCTGCTTCATGATAACGCTAGACCACACACTGCACAACAGACGGCTACCAAATTAGAGGAGCTTCAATTGGAATGTCTAAGAGATCCACCGTACTCTCCGGACCTTGCCCCAACAGATTACCATTTTTTTCGAAATTTGGATAACTTCTTGCAAGGGAAAAAATCAACTCCGATGGGGCAGTCCAAACTGCCTTCAAAGATTTTATTGATTCCCGTCCGAAAGTTTTTTTTAGTAAAGGGATCGATGAACTACCTATGGGCTATGAGATGGTAAAAGTGCATAGATAGTAATGGTACATACTTTGATTAAATAAATATATTATATTAAAAAAATCGACTTTATGGTCCTCCCATACAAAACGCCAATTTCATATTTAAGGACCTAATATTTGTTCATCAATTTAAAAATACAATGTTTTATTTCAAATGTGTTTCTTCGATTCCTTTCATGCGAATTCATACGGAAGACATTATGACGTCTCTCATGACTAAATATGACAAAATTGTCATACTTATTGCCCGTTGGTTCTACAGCACTAAGGTTTGCGCACGCCTTGTCCTGGGTTCCAGGAATCCTCGTGACCTTTCCTCGGGAGAAAATATTCGTAGGTTTCGGCGAGAGCAGCTAAGGACGCCCACGCGCGACCGGGTAAATGTCAAAGTTCGAAACCAAGCGAAGGGGGAGGACACAGCGGCTGACGGGGCGAGGCGGGCTGCTGGTGATATAATCCAGGCGGCAACAGGTAAAAAAATAACACCTTCGATAGGTGACCTCGAAAAGCGACCATATTTTGACATATTCGACAGAATACTCGCATCAAAACTGGCATTATATTTATACACTAAGGTTTACATTTATATAAAGACAAATCAATAATCTACATGCAAAACAACAAAATTTTCAAAACAAATAAGAAGCTACACAAAAACAAGAAAAAAATAAATCAGTATAATTTTTTGATTTTACTCATGAACATATTCTAATTTTTTTCAAGTCTAAAACTCGAAGAAAGTTCATTAAACCACTTAGTACTTTTATACTTATAGAAATGTTGTGAGGCAGTTGTACGTAAAAGAGGAATGGTAATACATCCTTGCGAATTTATTCTGCTGCTTATAGAAAATGACAATTGAATTGAATTTGTAAGAATATCTTTATGAATTTGGAACAATGAGATTTTTTTTAAAGATATCAATATCATCAACAGTTGAAACTTTAAATTTAGAAAAAATCTCCGAAGTATTTAGAAAAAATCTCTCAGGAGAAGGAAGCCTGCGAATGCACAATCCTGAATGTATATCCAACATTCCAGATATGTCAATTAAAGTGACGACCGACATAGTTCAGACTGATAAATGATATGGCAGGCGGTAAGTCTCCCGGACATGATGGCCTTTCGATCGAGCATATTAAGAATGCGGGGCATTACCTTATAGAGCTACTATCGTCACTCTTCACAGCAATGCTAGCGCTGGGTCACCTACCCGCAGAGCTGACAAAAACGGTCATAGTCCCCATAGTGAAAAATAAACAGTTGGACCCTTCTTCATCTGTAAATTATAGACCCATATCTCTGGCTACTATTATAGCCAGAATATTTGAAAAAGTAATTCATGTCTATATACAAGGCAAACTTGTAACCCAAGATAATCAAATGGGGTTTAAGTCTGGATGTTCCACAGATACCGAAATCTTCAGCGTCAAGCAGACCATCGAATATTATAAGAATAGAAGAACGACCGTCTATGCCTGTTTTCTGGACCTGAGTAAGGCATTTGATAGAGTGGTGCATAGTACCCTTTGGTTAAAGCTGCATGCCAGAGGAGTTCCTGCCCCTTTCATCAGAATTCTGGAAACCTGGTACAGACAACAAGATAACGTGGTGAAATGGAATGGAGAAAGCTCCGAGCCATTCGCGCTGACTAGCGGCGTGAGACAGGGAGGATCTATGTCTCCAGTTCTTTTTAATGTATATATGGATAAGTTGAGTGAGACCCTGCTTAGTTCTCAAGTTGGCTGTCGGATGGCCGGAATCTGTGTCAACCACGTAAGTTACGCGGACGACATGGTGTTGCTGGCCCCCTCCATCAAAGCTTTGCGTAAATTGCTGAAGATTTGCGAAGACTATGCAGGTAAGCATAATCTTTTATACAATGCCAAGAAATCAGCGCTCATGATTTTTCGCGGGGACTCACCTCCTGACAATGTCCTCCCAGTAACATTGAACGGTCAAATTTTAGAGGCCAGTAGTAGCATCAAATATCTTGGGCATGTTATGTGTGACGACTTAAATGATAATAAAGACATTGAAAGGCAGAGGAGGGCCATTAGTGTAAGGTCTAATATGCTTGCCAGGAAGTTCACTAGATGCAGTGACAATGTAAAGAAATATCTATTTATCACATACTGTACTAATCTGTATACAAGTGAGCTGTGGTGTAGACACACATGTCAGTCCTATAATTCTATGAGAGTACAATATAATAATGCCTTTCGGATAATGTTCGGGTTACCCAGATTCAGCAGTGCATCTCAAATGTTTGTAGAGCGCGGGGTCCATGACTTTGCCGCTCTCCAAAGACGCAAGATAGCTGCTGCAAGAATGAGGATGTGGAGATCTAGCAATTCTATTGTTCGAGAGGCTGGTATGTGGCTTGATTCTCCAATTCACAGAAGATGGGCATCAATTTTGCAGTGACTGAAGTGATTTCAATGGATGTTTTTTTTTTTATACGGTGATATTGTTTTTGCTTCCGGTTATATTATTTAATGTTTGTTTTAATATATATTGATATGTACTTATACCTTTTTTTTTTTTTTATTATTTTAAAATGTTGTATATATTATATGGTTTGTGTTGCATTGCACCCCCCTGCTCACGAACTGAAATAAAATTAAATTTATTTATTTATTTATTTAAATACTTGAAAAACATTAATAGTTGGATAATCAAATCTCTTTTTTAATATAATTTTAATGATGATTCTTTGAAAAACTTCTAAAGGCACTAAAGTGGTTTTAAAAGCTCCCCCAACATAAAATGGTATATCGTAAGATGGATTGAACTAGTTAAAAATATATTGTTTTAAGCAAGTTTGTTTGAAGTACATTTCTAAGTCTCAGAAAAATAAATATTAGCTTTTTAAGGCGTTCAACAGTAGTAGTAATATGCGATTTCCATTTCATACTGCTTTCAATAATACTGCCTAGGTATTTGATATTATTTTTAGTTGATAATTTAATACAAGCTGAGTTACATGATATGGAGTTGTTGAAACATGCATTGCCAATATGAATTATAATATATTAAGGTATTTGGGCAGCAGTTGTCTATTTTTAATGAAGCATACATGAATGGTGTGATAAAAAATAATAAACTGATGAGATTCTCGACTTAAAATGAAATGGACCTAAAAATAATACTGATATGGGATAATTCCTGTACAGTTCCCTTTGGGTCCTCTCTCCAAGTAACATTAAACGTCACATAAATAACACACAGATTCCAATTTCCAAAATTAACAAAGCCAGCGGGAGTCGCATCAAAGGCTCAACCTTTCTTTCACCTCCCCACAATCCCCACCCTAGTCGTCAACCGGGGATTGGAACAGCTCCTTCACGTTTAGGTATTTAAAAGACGCTGCTTCGTATCCAAAATAATTTTCTTTAGCACACGTCACAGAACTACTAGGAACAACCCATACGATATAAACACCACACCCTTGATCAAAGTTCTTCTAGGAAAGCGGTGGCGGAATGGCGACCGTCAACGACGTTGCTATGTAATTTAATCAAAAACAAACTTGTACAGAAGGCACGGCTTCAATAAATTGCTTCGTTGTATCTATGTAGAACTCATTTTTTCGTGTTAATAGATGGCAAATAGGGATTACAATGGCTGGATCACGCATCCAGCAATCCAGCTGTATCCAGCATATTTTTAGGCTTGCTGGATCCAACAAAATGCGCTGGATACAGCACTGGGGATTCGCAATTAATGCATTTTCCAAATAATGGCGTAAAAGACAACGTCGTTTTATTGAAACATTAAGTATTAAGTTTTCACACAAAAGTGTAACAACTCTTACATAGAATCTTCATTTGTTGTAAAAAAGTAATAATACGAGTATCCAAGGAAGACATTTGAAGATTTACAAATATTGAAAAAAGCTATTGTAATATTATTGCTTAATGTACAAAAATATTAATCAATTTAATAATTACATACGAAAAAATAAAGACAATTAAGTAGAGATGTGACTTCTTTACACTATTTTCAATTGCCTAAAATATACTTATAAATACTAAGTTGTCTTAAATCTATAAGAATATTATAATTTTTAAGAAAATCTGCAAAAATCCTGCTGGATTGCAATCCCTTATAGCAAACTATCATCAAAAATCCTGCTGGATTGCAATCCCTTATAGCAAACTATCATCAAAAATCCTGCTGGATTGCAATCCCTTATAGCAAACTATCATCAAAAATCCTGCTGGATTGCAATCCCTTATAGCAAACTATCATCAAAAATCCTGCTGGATTGCAATCCCTTATAGCAAACTATCATCAAAAATCCTGCTGGATTGCAATCCCTTATAGCAAACTATCATCAAAAAAGTGATTTATAAGACAAATAATACAAATTGAAGGAAAAAATACTTTAGAGAGGGTACACTGAATTTGTTGATACTAACCAAATCATAGTGACTATTTGTTAAGAACTGTTTTGGGGACAAGGCTAAACCGTCCAGTTACAAATAGACAAACTTTAACTATTGTTTAAAAAAGATAAACTATTTTTTTTGACAAATCTTTAATATCTCAATAGAGACGAAGTTGGAATATTATAGAAGAACCAGGAACTCAAAGCACCTACAGGGCTTGGCCGACCGCAGCCGTTCGGTTTCTGTGCGGGCGTCCTGGGTTCGATTCCCAGTAGAGGAGAAATTTATTTAAATTTATTTCTCATGCAAATATTGCTTTTCTGGGCTGGTAACAAGGGTTAGTTGGAAGAATTTGCCATACGGCAATTAACTCGCCACTTGCGCAGGATGCAAGGAAGTGTTCATTATTATTATTATGTCCTTGTAACAAGTTCATATACATCCTCATACACTCCCTGAATTAAGCATAAATGCTTGTGCTATAGGTGTACGAAATCGGTCGTAGCAAGATTTGAACTCGCGAAATGGATTACTTAGGCATTGGAGACTGGATTAGGCATTGGAGGGACCACGTAGCCAGGATGGACAGTGATCGGCTTGCAAATATAGCAGCAAATGAAATTCCTTCTGGCCGCCGCCTACCCGGTAGACCACCCAAGAGATGGAAGGATAGCTGGACTTCGTCATCCCAGGAGGCGTAGTTTCTGAAGAACAGACCAACTAGGTCTACTAAACGAAGAAGAAGAAGAACTGGATTACTAATGCAGCCCGGTAACCGCTCTTGCACACTAGAGTCTACAATCCGAATACACCCGTTTGCATTCTGTTTCCGGTTGGCTCTCTGATTGGTTGAGATCTCGTAGTATTAAGTCAAATGAGCTGTGAAATTTTATATCAAATGCGAAAAATTAAAAGAATATTATATATTTAATTTATAATAATTTATAATTCAATTTATAAAGCAACTCGCTCACGCGAGTCGCTATTATTATTATACACAAACTTAAACCTAACCTAAGAATGCAGAAAAGAAACTCAGGGGCTAGACGCTACTCTCTTGCACCACCCATCTGAATTGACATTGTGGGATATACCGTGATGGTATGAAGTATGAATGAACATTATACACTATACTCTGTAATGAAACTTTTCTCAAAACTGTGTTATGGATACGTCCATTTTAGAACCTACATACCTACTATAGAAGATCAACATACCTATAGACAGATAAATAATTTGCTTCCCAACGTCTCTTTGGGTCTTCAAAACAATTTTACGGCACGAACGTAGGTAGGAGTAAATGGATATACAGTGGAACCTCTACGTATTTCCTTATTCCTTTACCGAGAGTCAAACGAACTTGTTTCTTTTTGATTTGACAACAGCTGATGATGTGGAAGATAAGAAAATTAACTATCGCATTGTGGATGTGTATTTCAACAGCCTCATGCACCCTATGACTACAGAATGCCAATTTTAATTTGAAAATAAAGAGAGACTATTCAAATTGAGAATAAACAACTCGAATGTAGGACAGTAATCTCCTCTACTGCATGTATAACTTTTATTTTATGATTTATTTGTTACATTATTTTTACTTCTCACTAATAGTGGGGTGTTATGATTTCGCAATTTTGAGGGTATTTTTTATTGCAAATTATCAACTAGTATCATACTGAGATTGTATTCTGAAAGTTTCATCACAATGTATCTGTGTGCGTGCTACAATGTGCTATGTGCTATGTACAGCGTGTGTATTTTACTTTACCAATTATACACTAAAGTACTCATTCGATTCTTTTCCATATTTGTAAATTAATATATATATAATACTCGCTTAGACCCATTAGATTTTGAAGAATATTTGATCAGCGCTTCTTCTTATGACCTCATGTTGCTTTGGTTGATTGGAAGAAATCGCCTTGTGGCAATAAACCCGCCATTGTACACATTTTAACGTAAATGAATTTTAATAAATGAAATAAATAAATAAATATTTTTAACTGTCAAATTTTCAAAGTGACTCCATCTAAGGAAACTTAAAATTTGATATTTTCATTTTCAAATTACTAAAAAGGCACACCAATTTCATAAAATGGCATTTTTTTTATTATAAAATATTTTAATAAATAATAATTTAACAAACTCATTACATGAAAATTCTGAAAATTATCCATTAAAAATTTGAATATTTTGTGGAGTGAATTGGTAGTGAGGAGTATAGCGTTGGCCATAACCCACTCGATGAAGTAGGTTAAATACGCCATACATAGTATACAGCACACACACACACACACACACACACACACACACACACACACACACACACACACACACACACACACACACACACACACACACACACACACACACACACACACACACACACACACACACACACACACACACACACACACACACACACACACACACACACACACACACACACACACACACACACACACACACACACACACACACACACACACACACACACACACACACACACACACACACACACACACACACACACACACACACACACACACACACACACACACACACACACACACACACACACACACACACACACACACACACACACACACACACACACACACACACACACACACACACACACACACACACACACACACACACACACACACACACACACACACACACACACACACACACACACACACACACACACACACACACACACACACACACACACACACACACACACACACACACACACACACACACACACACACACACACACACACACACACACACACACACACACACACACACACACACACACACACACACACACACACACACACACACACACACACACACACACACACACACACACACACACACACACACACACACACACACACACACACACACACACACACACACACACACACACACACACACACACACACACACACACACACACACACACACACACACACACACACACACACACACACACACACACACACACACACACACACACACACACACACACACACACACACACACACACACACACACACACACACACACACACACACACACACACAGATACATTGTGCTGAAACTTTCAGAATGCAATCTCACCATAATATTAGTTGATAATCTGCAATAAAAAATAACATTAAAATTACGAATTCATAACTCCCCACTATATCCTCTTGGGGTAGTGAGGAGTAAAAATTAAATGAAATGTTAAAGATGTTACTTGTTACAAGGACATACATTATTTAAAAAAAACTATAGAAACGTTAAGACCTAAATTAGGAACTAACGAATACAGGAGATATAGTGTATTTACATCTCGAAGAGCGAGGGACGGGAGGGGAATGAGGAGGGTGGAGTTAGGGGATGGTGGAGGGGGACTCTCGTGTATCGGGTACACAAATAGACAACCCCCGGGGGATGTATTTATGCGCAACAGAAAACCCAATTACCAACTTGTTGTTTAACAACATCAAGGTTCCAATTTACACAGACTCTGGCTATAGTTGACTGGCTGGCTGGCAATATTGCTGGCTAGCTGGCTGAAAGTCCATCTAACACCATGGTGGGTATATCGGTTTAACACAATCTGGATAGTCCGTGACGGAAATTAATTGGCAAACAATTATATTATAGTTTCGTAAGCACACCAACTCGAGGTAAGCCTTTTTAAGACTTACTTACACGGCCGACCGCCGTGGCACAGTTGGTAAGCCGTTCGGTTTCTGTGCGGGCGTCCTGAGTTCGATTCCCAGCAGAGGAGAAACTTATTAAATATTGTTTCTCTGGGCTGGAAACACTGGTTAGTCGGAAGAAATTGCATAAACTCGCCACTTGCGCAGGGTGTAAGGAAGTTTTAATTATTATTATTATTATAAATTCTATAAGAAAAAAGAATACACTTGAAATAAGCGGGTTTCGGTCAAAACTTTCTAACTTTTCACATAAATATGGATTGTCATCAAAAATAAACTATCGACACACAGTCTACACTTTGTCTTCTTCTTCTTCTTCCTGATTGATAATCCCTGAATGCATACTTAAGAACATTTTATTTATTTATTTATTTCATTTCACAAATAATATTTTAAAATTAATACACAAATGTATTCAAGACAAGAATAACATTTTTTTAATGTGCCAAATCAATAAACAAATGGAATTTTTCGTATTGCGTTTGATATGACACAATTACATAATTTATAATAAAAATTATAGGATAAACATATTTTTTCAGGGGGGCAAGTCTGGTCTAACCGGCGAAATCAAAACCCTAGTGATTACCCATATCATGGATATAATTATCATATGGAGTGCTATGACATCTAAAGATATTATATTAAAGATATTATAGAACTCCATATAATAATTATATCCTGATATGGGTTCCAAAGGCTATTGAGGGAAGGGAATACTTTTTGTGAAGTTGATATTTGTGCAACCCCATTGAGTTCATTTCAACAAAGCATTTTACACAGTATTACGTCTATAACGATTTAACATTTTTCACAAATAACGTAGCGTGTACCATAAATAACGTAGCGTGATGGTGATTATATATTTGTATTTTTTGCGGCATATTATGTACATAATTATGTTTGCTTACGTTTATTGTTTTTTTAATTTTTGAATTTACTGTTTTGGTTTATTTTGAGTCCATATGTATATCTTTTTTATGTTTGCTTACATCTATTGTTTTATTTTTTTATTTTTGTCTTACTGTTTAGGTTTAAATGTATACCTAATTGTTTTTTTTTCTTTAATATTTTTATCATCAATATGTGTTTTATCTATGTATGTAAAATACATTTTGTGCCGTTTATAAATAAATAAATAAATCGTGAGGGTTTTGATTCCGCCGGTTGGACCAGACTTGCCCCCCCCAGGATAGGTATTTTCAAAACCTCCTTTTTATAAATAACAAATCACAATCATTGAACTAAAATTGAAATACTCAATTTTTATTTATGTATTTGTGAAACAAACAGGATACAATGTTATAAGTTAAAAATATATATGATAATATAAAAAAGTATGATTACAATAGTTAATTTCATACCAATATTTCACATAAGGGTAACAAATATAAATTTCTCATAAAAATGACAAATTAATACTACATGTTGTATGTGTACATGAATTTTATGGTGTTATGTAGATTTTCCAGAACTTGAGAGCATTTCGAAAGATGAAATCATAGGCTATGGAAAAAAATTCAGTTGATATTATTATGACATATGATGTCGATCGAACCTATACTATTGGCTGTACAGATGACTCAAAAGATCATAGTGAGCCATAACAATACGCCATTCACACGAAAACATGATGAAATTAATACTATGCACTCTCTACATTATCTATGTATATTATAAATTTGAATGTTTGTATCTATGTATGTAGCTATGTATGTGTTGAATGCGCTCCTAAACCGCTCATCCGATTGCGATGAAACTTTGGTGAACTGTCGAGAGTATACCAGGGATGGTTTCTGGATCAAAAAATTTTAACTTCTTCTTCTTCTTCTTCTTCATCGAGTTTTAGGTCATTTTACCTATGAAGGTGGACTATCCTGGGAACCGTTCATCCGATTGCAATTAAACTTTGGTGAATTGTCGATCGTATGCCCGGGATGATTTCTGAATTTAAAATATTTTCTTCTTCTTCTTCTTCATCGGGTATCAGGTCATTTTACCTATGAAGGTGGACTATCCTGAGAACCGTTCATCCGATTGCAATGAAACTTTGGTGAATTGTCGAGCGTATGACCGGGATGGTTTCTGGATTAAAAATTTTTTCTTCTTCTTCTTCTTCATCGGGTATCAGGTCATTTTTCCTATGAAGGTGGACTATCCTGGGAACCGTTCATTCAATTTCAATGAAACTTTGATGAATTGTCGAGTGTATGCCCGGGATGGTTTCTGGATTAAAAAAAAATTCTTCTTCTTCTTCTTCATCGGGTATCAGGTCATTTTACCGATGAAGGTGGACTATCCTTGGAACCGTTCAATCAATTTCAATGAAACTTTGATGAATTGTCGAGCGTATGACCGGGACCTACTGAAGGGACGGGAGTAACTGAAGGGACGGGAGTAACTGAAGGGACGGGAGTAACTGAAGGGACGGGAGTAACTGAAGGGACGGGAGTAACTGAAGGGACGGGAGTAACTGAAGGGACGGGAGTAACTGAAGGGACGGGAGTAACTGAAGGGACGGGAGTAACTGAAGGGACGGGAGTAACTGAAGGGACGGGAGTAACTGAAGCGACGGGAGTAACTGAAGGGACGGGAGTAACTGAAGGGACGGGAGTAACTGAAGGGACGGGAGTAACTGAAGGGACGGGAGTAACTGAAGGGACGGGAGTAACTGAAGGGACGGGAGTAACTGAAGGGACGGGAGTAACTGAAGGGACGGGAGTAACTGAAGGGACGGGAGTAACTGAAGGGACGGGAGTAACTGAAGGGACGGGAGTAACTGAAGGGACGGGAGTAACTGAAGGGACGGGAGTAACTGAAGGGACGGGAGTAACTGAAGGGACGGGAGTAACTGAAGGGACGGGAGTAACTGAAGGGACGGGAGTAACTGAAGGAACGGGAGTAACTGAGGGAGGTACTGAAGGGACGGGAGGTACTGAAGGGACGGAAGGTACTGAAGGGAAGGGAAGTACTGAAGGGATGGGAGGTATTGAAGAGTCTGAAGCGACGGGTGGTTATGGAGGACAATTTTTTATCATACAGGCAATACGAAGTTTGCCGGGTGTTCACTAGTAAATAAATAAATAATACCCGCCGATAAATTAATGTCAAATAATATTTATTTATTTATCTTTCTGTACATAATATAACAAATATTTTGCACACTGGCGGGCTTATTGCCATTAGGCAATTTCTTCCAACCAACCAGATTACAAAGTATGGCAAAATTGTATATGTATAAAAGAATGAAAGCAATAAAACCTAAGAAAATATATATTATTTATTTATTTTTAAACTTTTTGTACATATAATGAGTACACTGGCGGGCTTATTGCCAAATGGCAAATTCTTCCAACCAACCAGAATTAAAATTTTACACTAAAATTAAAATTTTAACAAAAAATGAAAATACTGCATAGCAAAAAAAGATAGATAAATGATAAGGAGAGGAAATCGGGATCAGGTGTTTAGGGATAAATATTCCTTCTTTAGTTTTTTCTTGAAAATACAAAGTGAGTTAGACGACGCAATATCCCGACTAGGCTATTCCATAATCTTGGTGATTGTACTTCGACCGACGAGCTAAGAAATTCTGTATTATGGATAGGGATGGATAGTGTTGTACGTTCAGCAGATCGGAGTGGAAGTCTATGATTAGATAAAAGTTAATTTTTTTTTGAGGTACTGTAACAGGTGTGATGTGATATATACGTTTGAAAATTTTAAATATGGATTGAAAACATATGTAACTAGACAATTGGAACAGTCACATGATAAAATGTCGCGATCGTGCATTATATACATAATTGAAAATGGAATTAAAAAGGGATCCGACAACGTATCGCCGCTCTTCTCGCCATGTTTACGTCACTAAGCGCTGTCGAGTTCGTAAATGCACTTATTAGTATTTGTCGCCGTTAGACTGGCTTGCGGTACATTTTTGAATTATCATTTATGGCAATACACAATATTTTCCCCATGATTTGAATAAATGTCAAATTTGTTTACATAAATTTGTTAAATAAATATCTTATATCATATTCGGTCATATTTTTAAGCACGAAAGCAAGTTATAATACGATTAAATTAACTTCTTTTGTGTTTATTGAATGTTTTGAGTGTAATTTTAAAAATTATTTTTAATTATATTTCGATCAATTTATCAAGTCGATGACAGCAGCGTGTTGTTTTTTTACTAAAACCTACGCCGAATTTTCTTTTGTTAAGTGTTAAAATACATATGTGATAAAATAGCTTACAAGAATACTTTCTCAAAATCAAAAATTATTTTAAATCTATACCTACGGAAAACATTTACGGACGCATGGAATTATAATGTTTTAATCTAAGTACGGACGCATATTTCCAATAAAAATATACAACCATATAAAACTTTTGTTACGCGGTAATTAGCAATAAATGAATTACGCGGAATATTTAAGGGGTTTGAAGAATCTCTTAAACGCCGTTGTTTAACTCGTTTATATAATTATTCTCAAAATAAATATGAAATTCGGCATTGTTCGCGTAAAAAATGACATTTAATTCAACATGGCGGCGTTAGATCTTGTCTCTCGACTCGATGTCGACCCAATTTCGCCATCAAATAAGTGGGCGAGAACGATTCTACGCCTTATCTGCTTAGTGACTACCAAAACTGTCAAAATATCGACTAGTCGATATTTTGACAGTTAATCTCGACATTTAACGGTCGAGATCTACTTACAGACTTAGCCTGCTGGTTCATACGAGTGTAGGGAATGTGTAAATTAGCGGAATGTATTGGGTGTTAACTAAAAGGTTCAGATAAAAAAACAGCGATCGCTGTATGTTTTATGGCAACATTATCGTGTTTTGCTTGATACCTATCAAAAGAATGTACTTCATCTATCAAAGTGCGACAAAACGAGTGGGATGTGACCAACACTGACTCTCCTTATGAATTCAATTTTTTTAACATTAATTTTTCACTCAACAGGATTCACTTAGATAGTGCATACCGAGTATTAAGTTATTTCGTTGGAATTGACAACCTATCGAGAAGAAAAAAGTGGAGCGTTTAACGTTGGCCACAACCCAATCGTCTTTTCAGCTGTAAACAACCCCTGAACGCATTTTTTACGGTCTATTTCAATCGTATACACGTTATTTTAACAATCGCCAGACACCTAATTTGTGTGCATTTATATTTTTATCGCAAGCTGAATGTACCTATTTCTGAAAAACAAAGATACAAATATGAATTTATCATCAAACAGTCTTATCAAATAAGTTGTTTTCCCATTAAGGTGAAGTTTTACCCGTGCGAACGACGCACTGCACACAAAAATGTGACGATAAAGACAAATGGATTTAGAGATAATAATAATAATAAGTTATTTGTATAGCGCCGTTTAATGATTCGAGATCATACCAAGGGCGCTGATAGTTTAATATTGTGTTGCTCTCTGAAACAAAGCTGTTTTTAATCCTTTAATGAATGTGCTCTTGCTTTGAGCACTGCGGACACCTAGAGGCAGTGAATTCCACTTAATAGGACCACTCACACTAAATCTTTAAAATCACCAATCTTTAAAATTACATGGGTTTATATCACTTGAAAAAAGAAGAAAGATATCCGATGTCTATCTGCTTTATAAAATACTTAATAACCTTGTAGACAGCTCTTACCTACTCCAAAAAATTTCTTTCAACTGCCCCATGAAAACAACACGCCAAAATCACCTTTTCTATACACCATACTGCAGAACAAATTACGCACAGAATAATTATGTCAACAGATGCTTAAATTATTACAATAGTCTTGACCCCCAACCTGATATATTTAACTCCACACAGACATCGATGAAACGCCAATTACGCGCAGTTATTGGTAATATTACTGGTTAAAAATCAAACCTACTTTCCTTAAACATTCATCCCTTCCTTATCAACGCTTTCCTATATCCATTACCCTTCCTTTTCCCCCACATACACTCACCATCTTACGATGACTACCCAACATCAATAATATATAATAATTTAAATATGTGAAACTTTATAATTGGCTATTTATTTTGTATTCTCATTTGAAATTAAGTATTATAAATGTATAGCTGTTAAGTTTCCAAACAAATGAAAAATAAAAAATCAAATAAAATAAAGCATCGGTCATAGTAAGCCGCTTTGTTGACTCTGTCCAACTCCATTAAGGAATTGTTACTATGTGATCCAGACGACCTGAGTGTGAGATGCCTCCCAGAGAGATCTCTTCTCTGACACACCTCTTGTATATATTTTGGTGCCAGGTTGTTCAAAGCATTATATACTGTCAAATAAATTTCGTACATCCCGAGATTTCGTACATTCAGAGATCGTACTTGTGATAGTGCTTGCAATTTGACGATTTTCTCACTGTACAAAAGGCTATCCACATTTATCCGTACGAGTATATTTTGTTGCATTAAATACTGTTCAGTAATATAATTCTCCATTTTATCAAACTAATTTTATTATGTTTGAAACTGTGACGATGCTCAAGCATAGAGCGATACCGGTAAATGGGAGTCGCGTTTGCGAAAAAATAAATAGAACTTAAAAATATATATACTTAATTTTGTTATCAATATCGCACATCCTCTATCATGTCGCATTGCGACAGTGGGTTGTAGTAACAGCACGCAGCAATCGCATGCGTCGATCGCACTTATGTAATCCCGCCTTTACAAGGTTATATTGATTATTCGCATAGATAGTAAAAACAATAAAAAAATAACAAAGCCACTGTGTCACAAGGTTTAATTACACGATATTATAAAAGATGAGTTTAGATTAATAAAATAACAAAAAAAGATAACGTTTAAAAAGATAATGTCGCCATATGTTTAATATGTAATAGTATAATAATAGTATTATTGAGACATAATGAATATTCAATTAAGTGATAATACGATAACTAAAGATTAAAGAGATATTGATATAAATTTACGATCAAAATAGGACATGTAAATATTTACAACTGCAGAACGTACCACACTTAACAGAAGTTTTGAGCACTTCCTTTTTAATAGGTCTATCAACTAGGCGCAGCCCTTGCCAAATCGCGGCCCGCGAACAATTTGCGTCAAAAAACAAAAAAAAAACAGATTTTATCTAAAGTAAGCTCGGTCGTTTGCAATCGAAAAAAAAAGAAACTAGTTGATAATCTGCTATAAAAAAATAACCTCAAAAAATGCGAATTCATAGTAAAATAGGCAAGCTGGCAGCAGGCGCTCAGTTAATTTTTTTTATACCTACACTTCGGAATTATGCTACCGATACGATTCATCATTAATTTGCCTACCGAATAATTGGGTAATAAATATGATTTCCTTGTACCTTCCTTCGTTCGGACGCAAACCTCGCACTGTATACACACACAAACATCAAGCAGGCCACGGCTAAAGGGTATTTAAATCAACAGACCGTACACCTTTTAGGTGGATCGGGAGGCGATTAAAATTTGCACGCCGGCGATTAGACGAGATGACGCAGTGTGAAATGGGCGTGGAAAGCAAACACCGCCTCTCCGACTATCAACTTACATAATTTGTTATGTATGTTTGTGTGTTTGTTAGTCCGCGTAACGCTGCTAAAACCAAAACTATAGAGGTACCAGGCGCATGTGGAGTAGCAGGAGGTAGAAAATAATATAATTACAAGCGGTGTAATTCGCGTAATACTGCTGATGGCAAATCGATCTCTAAATTCAAATATCAGCATATTGTGTAAAAAAAAGATGCGATTATTGGAATGAGTGTACCAAGAACATATCATTATCATAGTGGTACCTACAAAAGTATATTTTAAATCATAGAATTATAAGGTACAGAAGCCGCGTGCAGTACAAATTTCGAATTCAAATGTATGACAAGTTTTTTTTGACATGTGTATGTGAGGCGGTAGGTATACGTATTATGTAGGTGTACGTATACGGCCGGGCGAGTGAAACTCAGAACATTGTTCTTAGTTTTAGTTGTCATACTTTCATTGCGTTGACTAGGTATCTGTATCATATATAATCTAAGTTTTAAATATTATATTTCAAAGTTCTTATTATTCACACTGTGGAATACCATTGTAAATTATTTATATTGACTTAACTTATTGAGTGGAAGTAAAACTATAGTGTCTTTTAGTTAAGTCAATATTATATTTCATTTTAATTTGAATTATGAAAATGATTATTTTCTTCATACGATTTTGCTATTTCTAAGTGGCACATTTTTACAATTATAAATAAATAAAAATATATAATAAAACACACACCAATTGCGGAAGATACTTACATATGTGTAGGAAGGAATCGGAGGGCCTTCTTTGTAGTGTGTTAGAATAGAAAAACTTCGAAAATGTACAACATAGTGGATACAAGTGGTGGTTATGAAAAATAATGCTACACGTTCTATGTGGGTGGTGCGCTGCACGACGGAGTAATCAGCTGTACTGAGACGAAACAAAAAAGCTAGGTGATTCGACACAGTCCAGGGGGGCAAGTCTGGTCCGACCGGCGAAATCAAAACCCTAGTGATTACCCATATCACGGATATGGGTAATCACTATGACACCTGAAGATTTTGTAGAACTCCATATAATAATTATATCCATGGTATGGGTAATCACTAGGGTTTTGATTTCGCCGGTCGGACCAGACTTGCCCCCCAGGTGTCGCACCAAAAAACATATCACCTGCACACTAATGTATCCAAATGGGAATTTTTGATCACTGTATTTTACTTTGTTGTTGCTGTTGTTTTTATTGCTATTAATTTTGTTATTACTTTTACTTTTATTTTTGTTATTATTACTTTGTTATAAGTTTGTTACTACTTGCTATAAATTTTGTTATTACTTTTACTTATATTTTTGTTATTATTTTTATTAATAACACTTTGTTATTAGTTTGTTACTACTTGCTTTTAATTTTGTTATTACTTTTTTTGTTAATAATACTTATTACTACTCATTATTGTTAGTTTATTACATTACTTATTATTGTTAGTTTATTACTAATCGCTATTAATTTTATTACTTTTACTCTTATTTTTGTTATTACATTGTTGTTATTAGTTTATTACTACTTGCTATTAATTTTATTACTTGAACTCTTATTTTTGTTATTACATTGTTGTTATTAGTTTGTTACTACTTGCTATAAATTTTGTTATTACTTTTGCTTATATTTTTGTTATTATTTTTATTAAAAACACTTTGTTATTAGTTTGTTACTACTTGCTTTTAATTTTGTTATTACTTTTTTTGTTAATAATACTTTGTTATTAGTTTAATACTACTCGCTATTAATTTTATTACTTTTACTCTTATTTTTGTTATTACATTGTTGTTATTAGTTTGTTACTACTTTTGTTGTTTTTTTTCATGTTTGTAAAGAACAGTATGTCGATGAATAAATTATTATTATATACAATAACTTATATTAACCACGAATTAGAGTATTTTCGGTCATAGATAACGTTAAATTCCGTCATTTTTGACGGGTTATTAAACGTAGGTAAGTAAATAAATTTGATAGGCTGCTGTCGTGCAAAATTAAACCCCTACTCTAGTTTTTACCAGAAACGGTATCGACCCACTGAGACCAAGGATGTCAACGACCAGAAATTTATCTAAATTGAACTGATGGCACCAGAAATAGAACTACTAGTCGTGTAACTCTACCTAAGGGCTACACGAAGAGAAATTAATTGAATTTGCTGTATATATATACATTTAAAAGAGAAAAAAAATAAGACTGATAATGAGGAAAGGAAGGACGTAGAAGGAATATTCGGGAACAATTTGACTAAAATTAAGTGTTTTTAACAAATAATTTAAATTAAACACAAAACACTATACTTACTTTGTATATTTCCACTTGTTTATTTTTACTTAATCACTACATGTTTCGGGAACGTCCGTCCTCTTCCTCAGGTGGATGTACCCTTCCTCAGTTTACATCCACCTGAGAAAAGGAACAGAAGTTCCCGAAACATTTAATGATTAAGTAAAAATAAGCAAGTGGAAATATACAAAGTATAGTGTTTTGTGTTTAATTTAAATAATTTATTTAATATGAATTTCCACAAAGTTAAAGCCTCCACCTTTGATTATTTAAAGTTTTTTAAAGTTTATTTTTAAATATTTGTATAGATGAAGTCATGTGATTTCAACCGAATTTATTCTGCTTTTATGCAGCTACTGCTATCCAAGCCTCACATACATACTTCATGTTTGACGCTACATCCATAGATAATTACTTGAATTATTACGAGTATAAAAACACAGTTTCAATCCATGTATGAGTTACAATTAGCCTGAGGTGAAATTATTACGAGTATAAAAACACAGTTTCTATCGATGTATGTGTTACAATGAGCCTGAGGTGAAATTATTACGAGTATAAAAACACAGTTTCTATCGATGTATGTGTTACAATGAGCCTGAGGTGAAATTATTACGAGTATAAAAACACAGTTTCTATCGATGTATGTGTTACAATGAGCCTGAGCTGAAATTATTACGAGTATAAAAACACAGTTTCTATCGATGTATGTGTTAGAATGAGCCTGAGCTGAAATTATTACGAGTATAAAAACACAGTTTCTATCGATGTATGTGTTACAATGAGCCTGAGCTGAAATTATTACGAGTATAAAAACTGTGTTTTTATACTCGTAATTATTTCATTACGAACATCCACTCTGTGGACGAAACAACGTTAAACTTATTGTTAATTACTTTATTAATTTATTCATACAAACACGGCTTATAAAAAAGGTAACCAGCGAAAAGTGTGCGGGTGAGCATAAGCTATTAAAGGAAGCACAACACGAGAGTGTATCCCAAGATACCAGTCTCGTCTTCGGCACAACGTTCAGAATGGGTGGTGAACAATGCTGAACTATGTGAGATGTTATTTGTTTTTCGATTACCCGGCTCTTGAGTACAGGATACTCGAAAACGATGATAATAAAAAAGGGTGGAAGCACTATTCTAAGCAGGTGTCTTCTTGAATTATTTTATTTTGGAGACAATTGTTTGGAAATCACGTTTTTGTGCAACGATAATAAAAGCCGACAGCGGATCGTAAAACCTGTAACCCCCACTTTCACCAAGGTTCCTAAGCGCTAAAATCAATTTTTTGATGCACTTAGCGTAAAATTCCGTTTCACCAAACAATCTTACTACCGTTAAGTGACGCCGGCGACTCAACTCTTAAATGACGGTCTATTGTGGATCAAGTCATTCATCAACGTATTTTGTAACTATAATTATTACATTTTAGGACTTTTTGCTATATTTTATATTATATTTGATTTCTATATTATCCAGGTATATTATTATGACGAAAGACTGGGTTTTAGAAAATAGTTGAATTAGCCAATGAAATGGACAGGAGCGCTTACCCAGGGCGAAACGATCAAAAGAATTTATTCATGATATCAAAACATTGCTTTTTGTATTTGTTAAATAAAAATGAATTTCATTTAAAACAGCATAATTGATGTCAACGAAAACAATAATGGCGATATGCACAATAACACATGTAGCAGGGGTAGAATAGCAGGTATGCGATATGTTTGTAAACATGGTATCAGGTATACAGCGCTCGCGGCCTTTCACGACACTAATGTAAATATACCTACTGATGAGATCAAAGTAATACTTTTTTTCAAACAATTTCAAAAACTTGTAAAAATTGTGAAATAGATACACACTGTATTAATATTTGACTGTTATTTTAATAAAGGAAACAGGATAAATTATGTGTTCTTGATTTTTAAATATTTCTATATAATTTAACTTGAGTTCGTATTCCTGTATACCGGAAATTTAAGGATAGTTGAGCCTAGGGCTCAATTAAGAATGTTTGTTTTTAGTTGGTGAAATACAAATTCACTGAGTGATGCACTCAAGGATTTGAGCTCCGAGCAGATAGTTAATGATCCATTTGATGTTCCTTGGTGAACACGGCCATAAGTGTTTAATTTCCCTAACAAGGAAAAACTATACTTTTGCTTGTCGTTGTATAAAGCATCTAGCCATTTTTGGTGCCTTGTAAAAATGAACGCAGCCTATTTTGAAGTGGTGTTGTCAGCAGACATAATTTACAGTCGAACAATACTGTATCCGTTACTTTCAATTTGTTGATGGTGTCAGTGATATTTTCGTCTTGAAATACAAAGGAAAAAACTTGCATCGCCACAGGCACGACATAGAGATATAATAATATAAAGTTTGTAATAATAATAATGAAACAAAATGGCACACATTATGCAGAGGAAACCAACCTATAACTATCATTGACAACGTGATGTATGATACATTTTAATAACAGAATAATTAGACTTGGTGAATTTCGTTCAATGTTATCAACGAATCATTCGTTCTTATTCCATTTACAAACATATTTGTGTCATGGGAAATTGGAACAAAAAAACATGTTTGAACTATGGAAATTGGAATAAAAAAACATGTTTGAATTATAGCAATTGAAACAAAAAACCATGTTTGAATTATAGAAATTGGGACAAAAAACCATGTTTGAATTATGGAAATTGGGACAAAAAACATGTTTGAATTATGGAAACTGGGACAAAAAAACATGTTTGAATTATGTAAATTGGGACAAAAAAACATGTTTGAATTATCGAAATTGGAATAAAAAAAACATGTTTGAATTATAGAAATTGGAACAAAAACCATGTTTGAACTATGGAAAATGGAACAAAAAACCATGTTTGAATTAAGAATCTTGTCCTTCGTAATGCCAAATCTAAAATCTTTGTAATTCAAATTTATCTTATATCTTACTGATCAAAAATAATTTAATATTTGTTTAAACAATGCGTATTTTATAACTTTTAACAAGCGTATAGGTATGTAAAATAGGTTTTAGAATTTTTTTATCCTGGTTGTCGATGTTCTAAGTGAATGGAAATGTAAAAAAAAGGAAAACAAATCATATGATCGCAGAGTAGCCATAGCAATTCAAAACTAGTACTGCCTCAGAACAGAAATCAGAGTCAGTAAAATTTCCAAATTTGCGAAAAAAAAATAATTGTAAAATTGTAATTAGGTATAAACTAAAAAACAAAATTGTATTTTTGTTCCTTTGTAATAATTTATTTATAATGTTTGGAAATATACTATTCATTCATTCATTCATTCATATGACTGTCGAAGGAAATGTTTATTAACGTGTAAATGATTGTCTTGAAACAAGAATTGTTCCTAGTTGGATAAAGATCGCATTTAGTGGAACACTATCAAGAAATCTTTTTTTTTTGCATCACTGGGTATAAATTTCAAAAATAATATTTTTAGTATCAGTGACACATGTTTCTAACGCAAAAAATCCTGATATTTTATTTACACGGAGAATAAAAGAGCTCGCTTCTCTCTGCTAATCTTGCGATGCATGTTGCATGTACATATTTGCACGCACTATTCACATTTTAAGAGTTCAACGCCAATACAGATTAGGTCAATCTAACTATATCAACTTGAATCCGTGCGCGACTTCACAGTAAACTCGCAACACATCCATACATGTCAGATATATGTATATTGAAATGTGCCGTACTATGCAAGAAATGTATGTATACATAAAAAAAAAAACATTCATGCAACTCAATACAAATCTCAAAGTGCATCCTACATGCGACCAGAGCCTCGTCTGTCGCGGCGACTGCAAAGATAAAGAACTAGGGAGGCACCGAAGCGTGGGCGCTAAACAATAAACATAACTATCCAGGAAATACTACAGAACCACCTGGGGGGATAGTCCGGTCAAACAGTGAAATCAAAACCTTTATGATTACCCATATCATGGATAAAATATTTTTAAGGTATTATGCAACTCCACAAGATAATTATATTCATGACATGGGTAATCATAAATTTGATTTCACCGTTTGACTGGACTTGACCCCCAGATTTTGATTGAAAAACTAAGGATAATCAATTGTTTATCTACTTATTTTTATGTAATGTAGCAATCTTTCGCCTTTTTTTTTATTCCTGACTCAATAAAACTGAAATATCATCACGTCATTTCCCTACCTGGGCTGGGCAGAGATAACAGAACGCCAGACTCATCTATCTTGACATACATTTCTCGCTTCGTTCCCGTCCAAGGATCGTATCACACACGCCCATCTATTATTTTTATTTCTATCGTTTCGATCCTTCAGAATTGCATTTATGTGATCGTGCCAAATTTTCCTTGCTCGACCTCTACTTTTCATTCCTTTCACATCAGCCTTCCATATTTTTTTTTAAAAATGATCATCACTAAAATTTAATTTTATAATTATTGGTAAGTATCTTAATAAATAAAATTATCTAAATTTGTATGGTTGGTTCCGGATTAAAATATAGAATAGATAAAATAAAATCACTCACTCATTGTGCTTTATCACAATCAAGAGATGGCTTAGGTTGGCAAAACTCAGATAATTTCGGCATCAGGGCTCTTACCTGTAACAAAAATAAAAAATAAACGTTAGAGATGACGATTTATCAAAAAAATAACACATTTTTATAAATAGCACAACGAAATTAAAGGTACATTCTTGAATTTCGGATAAGCAATTATTTATTTTATTTTATTAATAATGCATATAAAAGAGTACATTTTTTTTACCAGCGCCTGCCTAACTAGGATTCCATCCCGTGATGAAGTTCAAAAAATAATAGTAATACTTAAAAAAAAATAACCTAAGTATCTGGATGGGTGAACTATTCCCAATTGAAAGCTTGATGATGCGTTTGTTGCATTTTATTTTGCTCTTTTAAATAATTTACAATTTACGCATTGATCTGCGAATTCTTTTGAGGAAGTGTATAATGGTAATAATAATAATTGAGTGTTATTATTTGTAGTGCTTAATTGTTATTAATATCATTAGTAAATCGGCCAGCGCCGTAAAATAAAAACAATAATACAAAGATAATACAAAAATAATAATGCAATATAACTTATTCATCACTGGCTGCATTATACAACAATAATATAAGAACAACACTATAATAATAATAATAAAATATAATAATACAATAATAATATAACAATACACTTAATATAAAAATAACACAGCAATAACAACAATAAAAGAGATAAGTTCAAACAAACCCAAACAACAACCATTAAGAGGGGAACTGCGGCCAACGTACCTTTTTTTCAATTTGATATACCATCATTATTTCTTATAAAATCGTTTTGATAAAAATAATTTAGATAGTTTGGGTATTTATAAAGAAAAATGTATCTTTACTTTTTGATAATGTTCTGTATAAATTCCTGTAGAAAAATAATGGCATACCCCGATTTTAAACGTTTATCTTATATTTTTAATAAAATATAAGGCGTAGTTCATCATATTTTTTTTTAAATTAAAGAAAACAAAAATATCTAGAAAAATATGATGTGACGTTGCATTAATGCTTCAGGTTTAGTAAATAAACCTAAAAATCATTTATATTACATTCAGCGCGATTGCGAAATTAAAGTTTTTTTGGTTTAATTTAACCTGATGCATTAATGCAACGTTACATCGTATTTTTCCAGATATTTTGATCTTCTTTAATTTATAAAAAAATATACTGCTCTATACCTTATAGTTTTTTTAGAAATTTAAGATAAATGTCAAAAATCTGGGTATGCTTATTATTTTCCAACAAGAATATATACAGAACATAATTAAAAGGTTAAGGTATATTTTCCTTTATTAATATCCAAACTTACTAGGTTATTTTTTTCAAAATGATTCATTTTGTATTAATGATGCAAATTCAAATTGAAAAAATAGGTGCGTTGGCAGCAGTCACCCTTTTAACGATAATATTTTCCGACTCAAAAACAAATTTAAACTCGTTCAAAACAAACTTGTCTAGATGGAATCTAATTCTAAAAAAAACTGAGTAGGCCATTCGGATATTAAAAGAAAAGATAACAAAATATTGAGAGGAAAAAAACACGTTAGTTACTATGACAGACGAGCCGAGTGGATAGGCAATATAACGACGCTTCCGGCACTTGGCATTAGGCGGCGCCATCTCTCCTTGCGACGTCACCGGCCCCGGGGGCTATTTCTGTGGGCCGACTGACAACAAGCACTTATAAACAACTTTGTATGTAGTATGTACATATATTCTACCAAAGACAACTTTCGCCTCCGTGTATCGGAGCGAGCTGTTGCGGCTGCAATACACGCCGATGCTGACGAACCCACGAGGTTAGTCGCGATACAAGAGCCAGGCGCTACGTATTGAAAACACGTTATATCAATGGTCAGCAATGCCGGATCTACAGTGCACATAGATCTTCTTCATAGTGCATTAGGTCGTTTGACTTGTTTGTGAGGTGGACTATCCTGGGAGATGGAGGTCCAACTGTTTATCCATCTCTTCGCAGGTCTTCCGGATAGTTTTCTGTTGTTGAGTATTTCTGTCTTAACAATTCTATTGTCGTCCATGCGTTCGACGTGGTCTCTACGGAAACGTCTTCTGCTACATCCCCATCTTGTTAGGTCTTCGGCACCGCATATAGACCTGTCACGGGATGAAATCGAGCTAAAACTCTTTGTGTTTTCTATCTTACAAGGATCTATTCTGGGTCACAGAAATTCAAAACTGTTACATTAGTTGAGGATTTTAGCACATATCAATATCTAAATGAAAGATCAAGATATTGTCGGCCTTCGTTGTTCAGTTGGTTAGGTATCTGAATACTGGTTTAAAGGTCCCGGGTTCGATTCTCTGGATCTGTGAGACGATTAATATTGGGTGCGTGTTAAATTAATATTTGACATAGTATCTGTAAGTTGCCCGAGAAGTCAAAAGTAAATAAATAAATTTTGGTGTTGCATTTGCTTATAGCTTGTAAAGAAACTACAAGTATCGCATTGGAGAAGATAACGGACGCTGTTATAATATCGCACTGTGAGTGCAATACCGAAGTTTTTGCAAATACTAGGTATGGTTTGGAGACATGGAAGTTAAAATATTTCTCATGGTTTGGAAAAATTGGATTTACCAAAACTCACCAATCATTGCTCCTCCTCGACACACTCAAATACTTCTTAATGAAATTTGAACCATAATATGAATATGGATGATCTTAATACCAGACATAGACAATTCCGACTACATTGAGCACTGAGTACAACGCATCCAATATGCCTCTAAAATTGAATTAGTTTAAAATACGAAGTACATAATATATCGTCTAGTCTGGTCATACGTTAGAACCGAAACGAATTAATTAAATTTGATAATACATAGATACAAGCCAAACGTGTTTCAAAGATCAAGGGAACAGAACAATCAACCAAGTAGACAAACCGGACACTGTTACCAACGTATAGAACCACAACGGTCTAATTTTGTGTATTGTAACATATCTATCGTCAAAGAAAATAAAACGATGGAGTGCAACATAAGTCAAATAGTTTTCAATACGTAAAAAAGTTATTTTTTATTATTCTGCTAGCCTTCTGTATAATCTTGGTAAGTAATAAACTCAGTTAGGTGATTTAACAAAGTAACATTCAATACGAGGTACGAGACAGAGCGTTTCAATCCAATATGACAATGTTAAGACAAATTACTTAATTTATTAAATTATATATCACACCACATTTTACGATGACAAGAACAAGCAGATTACTGCTGACCAACTAGAAAACCCCGTTCTAAGTTCTAGGATCTTGTTATCAAATTTTGTAATTGTTTCAATATTGATTTTATGTATCTGGTTGGTTGGAGGAAAATGCCTAATGGTAATAAGCCCTCCAGTGTACACTGTATTTGTTTATATTATGTACAGAAAGATAAATTAATAAATAAAATACGCAATGGCTAAAAGTCGTTTTATCATTTTATAAATAAACAAATTTATATATATTTTAAAATAAATTAATAAACTTTGTTTGTTTTCACTAGTTATATTTTTTAAACAAATTTATAGGTACTTGCCATCCCCATTCTTTCTACAAAAGTTTTAAGCTCATCTTTTCAAGTGGAATAAGACTATGGAAAAACTTTAGTTATGTCTTTTTTTTTTCAATATGCACAAATATTTATGAAAAATCTCAAGTAATAATTCATCAAATAATTTTTGAACGACGTGCCCTGTGTCCCTTCATTCCTTCTTTCATTTCCTAGTTGCAGTGATCATTATGTATAAATAGTCTCCGCTGCCATGTATACCTACAGTAAACAGTAATGAGTTTATTTTTTCAAATTTATTAAGCTTATTTTGTAACACCAATAACTCAAGGAGATACAATTTTTAATTGTGTCTTCAGTCTGAATATGTGAGAGGATTGATATCACAAGTCTCCAGAATGTGACAGCTTGTTATTGGGTACATGTTGAATAAATATTTGACATAGTATATGTTAGTAGACAGACTATGAGTTGCGCCATAGAGCCTTATCGTTTTTGTTTTCAAGTTTATAAGCCCATTTTTTTTTTTAAATTTACATCTTTCCAACTTCTATGGATTTTTGTAATAATACATTAAGACTTAATATATTTTTATTACATAATGCTTACTTACTTAATCCACGTTCGGTCCCAGTGTGGAGAATGTGGACGCCACGAAATTTCTCCAAGCCTCTCTATCTTACTCCAGATGGACAACTCCATCCCATCCTGTAGGTATATATCCTGGACTTTAAATATTTTTGTCTGTATTTTTAATAGAAAATATAAAAAGTCCAGGGTCTGGCCTCCTTGTACGTATGCGCCAGGATCTTCTGATCCGTCAGCTCCTTCTCAATACTGGACCACCATGTTGCTAGGGGTCTGCCTCTACCCCTAGGTCTAGCTGGGATGTTAAGCGCTTTCCTTACAGAATAATATCCATCTCTGCAAATCACTTGACCATACCATCCCATCATTTCTTTCAGCTATCAGTGCCACTATGAATGACCCTATGACATACTCTTGCGGATTCTGTCTATCCATGTTACACCACCTGCCCAGCGCAGCATTTTCATTTCCGTTGTACATGCAACTGTTGCTCAAGCTTTTTGGATGGTGTCCAACATTCTGCGCTGTACAAAATTGCAGGTCTTACCATTGTTTATGTAATATACATTGCCTATTGTTTTAATAGGCATCCTTGTATCTCTAGAGTATGCCAGAAAGAGATCTCCATTTCAAGCGTGCTGAAGAGGTATAATTATCAGCAAATATCTTGAGTCAGCATTCCGGGTGCGCAGAGTGTAAATTTGTGTCTTTTAGCTTCGTTTGTATACGTGCAATTGCTCCCCTTCACGGCGAAATGGATCAAGATATTAAGGGGGGGACTGCTGCCAACGTACCTTTTTTTTTTTTTTTATATAAAAAAATGAATATGTCCTTGTTAAACAAGTACATATACATCTTCCTACGTTCCCTAAACTAAGCATAAATGCTTGTCCTATAGGTGAACGAGATCGGTCGAGGCAGGATTCGAACTCGCGACCACTGGATTACTAACCCAGCGCGCTAACCGCTCTGCCATCCACCCAACCTATTTTTCAATTTGATATACCATCATTATTTCTTATCAAATCGTTTTGAAAAAAATAATTTAGATAGTTTGGGTATTCATAAAGAAAAATGTATCTACTTTTTGATTTTGTCGGCCTTCGTGGCTCAGTTGGTTGGGTATCTGACTGCTGATCCAAAGGTCCCGGGTTCGATTCCCGGTGGAGACACAGTTTTTAATTGTGTTTTCAGTCTGGATCTGTGAGACGATTAATATCGAAAGTCTCCAGAATGTGGCAACTTGTTATTGGGTACGTGTTAAATTAATATTTGACATAGTACCTGTTAGTTGCCCGAGAAGCAATATTAAACAAATAAACAAATGTTCTGTATAAATTCTTGTAGAAAAATAATGGCATACCCCGATTTTCAACGTTTATCTTATATTTTTAATGAAATATAAGGCGTAGTTCAACATATTTTTTTTTAAATTAAAGAAGACAAAAATATCTAGAAAAATACGATGTGACGTTGAATTTATGCTTCAGGTTTAGAAAATAAACCTAAAAAACATTTATTTTCCATTCAGCGCCATTGCGAAATATAAGTTTTTTTGGTTTATTAACTTAACCTGATGCATTAATGCAACGTTACATCGTATTTTTCCAGATATTTTGATCTTCTTTAATTTATAAAAAAAATATAATGCTCTATACCTTATAGTTTTTTAGAAATTTAAGATAAATGTCAAAAATTGGGGTATGCTTATTATTTTCCTACAAGAATATATACAGAACATAATTAAAAAATTAAGGTATATTTTTATTTATTAATATCCAAACTAACTAGTTAATATCCAAACTAACTAGGTTATTTTTTTCAAAATGATTCGTTTTGTAATAATGACGCAAATTCAAATTGAAAAAATAGGTACGTTGGCAACAGTCCCCCCCTTAAGCGACAACTTAACGATGTTTAACGTCCTCATCTATTTGGGTATTACTCGTCAACACTTATCCAAGATTCTTGAAGTGGGTAGCTTTGTGTGATCAATGTTTTACTATCAAGTATTTATTGCAAACATAATTACTTAAACATAATTATTGAGAAATTAATTGTTAAGTAGAATTTCTTTTAAATAACAAATTAACCCGTGTCCAAGAAAAAACTTTCGGTTTGGTAGTCTTTAATTAATAATAACTGAAATAGACTATGAGGTAAATTCAATTAAAAAATATGTAAAAACTGGGCGTATAATTCAAAACAGCGCCACGGATATAAACACGATTTATCATAAATTGTATACACATATTGTACACCGATAAAACATCTGACGGCAGAATAATAAATTTAAAGCAAAAACAACACGCGAAATTGCCTAAACAACGAAGAGAAACACGAGAAAAAAAAAACACACAAAATATAAACGACACGAAATCGTTAATTCAAAGTCATCTGCAAATAATGATAATAATAATAATAATAGCGAAAATTTATGAGAAATGGCGCGCGGCCAGAAAATCCCCTCCGGTCTATTAATTGCGAAAAGAAAGTCATACTTTGCTAAAAATATTTATAATGCCCGACTCTCCCCCCCGCCCCCAAACGACGAAAATATACCCCGACGGCCGGAAAAATGACAATAATTCAGCGGGCCTAAATAATTATAAACAACAACTAGTGATGGACAAGCTTTGCAAGTTCTCGGTCTTCACTGAAACTGTTGGATAGTTGAATTCTTTGAGCAACCATCTAGGAGTGAACAGGAGAAATGTCGTCCCATAACGCTACGATTATGTCGTGTGGCATAACGACTGGTCTTCGTCCAAGGTTCAGCCTGCTGGACTTGTATTTTTGTCTTGCAAGCTTAAGCGCGCTTCAGACGGATGAGGTTTTCAACGGGGTTCAGGGGGCAAGTCTGGTTCGACAGGCGAAATCAAAACTCCAGTGATTATCCATATCATGGCATATACCTAATTATAGTATGGAGTTCTATGACATCTAAAGATATTGTAGAACTCCATATAATAATTATATCCATGATATGGGTAATCACGGAGGTTTTGATTTCGCCGATTGAACCAGACTTGCCCCCCTGGTCTAACCGACGAAATCAAAACCCTCGTGATTACCCATAAGCATGGATATAATTATCATGTGGAGTTCTATGACATCTAAAGATATTATAGAACTCCATATCATATCATATTTTATGATTTTTTGCAAACTTATTGTATTATTTAATACTAGCTTTTATGTCCCGCCGTTGGCCAAGAATGTAAATTAGTGAAGGAATAAGCAATCGTTTATATACCACATAATATTGTCACACATAATTTTTTTTAACCGTAGTATGAAAAGTAGTTTGAAATTTAATTGAGTTTAAGCGGTGTAAAATCTTAAAGTGATGGCCACAATCCATTTGCTTTTATATATAAGCACATACAATTTCTGCACGCATGGACTATGGGAAATGATTTTAAATATGACTTATTATAAAAAGACAACGTCGTAAAGAGTTTGGATTTGGCCACAACCCCTATTTTTATATATTGTCATCGAACGTAAATAATGTGTTTTAAATATTTAGTAATTTTGGATGATGGGAAATGGTTTAAAAATTGATTAAACAAAAGTACTGAAAATATTCTAGTGTTGGTCCCATCCCATTCGTTTTTATATTTTTCGTCAAGTGTGCATATAGTTTATTATAGTTTTGCACAATAAAACTGATAGACTTAAAACTGACACATAAGTCTACATTACAGAAGAAGAAGACTTAAGCTATGTTAAATAGTTTTTAATATGAATATAAACGTTGTGAAGATCCAGCAATGGCCACAACCCCGATTTTTTATATATTGTCATCAAAATGAAATGTATAGTTATTGAAAATTAAGCAATATATGATGATATAATAAATGGTGTAAATTTGATTGAACAAAAGTAATGAGAAGATTCTAGTGTTGGTCACATCCCATTCGTTTTTATGTATTTTCATCAAGTATGCATGTTGTTTATAATATTTCGTTACAATAGACTATTAGACATAAAACTAATCCAAAAGACTAAATAAAAAAAGAAGTAGAAGTATAAAACTATAACAAATAGTTTGTAATAAAAACTGACCCAATGGTCTACATAGAAGATGAAATAGAAGAATTACACATTAGGAAATGTATTTTATAAAAAACTGACCAAAATGTCTTCATAAAAGAAGAAGAAGATGAATTGAACTATAGGAAATATTTTATATAAAATTCACCCAACATCTACATAAAATAAGAAAACGAAGAATTAGACTAAAGGATAGTTTGTTTAAAAACTAACCAAAAGGTCTACATAAAGGAAGAAGAAGACGAATTAGACTATAGGAAATAGTTTGTATAAAAACTCACCCAAGGTCTACATAAATTAAGAAAAAGAAAAATTAGACTATAGGAAATAGTTTATTTATGAACTGTCCCAAATGACTTCACAAAAGAAGAGGAAGAAGATTTAAACCCCAAGAAATAGTTTGTAGAAAAAATCACCCAAAGGTCTACATAGAAAAAAGAAGAATTTCACTATAGGAAATAGTTTGTAGGTATATTGAATGTGTATTGTAGTTAACCTAAAATAGTTTAATAATTTTCCTATACAAAATCAGTATATTCTTGGTTTTTAAGTAGTAAGTATTAGGTATGTAGGTACCTACCTACAATGATGTTCTAAATGAATTCGAATTCGATTTATAACAAATTTTATTTGAATATCAGAATGTGTCCGTTACCATAGTAACCATGTCCCAACATGTGAAAAATATAAAATGTTATGGAGACATTTTTTGAATATGTAGGTACCTACATTGGTTTGTTCGATGCCATAAAAATGAAAATTGTCAGAAAAATCAAATATTTTTAACAAATTATGCAATTTTATTACGCCTATATCTTTACTAATAATTAACAGACTTTTACAATATCTGTCTTAAAACTTGCTGTAATGTCTTGTGTTTCATTTTATTATTTCATAATCACATTTATTTCAAAGGTATATTATTTTAAAGAACATATTCATTCGGTAGGAAAATTAAATATCGTATGAAAAGATATTAAAATGGCGGGGTTATATATACATTTGTACAAAACGCTTACTTTAAAAATAAGTTAAACATTATAATTAGACAAAATATTCACCATGTTTTTCACTTAAAAGCTAAGTTATACTTGAAAATATATTTTTTTCGTGTAAATACGTACTTCTAACTTTTAAACTAACAGATATTTGCGTGCAAAATGTACACTTTTTTGACAGATATGACTTGGAAAATTTTGTATGAAAAAAATAATTATTGAAATATCTTTAAAATTCAGCATTTTAATCGCATTATTTTTAGCGTGACACTGCATCAGGTATACTGGTACACGTTCGCACATAAATTAGATTTTTAGATGCTCTTGGTTTTTCAAAAGGCGTGAGACAAACACACACACACACACACTAACATATTGATTGCTTTATTACTTTAGATTAATTAATCACAACGACAAAATGTAATAGGCTTTAATACTTGATGTTACTATTGTATTTTACTATGTCTTAACGCTGTTTTTTTGTCTAAATTTAACCTAAATAAATAAATATAATAATTATATCCATGATTTGGGTATTCGCGAGGTTTTTTATTTCGCCGGTTGGACCAGGTTTTGCAAAGTCAAACGAAGAAAACGAGAGAAAGATTAAACACGGAACAAGGGAATAATAAAATGTTTCAATTTTTCACATAAATGGCATAAGTATTTATTTTTTTCGCAATTGTGATTAGTGTTCGCAAATAGAGGAGAAAATAATACTCGTGTAAAGCGATGTTTGTAGTACCTAACCTGTGTTTTGTATGCTGTTTTAAGCGTTGAAAACCGGACCGCGTTTAAAATCTTTTCCGTCTAAAATGCCTTTTAGTTATGTTTTAGATCATGCACTGATGCAGGCCAAGACCACCCCAGGCTAGGTCTTGCATTGCTCATCACTATAAACAACACAAAGAGAAAGAGTGTGAGATAGAAAACATAGGTTCTATGTTATACTCCAAATAAAGTATTAAAAGCAACAATAATGTTCCAAGTTGGTAGGTAAGTAATAGTTATGCGACAAAAAGTAAACGAAGTGAAAACATTAACATAAATCCCTAATTTTATGTACATTACTTAACATTTATCCAATAAAGTTTCGCCCCAACAAGAAAACTATGTACCTATGTATATTATTAGGTAGATATTGTGAACGAATAAATTCAAATTAATATTCATGAACAGACCGACTATGCCAAGTTAAACATGGGTCAAATTTTAATACCTTATACTTAGCAAAAACCAACATAGTTAGTTATCTTTTCAAAAAATGATGTCAATGATTCATGATATTTTTGGTATCTTTTTTATTATTTATTTATTTATTAAGAGCGGTGATAGCCCAGCGGTAATGTCGTCGCCTCACATGCTTGAGGTCGACGGTTCGAATCCGGGCGGGGCACGCACCTCTGGATTTTTAAAAAATCTATGTGCGAATTTATATCACATGTGTAGCCATGATCCAATTTGTCTGGTTCCCCTTTCTAAGGGTTACGAAGGTCAGATGGCAGTCGCTTCAATGTAATAACCAGACTCGCCAATTCCAGGATCATGGTTAAAGCGTACCCCTATAGAAACGGGACAAAAGCGCTAAGGGGAAAGAAAGAAGAATTTATTTATTAAGAGAAAAAAACAATAACACATATATGTGTAATCACATTATTTCCCATAGAGAAGTAACAAAAAATCTATATATTTTGAAAAAACATATTATGAATGGCGTTTAAAAAATCATCCATAAAATATAATTCCAGCATTCCAGCCATACCCAGGTCCTAAAAGGCTGTACATATAGTAACATTTTTTCTGTATTAATAGTCAAAGCGCTGGGACAGTAAGGTCCCATTTCAATTGTAATTATAAAAATTACGATACTAAGGCGAATGAAATGATAGTTGCAACAGAAAGGTCAGACACAAATACCTGACTGAACTGTATATATCAAACTACCAGACAGACAACTCAACCGCCTTACTTTATAATAAATACATAATAAACAATATTTCGTAATTCAGTACGTTATCGGCCGTATCTTTTCCTTCGAATACACGATGGTAATTATGTATGTGTGTATGAATTAAAACAACTAAAAATACGATATATTTATTATGTTAACTAATTATACGTATGAATGCAACCAGAACACCTTCGATGTTGAAATAATTGTAAACAGTGAAACGATTACACTAAGAGGACATATAAAGGAGCTAAACCTAGTGACTGAAAACATGATATATTAAAACCATCTAATACATTATGAAGTTACGTGTTAGTAAGGGTAAAATACGCGTGCGTTAAAAAGGGATAATACGCGATTTAAATTATCGGATTTCCAAATTTTGACGATTTTTTTTTTGCATTTTAAGGACAAACCTGACTTGAATAACTTTATCGGTCATTCAATTTGATTTTATGCACTCTTTAATAAGCAAATAAAATATTTATTATTCTGCGACATTGATTTATGGTTTAACTTATAACTTGGGTAATTTTTAAGAAACTCACTGTTTTCAATGTTTTTGAGTAATTTGATTTCGAGATGCGATGTGTTTAGTTTTCAATAATGGTAACACTAGTTTTTTTATATCAGATCATTATTTTTGTTGTATGTTTTATTTCAATCAAGTTTTGTTATATATTTTATTCATTGTACATGTAACTTTTTATTGTGAAAAATAAATTTAGATATACTCCGGATTTCACTGCGTTAACGTTGATCTAGCTTTTAGTCCCATCCACGGGAACCTCAACACGATGTTTATGTTGCATGCTGCAGGAGTAGGTACTTTTCTGTTTTTTTTAAATATATTTTTTTTTATTTATTCAAAATCCTTTTTTACAAGTATAGTAATATAAGAAGTAGGTAAAATATAACTTTATACAGAGTAAATAAAATGTATAGGTAATACTATAATTAAGATAAAGTTTAAGTCATAAGTGTATTCATATCTTTATATATATAATTCTTCTGTACGTGTGTATGTCACTGAACTCTTTCTAAACGGCTGAACCGATATTGATGAAATTTTTTGTGTGTGTTTCTGTTACTCCCTGAATGGTTAAGATTCACAAAATGGAACTTTAAACATAAATATAATAAAAGGAAAATAAAAAACATCATTTGAAAATCTATAAATTATAATAGGCGGCGCTAATGTTGAATTAGCAATGTTGAGTTTTTTTCCATTTGACAACACTAACAAATCTGACCATTTATATGCTGTATTGCAATTATATACGAAATGACAATCAATCTAACCTCAAAGTGTTTAGCGGCTCATCGAACAAGAAAATGTAAGTTTGCTCAGCGAATAATGACATCCATATGATTCAAATATATGTAACATATATTTTTTGGTTTCACAAATAGTTCGAGTAGGACAACGTCTGTCGGGTCCGCTAGTTTATTATATATTTTAATTTGTGGGTTAGGCTACTCTACTAGGCTATGCCTGTCCCAGAGTAGCGTTATATAAATCAGTTATATTCATTTTTATTTATATAGGTAAATTATTTTTGTTGTCTGTCATATTTTTCAATCTTTACGTTCGTTTTTATTTTGAAATCGTATTATACTTTTCATTTCCCCCCTCTTTTATTTGTAAATGAATATCTTTTGGAAACGCACATATTTGTATATATTTTTTTTAATGATCATTCTTTTATGTAAGTCCTCAATGAGCGTAGAAGTGTCGATTGAATTAATTATGAAAAATATTATAATGTTGGCCAAAACCAACATAATATACATGAGACAACAAAGAGAAAGATATTACGCATCCTACCCCGTGGACTGAGTCACGTACGCCTTAACCCCAAATACTCCATTCCTTCGATAACCTCAAACCCCTTAAACCCAGACTACAAACCGTAAGATAGAAACACTAAATATAAAACGCTTAGGACCAACAAATACGAAGTAAGGGTCGACATTGTGAACCAACTAGGTGCAACCTGTGAAATATTCAATTAAGTAAAAATATATAAAAAAATAAAAATATAATAAACTTTGTAATACTTCTACTTTACAATAAAGTAGTTTACTTGTAAAGTAGAAGTATTACAAAGTTTGTTATATATATTTTTTAATGAACTACTACAGAGTTGCTCACGTAAAGTCTGAAGAATTTAAAAAAATATATATAAAAAAAATAACAAGTAAAATGTTTAACAGATTTTTAATTATCTCAATAGAGATGAAGTTGGAATATTTACTGTAGGAGAACCGGGATATCAAGGCACCTACAGGGCTTACGACCTGTCATCGGCTGGTTTAAAATACCTTTGACTCCCGACAGGGAAAAAAATCCAATGTTAGCGCATTTGCAATAATAAAAATATTCGAGTAAAATGTTTTTTCTGTGCCATAATATTATGCAAGTAAATTTTCTGCCACCTCAGAACAAGCTCAGTCTAGTGAGGTGGTTAATACAAAAAATAATGTTTTACATGTAAAATTTTTGATGTATTGTTTGTATATTGTGATAATGTATTTTTAATAATTAAGTACTCAATAATATTTATTGGAAAACAATGCGATATATATTTTTAATAAAGTATTCTAAGGAGAGAATCGAGAGGTCCGAAAAATCACAGTCCGTACCTTTCTTGACAACATCCGAAGCTTTGACGATTGATATTATGATATAGACACTATTAACTCTTGACATACATATTTCGATTCATCTACGTCTATCCATCGTCTTAAACAAATTTCCTCTTTCACCATTTCATACACTATTTGGTCGTGCCATTTTTTAGCAGACCCCACATATTTTGGTTGAAAAAAAAATGTTTATCTCAAGAAAGAACAAGGACAGAGAGAATCACACGCCGCATTTTTCTATCTTGACAGACATCCATCGACTCTTCTAGATCCACGTTTCGTTTCCTTCTTTCAAGACATAGTTACCACGGTAGAGCCATCCGTTTCTTGTAAAACCCTCTTGTGCCATTACTGGCAGATTTATGTAAGTGAGGACAGTTTTATTGCCAGAAGGCAATCTCTTCCGACCAACCCAAGCATCCGTGATGCCTCAAGTAAAATATGTTATGATAAATTTCAATTTTTCTCCCTTGGGTGGGGGGTCGTCAGGATGGTCTTTAGAAATATCTTTTTTGCTGAAATGGCCGTGAGGTCCACTGACGTACGGCCGCTGGTTTTGTGCTATTTCGTTTTGTGCAATTTTTTTATTTCTCATTTTATTTTAGCTTTCTAAGATTATTGAAAATTTTATATATTCGCTTTTCTTTTGTTTCTATCGCTTTCAAGGCACTACTTACAGGGGAGACCACGAGAAGGTATAGCAAATCCACAAGTGTTATTATAAAAAATCGACTTATTCATCCGTTCTTCCCGTGTGGCCAAATAATCTCGATTCGAATATTTTTATTATTGCATATGCGCAAACATTGGATTTTTTTCACTGACGGGAGTCAAAGATATTTTTAACAGATTTTTAAATATCTCAATAGAGACGAAGTTGGAATATTAACTGTAGGATAACCGGGAAATCAAGGCACCTACAGGGCTTACGACCTGTCATCGGCTGGTTTACGTGATCAATTTATGCGCTTGCGCAACGTTCACCAATTATGCCTTATTAATGAGATCCCTATCAATTCAATTTTTGAAAGTTCTATATATTGCAATACTGAAATTCTTTTCGCTTGAAAATAAGGATTTTACTACAGCCATCTATGTGTGAAATTATGAACAACATTCTTATTATTTTTGTTTATTTTTTTGTAACGCCATCTATTGAGAGAATTGTTTTTTTTTGTAAATAATGAAAGCAACAATTCTTATACCTGAGGTGACAAATGCATTTTTCGCATAGAAGTCACAAGAATTGATAGGGATCTCATTAATAAGGCATAATTGGTGAACGTTGTGCAAGCGCATAAAGTGATCACGTAAACCAGCCGATGACAGGTCGTAAGCCCTGTAGGTGCCTTGATTTCCCGGTTCTCCTACAGTAAATATTCCAATCTCGATTCGTTTATAACGAAAAATATCTCAATAACATCTACTGCTATTGACAGGCAACCTTCGCATAGTGGCTAAAACGAAGCCCAAACATCCATTTATAGAACGATCAAAGAACAAATTATTCAAGTGTAACAATGGTACATTAGACAAATAATACAACTGATAATAATTAAGCAACATTGTAAACACAATCAAAACACGTAATAATACATTGTATTGAAGAATAACGACTAGCAGCCATTTTGCATAATGAATTAATTAGTGTATTTTCATACATATCATTGGTACAAGCAAGTAAAAAACTCACAAATGAAATTATAAATTTGGCGCAGTTCAGCCCCCCTAGACAACGTGTCATCTATCTCAAGAAAAGAAACAAGATAACTAAATGTATGGAAGTGACAGTTGTCACGTGACTGGTTGATTTTTTTATTTCCTTTTTTTTTAAATAATATGTCCTTGTTACATCTTCCTACATTCCCTAAATTAAGCATAAATGCTTGTGCTATAGTTGAACGAAATCGGTCGAGGCAGGATTCGAACTCGCGACCACTGGATTACTAACCCAGCGCGCTAACCGTTCTGTTATTTATTTTAAAAGTACCTATATTTTTGTTGTCTTGTACAAACGATATGTACACTTTGCCCGGGTTGGATGGAAGAAATTTCCTTATGTCAAAAAACCCGCTTTGATAGGCAAACAAATACATAAAAACCAAGAAAGCACTTTGAGCTACGAATCAGTAACTCCACGAAATATGGGCTAAACGTAAAACTTGGTTTAGGAAGAATAGACAAACTCACAAAATCATTTTCAAAAATATCCACGACACGCTGTACGCAAACACTAGTGATGAGCAAACGCAAAACAAAAGACTTATACCGGGGTGATCTTGGTCTTGCATTCATACATGTGGTCATGGTCTTGATTACTTGGTTGGTCTTGCATAACCAATACCCAGTCTAGGTGCTGATCTTGTAACGTTTATAATAAAAACTATTTACATGTTATAGGTCAGGAATAAGAACGTATGTAATATGTAATACGAAAAAATAACAACTATCTTTATAGGTAGGTATATATAATTCAATTAATGGGCAAGGTTATAGATAAGGTGGATAAATTTAAGTACCTTGGCAGTATTCTTACGGAGTCCCTTGACCCGGATATGGAGATCAAGTGCAGAATTGAGGTAGCAAGAGCAACCTTTAATAAAATGAGATCTTTCTTCTGCAACAAAAAGCTAAATATGGACCTGAGACACCGGATGATGAGATGTTATGTGTGGTCTGTGTTGCTATATGGCTGTGAGACTTGGACATTGAAGGTTAACACCATGAACAGGCTGGAAGCTTTTGAGATGTGGTTGCATCGCAGAATGCTCAAAATCCCTTGGACAGATCTGGTTACGAACTCAGAAGTCTTAAGCCGAGCCAGAACAACCAGGAAACTCTTGTCCACAATAAAGGTCCGCAAGATCACATATCTGGGTCACATAATGAGGGGAGAGAAGTATCACCTGCTCCAACTAATACTGAAGGGCAAGATAGAAGGTCGCCGAGGGACTGGAAGGAGACAGATGTCATGGCTGCGCAACATTATGGAATGGACCGGCTTCAGGACCGTGGAACAGATATTCCGAGCAGCACAGGACAGAGAGGGATTTGCCAGAGTGATAGCCGACGTCGGGGGTTCCTGACATGGCACCGGAAGAAGATATGAACTCTTCCTAAACGGCTGAACCGATGACATTTTGATGAAATTTTTTGTGTGTGTTTGTGTGAGTCCCTGAATGGTTTAGATTCACAAAATGGAATTTTGAACATTAATATAATAAAAGTAAAATAAAAAACATGATTTTTTATTACTACAAATTATAATAGGTAGCGCTAATGTCGAATTACAAATGTTTCCATCTGACAACACTAAGAAATCTGTCCAAACCAATATATATTCTGTATTGCAATTATGTATATATGAAATTACATCAATCTAACCTCAGTGTTTAGTGGTTCATCGAACAAGAAAACTTAAGTTTGCTCAGCGAATAATAACATCCACATGATTCAAATTATGTTACCTACATATATTTTTTTGTTTCACAAATAGTTCGGGCAGGACAAAGTCTGTCGGGTCTGCTAGTGTATAATAATTTTATGACAGTCTTCTTGTATCATGTCGGTAGCGTCCTAAGCTCTCCCACCATTTTGACAGTAGGTAGTTGCTTACTTTTTAATTAAGCAATCACAAGTTGCCACATTCAACAGTCTTTGATATTTTAAATCGTTTTACAAATCGAGACTACCACTACACTTTTTATAGTCTCAACTGAATAGATATTAAGTGGCCTCGCACCCGAAGTCATGTGTCCTATACCAGGAAGAGATTGTCTTATGGCAATAAACCCGCCTTTGTACACATTATTGTACGAGAATAAAATAAAAGAAATAAATAAGACAGCACACCTAGGCAAAACGGTATATCCACATAACAGTATATCCACAAAACAGTATATCCACCGGATAATCGAACACAGAATTTATTTATTTTTTTGTACATAAGATAAACAGATATAAAGCACAATTTCTTCCAACCAACCAGACTCGTGTGAGTCAGATATCTTACTAACTGAGCCACGAAGGACGTCTTTCAAGCCACATCTCGGTCTTAAAGTGACACAATCAATCTTGGTCAAGACTCAGTTTTGCTCATCACTAACAAACACAAACGAAATCCTAAAATGAAACAAATCAGAGGAATCCAAGAGAAGTAGAGTAGAGAGATTCGAACAAAAGTGAAGAGTAAATAGTAATAATAAAAACATGTTTATTATGGCGCCGAGAAAACAAAAGATAAAACGATGCCATCATTTACATACACACATACAATATATTATGTATACACACACACACACATACATGTACAATATACATACAAGGTGTCCCCAAAACCGACGTCATAACAATGAGAGCTGATAAGCAATATAATATATATGATAAGCTCATAGATAAACTATCAAATTAAGTCATTTCGACCTTAATAAAAATATCATTGTTTTTGAGATAAGCTTAACGTCCTCATAGGCGCAGCGAACGGATCGCGACTGCCGACGATTCGATGCGCGCGCGTGAAAGAATACTAAAATCTATCTGATGCGCTGCGTCCGATTCACGCGGCGTCTTTGTGGACGCTATCCTATATTGACACATTTGTAAAAAAAATGATTTTTGATACCCCGATTCTGTGTTTATAAAATGCAACGAATTTAGGAATTTTGCAAATTTGTTTTTTACTTGGCGTTACCAAATAAACATGCCGTCGAACGTCATCAAAGATTTTTTCCACAAAAACGCATTGTAGATTTTCAAGTCATACTTGTGTCGAAGATTTGTACTTTTTGTTTGTGATCAAGATTTATTATAATTTACATGGGTGGGTTCAAGAGCGGCTAACATGCTAGATCATTAATCCAGAGGTCGCGAGTCCGTATCTCGCCTCGACCGAATTCGTTCACAAGCTAGATGAACGAAGACTTTAATGCTTCATTTAGGGAATATACAATTCAAATTGACTAAAACAACCTAAAATATAATGACACTCGACACAGGCCTAGTAGATTTTCATATCCAGAAATGACTAGCAAAACCCAAACACTAAATGGTTAGAAATATTTAATATTTTAACACAAATTTTCAAGCACACAAAAACAATCCTGTTATTATAACCTTAAAAATATGTAATAATATGTATATTTTTTTGTGATAAATGTAACTACATTTAAATATATACTTTTGTAAAATGGATTATGAATAAATAATTAAACAAAAATAAATCATAAAAAATACTTAAATAAACATGGACATGGCGAAAGACGCATTATAGTAGAATAAATGTTGTAGAAATGAGATCACTAAGAAGAGTATGTTATTTATACATAGAACGATATATGACATAAGGAGAGAATGCAAGATTAAGAAGGATATTATATGTAAAATGAAAGTGAATGCCCTGAGATGGTTTGGGCATATTGAAAGAATGAACGACTGACAAAAAAATATACATGGGTGTAAGAGATAAAGTGAAGAGCAGGGGCCGCCCCAGAAAGGGATGGCATGAGCATATGAATGATATTTTAAAAGAAGGAAACGTACAATCGACGAGCACGTATGAGACGAAATAGATTATGGCGCTCTGTTCTCTCTGCTTACTCCGTTAGGGACTTGGAATGATGGTGTGTATGTACCTGATAGCTTATGAGCTGCCCAATCATTATTTTTTCTTTTGTTGAGTTTGTTTTATGGACATCCTGTATGTACAATCACATACATAGACATGATCTACGTACATACATAATATGTAATGTGCTGCTGGAGGCTCTAGAAGCATTATCTTCACCAGAACTGATACCCGAGAGTTCATTGATAACATTACTTTATATTATATACGTAGAGGTTGACAAAAACAGGGGGTTGCCAGCTAGCAGTAGGTACCTACCTAATAAATTTACACTAAGTACCTACCCGCATGAATGGAGGACAAATACAGAAAGAGACGCAGATACAAAGAAGAGTGTGGACATATAACATAGCAGGGGCGTCTCGTGAGACTAATTTTATTTATCAGACGAAACTTAAAATATAAATTTACTTATTTATCTACCGCGCGCTTCAACTTCGATCCTAAATAACATAAAATTTACACAGTTCAAATTTACAATACAGATAGATATATTTATATATCAACTTGATTCGACTAAAAGCGACTGAAACTACACTGATTTTGTATTTTTTTGTTAAAGACAAAATTTCGTGTAAGTATAGACCAAATTGTAGTGACTACTAAATATTTGGTTACTCGTTTTAGTTACTAATTACAAAATTGTAGTTAAAATACCAATAGCTTTACAGGTTTTTTTTTCAGTAATGTGTATTTATACGTAATATGTATTAATTTATATGGTAACACTAAAATTATTATGAATCTTATAAGAAAAGTTTTCCAAAACAAGATACAAATATTTCATCTTCATACGTTGACATACATAATTTTAAATTTACGAATATTTCTATAGAAATCATTTAGAATACCTATTAAGAGTAACACTCATAGTCAAACTAAAGCAAATTTTTATATTATATGGTATAGTTTTTTTGTGTATTATAAATGATTTATTTCTTCATATTTTGGATTCAAATTTTGTATGTAAAATATTCAGCGTTTTCATGAAATGAGTTTGTTAAATTATTTTTGATTAAAAAAATTTACTATGAAAATTTGATAATTCTTATGAAAGTGATGTGCCTTTTAACCAATTTGAAAATAAAAATATTAAATATTAGGTTTCCTGAGCTTGGGGTCACTTTGAAATATTTGGCAGATAAAAAAAATAAGAAACACTGATCAGAAATCCTTCAAAATCTAATGGGTTCTTGGTTCTAACCGAGTATTACAATACAAATGTTCAAAATTTGAAAAGAATCGAAATGAGTACTTTAGTCTATATGTAAAGTAGAATAAACACGCCGTACATAGCACACACACACAGACACAGATACATTGTGATGAAACTTTCAAAATAAAATCTCAGCATGATACTAGTTGATAATCTGCAATAAAAAATAACTTTAAAAATTGCGAATTCATTACTCCCCACTATATCCCCTTGGGGTAGTGAGGTGTAAAAAAAATAATCATTGTCGACATAAGTTGTATGTATTATCTGCATGTAGGGCAAATTTTGAGTAAACCCTAAAAGTATTTCTAAATGAACCAATATACTAATTATATCTATACAGAGAGATTTCACAATCCACTCTTTTGTCATAATGCAGAAAATTACATACAATATAATTGTTACGTATATATCGTATATCTACCTAAATATGCAAGACTGACGTGATATCCCGCCCCCCTCCTCTCCTCCCCAGTCCCACTTACTCATCGACACCGCTAAACGTGTGTGACAATTACGCTTCGATAAATAATCAATCAATTCATCAATATCACGGCCGTTATATACGGAATATCAATTTCTGAACGATACCATGCCTACTGTGTTTATGTGTAAATGTTTTTAAATTAAGTTAACTAAACCTATGTGAAATAGTGGGATGACAACAAGCGGATTTGTGGACATTCAAACGGTGAGTTCCTATAATTTTTCCTATCTATCCTTAGTCGACTCAATTATCGAAATTCAATATATTTCCAATTGATCGACGAAACATTGGTCCTTCGAGCCGGATACTTCCTTGAACCTGTACCTATATATCAGTCTTGCATATTCTTAATAATAAATCGGAAATATTCATCAACTTTATTGAAAAAATCATATAACAATATCATAGTAGGTACATACCTACAACATTATATATTTCAAGCCAGTGAATGACTACACAGTGTAGAAATCTACAGTGTCGGTAAATTCACCAAACGGTCAACGTATTTAACAATCAGCTGATTGAAAACATTGCCGCCATTTTGTTATTATCTATTTATCTAATAATATTATACATTACAACTATACGGCGTACGTTATATACTAACTTCAAAACGTATTATGTAGGTATATTATTTGATGTCAAAACAAACAGGTACATAATATTCATGTTACAATAAATTAATATTGGACAAATTATGAATTGAATAAGGTTATATTGTATCGTCGATACATACGTATTTACTGACGATATAATATTATCTTCTGTTATACATGTCATCTTATTATCGTAATAAAATTTATATTAACTATACATAAGTACATTATATTAGTACCTATCTCCTGTTATAGTACATAAATTTAAGAAGCGAACCGCTCGGTTCTTACCTACCTATTTCTTATTCTTTATTTATTTATTTTGTGCTTAATACCAGTACTAATTTATCTTAACATAATTATAAACATAAAAATACACGTCATATTTAAAATAAAATGTCATCTGAAATCAGATACCGATTGGCACAACTGTCAATAAAAAATCTATTATCCATTGCTAATAAGGCCCAAGAAGATTCTTCCTTCGTCAACTCTTTCAAGCTTCAATATGACGATATAGAAAAATTCCGGACAGACTTTGTTGAAGCGCACATATCTATCGAAGCTGCAAATCGCGCTGGATTTAACGTCGTCCAGCACGAAGATAATTATAATATGTTTATGAATGAATTTTATACCATAAAGGGTATTTATACTCTATTAATTCCCAATGCTACAATATCAAATTCAACTTCATCTCGTGAACAGCAAAATAGTCATGTCTCATTGCCTCATATTAGCCTACCTCGCTTTAGTGGCACTGCCACAAAGTGGATTAGTTTCATATCCATTTTTAAGAGTCTCGTACATAATAACAATTCGATTACTAACGTGCAAAAATTCCACTATTTATTGAGCTGTCTTGAGGACAGTGCTTTAGATACAATTAGACAATTACCTATAACCGATATAAATTATATCGTAGCATTAGATTTGTTACAAAACCGCTTTGAAAATAAGCGACTCATAGCTAACATTCATATTGAAAATATCCTATCTCTACCAAATTTATCATCAAAGGGTAATATATCATTAAGACAATTTCTCAATACTGTTTACGAAAACCTAGAAGCCTTAAGAGCACTTAATTTTCCTGTAACAGAATGGTCCTTTTTGTTATTAAATATTTTATCCAAAAAATTGCCTATATCTATCATGTCATCATTTGAAATGTCACATCATATCGCAATACCTACTTGCGATAATCTATTAACTTTTCTAGCACATCATTGCAACGCCATCGAAATGAGCTCATCTTCTTTTCATGACTATGCCCAACATCAATCTTACCGCCCATCTGATAATAATAAGAATATTCATAACGAACCGTTAAAAAATTCATTCACCACCAGGGTGTTAAATTCCTGTCTCTATTGTAAGAAAAATCATTTCTTACATGCTTGCTCTAATTATAATTTATTGCCATTAGACGATAGAATAACTTTTGCAATTAAAAATAATCTATGCTTCAACTGCTTAAGATCCTCACATATCTTAAAAAATTGTTATATAAAAACAAACTGTAAAATTTGTTCAAAACGTCACCATACTCTTTTACATCCCCACGCACCAAATGAGGAAATCTCTTCGTCTTCGGAAGATAACGCTGATCTCTCTACCTCACATCCCCATTTAAATCACTTCAATTCAATTATGTCTCATAATGCTACTGCTCGTCAGACTGTTTTATTAGCAACTGCTCTTGTCCATATTTGCGATGAAGATGGGAATCATCATGAAGTGCGGGTTTTAAAAGATAATGGCTCTCAATGTTCATTTATAACAGAATCCTGTGTACAAAAATTACAGTTAAAACTTTCTCGTAACCAAATCTCTGTATCTGGCGTCGGTGAAAATCCACCCATTACATCAAATGGCATTGTTTATTGTACATTAAAATCGCGATTATCTCCATTTCCCATTATAAAAGTAAATGCACTTATTTTAAAAAAAATCACCAACGACATACCTATATACACAATCTCACCCAATCTAAAAAATAAATTTTCTCATCTAAAATTAGCGGATGATACGTGCCTTAAACCAAATCAAATCGATATTCTATTAGGAGCAGATGTCTATCAAGACATCATGCTAGATGGAAAATTCAAAATATCTCACGATCTACCAGTTGCATATGCTTCTATATTCGGATGGGTACTTATTGGACGAGTTACCACATCAGAACCAAACAAAAGCATTATACAATCTCACGCCGTCACCTTAGATAATATTGTACCAAGGTTTTGGAAAACAGAAGACATTCCTCAACAAATCATACAACCAAACAGCATTTTGTGTAAAAGCATCTTTATGACAACACATACGCGCGACATATCATCTGGTCGATTTACTGTATGTCTTCCATTTAAAAAACCTCCTCCACCAACCTTTGTTATTCCTCAAGGGCCTCCACATAGACCTCCGCCAAATTTCCCATCTCAGGGTCCCCCTAATGTACGTCAACCACCGCCTTTCTCACAAAGATCAGAATTCTCTTCTAGTGAACCAAATTCTCACAGAAGCTCGTTCCCACTAGAACCACAAAGGCCTTTCCATCAGGGTCCTCCGACAAAGGTGTTTAACGAACCAGAATATCTTCAACAAAACTATCACACAATTACCACCGAACAACTAGATCAATCTCAACAAAACATTTTCAGAGAACAACAACTTCCAAACAAACCACCTCAAAACTTCAGAGAAACTCCTAAAAAACCGATTCACGCTCCAATTCCTTTATCTCAAGAAGAATACAATCAAAGATATTACGAACAAGTTCGCATTCTTCAACAGCAAGATAGAATTCGTCAAAGACCGTTACAAAATCAAATACCTCAGTCACAGCCAGTTCCTAAATTCCCTCATCAACAACCTATATCCCAATCTTTAAAACCAAACACAGTGCTGATTAATCACAGTCAACCTCAGATACATTCCCATCCACCGATAGATCACAATCAGATTAATGTTTCTAAACAATTTCAACAACCACAACACCTTAGGTTTCAACCACCCTTGCCACAACAACCACCTCAATTCCAACAGGAGCATCCAGGGTCTCAATTTATTCCACTAGGAGGAGAATTAATTGCTTCTATTCCTAAATATGAACAACATTTACTTATTCAGCCTGAACCCCAATTTAGTCATCAGAACTTCGCGCAAGCGAGTCCATTAATACAAGAAAGACCTCAACAACCCCAAAAACAATTAACAACACGAAAAAAAACAATTGTCGCAACACTTCCGACAACGCTGTTATGTCCTTAACCCAATTTATCTTAGTTAATAAGTTATATTTCTACATACTTATATTATAATTCTTTTTGTTTTCTTTACGGAAAAATATTCTAATGATTATTTTTGTTCATTTTAGGAGACAGTCTCCAATCGTTTATTTTGTTTTATTTTATGGAGTATCTAGTCTCCAATCTTGCATTGTTTTATTTATTACCTATTACTTTATCTGAAATGTTGTTAATGTACTTATATTGTTATAAGAATTTTAATTTTTGTTCTTGTTATAATAAACCCATTGGTTTATTCGTGGGGGGTGTATGTTACGTATATATCGTATATCTACCTAAATATGCAAGACTGACGTGATATCCCGCCCCCCTCCTCTCCTCCCCAGTCCCACTTACTCATCGACACCGCTAAACGTGTGTGACAATTACGCTTCGATAAATAATCAATCAATTCATCAATATCACGGCCGTTATATACGGAATATCAATTTCTGAACGATACCATGCCTACTGTGTTTATGTGTAAATGTTTTTAAATTAAGTTAACTAAACCTATGTGAAATAGTGGGATGACAACAAGCGGATTTGTGGACATTCAAACGGTGAGTTCCTATAATTTTTCCTATCTATCCTTAGTCGACTCAATTATCGAAATTCAATATATTTCCAATTGATCGACGAAACAATAATGAAAGTATGTATTTTACCCCTTAAAGTAGCATTGCGTGGCAGACTACGGTGCGGTGCAGACAAGAACGCACAGATGGAAGGGGTTGGTATAGTCTTGATTCAGGGACGTCTGGAACGCAGCGTCCAAGGTTGTCTGGTCACAGGAGACGCCGGCTGAGACGCACGGCATAAAGGGGGAGGTTACCACTGTAAACTGCACGCCAACACCATTATAACAAACTGTTTAGTGATGGGCGGGCATTGTCTTGGTCTAGGATACACAGGTGTGGTCATGGTCTTGTATACTCAATATTTTATTGGTCTTGGAGTCAATACACAGAATATTTAAAAATTATCAGCAATACAATAAAATGAGGGTCATAACTTTATGCGCTTATAAATACTTTTTTTATTGAAAAATAATATAACATTAAAATATTACAAAAAAAAATAATAATGTTTCTGAGTCACGCCAAGTCTTATTTCTTGACTTGTCGGCGTGTTCTCAAGACAATATCTAAGTATATTCTAATAATAACAAACATTAGGTACCTACATTAAAAAAAAGACACACACAAAGATGGTCTCCCAAACATACATTACTTCCTATGTTACAAAACTTATCTAGTTATTATTCTATAAATGAAATGGAAAAAAAAATCGTTTGAGATCTGTTAATTATATACAGGGTTACAGGTTTAGTCGTACAGAATATAAAAGGACGTTATTACTCAGGTCATTTCTGATGGATTTGATGCTAAATGTTAGGTCCGAAACTTAACCGTTATGGAGATATTGAATTTTAAAGATTTAAAAAAAAAAAAAAAAAAAATTGGCTATTTTATCAATTTTTTACGGATTAGAGGTCTTAGGGTCCGTTTTTTTATGTATCTAGTTAGAGGGCATGTCAATTAATAAAAATGATTAACAAAATCTGAACCTACTACTAACAGCTTAAAAATACAGCTCGACAACAGTTAGAATTAAAGAATTATCAGTGTTTTTAACTTTGAAGCGCTTTGTTTGAAAAAAAAAATTATGGAACTTATTCTGCAAATAATTGTAACTTCTACGTTTCTTAAGCTATTCAAAAAGCTATAACACTTGCTATTAAATAGTCAAACCATTGACCAAATAACAGTTAAGGTAGTAGAGGGGACATTTTAGTTTGAGGAAAAAGTAGCTAAAATACGTAAACAAAACAAAAAAAAACAGAGCAATATTTTTATAATTCATGTTTAATAGTAATTTAAGAAAAAGAATGACAATTTGTGTAAGAAATAGCGGCGGCCATGTAGTAAAAGTTGGTAATAGTATCTTAATTCAATTACTTAATTCACAAGTATGTTTATGAGTTTCATCATTATTTCAGACTGACTTTAACCATCACTATAACTATTTACCTGCAATGAATTTAAATATATTTTCAAATAGTTTTATGGAATAGTAGTTTAACGAGCAGAGTAACAACAAAGAACTATGGAAATTTGCACACGAGTATATAAAAATGTAATCATTATCAGCCGAAAAGATCGACCTGGGTAAAGAAATAAACCTATGTGGAATCAGTTTAAACTTTATATAACCCTAACGCGACGTCCTACGTAGGCGATTCAAAGCGAATGCGAAGCGGCGCGGCGTGGCGCGAAATTAACAAACAGTCGGTAACTATGGAAGTGTCCTACGTTACCGATCGCGAGCTGGTTTCGATGCGACGCGGCGCGAGGCGAAGCGAACGCGATCAGTTGGTTTGATATTTTCGCGCGAATTGATAGCGGTGCCAATTAACAGAAATTTTAATTTCTGTCCATGAACGTCCCATATTATGGGACAAAATAATTATTATTATCGAACCGTGGATTTTAGATTTGGACTACAAGTAAACACATTTATTTATTATTGCTATTTTACAATAGGATGTTGTTCAAAACACACAAAGTTTTCTCTCGCTGGCACGAATGTCAAATTTTGACATGTTTCCCGGAAAGATGTAAATTCAGTCTCATTTATTAATTCAAGATCACGTAATTCTTCATACAAATTGTGACATCCCCTATAAATATGCCTCTCTAAGTACACAATATTAGTTTTACTTCTCTGTCGTACATACTTCTTGAGTATTTTATATACGTACATCCATGACAGTAGCTGGCGGCAGAGGGAACGATTCGCGCCCACGTAGGACAGAGCCGCCGCGTCGCACCGCATCGCATTGAATTCGCTTGTATCCGCACCGCATCGCTTCGCAATCGCGTTCGCTTTGAATCGCCTACGTAGGACGTAGCGTTAGAAAGCATTAAAAAAGGCAATAAAATTAAATACAGTTGAAAAGTATTGCATATCATTGATATTTGCTGTGAGGCCCCGGCTGAGAATAGTGCTTCCACTCGTTTCGAGTACCACTCGTATTATCATCGTTTTCGAGTGTCTCGTAAGAGCCGGGAAATCGCAAATACGAGACGCAAAATTACATCTCATATTGTTCAGCGATGAGATTCACTACCCATTCTGAATGTGAATGCCGTTTTGGGTGAGACGAGGCTGGTGTGTGGATGCTGGTGTGTGTAGTGTCGTGCTACCACGTTGTGGTATATGCCGTGATATTACGAATGCACAGCATTGACAAAATATGCCAATTTCGTCTGATAAAAAAAAACAATTCCCAGTAATTGAAGCAAAGGTTTCTTAGAAGAATGTGTGTATACCGAGAGTCAGTTATTTATGCCATTGTCTGCAATTTAATGCATACTGCTGTTGTGAACTAAGTTCATGTGAGAAACTGTTGGAAAAAAAACAAGCAAGTGTGCAATTTCGCAGTATAACGTGAACGCTACTGTTAACCTAGTATTGTGATGTTAAAAAAACTAAAATTCCATTATGAAACTATTATTTTTAAATTAAATAAAAATATTGGAAGTGTTATATTTGCAAAATTATGACTTCCTTTGACACAACCAAATTTGCGTTGATGGATCAACAATGTCAATCGCCCTTTAGATGAGGTTGATAAATTGTCAAACGATAAGTAATTAATGAAGGTATTTATAATCATAATATTTATTTATTTATTTATTTTCTTTGGGAAGCTACAGCTCATTTACAGTTTAATGATACAAAATAATTTTTACATTGTTAGAGCCAAAAAAAGCATTCCATCAACATAATATAAAAACAAATAACAGTTTACAAGCCAAAAATAATTCATGCACACACATTCATACACACCCTCACACACACCCTCATACACACCATCACACACACATACATACATAAGTACACATATATACACACATATACAACAACTAGGGAAGGAAAGAGAAATGAGAGAAGAGAGACTAGGAGGACAGGACAGAGGGATATTGGTTGCGCATCACCTTCAGAACATCATGTCTAAATCTGTAATATTTTGCGTTGAATATGTCTATCTCAGCTGAGAATGTATTGTTATATTGGCTGCATATGCGTGTAATTGTTGAATTTTTCCTGATATTTGTTCTACTTGTTGGAATATGAAGTAATTGAGGTCTACGAACCATTCTACCTGGAACATGGATACCTACTAGGTTGACAAGTACAGGCGAGTCTATGGCATTGTTCAAAATTTTATGCAGCAGCGATTGGTCGTGTAAGACTCTCCTACATTCAAGCGTATCAAAATTATGATATTTAAGTGACTGGTGATATGTATTGAAGTTAAGGTGAAATTTATGATTTATATAGTTTATGAATTTTTGCTGTACTTTCTCGATTCTTGTGATGTGTACTGCGTAGAAAGGAGACCAAATTTGAGTACAGAATTCTAGCTGAGGGCGTATGTATGTAGTGTATAAAGTGTATAAGGTTTTAATGTTACTGAATGACGGCATATTAATCGTCAAAACTACGGATGTTAACAAGAATTTGCATTGATGGATTAACAATGTCACTCGTCCTTGAGATGAGGTTTACAAATTGTCATTAAATGATAAGTTATCAATAAAGGTATATATTGCAATAATCATAATATTAATCGACAAAACTACGGATGTTAACATGAATTTGCATTGATGGATTAACAACGGCAATCGTCCTTGAGATGAGGTTTACAAATTGTCATTAAATGATAAGTTATCAATAAAGTTGTCTTGCAAAAATCATAATATCAATCGTCAAAACTACGGATGTTAACAAGAATTTGCATTGATGGATTAACAATGGCAATCGTCCTTGAGATGAGGTTTACAAATTGTCATTAAATGATAAGTTATCAATAAAGGTATGTATTGCAATAATCATACTATTAATCGTCAAAATTACGGATGTTAACAAAAAGATTAACCGAAACCGAATTCAAAATGAATGTGTCAAGAAAAATGCGGCATTCGGTTTTCTTTGCCTAGCCCATGAGGTACATGTCAAGATGGTATGTATGTAGTAACAATATCTTTCATATAATTCGCCTATACAATAATACGTGTAATAGTAAAAAAAAATAATAAAAAAACATTAAATTAAAAAAATATATTAATTATTAAATATAACCACTCAACACACCAACTATGCTCAACATGCAACAATATTTGACTTTGTATTTTTAAGTTATGATTGATTTATTTAATATTTTTTTTTTATTCATTTATTATTTTTTTTTTCTATTTCTCTATTTGTATTCTTCTATCCCTGTTACTGGCTGTATTTACCATAGTGGTTGACTGGTAGAGATTGCCTGCGGGCAATAAGTCCGCCACGTTGTATAAAACAATAAAAGTATTTTATTATTATTATTATTAATGTACAGAATTTATAATACATACAATAGTCATTTCCAAGAGATCGACATATTCTTACTTAGCGCCCCCACATTTAAACAAATATATCAAACTTAAAATTTCATCCTCATAATCAAATTTAACACTTAATATACTGACACATTTATATATGCAATTTCACACATCATTCACACAATATCTCACCATAATATGTAACCATTCCTAATGTATCTTAATATACTACAATAACTTCAGCGACAACCTGTAATTGGCTTTATTATTAATCAAATCATCTTTTTTATATAATTTATTATACGCTGTATGTTGTCCTCTAAATAATAATTTTAAATAAATTTTAGGTGGGTCGATGGCAGAGCGGTTAGCGCGCTGGGCTAGTAATCCAGTGGTCGCGAGTTCGAATCCTGCCTCGACCGATTTCGTTCACCTATACCACAAGCATTTATTTGCTTATTTTAGGGAACGTAGGAAGATGTATATGTAGGTACTTGTTTAACAAGGTTATATTCATTTTTTTTAATAAAAAATAAATAAATAAATAAATTATTATATTAAAAATTATTTACTTCCTCAAATCTCAAAATAATTTTATAACATTTTAATACTGGCAGAAATCATCCTAACGATTGGGTGGAATGCCATATAAGCTAATAAAAAAATACGTGTAACATAGATTGCAGTCGCCTTAGGAAAATGAAGAGTTTGACGATTTTTCTCGTGAGTCCTATCATCAAAAATCGATGAAACTAATATGTTTTATCACCTCTGAAGCACCCCCCTTTAATTAAAAAATAAATCATTATAATTGGATGATATCGTAAAAAATAGTATCGCGGTGAAGTGAAAACTGAAGAGTTTGATGATTTTCTCATGGATCCCATGATCAGATCTTGACAACATTGAAATGGGACCAATCGGAAGGTAACCCCTTTATAATGATAAAATATTCGCCGAAATCGGACAACGCAGTAAAAAGTAATCGGTGAACATACATAAAAAAAATCTTCACGTCGAATTGATAACCTCTCTTTTGGAAGTCGGTTAAAAATACAAATGAGGTTCTCTTTGCCTACTCCTCAATGCTTAGACTAGATTATAATTTAAATAATAATAATGATACGCAAAAACGGCGCTATACAAATTGTTCAATGCCAAATGTGATCAATGAGGTTATTAAAAAAAATCTATTTTCAATCCCCTGAGATAAACACCAATAATTTTTCTTAATTTCATAATAATAATAATAATTTGTATAGCGCCGTTTAATGATTCAAGATCATTCCAAGGGCGCTGTTATTTAGATAGATATTATATTGCTCTACGAAACAAAACTGTTTTCAGTCCTTTAGAGAAAGTGCTCTTACTATTTGCACTGCGGACATATAGAGGCAATTTATTCCACTTTATAGGACCACTCACACCAAAGCATCGATCATAGTAAGCCGCTTTATTGGCTCTGTCCAACTCCTTTAGGGAGTTGGTATTCTGTGATCCAGAAGACCTAAGTGTGAGATGCCTCCCAGAGAGATCTTTTCTCTGACACAGCTCTTGTATGTATTGTGGTGCTAGGTTATTTAAAGCATTAAACACCGTTAAGCAGATTTTGTAGTCAACTCGCTCTGGACTCTTCAACCAATGCAATTCGTTAAGTAGTGGAGTTATGTGACATCGTTTTTCCGCTCCATAAATGAGCCTTGCCGCTGCATTAAACACCATCTGTAATCTATCGAGCTGATACTTTGGCAATCCATCATAGATGCCATTACAGTAATCTAGCCGAGACACAACGAAAGCATTTATAAGTGTTTTTGTCTCATTTTTGGGCAGACTTCGACGAAAGACAGATATTTATTTATTTATTTATTTATTTCTTAAGGTTACATACAGTTTTATAATATAACATATATTTTCAAAATGAATTAATTAATACAAAAACCAAGATTGTAACGCCAATTACTATGTTACGGTCATACAATCAAAATATATAACTATATATAATATATAACTCTATATAATTATGTATATACCCATAGAAAAAATATATTTGTATAAAAAAAGGAAAATTTCCGTGGGTATATACATACAAAATGACAAAATATAAAAACCTTACAAGGATAAGAAACAAAAAATACAAAACAAATCAATATTAATTAAACATAAAATAGATGCATACAAGCTAGGAGGTTTGGGACAGGACAATGGATAGGAATAGAAGGGGAAAATTAGGAATATAAAATCAATCACTGAGAAAGCCTCAACATACTCTTAAATACGCTCGGTGTGCCAAACATGTCAAGACCCTCGAACTTTGCATCAAACTGTTTACATGCTCTATGTACAAAAGCATTTCCGGCATAATTAGTTCTTAGAACAGGCACATTGAATAAGTCGTGACTCCTTGTTAAACGCGCAGGGACTCGAAGGTTAATTTTCCCTAATAAATAAGGAGTATCAACCCGATTATTCAATATGTTATAAAGAAACATCATGTCTCTGATTGTACGCCTCTTCTGTAAAGTGGGTAATGAATATTTCACACAGCGAGCAGGGTAGTCAGGGGAATACGTATGTGATCTATAGTCAAGGTGTTTTACAAACTTCTTTTGTACACGCTCGATTTGATCAATATGTATATTATAATGGGGATTCCACACCGTGCTCGCGTATTCAACCCGACTTCTAACATATGACAAATATAGTACTTTGAGTGTATCAATTGAGTGAAATGGCTTGCAAACCCTAATTAAAAAACCCAATAGTTTCAGAGCTTTACCAACAATGTATTCAATATGATCTTGAAAAATCAATTTGGAGTCCATCAATATACCCAGGTCTTTAACTAAGCTCGTTCGACGAATATTGCCACCTTGGATTTTATAATCAAATATAATAGGCTTCGCCTTCCTAGTATAGGTTATTATTGAACATTTGCTGGCATTCAAATATAATTGATTATCTAAACAGTAATTACTTAGTCGTGTAATATCGTCTTGTAATTGTTCACAGTCATTCGTTGAGCAAATCTTTTTAAAAAATTTGGCATCATCAGCAAAAATAAGAATTGAGGATCTCTCTACCATTTGATCTAAGTCATTTATATAAAGTATGAACAATAGAGGTCCTAAATGGGATCCCTGAGGAACCCCCGAAGGTATAATCTTGAATATAGATGAGTAGCCCCTCAGTGCAACAGCCTGTGATCTATTTTCAACGTAAGATTTAATCCAACGCAAAAGGTCACCATATATACCCATTTCTCCAAGCTTTCTTAAAAGTATACTGTGACTTATCTTGTCAAACGCTTTAGAGAAGTCTGTGTAAATGGCATCAGTTTGATATCCTTCATGCATTGTGGATGATACAAAATCATTAAATTCACATAAATTAGTTTCGGTGGATCTCATACTTACAAAACCATGTTGGTTATGGGTTATGTATGGACGTGCTACGGCAGTTATCTGGTCACAAACAATTTTTTCCAAGACTTTACTTAAAACTGGTAATTTGGAAATAGGACGATAATTTTCAATGGCCGTTTTGTCACCACTTTTATAAATTGGAGAGATAATTGCATTTTTCCATATGAGAGGGAACGTACCTTCAGTTATAGAGAGATTGAAAAGTTTAGTCAGTGGTATCGAGAGTTGTTTAGCACAGTTACGAATAAACAAGGGGTGGACACCGTCTGAGCCTTGTGACTTATTTATATCTAGAGATGATAAATATTTGAGAACTATGCTTTCCGTTACATCGATCGATGATATGTGAAAAAGCTCTTTGGAGATGTTCGAGGATACATAATTTTGTTGTGGATTTGACTGCGTATTCGATACAAAAATAGAGCGAAAATAATTGTTGAAAGAGTTACATATTTGTTCCCCACCAGTAATTTTAGTATTATTATAATGCATTTCATGTGGAATTGAGTTTATGGAACGTTTAGAATTAATAAACGAGAATATTTTCTTAGGATTAATTTTAATGTTGTTTTCGGCATTAACAATATAGTCAGTATAGCATTTTCTCTCAATGAGTTTTTGTCTAGTCCGTAGTGAGGCAAAAGCAGCATAGTCATGGGGATTACTATATTTCTTCCAGTTATTATGGAATTTACGTTTTTCTGATATTATTTTAATAATCGTTTTTCAGTTGTCTTAGTTGGAAAAAGCATGAACTGACTGTTTTAGAGATTTGCAGGTTAAGAGACAACTTATTGTCTAAGTGTACACCCAAAAACTTGACACTTGCAGACGGCAAGAGTTTTTCTCCGTTGATGTTAATAGGAGTACTTTCAATGAGGTGCTGTCGCCGTGGTGAAGCTACCCACATAAACTCTGTTTTTGTTGGGTTTAATTTTAGCTTGTTATGAGACATCCACGTAGCGACTTTTTCGATGAACTCAGCAGTATCCACTTCCAGACGGTTTTTGTTCATGGGACTACAAAATTTGAATAACAAGCGGTCGTCAGCGTAAGCGAAAGAGTCAAATCCTTGATTTTGAATTATATTATCAAGTTGTTTTATGTATAAAATAAATAAAATTGGTCCGAGCACCGATCCCTGAGGCACTCCAAACTTTACAATTTCCGGTAAAGACGTATTATTATTTATCCTCACAGACTATCCTCATAAAATCTTTTGCCACTTCTCAATCGGCCAAGACACTAAATCGGGACTTTTGCAGGATCTCTGTGATGGTTATATTATTATCATATTCAAGCGTGAGGGGCAACATATTTAGACTGTAAATAATATAAACATGTTTGATATAAATAGAAAATTCAGCGTTTCCGAAACGGAGTGAAGCGAGCTTCCCAAGGGGGAGGAGCACGGAGATGAAAATGAAATTGAAAAATTAATTTCCTGCATATTCAGGCAGTTTCCTGCGCAGGACGAAAACCAACCGGAAGAAGAATAAATTACGGATTAATCGTTTTCGCGTTGGTACAAATTAAATGCGAATTTGCGGCAGGTACCTACTTGACTTGTGTTTTTTTTTCTTTAATTTGAAAATAGTAAATGTCCTTGCAAAAAGTAAATATAATCCTCTTAATAATAATAATAAACACTTCCTTGCACCCTGCGCAAGCGGCGATTTTATTTCCATATGGCAATTTCTTACAACGAACCAGTGTTTGCAGCCCAGAGAAGCAATATTTGCGTGAGAAATTAATTTAAATACATTTCTCATTTGCTGGGGATCGAACCCAGGACGCCCGCACAGAAAATTCCCTAAACTAAGCAAGTATCAATGCTTGTACTATAGATGAACGAAAACGGTCGTGACAGGATTCGATCTCACGACCACTGGATTATTAACACTGTGCGCTAACCGCTCCACTACACAACTAAAAGTTTTATTTATATTCTACTAGTGGTCCAGACCGCCTTCTATGTAGACTGCATTTTACATAGACCTCAATTTTATTTCGTAAATTTGAATACGGTAAGTTCTCTAGATGCATAATACAGATGTCAATATATTTGTTCAAACCGCCATCTATTGAAATCTTACACAACTTGAGTGTGGTATATTCTCTAGATGCATAATACAGATGTCAATATATTTGTTCAAACCGCCATCTATTGAAATCTTACACAACTTGAGTGTGGTATATTCTCTAGATGCATAATACAGATGTCAATATATTTGTTCAAACCGCCATCTATTGAAATCTTACACAACTTGAGTGTGGTATATTCTCTAGATGCATAATACAGATGTCAATATATTTGTTCAAACCGCCATCTATTGAAATCTTACACAACTTGAGTGTGGTATATTCTCTAGATGCATAATACAGATGTCAATATATTTGTTCAAACCGCCATCTATTGAAATCTTACACAACTTGAGTGTGGTATATTCTCTAGATGCATAATACAGATGTCAATATATTTGTTCAAACCGCCATCTATTGAAATCTTACACAACTTGAGTGTGGTATATTCTCTAGATGCATAATACAGATGTCAATATATTTGTTCAAACCGCCATCTATTGAAATCTTACACAACTTGAGTGTGGTATATTCTCTAGATGCATAATACAGATGTCAATATATTTGTTCAAACCGCCATCTATTGAAATCTTACACAACTTGAGTGTGGTATATTCTCTAGATGCATAATACAGATGTCAATATATTTGTTCAAACCGCCATCTATTGAAATCTTACACAACTTGAGTGTGGTATATTCTCTAGATGCATAATACAGATGTCAATATATTTGTTCAAACCGCCATCTATTGAAATCTTACACAACATTAAATTAATTACAACCCTTTTTTCATGCAAAAATTCTTCGGGGGTGCAGGAAAGTAAAAAATCGAAAAAAGTAAAATTTCTATGAAAAAATATTTTTTATGTACCCTATCCTATATTTCAATCAAGAATCAACGAGATTGACAGTGACACGGGATTTGTTACCACGTTTTAGATTTCAGTCTACATCTACTAAATAAATAAATCTTCGACAGGTGTGCGGGTATGCTTTACCTTATAAAAGAAAGCACGACACACGCGTGTTTGTCCACACACACACACACAGACACTGGTCTCGTCTCATCTCAAAGGGCACTACATTCAGAATAGGTGGTGAACCTCATTGTTGAATATTGTGAGATGTCTTCACTACATGGATACAAAACCTCTGGATACTCAATAATATTTATATTTTCTTATAATTCGTTTCTATATTGTATAATGTAAAATCAGTTTTTCTTTCTACTTCAACATTACTAAACTTTGTATACATCACACATATTTACCATACTGTTTTGTTTGCCAGTTTTCTTCATCAGTTCTTTCTGGCAATACTAATCGAACTGATAGAACTTTACAAAAAAAAAAAAGGTTGTGTACCAATATTTCAGTCATACCTATTTAAACTCTGTTCACTTTCATTTTCACGCACTCTGACGATGATCTTCAGATCGATACCGGTCAGTGCCAGTGTTAAAATTAAATAGTGAAACTAAAACTAATTAGTGTTTTCATTTATACCTAGTATTGTGAGATGTAATTTTCCCTGTTGTATTCTCGATTATCCGGCTCATAAGGGACAAGTCCGGTCAAACAATGGAATCAAAACCCTCGTGATAACCCATATCATGGATATAATAATCTTATGGAGTCCTATAATATCTTTTGCTACTCAGGATAAATTAATTTCAATTACTTAATGTTATTTAATTTATCAAACAGAATAACATCAAGTTGTGATTGCATTTTCTACTTTCCATTTAAAAAAAAAATTTTTCCCAACTTTTTTAATTCTTATATAAGTTTTAATTATATTTTCTTTGTTTTCTACATAATTAATAATTTGTTGTACATTTGAATGTAATTAACGATTTTATAACAAACATAACTCGTCAATGTTCCTCCATTTAATGTCACAGGAGCCATTTAAGTAATAAATAAATATAAAATTAAGATCGAAAACGCGAATCTCATTTTTTTTATTATTTATTTTTACATTCATATTTATTTATTTATTTGTTTGTTAATAGCAGTTCGGTAATAAACCAGAATAATGTCGTTAACGATGCATGTCCCATACGTAATTATTTTAGTTCCTAGTAAATATGTATATGTAAAGTTGAGAGTGATTTGTTGTTTGTTAATTTAATAATGCTTTCAATCATCAGAGTGTATCATCAGAGGCGTACAATAGTACGCCTTTGTATAGTGAATATATTTATATACATACATTACATGTACATATTATGTATATTGTTAATTCAATGTATGAAAAACAATAGTTACAAACGGGAGTATGTATTTGGTTTTCGATTGTTGACTAATGTACCGTTATCTGGTGAACTCGTGATCATGACCGAAGTCCCACCATTGCGTTCAATATATCGACTGCTGTGCTGGTGTCCCAAGTTCGATACCTAGCCGGGAACAAATTCATAATTTGATTTATAAAAACATCCTTAAAAATAGGCAGTGTATAGTACCTTCGTTTCATTTTAAACACGAGGGGCAATAATATTGAGTGTTTGGATATATGTGCGCTGTCGGATGATGAATATGTTATGTTAATCATTAATTACAATTTATTTTATATTACAAATAATATTAGTTTTGCGTGTTCATGTCTGGCAACGCTCACATCTCCAATTTAATCAACCAAATTGTATTGTGAATTATTTTATTATGTTAACTGATCAAGATGATTATCAAATAAAATTACGAAGTATTAGGTATTTTTTAATCAAACAAAAATGATTATGGTTCTACATGTATATTTTTTTTAAATAAAAAAATGAATATGTCCTTGTTAAACAAGTACATATACATCATTTGGTGACAGGAAAATTATTCGAAAAACAATTATTCGAATGCTCAATTTTACGAAAATCATTCAATTTAACGAATTGCAATTATTTTAATCACATTTTTTCGAAAAACAATTTTCCGAACACACAATAGGCGTGATGACAGTAAGAAAAAATCATTGAAATTATGATTTTATAAAATAAAATATGTTATAAAGATTTGAAAAAATATATTTATTTTCATTTTAATAGAGCGAATAATATTAATATTATTAAAATAAAAATACAAAATATGTTTGTCCGCCATTTTATGTGAAACACCAATCAGAGCGCATGACGTCACCATATTGTTACTGTCAATTGTGTTTGTTACTGTCAACTGTAGTGTTGTTCGAAATGGCTATTTTTTTCATAACAAGCTATATGGAATATGCTGCTTATTTTTAACATGCTATTTTTATTTATTGATTTATTTGGTTTATTTGGGACAATAAACCAAATAATATCGCTATCCGCTCTATTGAATCGTTGACGCATCTGTTATAACACGCACCGAGTATTGTAACGTGGTGGAGAATATTTAACGTTTCAGAAATAAATAACTTGGTGGCTTTCATTGCTTGATTATAAAATAAAATGATGTTATTATATTGTTTGTGGGAGTTGTACAGTGTTACATGAGGTTGAAATGGAAATACACAATGTATTATGATGAATCTAATATACATATGGGATAATTGTTATGATTCATATACATATTATGATTAATATATTAAAAAAAAAATAGAATGTTATGTAATAGGTGTGATGGCTGTAAGAAAAAATCATTGAAATTATGATTTTAAAAAATAAAATAGGTTATAAAGATTTAAAAAATGTACTTATTTTCATTTTAAAGGAGTGAATAATAATATTATAAATATAAAAATACAAAATGTGTTAGTCCGCCATTTTATGAGAAAAAACAATCAGAGCGCACGACGTCATAGTATGGTCGCGTCATTTCTTCTGATAGTCTTCAATACAATATACGCATTAATTGTCGGTCTGGACAATGTTTATTTTGGTGTTTTTGATATATTAATATTTTAATTAGGTACTTAAAACTAAAACAAAACAATAAAATAGCAATGGAACAAGGATTCATCAAAGCAAATAGTTTCAATTTACCTAGATACTCGCCTACCTATCGGGGGATACTATGGGCCGGTATTACAGTGTCAGTTTAAGAGCTAAACTCAAGTTTCACAAAAATATAGCGTATTACAGTGTCCGTTTAGGCCTAATCTTCCCTCAAATATGTCACTAAAACGACAAATATTTAACTCAACGTTTCTGGCAGATTAAGTACTTAACTGTGAGTCAACTGTCATTTGCTAGGCAACTCGTGTAGTTTCAGTTTCTATCACTAGAGGCGTTAGGCAACGTGTGTAGTTTCAGTGTTGTATCACTAAAGGCGTTAGTTGTATCGACGGTGGCGCCACACAACAAAACAAACTGACAGCCGTATTGAACATGGGCATTTAAAAGCATTATTTTGGTGAAAAAAATTAAATTTACCATGTTGGATAATAAAACAATGGTATTTAAAGTCGTAGCGTCCCGTTTTGTATTTCGTATTATTTGAGGTCATTTAAATTTGACAGATAATAACCACAGAAAAAGTGAAATATGTCTATAATTGAAGATTTAGTAACTGACATGTTATATTGCACTGTAATACGGAAATGGATTCAATCTCCCCTTAACATTAATCTTGAGTTTAACTAACTCAATGAGTTGAGGGCCGACTGTAATATCGGGCCTAAGTTTATTGTATTTTGTATGTAACTTAGTTCTTATTGAATAAATAAATAAACAATGAACGCTCGCAACGTATGGTAAACTAATTTAGTTTTCTACAATTTTGTCACGCGATGGTGAGCTGACGAACGTTCGACATGTTATGATGCTGGTCACTGCCAAACTAAACTAGCAAGCTATATTTTTTTCATGCAATGAAGCGATTCGCGAAACGACGGCGATTACGCGAAGCATGCGTTTTAAAACATCGTTACAATTTTAGCAGCATACGAATTATTACATAGCGCTCGTTATTTGTATTGTGTTAATAACAAGCTATATTTATCTGCTATCGTTATTTTTAGCAATAGCAGCCATAGTAGTTATTTTTCTGCCTGTCTTAACTACTCTTAACTAGAATGGAACTTTTGATGGTCGGATATTTCTTTGCGTCGAACAAAGACTTTTGTTCATCAGAATTTCGAAACGTAAAAACTTAATAATAAGTACATATAAGTTCTTTATTTATCTGCAATTTCAATACAACTTACATCTCGAAAATCGATAAAATATGCTCCTTCTTCTCTCTACATTATGTGTTCATAAGCTAAAAACATACGCGGGAAACGTATGATGGCCTATTTTGACGTTTGGACATTAATGAAGTTCTTTATATGCTTATTGCCTAAATAATGGTAAATATTATATAATTGAGAGCTAAAAGTGGGGGAACAAATACTGTACTTCATTGTAAACGCGTACTTAATAAAATACACTTATGTCTCGCCGTGCGAAATTTAATCACTTATTTCTCTTTTTTTTCGCGTGGGACGAAAACATATACCTCAGTAGGTGTTTTTTTCGTCGTGTTTGTACATTTAGGGACCGCACAACACTTATGCACTTTTGAATTGATTATAAATACACAAATCGTCCTAGAATACATATATTACATATAGTAGTGATATGCAGTTTACAATATCGTGACGTCACCGTCAGGGTCGGCAGCCGCCATGATACTACAAGCGTTTTTTGGCGTAAATGTCAAATTTGATTTTAAAATGGCGATTTTTGCTACTAAACCTTTATTTTATGTAGAAATGTATATATATTTGAAAACAGTGAATGCGTAAAAACATCGTGAGATAGTTTTTCAAAATTAGTCATCATGCCTATTATCAGAAATTACAATCGTTCGAATTTTTATGACGTCATGTTGGTAGTATTGTGAGAAGAATAAACCATAGATTTTTATTATAATATACTAGGTGTCGTAGTTAGCAAATTTTGCTGAATCGAAGTGAGGCATTTTTCCGAGGGATTTTTGACGTTTTAGTACATCGTTTTTCCATAGAGAATAACGACTAATGTGAATTGTTTTCGGATTTATTTGTCGTAAAAAACACTCTGTTTATCTAGATTTAGAGAAAAATTATAGACTTTTTGCACGGAGTACTACATCTACATAGTATATTATGTATAATAAAAATCTATGGAATAAACAACATGGCGACGCACCGCGCTGTCAAACATCAATTATTAAAAATGTGCAAACATACGTACCCAAATAGTCTTCATCGAATATATTTTACTGGCAACAAATAATTATGTCAAAGGAGGCAACATAATGATAGAAAAATATATTAAATTCGGTCAATTGGTTTTCCAACAAATGTTAGTTCGAATAATTTGCTTTCGGACAATTGTCATTCTGATAACTGATTTTCGAAAAAATGTTATTCGTACAATTACGCATTCGAATAATTGTGTTTCGAAGAATTTTCATGTAATCACATCTTCCTACGTTCCCTAAAATAAGCATATAAATTTTCCTTATTAACTGGTAGAGCAACTGGGCCTAGTCAGCCGAAACGGTCGTCCTATTATAAGGAAAATATACATGTAGAACCATGATCATTTTTGTTTGATTAAAAAATACCTAGCATAATGGAGTTTTTCACATTAAACATTGTCAGTATTGAAAATTTAAAAAATAAAATTACAAACTTACATATCGTCCCTCTCCTAACTGACAGTCGTATCTGCAAAATGCAAATTGTTCAGGAGAGCGTTTTTAGTGTTTTGCGCGTGCATATTTTCATATCTCCCAGCACACGGTGCAGTGACAAGGTGTAAATATATTTTATTTGTATTCTTATATATATATATGAATCATTCTTATATATAATTAGAATCGTATTTGCGCATAGGTCTATTAGTAAGATTTTATTAACAGTAATTCGTAGACAACAAATCACTAAACTATTCCAAGTTAACGGGAGGTGATACAGTCTTTAGTCCTTTTTCAGTCCTTTAGTGAGAACATGCGTACAACATATAAATACACATTGGTGGACCTAACTTGATTTTGCAAAAAATGTCAGATACGACAGTTAGTCAGCAGAGGGACGATATGATCCAAGAATTTATTGAATAAATATATTTAAGTTTTACATTATGTATATTTATATAAGTATTACTAGGACGATTCGGAAATATCGACTGGTGGCTTTAGTGGAGACTGAACGAATGATTTTTTCGATTATCATCAATGACTTACGGCCACTCGCGATGACGATGTCGGATGCGCACGCAAGTACTGACCAAGTACTGACAACTGCGCAAGCATCGAGTTATGAGGACAGCTACAAGTGGTTTATTTTGAAATGTATCTATTTTTTTTATTTCTATAAAAAAGGTGCACTTGATGGTTATGTTGGTATGATTGCATTTGGTGTTGTTATAGGTACGTTGAAAATAGGGATTTTCAATTGTAATTTATTTCTGACAAATCTACTCAAACCATGAAAAGAAGCAAGCGTCATTGTTTTAAAAATATTTTTGACAGTTTTTACTGACAATAAACATGAGTAAAATTGACTAGTAAAGCGGTAAAATGGCAACCAAAAGTCAGAGCCACATTCATTGCTTGTATGTACGATATAATATGTAAGTATGCAGTGTTGTATTGCGGCACCCCCCACAGCATTAAACCTGAATATTGTGAAATGTCAGATTATCTTGAGACATTTAAGTATAGGTAAATACAATTGACATTTTGAAATAAAATAAAATAAAAAAATACATACAAAAAAGCAGGCGGCTGCCAGACAACAAACAATAAATATATATTATATTGTTTTACCTGTATCAGTATTTGTGAAATCGTGTAACTAGCAAGAATATACAAAAAAAAAACATGTGCTACTTGTTTTTTTTTCATATCAAAGATGAAAGGAAAAGTGTACCAGACAATCGTCATACCGGCACTCCTCTATGGCTCCGAATGCTGAACAATGTACGACTCCTACTCTGGGCAACTGGAAACTGCTGATATGCGAATGCTACGATATACAGCTGGAGTGTCCTTACAAAATAATAAGTTCACGCTTTTGTAGAAACCTAGCCTGGACGTCTCTTTATTGATTGACTTTCATGTAATCATGTCCCAAAAAAGTCATAATGACGTGGGAAGAATCACAATAACCATAGAAAAGGACGAATTATCAATTCATAATGACGTCATTATTTGCTGCATACGTGATGGGCCGTTTTTTGCGCGCAGTTATAATACAGTTCATTCGTTCGTCGATCAATAAAATAATGAATAATTAATTTGGATAAATCCGTGTACAACCAGCAGACATACAAATAAGATTTCCAAGAAAAGATCGAAAAATCAAATACAATCAGACGAGATGACGGATTTAAGTAAGCAATTCCGTGAAATACCTCAGATAAAACAGGATCCGCTGAATTCAATGATCAATCTGCAAAAGAAACATAAATGCATGCATGCATGCATGAGTGTGTGTGTGGACGTCTGTCTATTATTAGCGACATATTAAATTCGCCAACACATCGCGTTGGGCATGTGGGTGGTATGAGTCAAAACACGTTTCAAGTCAACAATTTGTGAAAATTCCTATTTTTACAAGTTCACATATTTTACAACATATCCACTTCACTAGGCATAGCCCGTACCGAGATCGAATATTTTAAGCATATTCAAAATATTTACTAGTTGCATGTAACACATGAGATCCAACTGTCGATAGCGATAGTATGTATAGTTGAAGAATAAGAATCAAACTATAAACCCATAAATCCAAATTATTGAAAATTTGATATGAATGTCAGCAGTATGGAGGTCAGTCCTCTTTTCCTACCCGGAATATGAAAACAGCATGATGGTTCTGTATGTATGTTTGGAGATTAAGTACCTATCAAACTATGAAGTCTTCTTACATATTGTGTATAGGCGACTGCCATACAATTTGTACAATTTGATGATCGATTGAAGTCGAGAGGGACCTTTTCAAATAGCCGGTGTGTGGAATTGGAGAAAAAAGGCCATGGATAGGGTGCAATGGAGACGATTTCTTGAGGAGGCCAAGGCCCATCCTGGGCTGTGGAGCCACTAATGATGAAAAGATAATAATAATAATAAATAATAATTATATACACTTCCTTGCGCCCTACGCAAGTGGTAAAAAAAATATATGACATTATTAATTCGATGTCGCGTCATCATTACAAGACCTACGTCATGGTGTCGTAGTTCTAAGTCAAGGAATACATCTTGTTGAAATTCTTGAGGACAGACCCCTCAAGGTATATTATGATGTCACATTCACTCCGAATAACGAAATCGCCTTCAGGATACCTCGATGTCCCGAGGTACCTTAGGATTTGTCTGTGAATACGGGTATATGATAACTGATTTATGTCGCAGCAGAATGTTTTGTGCCAATGTGCAGCACTTAAACCAGTTATGAAGGATGCCAAAGTTGGCATTCATAACGCATTCGTAGTGCCAACTCTGACGTATGCAAGTGAAACCTGGACGAAAGCAGAGTAAATGCAGTCGAAATGAGATCGCTTAAAAGAATTTGTAAAAGAAAGATGTATGATAGGGTAAGAAATGAGGACATAAGGAAAGAATGTAAGATGAAATATGTCAGAATGAAAGTGAACACATTGAGATTGGCCATGTGGAAAGAATTTATGAAGAAAATATACAAAACTGACAAGACGGGAAAAAGAGGTAAGGATGGTACGACAATGTGTACGATATTCTGAAATACGGAAATGTAAGAAGCGTGAACAATAGACGAACGTGTATAAGACAATGTATGAATGTTGACGAGGCGATGAATGTGTGTCAAGATAGAACAATGTGGCGTTCGGTTCTCTCTGCATACCTCGTGAGGGACAAGGCGTGATGGTATGTATTTACGTATGTTGCAAGCAGATTGGACTGTGCCATTGCAGAAGTTTAAAGTGAGCATGGACGGCATGGTACAGTCCGGAACAAAATTTTGGCAACTATCAAGAGAATGTACAACGTACTATGAGTACCTATATCCATCGCGCGATGGTAGGTATACGAAAAGTCGAAGACTTGTGACCTGACGACCTACATTAACAATCACTCACTCGTTCGAAAGATGTGTAAAAATAAAAACTATGTACAACCAAACCAATCTGTTCAAGTTGGTTTATATGAGTGATTCATTCATACCATCACGGCAAATCCTTTAATGTGGGATAAACAGCGACAGATGAGTGGGTTTGTCCTACCTTATAAAATGAAGCACGACACATGCGCGTATACCCACAAACCACGAATGGGTGAATAAGACATCGGAATTTAGTAAGTTTAATGTTGTTTCGTTCACAGAGTAAAAGTTCGCAACAAATCCTTCCATAGACGTTCTGTTTAACAGAATGATAAATTTATTTAAAATGTACCACAAAGATAAAAACACGAATCTACGGCTAGAAGTATTTTACAACTATACATAAAAATATAAAGTTGTTACACAATATTACAAAAAAGGCGAAAAAAAAAGAAAAGAAAAAACATCGGAAATATAATAAAGCTAATTAAAAAAATAAATAAAATAATGCATTATTATGATAAATTGTTAATATAACTAAGGAACGCTATGTATGCTTATATTCTCGTGTTTAAATGTAATATGTTTATAGTTTTATGTAGGTTTTATTTTTTTGTACCTGTATGATTTTCACTCAATTGTTATGGATGGTTGTCTAGAAGAAATTGCCATTAGGCAATAAGTCCGCCATTTGTACTAGCAAATACGTAAGTGATGTACAATGAAGTGTTAAAATATAAATATACACACGACGGCGATAGCGGAAGCGGGGTGTAGGGCTCTAAGCAACAACATTTAAGAAAAAAATATAGATCTAGACATATTTTTTCACTCACTAATGACATTAAAAGCTTATACATTGTGACATAATTACATTAAACTACTATTTATATTATTTTCAAACCGCCTTCCACTTAAATATTTTTCTTCTTTTTCTCTACCGAATCTGAAAATATAATGTCACCATTGACGCGAGAACGAAGATACGAACAAAAAATTGAAAATTGTTACTTTAATTCATGGTCTCTCCTATCTACCTGTTAGTTTCCCCGAAAATCAATAGGTACATAAAAAAATACTTAAAAATTGTAAAATGTGGAGAGTAAAAAACAAAATTGCAATACCTGCACGAATCTAAACTTTGAACTAAATTTTACTAATCTAAATTTTGAAAGAACGTAAAATAATAATTATGCACATGTTGCAAATGATAATATAGCACAAAAGTGCTCAGTCGTTTTTAATACGGCAATTATAGCGAATATAATGCATTTAAGTTTTATTTTCCATTTTGTCAACTGTAAACAGTTTCACACAACAAACAGTTCTCACAATTGCAGTATTGCGAACAATAGAATAAATAAAGAACTCGATATTGTTAAGCTGTCTTTTCTTGGAAACCTTTGCTCCAATTACTGAGAACAAACATTATTTTTCAAAAATGACAACGATGCAGTATACACATATTTAGATATTTAATTGAATTTGCCATAGGTACTAATAATGCATGTTGACCGTAAAAGCCATATTCAGGGCGGGACGGAATTCAATGACACGTTATCTATGACCTTCTGCACGTTATGTTAACCTGGTAGATGGAAGTTATTTCGTATAGGTATATTGTTTTGTTATTTCCCGCTTTCCATTCTATCGAATTTGAACCATTTAGATGGGTCGGTGGCAGAGCGGTTAGCGCGCTGGGCTAGTAATCCAGTGATCGCGAGTTTGAATCCTGCCTCGACCGATTTCGTTCACCTATAGCACAAGCATTTATTTGCTTATTTTAGGGAACGTAGTAAGATGTATATGTACTTGTTTAACAAGGATATATTCATTTAAAAAAAAATATTTATTGAACCACGTATCTTGCTTTATTCAATTCAAAGAATCACATTTCTAAGTCTATGCTCCCCTGATATTTGAATTTACGATCGATGCGTTATCAGCAGCATATTCTACCTCATGGGACTCTAATTTGCGCCTGATACGTTAAATAAAAATTAGAGCATTGTAGTACTTCTAAAACTTTCTTTACCTCATTTGATACAAATTGTATGGCAGCGTTACGTGGGGTGCGCAGAGCGCAAATTTGTGTTTTTGCTTGGTAGACATAAGCGTAAATCGCTTCACTCCGCGAAAATACCTAAGTTATTTACCGGAAACTATACAAACAGACAGAAAATTATGTTTTTGTGTAAGAAATAATACAGTTCCAAAAGTTTCCAACATTACAACAAAAATATCGCATACAACTCACGCAAGCTGATTGAAAGGACATCCAAGGAATGCGAAGACTGACAGACAAATATTCACACTTTGTTTATACATAATATGCGTCATAATCGAGATGGGGCTCAAAACATCGCTCTAAACAATGTAAACAAAATACATACACAGCACGCAGCGAGGAAAAATTATTTTTAGATAGTCTAGAAAATAACAACTAGAGGAAATACAGTTCAGATGGTACGGGCATGTTAGAGGCAGACGGCCAGATCATATTGTAAACCAAGGAATCTTTATTCGTTTTCCTCGACTCACACCCAGAAGAAGACCAAAGATTTTTGGATAGTGTAAAGACGCAACCAAATGCAGAGATATGGTCTGGCTAGAATAATAATAGTATAGAATGCTCTTTAGCCTGCAGTAAACGCGACTGCTTTATGTTGACTAATTTGGTCAACATTTTGCTACGAGCATTCAGTAATCATTTAGCCGTCTGCGTAATACGTTCTCCAAATAGGGAATTTTTTAACTGCTTGCAAAATTATTTACGCAGTCATAACGAGTAGTACTATACGAACAATGTCTACCAGCAGAGTCATACATATATTGACACGAGCCGGCCAATAAAACGGCTTCACTTTTTCAGCGAGGTATTGTATGGGAATGAGTATTCTATAGTTTTATTATTATTCTATGGGTCTAGGTGACATTGAACCTATGACTTAAGGGGACGACTGCTGCCAACGGACCAATTTTTTCAATTTGATATTGCATCATTACTACAAAACCAATGAATTATTTTGAAAAAAATTACTTAGTATGGATATTAATAAAGAAAAGTATACCTTAACTTTTTAATTAGGTATATTCTGTATATATTATTGTAGAAAAATTATAAGCATACCCCGACTTTTGACATTTATCTTAAATTTCTAATAAACTATAAGGTATAGAGAGCAATATTTATTTTTTTAAATTAAAGAAGGACAAAATATCGGGAAAAATATGAGGACAAAAAAATCCAAGTTTATTTTTCTTCGTGCCATATCGGGCCTCCCCCTACAACTACTGAGAAGGCATCTCTATCCGCCGACGTCTCTGATGCCGGTCCACTCACGAATGTTGCGGAGCCATGACATCTGACGTCTTCCTATTCTGAGGCGTTCCTCTATTTTGCCCATCATAATCACTTGGAGTAGCCTGCAATTTTTGCCTCGCAGAACGTAACTCCAAATATGATCTTTCGTCGCTTGTGTCAACTAGATCGCGCTCGACATTTGCTGTCTTGAGTACCTTCACATTTGATATTTTTGTGACCCAGTAAATAAAATATATTTTGGTCTCTCCACTACTTACTTACTATGTAACAGTTGAGTCATGATTTCGCAATAACTCGGGACAGTCTTTAGTTAGTATTTCGTTCCGTAATTTCCATCGTTCGCAAGACACGCCAGAGGAACAAAACAATCCAAGATCAGCGGCGGATACGTCCGTCTCTAGATCGTCTTACGAAACCGCAATCAGTCAGTTCGAAACACGAGGCATAACACTTCGATTCGTAATATACATACATACTAGTAGGTATAATAATGGTCCGAAGGCAGAGGCTGAATCTCACGCTCTCCTCCGGGCGATTGTCCAATAGAATACACAAGTGCCAGCGACGTGCCAAGGAAAAAGACATATGGGCAGTTCACCAAAGCACTGTTTTAAAAAATGTATTAGAGGCATTGAATTTTTTACTCCATCAACAAGTATCATGCTGAGATTGTATTCTGAAAGTTTGATCGCAATGTGTGTGCTGTGTCTTCCTTATTTGTCAGCCATCTATCCACTGCTGGATGTAGGCCTCCTCCAATCTCTCTCGGTGCTGTGTCTTCCTTATTTGTCAGCCATCTATCCACTGCTGGATGTAGGCCTCCTCCAATCTCTCTCGGTCTTGTGCTTCCCTCAGCCAACCCCTTCCCACAACCGGGATAATATCGTCGACCCACTGCCATTTCAACTTTGCAACACGGTCTGCTGTGTTTTTACTCCACAGATTATCAACAGGTATCATGCTGAGATCGTATTCTGAAAGTTTCATCATAATGTGTATACTGTGTGCTATATACGGGGTGTTTATTCTACTTAATCAATTATAGATAAAAGTATCTAATCATTCGATTCTTTTCAAATTTTGTAAATCTGTGCATCTAATACTCGCTTAGATCACATTAGATTTTGAAGGATGTCCAATCAGTACTTTTCAATTTTTTTAACTGTCAAATATTTCAAGATGATGATGATGAATTTAAAATTTATTTTATTTTTATTTTTTATTTGTTTGGAAACTTAACAGCTATACATTTATAATACTTAATTGTAAATGAGAATACAAAATAAATAGCCAATTATAAAGTTTCACATATTTAAATTATTATATATTATTGATGTTGGGTAGTCACTGTAAGATGGTGAGTGTATGTGGGGGAAAGGGAAGGGTAATGGATATAGGAAAGCGTTGATAAGGAAGGGATGAATGTTTAAGGAAAGTAGGTTTGATTTTTAACCAGTAATATTACCAATAACTGCGCGTAATTGGCGTTTCATCGATGTCTGTGTGGAGTTAAATATATCAGGTTGGGGGTCAAGACTATTGTAATAATTTAAGCATCTGGTAACATAATTATTCTGTGCGTAATTTGTTCTGCAGTATGGTGTATAGAAAAGGTGATTTTGGCGTGTTGTTTTCATGGGGCAGTTGAAAGAAATTTTTTGGAGTAGGTAAGAGCTGTCTACAAGGTTATTAAGTATTTTATAAAGCAGATAGACATCGGATATCTTTCTTCTTTTTTCAAGTGATATAAACCCATGTAATTTTAAAATTTCATATTTTTATTTTCAAATTGCTACAAAGTTTTATTTATTTAATAGAATACAACAAAAAAATGCAATGTTAATTAATTCTATTCGGATTAGGCATAGAGAACCGAACGTCAAACTCATCTCTCTTGAAATACATTTCTCGCCTCATTTTCGACCTCTAATTTTCATTCCTCTTTTATCAGCCTTACATATTTTTTGTCATACGGTCATCACTCATTCTTTCTATGTGACCAAACCACCACCTTAGGGCATTTATTATCATCTTACTAAGATATCTCTTTCAATCACACATTCTCGTCTAATATCCTCATTTCTTATTCTATCATACATCGCTATACGACACATTCGTCTTAGTGACCTCATTTCAACCCCGATAATTCCACGTTAGGGCTAATTGAGCTTATTGAAATATCGATGCGACATGTTTTTGCTCAGGACAGATGGCAGCTGAGGAAGAAGCGGTTACTTAGAAACCTTTAACAAAGTGAATAATATAATAATTGTTTAATAATTATCTTATAGGAATGCCAAAATGTAACGAAATGAACCAAATAATATATGTTAACGAACATGATAAAAAGAAACGAATTAAAAAAAGATGCGTGGTGTTAGAGCGTTTTGTGCGCTGGGTTAAATACAGTGGTTGCGAGTTCCAATACTGTCACGACCGATCTAGTTCACACATAGCACACGCAACTATGCATGGTTTAGGCAATGCAAGAGGATGTATTTGTACTTAAAACAGACGGGAATTTCAAATCAGAGACCAATGTATTATGTGACATATTTTTTATTATACTTCAACTCTTTGCCTGTGATAACATCGATTAGGGTCGCATGGTCTGAAACGAGGGCCCTGTAACTCTTAGGATATCGTTAATAACAAAAACATGTGGGTTCAAGTCAAGTATGAAAGTACCGATTACCCAGAGGCAATGGAGATAAAAGATACTTTATAATTATATAGACATATTTACAACTATTATAGACTTGGAATCAATTGTTATTATATGTATTAACGACATTCGTTGACCAGTGGTTAAAAATATTAAGACCAAATTCAGATCGATCAAGGCTTGAAGTTATTGACCAGATCAAGGCATGAAGATTCAGATCAACCAAGGATTGAAGTCTTCGACCAGATTCAGATCAATCAAGGCATTAAGTAATCGTCGTCAGATTCAGATCAATCAACAATTGAAGTTATCGACCAAATTCAGATCGATTAAAGCATGAAGTATTCATCAGATTCAGATCAATCAAGGATTGCATTCTATGGTTAAACTTTTTCAACATTTCTCAATTCAAAATTAGAGAAAATTCATTTTACTTATTTACTAGAACTACTGAGAATTATTTACAGACACATAAGGTTTAGTAATCCTTAATTATAATCTTAGCAATGAAGAGTTCGAACCTTACCCTTGCTGCTCCATTTTATGCTTTAGGGAACGTATGAGGTTTTATATAATACTTATCATAAGGACATATTCATTCTTTCTTTAAAAAAAATAAATATGCTATGTATTAGATTGCGAAAACTTTTTTCACTGCAATTGTAGTTTTTTGCCAAACGGCAATTTTTCATCAGACCGGTGATAGAAAGTCCATAATAAATTATTTCTGCTGGAAATTGATAATTGTGACATTTTCTACAAAGACCACCATATCTTGTCCTACGTGACTATGCTGATGTAAGCTACTTCGATGCAAACGAGGAACATCTCAACAAACTTGAACGCCTTCAAAATGTTTGCATCCGTTTTATCTTTGGACTAAAAAAATTAGATCATATTTCTCATTACCTTAATCTTCTTCATTGGCCCAAGATACGACAACGACGTAATATACATATCTTGTCATCACTTTACAATGTCCTTTTTAATCCAAATTTATCTCAGTATCTCAAAGATAAATTCACTTATCTTTCAAACCACGGGCGTCCACTTCTATCTGCTGAACGTGCTTTACTATCTATCCCTATTCATAGTTATGAATTATTTAGCTCTTCATTTGAAGTACATTCGGCTAGACTATGGAATAGCCTAAGTCCTGATATTACGTCGTCTATCTCACTAAACATCTTCAAGAAAAGGCTAAAGCAAAAATATTTATCTGACAACACCTGATTACATATTCCTCTCCTCTTCCTTTCCTTATCCTTTAGTTTTCCTATCATTGCTATGAATTGTTCTTATATGCTATCTTCTTTGTTTTTTTTTTACTTTTCTTCTGCTATCATTATTTATTTTGTAATGTGATTAACTTATTGCCATAGTACACATTGTTTTGTATATTTGACATTTACTCTGGTTGGTTGGAAGAAATTGCCATTAGGCAATAAGCCCGCTAGTGTAGGTACTAATTATATGTATAAGAATATTAAAATAAATAAAAGCCAGAGGGAAGAAGGAAGCTTGGAAGACCCCCGCAAAAGGTGGAACCAGTGTTGTAAGAAGAATAAATTTGGTTCGCAGTAAGAGGTCTCTGCTTTTGCTTACTTGTCTTTGACAAACTAAGAACGACGTAAAATTATACGAAAAAGGATATATTGTCATCTTCAAAATTCATAGGTTTGAACTTTTCGCCTCTATAAAAGAGACCGCTCATCGAAGTGGACATATTGAATTAATTCATCACTCGACAGCATATTGGAAGAATAAGGGCCGGATCAACTACATTATCCGTTTTAGTTGATATATTTTTTAACACGCAAGTTTACTAACAAAAAAATACAAAAATCAAACAAATGGTTCAGTTCCGACGCGCTATAAATACATGGGGCGCCAAATATAATAAAAAGGAAAACGCATATATACAGGGTGTATCATGAGGAGTGGATCAACCGAAGCATGGAGGTAGAGGACCTCCATACCTATCGATTTAGCCCCCATGTATGTTCAGCGATATTGGGTGGTTCAAAAGTTATGTACACTTTTGTAAAATTTGAATAAAAATCGGATTTCATACTAAACTACATCACTGTACCTAAACTATTAGGTTTAATTTCATCATGATTTTTTTTCAGGGAATAGTTCAATAGTGATGCTTATGGAAAATAATACCGTTGTGAGTCAGTACCTAATTACTTTAAAAACAAAAAAAAAATCATAAAAAATTTTGCAAGCCTCAATTTTCCCCTAACTTTTCAAAGGCTCTTGGAACAATAATTTCACATAACTTTTTTTTCCACAAGTTATCTTAAAAACTACTACCATTCATAGAGAGCCAACTCTGCAAATTTCATTCGCCTTGTATTAGAGGATCATGTTGAAAAATTCACTTAAATTGTACGAGTTTCAAACATCGATAGTTTTTCCTTAAGACTTGTCAAATGGGTAATAAAAATTGTTTTTAAATTATTTGTTGTATTCAATCGTATTTATTGTAGTACCTACTTTATTCAAATAATAAAAAATTAAAATAAAGTAAAACAAAAATTTCTTTTTTTTAGTTCGATTATTTTTCAGTAGTTTAGCGTCTGGCCCCCAAGATCCCCAGATCCCAAGATCCTGTGGACTTTTGTATTTGGGGTTATTACAAAGAGTTAGTATACAAAAGTGAATACAATTCAATTGAGGAATTAAAACAAAAATTAGCTCAGGCACAAATTATGATTAACGGAAATGAAGAAGCATTCAACAAACTGAAGAGCGACTTTTTGAGAAGATGTAGGCTATGCATAGCTAATAATGGTGCACATTTCGAAAATTTATTATAAAAAATTAAATGATGCATATGTAACATATGTATTTGTAAAAGAAAAAAGAAAAAAAAACAAGAGAAAAATCAAAAACTTTGACTTACATTATGGCCTGTTTTATTTAGTTAACTTTTTATTCTACGTAATCGCTTCACAAAATAACGATTTAAGGTAGTCTTTCATGTATTTGTCTTAAGGAAAAAATATCGATTTTTGGTACTCGTACAATTTAAGTGAACTTTTCAACATGATCCTCTAATACAAGGCAAATGAAATTTGCAGAACTAGCTCTCTATGAATGATAGTAGTTTTTAAGATAACTTGTGGAAAAAAAAGTTATGTGAAATTATTGTTCCAAGAGCCTTTAAAAATTTAGTGCAAAATTGAGGCTTCCAAAATTTTTTAAGATTTTTTTTTGTTTTTAAAGTTATTAGGTACTGACTTACAACGGTATTATTTTCATTAAGAATCACTATTGAACTATTCCCAGAAAAAAAATCATGATTGAAAACCTAATAGTTTAGGTACAGTAATGTAGTTTAGTATGAAATCCGATTTTTATTCAAATTTTACAAAACCACCCAATATCGCTGAACATATATGGGGGTTAAATCGATAGGTATTGAGGTCCTCTACCTCCATGCTTCGGTTGATCCACTCCTCATGATACACCCTGTATATTATCGGCTGATTTATGATTTTTTTTAGTTTATTTTTTTTGTGTTGTTTTTCGGACAACTAACGGGTATTATGTCAAATATTAATTTAACACGCACCCAATAACAAAATGTCATTTTCTGGTGACTAAAAACACAATTAAAAACTGTGCCTCCCCCGAGAACCGAACCCGAGAAGTTCAGCGACATATTTTTTATTTCACGAAGGCCGACATATTTTACATTTTTCAATTGAAGTTTTTTTTACTTCATTTTATTGTTTGTTTGAATTCAAATGTACACTTATGTATGCATGTATGCAAAAGAAGCCACGAATGTGTGTGCAAAAATAGAGGAGTATGGCATACGGTTCTCTCTGAATACCCCGTAAGGGACATGCCGTGATCTTTTTTCTTTGCTGGCTACACCTTTTTTTATTTACTTTTTTTCCTTTTATGAAGTTTATTATTGTTTTCTTTTATGATTTTGTTTTCAATTTGTGTTTTTTTTTATGTATGATTTTAAGTTCAGTACTTAAAAAGGTAAAGATTCAACCATAAAAGTATTTAATTTGAATTCATACATACATACCATCACGGCATATCACACAATGTGGGGTAACCAGCGATAGGTGTGCGGGTATGCATAACCTAAAAGGTAGCACGACACGTGCGTGTTAGCCCACACACTAGTTTCATCTCCCATAAAAAGGCAGCATTCAGAATGGGCGGTGAACTTTATTGTCGAAATTTGAATAAAGGTAATTACAAAAAACAATACATTGTTTTGCAATGTGCTTATTTGTAAAATAATTTTTTTTAAAGTGTCAAAAAATCTATCTACTTAAATAAACATAAAAAAATGTAATCGTGATTGTAAAGGTGAGTGCGTATGCGTGTGATGATGCGAGGATAATATTATGGTGTACGATGGCGTATGAAATTATCTCTTTTTCAAAAGAATTTTTCTATTTATTTTCGAGGGAAGGTTAGTTAAATTCAGTGCTATAGTTCCGGCTCTGAACCTTCACTAAAGTAAGGTGAGGGAACACCTCACTCTCTACTCTCTTCTTCTCCATCCATCGCCTAATCCTGGATGATCTTAGTAGGGTTCCTCGTGTTATTTATTCCTTAGGTATAGTACAGGGACCCTACTTAAGGTGAAATGTATACGGCTGGCGACCGGGCTACATTTTGACTTTACGGCTTAACTAACAGACATTACAGCTGCGGGAGAAAGGAAAAAAAAATTATACCCACCCAAGTGGCCGACCGCCATAGCACACTTGACAAGAAAATCAATATTTTATTTTTCAAAACACGAATCAAACTAATTTCACCATTAAAAATCAGTAATTTATTTTACTTTTGAATAGATTCAGTCATTAATTAACATTTTTTGTAAACTACGTTCAGATTATATCGTTGATCATAAAAAAAACTCTATCCGGGCGGAAACAGCTCGAGTAAAATCTAAAATCCGAGTTTATATATTCCATTCAAACTGCAAACAGATTCCGCAGAAAAGGCGGGAAAGTTTCATAGGCGGGCAATTCGGCAGCGATTGCAACATCGCCGCCTGTTTGATTTGTCGACTGAGCAACTATGAGTAGGTATGTATGTAAGTACTATCAATCCAAGTTGGATCTGATAGGCAACGTTGCGCTCTCTGCAATATCAGCTGTATGAGTAGCGTAGCAGTAGTATTAGAAGCGGCCAGCCGTAGAGATTGCCAATCTCTCTACATATATCTGGATCGCAATAATGATCATTTCGTACACGTTACTGTGTATTAGATATGTACCTAACGCCATATAGACAGACAGACAGACAGACAGACAACCATGTTAGACGAGGATAAATACGTACTTAGATATTAAACACGGTGTGGCTAACATGGACGTATAGTAATGTTGTATTTATACTAGCTAATAAACTGAATAGCGCAGAGTAAACAAACATACAATAAACAGAGTAGAACCTAATAAAATATTATAAAATATAAGAGTTCAGAGAATGCCATCATCGCGGGTACCAAAGAGTCTTAGATTCAAAGAATGACATCATCACGGATGCCAAAAAGAGTCTTAGATTCAGAGAATGCCATCTTCACGGGTACCAAAAAGAGTCAGATTCAGAGAATGCAATTTTCACGGGTACCAAAAAGAGTCTTAAATTCAGATAATGCCATCATCACGGGTACCAAAGAGTCTTAGATTCAAAGAATGACATCATCACGGATGCCAAAAAGAGTCTTAGATTCAGAGAATGCCATCTTCACGGGTACCAAAAAGAGTCAGATTCAGAGAGTGCCATCATCATGGGTACCAAAGAGTCTAAGATTCAGAGAATGCCATTTTCACGGGTACCAAAAAGAGTCTTAAATTCAGAGAATGCCATCATCACGGATGCCAAAAAGGTCAGATTCAGAGAATGCCATCATCACGGGTACCAAAAAGTGTCTTAGATTCAGAGAATGCCATATTAACGGGTATCAAAAAGAGTCTTAGATTCAGAGAATGCCATCATCACGGGTACCAAAAAAAGAGTCCTAGATTCAGATAATGCCATCACCATGAACAAATTGTATCGCAAGGCATCTTGAGACCAGGTAAATGCGAATGCTTGGGTGGTCGGTAGGAATATCATCGCGTATTCGTGGTAGCCCGGGAGTCACTGACATAAACATGAAGCTATAAGAGCGTCAGCTGAGATGGTATGGGCATGTAAAAAGGAGACCACCAGACCATACCGTGATCTTCGTTTACCATCCAGAGGAAGACCAAAGAACACAACATATAATAACAAATGCTCAAAGATCCTACAAAGGAACGACTTGCATGAAAGAGATACCCAGAACCGCAGAGTATACAGCCTGAGGACGTGAAGAGCCAATGTAAGATGACTGCCAGAAAGTAAGATCTAAAATAAACGTTATTTGATCATTTTTTTATTGCTATACAAAACTATACCAACCTTAGGTCAACCATATGTCGCAAACAATATCATATCTTGCCACATGGTAGGAACAAGCACCAAAATAAACAGATCAAGAAATATGTCGGTAAAAATGTATCTATAAAAACACAAAAACACTATCATAAATACTCAGCGATGTGGGTAACCAAACTGCGAAACAGACCTTGAGGGAATGTGTGACGAGGGCGCCAGTTAAGGTGAACTAATGTATACAGATGATTTACACCAGGTATGGGCAACCTTTGACATGTTGTGGACCAAACTTTAGTATGGAAATACGTTCGCGGGACGCGTTTCAAAGAAGTGCATTTTAAAGAAGTGTTTTAATAATAACGATAGACGTTGTCATTATAATATAATTTATTAAAATAAAATTAAATGAAAAAAATAGGAACAACATTATACTTAAATGGTGAAATTTGGAATTATTACAAACTACGAAAATAACATGGCGACACTGAAATCAATGAGACACTTGAGCTTGAATTTGGGAAACTAATTCATCAATGTTTGGATTAATTCCATTGAGACAAAGACGTAAACAATTTTCCAAATATTTGTAAGTCGGCCTTGTACGATGTTTTGATTTATTAACTTTCATCATTTAAAAGAACTGTTCCAAGGTAGTTATTTTTTTTAGTGGGTTTTTCAAAATCCATCGGGCCGGTTGTTCCCCACATTTGATATACACAAACGTCGTTTATTGATATTTTAAATTACATGATATTTTTTTACTATACAACTATGTTAACAAGACACAATTATCATATTCTACAGCGTAATCTTAAGGCGAGGGGTAAAGCAATGTAGATAGGTCAAATTCAAATTTTGAAACTATTGTATGAGAATGTGCGCCCTTAACGATTACAATCGTGTATGCCCGAATTAGTGTATTTGAATCGAGCGTTACGTAAAATAATATAGTTTACCTATTTGATTTTACAAAAAACGTATCGGACTAGTGTATAGTTATACATTTCAATGTTTTCTTCAAGTTGAAATGAAGAATAAATATATCGTCTCCGTAGATCGGTATTCACACTGCCAATAGGTAGAGGGATATGCTCTGCCAAAAAGTAGAGCGAATCCCGACGCCTTAATTTAAAGTGGCGAAAATTGCCTAATGGCATTGAGCTCGTAAGTGTAGTATGAAAAGAAAACAACACAAGACAAATTAGATTTTTTGTACGGAAAATTATTCCTATTTAAAGTACAAGTTATGATAGTCGAAAATAACAAAAATATTAATCTACCTAACGGGGAAAGCGGAGATAAATCTATTATTAAAAAAAAATAATGAATATGTCCTTGTAACAAGTACATAATATACATTCTCATACATTCCCTAAATTAAGTAAAAATATTTGTGCTATAGGTGAACGAAATCGGTCGTGGCAGTATTCGAACTCGCGATCAATGGAATAAAAACCCAGTGCGCTAACCGCTCTGCCACCACCCATCTAAATACCTATATATCCTATATCCTTGTATATTTCTTTAGATTAATGCATCGCCTCATATATGCTCGTCGATTGTATATTCCTTTAAAATATAAATTAAATAGGAACCTACAGGCAGCGTAGGAACTTACATACCCTCACATTTCTATACAAGGTGTTAAACAACCCCAACGCTCCAGTTTATCTACGAAATCAATTTTACTTCTTCTCAGAGCACGGATTGCCTCTTCGTTCAAATACTAAAAGAATGCTTAGTATCTCAGTACACAATGCTTATTTTTTCACCACATCTTTCTCCGTACAAGCAGACAGACTTTGTAATCACATCCCATCGCAACTTCGAGTTCCATTAACGCTTCCCGCTTTCAAATGAAATCTGAGGAATCATTTCCTTACACATAACATAACACTTAAATTTGCCTCCTTATCATATCATTGTCCCCCCCCCCCTCCTGCACCATCCGTTTTTTTATTGATTTTGTTTTATATGTTTCGTAATAAATGTTATTCATATAAATTGGTACGTGTCATAAAAACACTGCTTCACCAAATGAATATGGTTGGTAGGAAGATATTGTCAACATTTATTGTTACAAACTGGAGGACGGCAGCTGAGGACAGACGGGGTTGGAGGCAAAAGTTGAAGGAGGTCAAGGCTCTACTTGGGTTGTAGCGCCATCGAAGTAGAAGAAAGAAGATATTGCCATTTGGCAATTAGCCAGCCATTGTGCACATGTGTACAACACGTTTTAAATAAATGATGTTTTACTACATCATCAGAAAATAATAGAAGACTACCCGGAACATTGCAGAAGAGATGGAAGGACAGCTAGACTTCCATCTCCGGGTCTTTTTAAAGATTCGAATCCAATATTTTCTGGAGCAGACTGCAATGCATCCCCAGCGCTATGCAGTACGTTTATTTCGGAAGAGTAGAATGGAGCCAATTCCTAATAGATGGTGTGCCCTGAGTAGTGCTATGTTAAAAGTTCTAAAATCTGAAATTTGTAGTCTTAGTCGCTCGATAAAATCAAAATTACAGTCCTAAAATTAAGGAACCATCATACCAATACCAAACCAAAATATTCTTCCACAAAATTTGATTACAATGACCGAACGCTTTCGGCAAGGTGACTCGGCATTATCAAGGTCTTAAATGAAACTAACCAATTTAAACAAAAATACATATACATACCATCACGCCATATCCCTTACGGGGTAATCAGAGAGAACCGAGCGCCATACTCCTCTATTTTTGCACATTCCTAGCTTCCTTTACATTCATGCATCGTCTCATGCTCGTCGATTTTTCAAGCTTCTTATATTTCCTTCCTTCAAAATATGATTCACACGGTCATGCCATCCCTTTCTGGGGCGGCCCCTGATATTCACTCCATCTCTTGCACCCATGTATATTTTTTGGTCAGTCGTTCATCATTCATTCTTTTAATATTTTTAAACCACCTCAAGGAATTCACTTTCATTTTACTTATAATACTCTTCTTCATATTGCATTCCCATCTTATGTCCTCATTTTTTATTCTATCATATATCGTTCTATTACATACTCTTCTTAGTGATCTCATTTCAACAGCATTTATTCTACTTTCATGCGTCTTTTGCCATGTCCATGTTTCACTGGCATACATCAAAGTGGGCATTACAATTGCATTATGTACGGCAATTTTTGCTTCCTTTGAGATGCTTGGATCGGACATTACTGGTCTAAGAGCTCCGTTTATTCTATTACCTGCCATAACTCTTCTTTCAATGTCTTTATCAGGTCTTCCATTTCGTTCAAAACATACTCCCCAAGTATAAATATTCCTCTACTTGTTAAACAAAAATCATCCTACAAATAAAATTTTACAGCGTTGCTAGCTGTGTGGGTGGAATTACAGTGATTTAACAATGTTGCCAAATATGTGGGTCAGTCTAATGTTACGTCCCTATGTTTACACCCGAGTGAGTCTGAAAACCTCGCGAAAACTTCAATTTCCATCGACAAGATCTGCTCATACATTAAAGCAAGCATGGCGTCTAATAATAGACAGGTAATATTATTGAAATATCTCATTATTGGCTGATTGAATATTCCGGTGAACGCCGTTCGAAGGGTATAATTGGATTTGCTGTAGGTACTGCTTGCAAGGACGCCCGCCGTTCGGCAGCTGACTAACTCCTATCAACCTGTCTACACCTTACGGTATTCTCGTAAGATTTCAATACTTTTTGAGTGAAACAAAGAATCTTACCTCGGAATTTTTTGGTCCAAGTCCCGAAATTGGTGTACCGTTGAACGTTTAATAATAATTGATGTTTTACCTGAAACAAAATAAAAAAACACTATTTAATAAGAGCACTCTTTTAAATAAATAAATAATAAACATTTCCTTGTATCATGCGCAAGTGGCGAGTATATATTTCCATGTGACAATTTCTTCCAACTAACTAACCACTGTTTCCAGCTCACAGAAGCAATGTTTGCGATCCCCAGCAGAGATGAAATGAATTTAAATCAATGAATTAATACAAACAGAAATATAATAAATAATCAAGTAAGTTTAACTTACAGACCGCTTTTAAACATGTTTCCCCTTTCCATCAATTTTACCGATCAAAGCCGTTCCACCCCCCACCAATATCGAAATACATAGCCTTATTTAAAGCACAGTCACATTCTGCATTTAGTTGAAATTCTGCCTGAGGAGGGAACGGTTCCGAAACCGGTCGCAAATTCAATTACAAAGAAATTAAACAAAGTTAAAAAAAAAATTAGTTAATTTTTGTTAAAATGTACCACAAAGACAAAAATACGACATTTGATAAAAATACTTTGATTTCATAGGCTTTTTATTTGAATGAAAGAACCAAAATTATTTCGACTATTCGTTTACTTGATCTTTGTTTGAGAAACACAGCTCAAGACTAAAATACAAACTTAAACTTTATTACCAACAAATTATAGTTAAGAATCGTGTCTTAGAATAATATTATCCTCATATTGATTTCTTGTAACAAGTTCGTTTAATTCACGTTTTTATAAATTTATTAAATCAACAAAAAGGTAAAATTTAATAAATATTAGTCTATTTGATAAATGTACTTCTTTATTGGCAATATATATTAAAGTAATTCGAGTATAGCGGGACGACGCCAATATTTGGCAATATTTACAATTCAAAAAGTTGAAACGGAGCAAAATGAAATTTGCATGATATGATTTTCGTCAAACACGCAACACCATCCCATATTGAAATGCTTTATATTTAAAGTAGGTACCTATATACCTACCCTGGTATAAGGGATCGTCCGTATATCGTATAATCTATATACGAGTAAATTAATAATACTAGTTGCATGTAACACATGAGATCCAACTGTCGATAGCGATAGTATATATAGTTGAAGAATAAGTATCAAACTATAAACCCATTAATCCAAATTATTGAATATTTTAGATATTTTGTTTTCTATACAACACATGTAGGTATGTATGTCAAGATAGGATAGTATGGAGGTCAGTCCTTTTTTCCTATCCGGAATATGAAAACAGCATGATGGTATGTATGTATGTTTAGATATAAAGTATCTAACTATTAAGTCTTCGATATTGTGTATAGGCGACTGCCATACAAACTGTATGAAGCGATGTCGTCACTAAATTCAATTTTTATAAAAATTGTTAAAAAAAAATTAGGATGTACTACTACAATGTTAATATATTTTATAGAAAATTAAAATGTCTAGTTGAGGTGTTTCGGCTTTTTTCGATTTTTTTAAAAACTTAGAAAATATAACACATAAATTTATCATAAAAATAAATGTTTTTCTTAATAAAAAATGTTTGAGAAACTCTGGAATTATTTTGAAAAAACAAATTTGAGATTTTGTATTTGTCTATATTCGTATCAATTTTCAGCGTTCTAGCTTTTATGGTTTCTGAGATAAATGGAAAAATAAAGTAAAAATTCAAAAGTTGATAACCCCTGACTGAAACAAAAATTCAAAATTCTGAATATAAAAGTTTTGTAGGCCTATAACTATTTATATATTCTGAAATTTTGGGCTCTGAAAATTGAGCGGATCAAAAGTTATAAGGGGGGACGGACAGACAGACACACACAAACACGCACGCACGCAAACAATGTTCTACTCCGAATTCTGAGTAAACCCATGTATGGGAACATATATGCTGCGAAGCCTCTAAGTTGGTGTTTTTAACATGCAAAGAGTCCACTATGCCATACAAAATGTTCCTTCATACACGCGTCTTGGATTTAAACTGCCTCTTCCTTCTAGAGAATTTCATTCTCTTGAACGAATCGACAGTGTGAAAATGTTGAATTTTGAATTTATATGAATATGTAGGAATGTGTATATATATGTACGTGAATCTATATAATTATTGTCATACAAATGAAACTAAGATTGCGTTGAATAAAAATAAATAAAGACAAGACTTTACTCCCCCCTCGAACATGAGATCAGATCTCAAACGAGGGATGAATATGCATCTAATTTTTATTAAATAAAAATTGAGTAGCCCCGCTGATCGCGGCAGTGGCGAAAGGAAGAAGACAATTGAAGGACGCAAAAGGAGTTTTGATCCAACTTCATAATATGATTCCCCTAATGACAATGTGATTCCAACAACGTTCGCTATGGACGCAAACATAGTTGATAATCAGTGTCTGCATTATGTTACATCACTGACATATTATGTACACTCGCAACTCGACGCTGAGGCAATCTAGATCGAGTCACGTGTGTGTGTGTGTGTGTGTGTACCAAGCTTTACGTCACGTTCCTCCCATCCCAAACATTGGTGTGTCTATAAAAGTACCGTACTTGGTCACGTGGTAATAACAGGTACACAAAATCTAACAGACAATAATACATTTTCACGAATACATACATAGGCTCAATTTTATAGGTTAGTGAGATATGAGATAACGAATGGTAGTGAATATGCAAAATTGGAAACACAAAAACTTAAAAATAAAGAAAGATGTTATTAATAGAATGAAAGTGAAAACATTGAGATGGTTTGACCAAATGCGGAGAATGAATGAGGAACGTCTGACTAAGAAAATATATATTGCGGACAGGAATGGAATGAGAGGTCGGGGCCGCCCAAGGAAGGGATGGCACGTCCATGTGAACGGTATTTTGAAAGACGGAACTGTTAGAAGCGTGAACAGACGAACATGTTTAAGACGATGTATGAATGTTGACGAGGCGATGAATGTATGTCAAGTTCGGTTCTCTCTGCCTACCCCGTGAGGGACAAGGCGTGATGTTATGTATGTACTGATGATCGCGCAGATGTCAAAATTCGATCTTCTTCTCCCTTGCTTTATTTATTTATTTATTTATTTATTTATTTAATATTGCTTCTCGGGCAACTAACAGGTACTATGTCAAATATTAATTTAACACGCACCCAATAACAAGTTGCCACATTCTGGAGACATACGATATTAATCGTCTCACAGATCCAGACTGAAAACACAATTAAAAACTGTGTTTCCACCGGGAATCGAACCCGGGACCTTTGGATCAGCAGTCTGATACCTAACCAACTGAGCCACGAAGGCCGACAATTGCTTTATCACAACTCTTTGTCTGTGTCAACTGTTGGGGTCAGCTTTCCTCGTCATACATATTTTTTAACAATTATGAAAACGTCCTTCAACGTCCCATCGCGTCGTACGCGAAGCCAACTTTTGTTTCACATACCGCACCGTAATAATACTTACACGAAAAACGCACCCCTCATACGTATGATGAACATTTATAATCACGAACATCTAGATGTCGATATTTTTCTTTTAGGACCTAATTCATTTTCCACTGCCATCAGTTCAAGTAATAATGATTGAATTTCACTGGATGATTGAAGTATCAAGATTGAATGGAGTAAACTATGTGAGCTTGCAGGTACCTATATATTCTCTCTTTCACTTATATAGACACACTCACACACGTATACACATCCCTACACTCATACGTACACACACATACATACAATCATGCACTAGCATTCAGATTTAAATATTTTTCATATGTAGCTTTAAGTATGTAAGCACAGCAGTCAAAATTTATTGTTAATAATGTGGAAATTTGTTATTGGTTTTAGTCTTATACTAATGCATCTATATAAAAAATGTTATTATATACTGTAAATTTCCCGAAAATGAAATAAAATAAAATAAAAAAAAATAAAAAACAAGATGGGAAAGGAGAGAGGTAGGGAGGGTAGTGGGGGGAAGCATCGACCACTAGAAACTCATATATTATTTATACCTCACGTGTCTCAATGTATGAATAAAAATAAATTTTATTAAAATCAAGTTAAAGGGGTACAATTAAAAAGTTAAAGATGTGCACAACAAAACAGAGCACAGATTAAATATCCGACAAATTCACAACTTTTTATTTTAAATATATAAAAACTCGAAGCAAACATATCCAATTCCGGATCACTCAAACGATTTCTATTGTACCCAGTACGAGCTCTATTAATATATGAGTTTAGCATATAGTTAGTTTTAAAAGATTCTATGTAAAAGAGAGACTTATAAATAAATAAACAAGTTTGAGATACCTCCCTGTGAATTCTTTCTTCTGACATAGTTCATAAAAGTAATTGGTGTGTCAGGTAATCTAAAACATCAAACAAACCGTGGATTAAAATATGGTACGTATAATGTACACTCATTGGTTTAAACACAGCATGATGTTTGTGTTGTGGGTCGAGGTATGCATGCGTACCTACTGAATACGTACATACGTATGCTATGCGGCGAATTAAATCAGCTAGCAGCTTGGGTCGTTCCGTATATCGGAAAATCTATTTTTAAGTCCACGTGCCATATAACGCCATCCTTCCCTGCGCTGAGACATGGCCAGCCCGAGAGCCGCTCAAAATTTTGCACCTTACTAGGGCTGTGTTCAGATGGAACACTCGACGTCGGGCGTCGGATGTACCTGAAGTTGCAAATTATGGCGTTTTTACACCAATCTCACTGAACGCTTTCGAGCGGCGTTTCAATCTGAACGCAGCATCAGGCGTTTCAAATGTCAAATGTATTTTATTATACATGTCTCTTTTTAGGTTATATTTTCATCGAAAGACAACAATTGGGCAGTGGAGTAAATAATGCTCTCTGACCTTTTATTGGAAATTTTTGAATGATATTCTTATAAATTAACCTCTTTGTGAATGCATATTGTCATCATAAATAATGTCAACTGACATAATAGATACCCCAGAAACAAATAGAAGTCATCTTACCACATACAAAAGATGTCAACAGATACCATAACTATCTGAGCGTTTTTCACCCGACAATTTTACAGAGCGGTTGGTGCGTACACTCGAAGTTCAATCTGAACTCGACAGATTGTCTTTCGAGCGTCTGTTTCCGGTCATTCTGAACTGCTTAGAGCGTCACTAAGTGCACTCGGCGTTCATTGTGAACGCAGCCCTAGGAGAGAGTCTAGGCTTTCGGCAAAAACTTTGTCTGAAACAAACAGTCGAGTAAACATTATTATGGTCTCCCGCAGACTTGAAAACTGAGCAAGCGAAAGTCTTTGATTTTTTTTTTCAAAAAATCAAGCGTCAACAAAAACACCTCAAACCACCATCGGCTGAAAGTTCTTCGACAGCAAGAAGGCATAAGTCAAATTGACAAAGAGGTACGACTTCCTTAGTCGAATATCTTCCCCGGGTGTGACCACCACCATCCCATCATACACCACCAAGATCTAATTTTGGTGGTAATGGTGTGACTCAATGCCGGGCGGGTGACACACAGTCCCATACTGCATAGTGTATTTATATAAACTCACCACCTTAGAGGGTGCCACTAAATGACGCAAAGCCACCACTCCAAGCCAAGTAAACTCTATTACAGTTGTGACTGTGACTAGGGCTTGCAAGTCGAATATTCGAATAGTTTCGATTGGCATATCGAAGTATTTTTTCTATTATTTCAAGGCCTTATTTTTGATGCAACTGATCTTATTAAAGATGCTGTTAGTAAAAGAAATTGTTGAACTAACATTTTAACATTTTATCGCAAATAAACATAGATTCATCTCTTAAATAATAATGAGTCTATTTCATTTCATAATAAAAGTGTGCAATATCACCACATAAAAAGCCCGTTTTATTCGACTTCCCAGTATTTCGAACAATATTCGCATATCACGGGCAACAAATTCGAATACCTTATTTTGTCGAATATTTGCAATATTAACTAGGTAGTTGTGACGCTTTGGCCACCTCCCTCTCCACTGGTGGTGAAAATCCATCACGTAGACCAGCCATAGTGACTGTAGTATAGGTACACCGATTGACTAATACGACACACAAAAAATGTTGATAGTACGAGTGTACTTTTACAAATACACCACAAACAAAGTAAACACACGGCCGAGATTTGTTACGGACACTTTTAGTAAACACCTTGTTGACATTTTCCAATGACATTACCTATTGTTGTGAAGCATACAAATTAAACTAGTGTTAGGCGTGATAAATATTATTGCGTGATATATACTTATCCTTTTTTTAGTTTTTTCTTTACATTTTTCATGTTATATTTAGCCCCATATATGTAATATTAAATATTAAAAATACATCATAAATTATTGGCGGACAGACTCTAATACAAATACTGGGTACGTATTCAAAAATAACTACTGAAATAATTCGTAATTAATAATATTAATAGCATTTTATTTATTCAAGATACCAACAGAACAAACACATGACACATTTGTAACAATGCTGTATTATGTTTGCGATGCTCTTAGTAACACATAAAAATACTTGATTTCATTTGGGACACATGTGATTCATATTAACTACACAAACGTAAAAATAAAAATCGCGTCAGAGACTAGATTTATTACAGGTAGGTACTATGGCGGATATTAGGACCTGCAGGGCTATTCGTGAAGTTGATAAAAGTAAAATTATGATCAGCTTCAGACTTTAGCAATCTTTGAGGTTAAATTAATTGAATAATAATATTAATTTATACAAAAAATTAATGACAATTTCATACTAAACATTGATATTAACAGATTTTCGTGATTAAATACAGAGAAAGATTAAGTTTGCATTATAATAGAGTACTGATTTATACATTTTTAATATTAAGGCAAGCTAAGAACGTATTAAGAATTTGTCATGAGTAGCCCCCCCTGGTTAGTCTATTTAGTGTGACCCTATATCAGTTTTTCTCAAAGTGGGCGATAACGCCCCCTTGTGGACGTTGGAGACCTAGAGGGGGGCGTTAAGGAGCCCAGAAAAAATGGGGGGCGTTGGCGTGGTGTAGGGGGGCGATAGGTGATTTGTAATTTCACTTACTTGATTTTTTAAATTTCACTAAAATTAAACCTTTCACTAAAATTTCTATCCTGTATGATACTGATGTTTTTGAGTATAATCGAACCTGATATCAACAAACTTGTTAAAAATCATCAAATTCATTATCAATTAAGACTAAAATTGATCACCTATCTATATTGTTTCTTTTAATTTGACTAAAATATTATATTCTTAATATTATATAGTTAGATACGTTTTAATTGCTCACACTGGTAAAAATTTCTTGTTTAGAATGTAAGTTTAAACACCATATAACTAAATTAATACACTATAACTAAATTAATTAAAGTATGTAATGAAATTGTGATTTTTAAGTTTTAGGAGTGTATAAAAAATTGGGGGCGCTGAAAAATAGTTGATTTTTAAAGGGGGCGGTAAAAGAAACAAGTTTGATAATCTCTGCCCTATATGTTTGTTGAGGTGGTGATTGTGAGTGCAGAATACTGAGATTTTGTGCCAATTTGTGGAACGGGAACAATCACCTGGCTCATAATTGCTTATATTGTCACTAAACAACGTAAACTGCTAGCCCTAGAACAGGGTTTCCTAGTTGGGCAGCAGTAATCTACTTCTTGCCATTGTTAATATGGTGTGATTAAAAATAAATAATAATTATAAACAACAAAAATGTGAACCACAGAATAAGTGTGGAATGTATGATGTTCAAATCTATGTCGGGAGTCCTATGCGATCCAAAAATGCCATCAAAATTGAAAGGAAAGTCAGACCGGCACTTTATGGCTCCAAATGCTGGAGAATGTACAATTTCTACTCTAGGTAATTGGAATTTGCTGATATGGGCAGCTGGAGTGTCCTTAGGGGATAAAATAAAAAAAATCACGCATTCCTGGAAGCCTAGGCGTTACTAATATACATAGTAAGATAAAGCAAAGACAATTGAGACCGTACGGGAACGTTGAACGCAGACCGCTAGATCACATGGTAAACCAAGGAGTCTCCGTGGATCTTCCTCGCCTTACATCCAGAGGAAGACCAAAGAATTCCTGGATCGTGCAGAGACAAAACCAATTGCAGAGAAATAAGGACTTATAAGTTAAAGACGAGGAGAGCTGACCCCAACAGTCGGCACAGACAAAGAGTTGGGATATAGAAAGGGAGAAGAAGAAACTAAGATCACTAATATGACGACGTATACAAAGGGGTGGGGGAAGCCCCCCCCTCGATTGAGGTTGGCCTTTTAGGACTAGTGATATGAAACATGGATAATAGTAGTTCATTGTGTCGCCCGACCAGGTGCCGCTCCTAGCAGCAGTTTTATAGTGGATGATAATTTAACGAGGAGTAAAATATAGTTTTCGGCATATTTTATTTATTTAGTACAACAATATATAGAAAATATACTTAAGATAACTTCTTCATTAGACAGAGTCTGTTCCTCGAATAACTCGAGAAATAACGTGGGTTGCGCAGAGGGCAAATTTGGGTATTTTACTTGGTTGGTATATGCGCAAACATTTCTCTTCCACAACGAATATTCATTAGTTATTTGCGAAATGTTGTATATCACCAAATCTGTGATATACACTATATTTTTCATGAAAAACATTTAGATAGGAACATTAAGATTTTTTAATAGCAAGAAAAGTAAATGAAAATGAAAAAAAGGATAAATCTTAAAAGTATTTCATATTCTCTTTAGTTTAAATTAAAAATCTACCTTGCATGTTATAGTTTTTTAGCTATTTACCATAAACAATATAAAAAGGTATTTTTATTGACAGTAAAATCTCAATAGAGACGAAGTTGGGATATTATAGAAGAATCAGGAACTGAGGTGTCAAGCCCTGTAGGTGCCTGGTTCCTCTATATTATAGAGGAACGATTTATTCGATTTAAAAAAGGTTTTTATAAAACTAATTTGACAAGGGAAGTATGTATGTAATCTAAGTATAAAAAAGTATAGGTACTATATTTTGTAGATATATTATAAATATAAAATAAAATATATATATATATATATATATATATATATATATATATATATATATATATATATATATATATATATATATATATATATATATATATATATATATATATATATATATATATATATATATATATATATATATATATATATATATATATATATATATATATATATATATATATATATATATATATATATATATATATATATATATATATATATATATATATATATATATATATATATATATATATATATATATATATATATATATATATATATATATATATGGTTTGAGTTTTATTAAATTTAATTAATTATGGAAGCGTTTCGAGGAAGGCAGAAAAATAATTTTATAAATGAGTATTTTTTAAGTAATTAGTTAATTTTTGATATGTAATTAAAAAAATAAGTATTTTTTATTTTATATAAATACATCTACACACAATGGAGTTCTATCAAGAATTATAGCTCGACATACTGAACTTAATTTATATATTTTTTTGCTTTATATGGCAACTCAACCTATTTTTAGAGTGCTAATTTTAAAATATTAAAATTTCAAAAAAACTCACCTAATAGAATAAAAATAATGTTATTTATTTCAAAGGCGTACCTTTTGAGGTTTTAGTGAAAAATAAAATTTACTATTTGTATATGGTCTACTATAGACTCTTTATCAAGTAGTCCAGCGTATAAAAAAGTCAAAGGAGGAGTAAACATTGTGTAACTACCGCGGTATGCGGAAGCGTTTCCACGAATCAGACTGGCGCACTTACGTGGCAAAACAAAACGAGTCAATGGGTGGTGTGGGGAGCAGTTACAAGTAGCGGTGGAGGAAGCCCGGAGAGGGGAGGTAGGTATTCACAAAAATGCCATTAACCAGGCAGAGAACCTACACCGAGGAAATAGTCTACTGGAGGAGAGTTTTGGTAGGGGGCAAGTGACGTCAACAAATGTGGGGTGACGCCGCCGACTGCCCCTCCCATCCTACGGTTACGTAACGGAAACAGAACTTTCAGACGTAATACCAATACACTTGATACACCTCTGGAACTATCCGTAAACTGAAACAAAGAAAATGTCATTTACCTACAAATATATAACGACCGACATATTATTTTCATTAAACTTTCAATAACAGATACATACTTTGTTTACATAATTTTATACATACATACATACATACCATCACGCCATATCCCTTACGGGGTAAGCAGAGAGAACCGAGCGCCATACTCCTCTATTTTTGCATACATTCCTAGCTTCCTTTACATCCATGCATCGTCTCATACATGCTCGTCGATTATTCAAGCTTTTTTTATTTCCTTCTTTCAAAATATCATTCACATCGAACTGTGCATTCCGCTTTCAATAAATGACAGACAATCATCACTTCGTTCTGCTTCTTCATCTATGGTTGGGAAATTAGTAGAAATAAACAGGGTGCACACAACTAATTTCGGTGATCGTGCATTTGCTGTGGCAGGACCAAATGCATGGAATAAGCTCCCACACACCCTCAGACAAACCGAAAATATATCTTCGTTCAGAAAAAAACTCAAAACGCACCTTTTTCGCAAATCTTACCAGAGCCGAAATGATACAACGTAATCATTTTTTCAGCGCCCTTGAGGTGAGATATTCACAAAAACGGCGCTATATAAATTATCCAAATTTATTATTATTATATGCCATCCCTTTCTGGGGCGGCCCCTACTATTCACTCCATCTCTTACACCCATGTATATTTTTTTAGTCAGTCGTTCATCATTCATTCTTTCAATATGTCCAAACCACCTCAAGGAATTCACTTTCATTTTATTTATAATACTCTTCTTCATCTTGCATTCCCTCCTTTTTATACAAGATACTAATTACGTAAATAATTACATGTAATTGGTCTATTTATGGTTATTTTTTATACTTTAAGCTTGTATACCCTGGGTATACGGATGTACACAAAAATGTACACTAAGTACCTTCTAATGTATGAAAAAAGGTAAAATTTAGAGGTTATATTAAAATTGCAAGAATAGCTATTAAAATATTATAATAATAAAAAACTCGGGCGGTGAGATTTTCATATTCTATTTTGATTGAAATATAAATCTACTTCATAGGCCTTGTAGTTTTTTTTAGTAACGTACAGTACAAAAATAAAAAAGGGTTTTTCTAAAACTAATTTTACAAGAAAAGTATTAATCAAATATCAAATTTCAAAAAACTCCGCAATATAATGAAGAAATATGATATGTAGTATATTTTAAAACAATATAAAGGTAAAAAAAACTAATTGGTGAATAAAAATGTGTTGATGTATAATTATTGTAGTAATAATAATGATTTCTATTTCTGCAACTAACATGTTAATTGTTAAATATAAATATAACAAGAAACTAATAACAAGTTGCCACATTCTGGAAACGTATATTTATCGGCTCACCGATCCAGACTGAAAACACAATCAAAAACTGCGTCTCCACTGGGTATCGAAACCGGTAACTTTCGCTTAGGAATCAAATATACAACGAACTAAGTCACGAACGCCGATATTGTCATTTTGAGTACTTGCAGAATTTCATTGCAGATTTGGGCGCATTTTGTTACAGGCCATACGATGTTTAAAATTTTCCATTGACTCATACATACATACAATCACGCCATGTCCCTTACGGGGTAAACAGAGAGAATCGAGCGTCATACTCCTTAAATTTTTCACACATTCCTGGCTCCCTTTACATCCATGCATAGTCTCATACAAGTTCATCGACTGTTCAAGTTCTTTATGTTTTCTTCTTTCAAAACATCATTCACATGGTCATGCCATCCCTTTTTGGGGCAACCTATGCTATTCACTCCATTTCCTAAACCCATGTATATTTTTTAGCCAAACCTTCATCGTTCATTCTTTCAATATGCCCAAACCATCATTTTATGATAATTTATGTGTTTAACTGCCTATATTTCCAAAGTTTTCATAATATCGAAAAAACCGAAACACCTCAACTAGATAATTTAATTTTCTATAAAAAATATTAACATTGTAGTAGTACATCTTAATTTTATTTTAACAATTTTAATAAAAATAGAATTTAGTGACGACATCGCTTCATACAATTTGTATGGCAGTCGCCCATACACAATATGTAAGAAAACTTAATAGTTTGATACTTCATCTCCAAACATACATTCCATCATGCTGTTTTCTGACTGACTGACCTAGACTGGAAAAAGGACTGACCTCAATACTGTCCAATCTTGACATACCTACATACCTACTTGTGTTGTAGGTATAGAAAACAAAATATCTTAAAATATTCAATTATTTTGATTTATGTGTTTATAGTTTGGAACTTATTCTTCAACTATACATAATATCGCTATCGACAGTTGGATCACATGTGTTACATGCAACTAGTTTAATAAATTACAATAAAAAAAACATCTTTCAAACGCCTTCAATCTCCGTTATTTTCCTAAAAAAATATATTTAATTCTATAATAATTATAAAATTTTATTCCCGTCGTAAAAACCAAGCTGTTTTCCGAGAGCACGTCAAAAGTGAAGCGGCATATTTTTTTTTTACTTACGAACAAAACAACAGAAAAAAATGAAATTAAAATCCAGTTAGGAAAACGTGACCGAGTCTCCGGAGCGAACGAGCGGAGAGCGGCCGACAAAACAAAAGCAACCCCCTCCGTCAACTTTAGAGGTAGGAGAGGGGGGATAAATTGCGCACATCGGGTGGAGACGTTGAACCACGTACTCACTACGCTTGCTCAAAACTAATCGCGAAAAATGAAACGATACAATCATAAAAAAAAACTTTTTGTCAGTAAACACAATAATAATATCCGCAAAGCGCAAAACTGGAAACTGAACGTTTTCACAATCACGCAATGCATTTATTGTATGTTTGTTTGTTGATTTGATTTTAAATTCATTAAATTATAATTTAATTATGTCACACCAAGCATTTTGTTACACATACCACAACTCATCTTATATTACAATACTCCCTACTCAGTAACTATTGTAACTAAAATAGGAACGTTCTAAAATTGTAGATTTTAGATTTATGGTCTTATTTCAGCGTTATAAAATATCAACTTGGACTTAATGGAATAGGAACGTACCTATATTAGCCGGAACGTTCTTAAAAAGTTACTGAATTAGACGTATTTTGAATAATTATGAAAATTATGAAAATTTCATAATTATTCAAAATAGTCTAATTCAGTAACTTTTTAAGAACGTTCCGGCCAATATAGGTACGTTCCTATTCCATTTAATCCAAATTTATATTTTATAACGCTGAAATAAGACCGTAATTCTAAAATCTACAATTTTAGAGCGTTCTTATGTTAGTTACAATAGTTACTAAATAGGGGTATTGTTGCATTTACTTGACTCTATATAGTTCTGACTGAATTCTTGTTCATAATCTAAATATTGGTTACGATATCGCCACTGCGCAAAGTTATATACCTAATAATGTAAATATATTATATAAACTTAATCGCCCCAATTGGAAATAAATTTTCTGAAATATTTTAAACGGTGTGTTCCTAAAAACTTCCTAAAGTATTTTCAACATTTCTCTAGTGAATGTTCGTCACATAATTTATTCAGCATAAATTCTCCTAAAAATATCATGTTTTACACCGTTCATTAATGACTATGACCCGAATGAACAGTCCTAGGTACCTAAATACTAACTGATACTAACTCCTAACCTCACTGAAGTATTTAGTATTCTTAAGTTAGCAATTGCGTTGCAGAGTAGAGACATCACTAACTAAATACTACGCCAAACTTAAGGTCGATGGCGTAGAATTTCACATTATTGTGTAAGAAGAAAAGAGATGAGGTTAAACTGACGTTAAAAATGTTTTTAAAAAAGAAAATAAACAAATAAATAATCGGTCTAATGGTTGGCAAAAAACAATGACATAACCAACGAAACTTACCTACAATATGTACTTGTACCTACACAAGTTTAACTAACTAAAGGCTCGATTGTTTGTTTCAGCTGCGGTGCCACGTGACCTCGGCTGTGACCTTTAAAAGGGGTGGGGGGAGATTTGGACCGATGGGGGCGGAGGCCATGTGACGGAGATCGGGTCACGTGGTACAGCGCAAAATAAAAAAATATAATACCTACATTAAAACGTTATGTCACAAAAACAATACACAATATGATTAGATTCGTCAACGTTACAAGCACTGAGAGCGTCACATAACGGTGACGTTCAAAACCAAACGAGTGGTTGTGGCTAACGTTATACACAAATTATCGTAGATGGGTGGGTACAAATTATTTCTAGATTTATAATCCCAGAATGAATTTTTATAAGTCCATTTCTGCTGTATACATTATTCAAACAAAAGTTGATAAGCTCAATTTTCCGGAAAGTAAGAGAATCTTGAAACTTTTGAAAAGAAAATCAAAAGAAAGAAGAAATTTACGTTTATTTATTAGGAAACTTAACAGCCATACAATATTTTTTTTTTTATATTATACGTTTAATTATAAATATGTATATAAAAAGTAAGCCAATTAGAAAGTCTCACTTAATTACATTATAATATATAGATTTTTAGTAGTTGAGTTATTAAGTATGATGGTGAGTGTATGCGGGCGTGGCCGGACAATTGACCGTAGCCGATTGACCGTGGACAATTTACTGTACGCCCTTTTTACCGTATGGACAATTTACCATGGGGACAACTTAACGTATGGACAATTTACCGTACGGACAATTTATCGTATAGACAATTCACCGTGCGGAAACTATTTTTAGTATCAGAAAAAAATCTTTTTCTTTTTTCGTTTGAGTTAAATAAATTACGTGAATAAAAAAATGTTCGTTTATGACGACGGACCGATTGCCTATTTTTTTTTATTTCAAAATACTACAAGAAATCCAATATGTCGACAGTGATTAAAACGAAATTTTACAAAATAAGCGGTTATTATGTAGTTGTAATTTACTACATTTTGAGAATTAAGAAGACGTCTGTTCTTAAACTTCTTCTTGTTTTTTTTTTTGATTTTTCGAAATGGATATCGATTTATACTAATTAGAAGGTGTAGATTTCGAAATAATTGAAACTTCTTTTGAAATGATGATCTTGAAAAATAAAAAAAAGAACAAGAAGAAGTTTAAGAACAAACGTCTTCTTAATTCTCAAAATGTAGCAAACTAAAACTCGATAAACCCAACTTAATCATTCATTTTGAATCACTTGAAAAACTCATCTTTAAATCACGGCCGCCATATTGGTTTCTCATTATTAATTCAACACACAACTGTTTATATGGTAAATTGTTCCCACGGTAAATTGTCCACGGTAAATCGGCTACGGTCAATTGTCCGGGAATCGTATGCGGGGGAAAGGGAAGGCCGGGAAGGGTAATGTATATAGAAAAGCGTTGACAAGGAAGGGATGAAGGTTTAAGGAAGATAGATTTGACTTTTAACCATAATATCCACCAAAAACTGCGCGTATTTGACGTATCATCGATGTTTGCGTTTAGTTTTAATTACACTTACCACAAATGATATCAATGCAAAGTCGATCGAGCTTATAATTTGGCATTTAAACAGTACACAAAAAATCACTAAACATCACACGTTGTGAAGAAAAATATTCTTAAAAATTGTAAAATCAAATTTCCACTATTCCATAGTAGTGAAGAGTAAAAGAATACAAAAACAGTGAAAGATTTCGAAACACAAAAAATGACAATCTTTTCACCGATAAAAGAACACGTTGATTTTCTTTCAACAAAACTGATAGCTGATATTTTCACTCCAAACAAGTCGACAAGTTTGCAAAGACTATACGATATTCAACACCATAACCTATTTCTGATGTTAGAAGGTGACTCACTATCAAAACAAAAAACTTCCCCCAAATACCCCTTCCATCTAGGTATATTAGAAGACATATATAAGTAGATTTAACACAGTGGAAACGAAGTCTCTGAGACGAATGTCTGGTAAAACAATGATTATTATATAAGAAACCGGGGAAAAGTTCGAATCTCGAAGGAAGGGATAGTAAGAGTAATAAAAGATTATGTATGCGACGAATCACGAAAGTGAATGAAGTGAGAAATGTATGCGAAGGTCTGTCATTACGTTCTTTCTGCTTACCCCAAGAGGGAAACTATGGTAAATATTATCGAAGTTTTGATTGTAGTACATACTTACTAAGAAAATCTGTTATAATTCATGAATGAGCTATTTAAGTCATGAATGAGCTATTTAATAAGACCTGTTTAGAAGTAACCGATTCTTCTTCAGTAGAGTTGAAAACTGAGGAAATGATATTATACTTAGGAAAGATGATTTAACTTATATCTTAATGCGAATACGAATTTCGAGTATGTAGGATAAAACACATAAACATGGTGTGTGTGTGCCATGGGAAATTCCCAGAAAACGGAAGCAACGACGCAGCCGCCAAACGGGGGCGTTTTCTGATCTCTCATTCATGGGCGGGAAAGACTGCTAGAGCGAGACGGAGGCGGAAGGGGCCGGACCTAGATATAGGGATGAATGTCCTTTTGGCAGGGTAGCTCTGATACCAGAACCGGATACACCATAGGTTCAAACGGTGTAGTTTGATCAGGCGCAAATAATTCTGGGACGAAAAAAATATATATTATCAAAGTCTTCTTCTTCTTCCGATGGCTCTACAGCCCATATCGAGCCTTGGCCTCCATCAATCCTCGCCTCCAACTCCTCCTGTCTACTTCTTCCACCCGGATGTCCTTCAAGGATCCTCTTGGGTGCCCGTGATGACGGCATTCTCTGTACATGCCCAGCCCATCTCAGCCTGCTCAGTCTAGCATGTACAGAGAGCCTAGGAGTCTTATAGATGATATATATTTCATCATTATACCTTATTCTCCAAGCTTCTAAGTAGTTATGAATATTTATATGATATCAATTAGGTATATACGAAAATATTGGATTATTTCCCAGGCGGAAATCAATAAAATTATATTTTCACTACACAAAAAATTATAAATTTTGGTTGATAAGGGAACTAAGTAAAATGCATAAGTTGTTGGGGTGAATGTTGCGGAAGCGCTTGAAGTGATCACGTTAAAACCAGCCGATGGCAGATCGTTGTAGATGCCTGATTTCCAGGTTTTCCTATAATATTTGTTACAACTTCGTCTTTATTGAGATATGAAAGTTTTTCAAAAAATATCCGGTATTATTTGAGTCGAGTTGTGAAACAGTAAGAGGGGCAAGTCTGCTCAACCAACGGAATCAAAACCATTAATGTTTACCCATGATATATGGATAAACATGGATGGTTTTGATTCCGCCGGTTGACAAGACTTGCCCCCCAGGTTGGTATTTTTAATACATCAATGCCTGGTATAGATTATATCAGGGGTGGCCGACTTGATTAGATCTACTGTTTACTGAGGAAGCCCTGTGCGATATACCAATTACATACTTCTTGAAATTTTAAATGAAACAGCATGGTTCAGTACACTATTAATTAGTATTTTTTTTATTTTATTAAGAGGGAAAACATAAAACTGAAAATTAATCTCAGTAACTAGTAATGTATATTAGTGTGAGCACTGCGTCTGAGCATCTCCCACTAGATTAGCAAAATCAGGTTTGTAGTTGGAAATCCAGTGTATGAACGTCTGTCAAGCGAGAACGGTGTTTATTTTTTGTTTGTTTTAAGTAGGAAAATGCTGACTCACATAAATATGTTGAACCAAAACACGAATGCAATTGTTCAACACATTTCTTCAAACATGGATAATATATTTCTCGTTGGAAACCAATGCCCAGAAATCTAGAATCATAAAGTAACGTGATAACGTGAACGTAACGTGATGGGTGCAGTAGTTGGTGATTACGTTGTGCGCAGTCTGTTCTACGTATTTATGTATGTTTATATTTTTTTGCCTTGCCACGATCGACTGGACTAATAGTCGCGATCGACCGGTTGGCCACCCCTGGACTATACTATACTGGATATTTATTTTTTCATGTGCCGCTCCTAACAAATGTAATTTTAAGCCAAGATGTACTTTTGCACTCTATACGCTATCTTCCCTCTATCTTTCCTTCCACTTTGAGTTGTAGAAGTACACGTTTATCACCAAGGAAAATGGCGGCCAAAATTAACGGCTTCCGGGTAAATTATACCCGGAATGACCAGGGTGTCTAGTCAACGTGTCAAATTAAAGTAGGGGCTAGGTTGCGGCCATAGGGGCCTAGCCAGTAAAGTTGAGGGTGGCTGCAGCCCCACCCTAGGATTCTGGGTAACAGGTCAGTACCCTCTTCAATTCTTACCTATGGAAGAGCAGGGCAGACGCCTTAATGCCTCGCTCGGCGGTGACTCATCAAACGTGGCGATGAGTAAGGATGCATCATTGGGCGATGGAAATCGAAGCACTGAAAGTACTGTCCGGTGGTGTACCTGAAATTCGCCAACATGAGTACTAAGGGGTGGAGGAGCCCCCCGTGATAATTGGTCGGCACGACCCACTCGGCGGTACCCGAGCTGATGACGAGACAGGTGCAGCTGACGCTGCGCCTGGTGTGGAAATCGAAGAACTGAAAGTACTACGGGCGTTGTGGAGGCTCCCTGTTGCAGTCTGTTGTTCGTGGAGCTGCTGGGAGGGTAACCCTTGCTATGATTCACGGGCCTTCACGAGTGTGGTTGGACTCTTAGTGGCAGTGGTATGAAATATGCATGGTGGTAGTTCTTGTTTCGTCCGACGAGCAGCCGCTCCGGGGATGAACAGAACACTTTAGTTCTATAACGTTCCCTATGGAGTGGGGTAGGTGACTGCGACTTTTCCATAAATTTGTCAAATTAAAGGATGAAAATAAAAGACAACTGAATGTCTGGAAGGGACAACTTTTCTTATCTTTTCGTCGCTAAATTTGACAAGTTGACTGGGTAACGACAAGCTACACATTTGTAGAAGGAAATGGATTGATGATTTTCAAGGTTATGGCGGGGACAACTAAAGATACGGCTCCGTCTGGTAAGGTTTCTTTGTCTCCCGACTAAGACGGACCCAAAGTATATCAAAAAGAAATACCGGCAAAAGTTTTAATCTTCTCCTTTACCACAACATTTTGTGGAGTTTCTGCCGACTTAGGAACAAAAGCAATTTTTAACTCAGTGAAACAATAATTTACAACAATTCCGTGGACATGGACAATACTTTACAATAACGAGTGGGCTGAGACCTAAAATTAAGCTCTTGGCGACAATGGACGATATTACAGGAGATTCCTCAGAGAATCAACAAAATCTGTTCGTATTATAAGATATTTTCTATTGTAATACCGAATGCCGTATTTTTCTATCCTGCCCCCCGAGATAAAGTGTCATTTAGCTAAAGAAAAGAAACAAGAAAAGATAACTCGGTGATAACTCAGATGGGTCGGTGGCAGAGCGGTTAGCGCATTGGGTTAGTAATCCAGTGGTCGCGAGTTCGAATCCTGCCTCGACCGATTTCGTTCACCTATAGCACAAGCATTTATGCTTATTTCAGGGAACGTAAGAAGATGTATATGTACTTGTTTAACAAGGACATATTCATTTTTTATAAAAAAAAAAAAACTCAATGTATAGAAGTGACAGTTGACAGTCACGTGACAACTGTCACTTCCATACATTGAGTTATATTTTCTTGAGCTAAATGACACGTTGTCTAGGGAGGCTGGTACGCATACTCAAAATCTTTCGAAAATTTATATTATAAAATTTAATTTATATAATGTTCATAATGTTGTTCAAGCTTTACACGTTTCCCTTATTAGGAATGCCGTTTACATGGTCGAACCATAAAAAATAATCACTACCTTGCACCCAGCGCAAGTGGCGAGTTTATAGCCATATGGCATTTTCTTCCAACTAACCAGTGTTTCCAGTCCAGAGAAGCAATATTTGCGTGAGAAATTAATAGAAATAAATTTGTCATCTGCTGTGGATCAAACCCAGAACACCCGCACAGTTCCAAACGGCATACCAACTGTGCCAATGCGGTCGGCATCATCATCTTTATTCTTGAACGGCCCCTACCTGACAAACTTCAAACCACAGATCCATATGAGTCCTAACAAGAGAGATGTTAAAGGACCTTCAGAGTAACAACTGATCTAAATGGCTTAGAAACTCTTAAAACGAACCCAAACATTCTATATGTTTTATCAACAATTTAATTTACATGAGATTGTATTGTATTATCATCGGCTCCTTACGATTTGACAAAATTCTATATGCTTTATCAACAATTTAATTTACATGAGATTGTATTGTATTATCATCGGCTCCTTACGATTTGACAAAATTTCTTGATCGCTTTAATTGTTCTTCAAGATCACAAAAGACACATGACCAACTGGACCTTGATTAGCCCCAAGGACAGAAACGAAGATCTCCAATATATAAATGGACACTATGGACTCCAATAAGATATATTCTGAACTTTAGTCCGGGTATTCATCAGGATATAACCCTTTTGATTAGAAAAAATATACGAAATATGGTAAATGAGATCCATAAAAGGCAAGTAGGACTTACTGCAAGCAAAAATAATCATCACCTTCTTGTCTGATGTGTCACTTTCGATTGTGTATTAACTTGTATGTGCCAACTGTTCATAAAGTTGACGTTTAAACTTTAAGTACGTCTAAACATACGTTTATATGTATAACCTCACTTTACAATTCAGAAGGAAATTATTATAGTTAAATTATTTATTACCTGTGGGGCGAGTCTGGTCAAATAGTGAAATCAAAACCCTTTTGACTAACCGTATCATGGATAAAATTATCATATGGAGTTCTATAATATCTTAAGAACTCCATAACTTATTATACTTAAATATATTTCTAAGACCTATTTTGAATGTATATAATACTTCAAGTAGATACATACTATATTAAAATAATATATCTTTTGTAATATATTCATTTATTAAGGACCTGTATATTTAAGATAGTCTTGATAAATCACCTGGGGGGCAAGTCTGGTTCGACCGGCCAAATCAAAACCCCAGTGATTACCCATATCATGAATATAATTATAATTATCGTACAGAGTTCTATGACATCCAAAGATATTGTAGAACTCCATATAATAATTATATCCATGATATGGGTAATCACGAGGGTTTTGATCTCAACGTTTGACGTGACTTGCCCCCTGATTAAGTAACCGTGCATTTTTCACACTCATATATACGTATGTTTAATTTTTTTTAGTGTAATTTAGAATTAATACTATTAATTATTTTTTTAATATTTTAGCCTTAATAAAAAAATAAAACAAAGTGCTAAGTATAAAAGGGAGAGAAAGACGAAAAAAAAACATAATATAGATAACAAAGATTAATATATTTTTATTAATATATTTTTATTAATATATTTTTATTAATATATTTTTGGCTTGAAAACTGTTATTTGTTTTTTATATTATGTTGGTGGAATGCTTTTTTTGGCTCTAACAATGTAAAAATAATTTTGAATCATTAAACTGTAAATGAGCTGTAGCTTCCCAAAGAAAATAAATAAATAAATATACACAAAACGATAGACATACAGCATGATTACCTCGTGAAGTACGTTCAGATTCCTATGTTACATTACAACGAAATACAACTGGCATATAAGTGATTTTGTCCATTCGCTTTATGCGCCATTACATTGTTTTTAATCTGAAATGAATAATTCAAATATATATAATGTGTATGTACTCCTCAGATAATAATGACGCGCAGAAGCGAAAGTGTATTTATTTATGTATAGTCAAAGAAGCAGCAGAATTAATGAAAGTCGACGCGGCGCGGCGTGGTGAAGTGGAAGGCCCGCGTTACCACTGCTGTTATTGCAGTATTATGATGGTAAGTCTGCAGTCTTCACGGTTGACCGGGGAACGAGGACAACGGAAAAGAAAGTGAACATATTCTGTGTGACAACTTTGACACAAGTAAATCGAATATTCGGAGAATCGAGTAAATCGAAGTAGAACGACGAAACAAATAAAAAAAATATATATTATTAATTTAACACGCAACCAATAACAAGTTGACACATTATGGAAACTTGCGATATTAATCGTCTAAGAGATCCAGACTGAAAACACAGTTAAAAATTGTGTCTTCACCGGGAATCGAACCCGGGAACTTTGGATCAGCAGTCAGACACCTAACCAACTGAGCCACGAAGGCCAACAGCAAATGTTTTTCTACAGTGTTTAAAATTTTTTAACTCTGTTACATTTTTTATTTATGTAATAAACTTTCCTTGATTTTAACTTACAGAGGGTGGCCAATTTAATGTTCTCACTCAAAAAGTACGCAAATCGTTGCATATAACTTACTATAACTTACTTTGGTAATTGAGGTAATATTGGAATACTTTATTCAATTTTTCATTAGTAGTAACATTGTTCTTATTTTTCAGTGATACCACCATTATAATACTTCATTGTGATGTTGGCTACAGATCTTATTTTTGTACGAAAACGTGTTTTTGTAAATGTTTTATGTCAATTCATTTATTTAATTTCCTTCTTTTTGGATTAATATTGTTTTCAATCACATAAGTACATTACCTATATTTGTGTATTGTGTGGTAATTTTAGTCACTTTTAATTCCTTATTGAAGGACATACATATATATGTTACATTATATGTTATTGAAATAAATGAACCGCATAAATGAATGTGGTCCTCCCTCGAACACGAGATTTGATCTCAACTGAGGGATGAATAGATATTAAATATTTTTTAACAGATTTTTAATTATCTCAATAGAGACGAAGTTGGAATATTTATTGTAGGAGAACCGGGAAATCAAGGCACCTACAGGGCTTACGACCTGTCATCGGCTGGTTTACGTGATCACTTTATGCGCTTGCGCAACGTTCACCAATTATGCCTTTTAATGAGATCCCTATCAATTCAATTTTGAAAGTTCTATATATTGTAATACTGAAATTCTTTTCGCTTGAAAATAAGGAATTTTTACTACAGCCATCTATGGGTGAAATTATGAACAACAATCTTATTATTTTTATTTATTTTGTTGGAACGCCATCTATTGAGAGAATTGGTTTTTTGTAAATAATGAAAGCTACAATTCTTATATCTGAGGTGACAATGCATTTTTCGCATAGAAGTCACCCCTGAATTGCGCCAGACTTATATGGTCATTTTTGTCTTATTTACCTACTTGTACCAATGTGTAAGTAATCGAATATTTTTATTATTGCATATGCGCAAACAGGAAAAAAATAGGAAAAAAATCCAATGTTTGCGCATATGCAATAATAAAAATATTCGATTACTTACACATTGGTACAAGTAGGTAAATAAGACAAAAATGACCATATAAGTCTGGCGCAATTCAGGGGTGACTTCTATGCGAAAAATGCATTGTCACCTCAGATATAAGAATTGTAGCTTTCATTATTTACAAAAAACCAATTCTCTCAATAGATGGCGTTCCAACAAAATAAATAAAAATAATAAGATTGTTGTTCATAATTTCACCCATAGATGGCTGTAGTAAAAATTCCTTATTTTCAAGCGAAAAGAATTTCAGTATTACAATATATAGAACTTTCAAAATTGAATTGATAGGGATCTCATTAAAAGGCATAATTGGTGAACGTTGCGCAAGCGCATAAAGTGATCACGTAAACCAGCCGATGACAGGTCGTAAGCCCTGTAGGTGCCTTGATTTCCCGGTTCTCCTACAATAAATATTCCAACTTCGTCTCTATTGAGATAATTAAAAATCTGTTAAAAAATATCTTTGACTCCCGACAGGGAAAAAAATCCAATGTTTGCGCATATGCAATAATAAAAATATTCGAGATATTAAATAATTTAATTTTAAGATACTGTTTATAATTCTTTTTATTATTAATGTATAATTGTTATTTTATTAAATAAATAAATAAAAAAAATAAAATACATCAGATGAAACTCATATTATATTGTTTTTTTTTTACTTTTTTGTAAAATGGCAAGGGGATGTGACCTAACACCAAGAAAAAGGCCAAAATATCAACATTATTTTATTAAATCCTGATAAGCCCCTTAGGCACAGTAAAATAATTGTAAAAATATATGCTTTTAAAAGATAGAGTAGCATTAATTAGGTCTGAGTACATTAAATTGGCCACCCTCTGTAGTTGGCAGTTAAATCATGTTTAGAATTTTATATTATTACGTTATAAAAATATATAAATAAATCTAAGTTCCACAGACTCAAAGTGCCAAGAATGAGTCACTGGACGAATCAAAGACCGAAACACGGACAGCCAACTGACGATGAATAATTGAGAGGTATGAAGGTGGTGGGGTTTGGCGGCACATACAATAATATTATATAGAAAAGAATATAATATACAGTCAGAGAAACATAAATATTATATACAAAGAGATAACTGAATGCTTTCACCGAGATCAGATCAGATCAGCACAGCATGGGACGGTCGAGAGAACAGAGGAGCAATTTGCATACGGTGTTTGCACAATGGTTGAGTACCGTGGAAGTGTGCCATAGCAGCCTCCAAGTGGAGGAGAGCGGGTGGTGGGTGACGGGTGGCGGGTCACACCGATGGCGCCTGACGACAACGCATTATATTTATCACGAGTATCTACTGTAGGTATATGTATTTACCTATACATATTAGTTACATGTAACACATGAGATCCAACTGTCGATGGCGATAGTATGTATAATTGAAGAAAACATACAAAACTTAAACACAAATTAATACATATTTTAAGATAATTTGTTTTATATATAAAACATGTAGGTCTGTTTTTCCTACTCAGAATATGAAAACAGCATGATGGTATGTATGTATGTTTGGAGATTTAGTAGGTATCAAATTATTGAGAAAGATATTGTGTAGTGTATAATGCCTTACAAGGTGACAGGAAAATTAATCGAAAAACAATTATTCGAATGCTCAATTTTTCGAAAAACAATTTTCCGAACACACAATTATCAGAAATTACAATTGTTCGAATTTTCATGACGTCATGTTGGTAGTATTATGAGAGGAATAAACCATAGATTTTTATTATAATATACTAGATGAGAATTTTGTATGAATCGAAATGAGGCATTTTTCCGGGGGATTTTTGACGTTTTAGTACATCGTTTTTCCATAGAGAATAACGACTAATGTGAATTCTTTTGGGATTTATTTGTCGTAAAAAACACTTTGTTTATTTAGATTTAGAGAAAAGTTATTTAGGATGTGTTGAAATTTGAAATGTAAGGAAAACTGAAATATGTTGTCAACCAAAACGTCAAACGCGCGATATTCCATGACTCATTTTTTGCACGGAGTACCTACTACATCTACATAGTATATAAAAATCTATGGAATAAACAACATGGCGACGCACCGCGCAGTCAATCATCAATTATTAAAAATGTGCAAACATACGTACCTACCCAACAATAATACAAGTAATAATAGTCTTCATCGAATATATTTTACTGGCAACAAAACAAATATGTCAAAGGAGGCAACATAATGACACAAAAATATATTAAATTCGGTCAATTGGTTTTCCAACAAATGTTAGTTCGAATAATTTGCTTTCGGACAATTGTCATTCTGATAACTGATTTTCGAAAAAATGTTATTCGTACAATTACGCATTCGAACAATTGTGTTTCGAAGAATTTTCATGTAATCCCTTACAAATTGTATGAAACGATATCGTCACTAAATTCAATTTTTATAAAAATTGTTAAAAAAGATTGAGGTGTAGGTACTACTACAATGTTAATATTTTTTAAAGAAAATTAAATTATCTAGTTAGGGTGATACCTACAGCTTTTCCCGGTATTTTTAAAAACTTTAGAAATATGGGCAGTTAAATAAACAAATTTATCATAAAAAAATGTTTTTCTTAATAAAAATGTTTAAGAAAATGTGATATTTTTTTTGATTAATCAAATTTGAGATTTTGTATTTGTCTACATTTATACCAATTTTCATTTTCAGATCTAGCTTTTATGGTTATTGAGATATAAAATTCAATAGTTGACAAACCCTGACTGAACGAAAATTCAAAATTCTTAGTATAAAGTTTTGTAGGCCACATAACTATCTATATATTCGGAAATTTTGGGTTCTGTGCATTGAGCGGATCAAAAGTTCTAAGGGTAGGGGGGAGGGGGGATTGGTACACACAGACACGCTGAATTTCCTAATCTGAATTGAGTAAATCCACGTATAGAATATATATGATGCGAAGTTGAAAAAAACATGAAAAATATAGATCTGACACACAAATCACGCGTATCTTGGCTTGATACTTTGTCGATTTGTTAAGAGAAATTCTCTCGAAAAAATCGACAGTTGAAAAATAATATTCTACATCTAATATTGAATACAGAACATATTACAAAAACGAGTTGAGAAAAATGACTTGGATCGCTGATCCCACGTGACATTAATAATTACTACCATCAAAGTTGCTGAGATTTAACAGGAAAGCTTGATAAGTAATATTCAGGTCACATACACACACTGATTAGTTACCTCTGACACAAGTAGCGTTAATATATGGAAAACTCTCATCATGACTGACTCTACGGACGCAGGCCGTAGAGCAATATATATTATATACCTAGATATCATTATACACTGTAACTATTATAGATAGCGGTTAATGAACAATGAATCCAACGACTGACCAACAAGGAAAATGAGACGTAAGGGCCCGAGGCGGGGCGCATGTCGCCATAACAAGTCAAGTTTCTACAAGGTAAAAAAACAACACCAGCTAAATGTTAATCACTATTATTACCAATGTAACTTACGACACGTCTGGTTGTAGTAAACACACAAAGGGCAAACATAATCAAAGCAGGTTGAAACTGGCAAATCGTTGTCCTTGTGGTATTAGCGGTTAGGGTGGTGTGCGGTTATTAAAAATCCGTCTGTAAAAATGTAAGGGAGGATCGTCTCAGTTTCTTGTCTCCGTAATTTATTAATTATTTTCTTTGGGAAGCTACAGCTCATTTACAGTTTAGTGATACAATATTATTTTTACAGTGTTATAGCCAAAACAAAGCATTCCATCAACATAATATAAAAACAAATAACAGTTCATAAGCCAAAAACATTCATACACACACCTTCATACATATATACACACATACACTTATACAATTAGGGAAGGAAAGAGAAAGGAGAAAAGAGAGACTAGGAGGACAGGATAGAGGGATATTGGTTGCGCATTACCTTCAGAACATCATGTCTGAATCTATAATATTTCGCGTTGAATGTCTATCTCAGATCTCACCTAAGAATGTATTGTTAGATTGGCTGCATATGCGTGTAATTGTGGCATTTTTCCTGATATTTGTTCTACTTGTTGGAACATGAAGTATTTGAGGCAGTAGCGTAGTCAAAGCACTGCACCGCTGTTCAGGACTACTGTGAACTACGTGGATATAGCCCTAATGGTCGTAAGCTTCCGCAGACGAGATGACGATTGAAATAGTATAGTATATAGATTAAATTCCTTTATCATTCCCTACTCCTTGACCCAAAATTTATTTTCCTTGAATCTGCTTACGTAATTGAACAACAGGTTTTGTTCATAAATTGCATACTAAAAGTATCGTCATGTTTTCATGTGTACGACGTGCAATGAAATTATGTTTTCTATTAAATGTTTATTTAAACGCATTCAATAACAAGTTGCCACTATTTGGAGATATACAATCTTAATCACATAACAAAACACAGTTGAAAAACCGTTTCTCTGTAAAATAAGAACCGGAGATCTTTGAATCGGGGGTTATTTATCTAAGTAACTGAACTGAAACGAGCAGATTTTAATTCATTTTTTGACATTTTGACAATTATCTTAAAAATTTACGTAGCGAATCATGGCTCCCGCAAAGCGTATGAGAATAGAATAATCGCTGTAAAAATGAAATAGCTTCGTGTGATATAAGACAAGATATGAAACTTTTACTGCCCATCATGCAATTTCAGATCTCAGTTTTTGTTCAATGTCGACCGATGTTACACAAACTACTCACAAAACAATTACGTTAGACGGAGTTTCTTCAACTACAATAACACTTTAAAATTTCAATATACTAGTTGCATGTAACACATGAGATCCAACTGTCGATAGCGATAGTATGTATAGTTGAAGAATATGTACCAAACTATAAACCCATAAATACAAATTATTGTATATTGTCAGATATTTTGTTTTCTGTACAACATAATATGTAGGTATGTATGTCAAGATAGGATAGTATAGAGGAAGGTCCTTTTTTCCTACCCAGAATATGAAAATAGCATGATGGTATGTATGTATGTTTGGAGATGAAGTATCAAACTATTAAGTCTTCTTACATATTGTGTATAGGCGACTGCCATACAAAATGTATGAAGCAATGTCGTCACTAAATTCAATTTTTAAAAAAATTGTTAAAAATAATTGAGATCTTCTACTACAATGCTAATATTTTTTATAGAAAATTAAATTATCTAGTTGGGGTGTTTCGGCTTTTTTTTACAATTTGAGATTTTGTATTTATCTATGTTTGTAATAATTTTCAGCGTTCTAGCTTTTATGGTTTCTGAGATATATGGAAAAATAAAATAAAAATTCAAAAGTTGATAACCCCTGACTGAAACAAAAATTCAAAATTCCGAGTATAAAAGTTTTGTAGGCCTGTAACTGTTTATATATTCTGAAATTTTAGGCTCTGTAAATTGAGCGGATCAAAAGTTATAAGGGACACACACACACACACACACAGACACACGAAATGTTCTACTCCGAATTCTGAGTAAATCTGTGTATGGAACATATATGGATTTCGTGGAAATCGATCTTGTGGCGATCTACTCGCGTATGTGACATCCGTTTGGGGTCGAGTTATGGAACGCTTTGGAGAAGCTCAAACTGTCGCCCTTGACATCTCTAAAGCTTTCGACCGGGTTTGGCACCGAGGTCTCTTAATGAAACTCCCTTCTTATGGACTACCCCAGTCTCTGTGTACTTGGATTGCGAATTTTTTAAAAGATCGCGAAGTCATAACTGTAGTGGACGGTTGCTCTTCTTCTCCCCATTCCATTAATGCGGGAGTCCCTCAAGGGTCCATTCTATCTCCAACCCTATTCCTCCTACATATAAATGACTTGCTCTTACGCGCCCCCATCCACTGTTACGCTGATGACAGCACAGTCCATGACAATTTCTCTTTTGACAAACCTCCTAAACAGAGTGAAATATCAGAAGCCCGGAAAGACCTTCATCAAAAAATAAATAGCTACCTCCACTCAATCAATACCTGGGGTGCAAGTAATCTTGTTTCATTTAACGTCTCAAAAACCCAAACCTGTCTAATTTCTGCGAAGAGAAACCCCAATGAATTGCAAGTGTCTTTCAACGGAAGCACCCTACCAGCTCTATCGACCTGCTTGGAGTATCTATAACGAACCAATTACACTACAAGGGCTCCATCGAAGCTAAGGTGAAACTCGCCTCCAAAAAATTGAGCGTACTATATAGAGCGCGCAGATATTTTACTAAGACCCAGATCTGTATACTCTACAAAGCGCAAATACGCCCAATTATTGAATATGGCAGTCACCTCTGGAGTGGCGCCCCCCAATACCTACTGAATACCCTCGACGCTGTCCAAAGGCGTGCTATACGTCTGATTGATGATCCATCACTGACTGATGGATTGCAATCACTAGAACACAGACGCAGAGTCGGTATTTTAAGTTTATTCTATAGATACTACCACGGGAATTGCTCAGAAGAACTTGCATCTTTGGTCCCTTCCTCCACCCACTCGCAACAGAGTCACTCGCTTCACTCAATCGCAGCATCCATTCACAGTGGACCTTCAACATATACGAACAAGTCGCTTCTCGAACTCCTTTATTAACACAGCAGCCCGACTGTGGAACGATCTTCCGAATTCTGTGTTTCCATCTTCGTACAACCCGGGTCTTTTTAAAATCCGAATTAATAAACTCTTTTCTAGATTGCAAACCCCTCCCAACGCTACTTAGTGCGCTTCTTCGGAAGAGTAAAATGGACCCAAATCCTAATAGCTGGCGTCCCCTACGTAGACATGTTAAAAAAAAAAAAAAAAAAATATTTGCTGCGAAGCCTCTAAGTTGGTGTTTTTTGACTTCAAAGTTGGAAAAGCCGTGAAAAAAGTAGACCTCTGCAAACAATTCTCGCGTATCCTGGCTTGAAACATTGTCGATATGTTAAGAGAACAAAGTTCTCCTGAACAAATCGACAGTTGGAATAGGTACATAAATCACAAGCAGATATCAAAACAACAATTCGATAAATTAGTACCATACTACAATCACATTCATCCATAATTTATATCTCATACATACACACGATATAACACGTATCTACATAATACCACAAACACATAATACATGGTACATTTAGTATTCTATTTGTCATTTTGAAATTTATATCTCTTACTCTTATGTGAAAACATATTATTGGGATGCAATTAACTAATCATACTTTTTTTATATTATCATATTATTTTCTTTACTTTGTATCCTGTTTGTTTTCCAAATAAATAAATAAGACGCCCTCTACGACAGAAAGAAATAAGTTTTCCAGTAGACCTGTGAATTGATGCATACACAACTTTAGGAACTTCTTAGCACAATGGGACTGATTGTAAAAGTTATTTATTGCGAAGAAACCGGTTTTTCCATATTTTTATATTACGGCAATTCGTCCAATTTTTCCCCTCGAGTTTCTTTATTTTGTTTCACATCAAAAACGTCTTCAATGTTTCATCAGTCAATGGTGCCGTAGAGTATTGTTTCATATGTTATTTGCTAGTCAATAAGATTGACATGGACGGAGCGAAACTATAAAACGATTTAAATAGAGAAAGACCTTAGAAATGTCCCTGGCCGCGTTGGCTGGACAAGACCTTAATATTATGTGCGTGGGATTCGTATAAGCGCGTAGAAAAAACTATGTATACATTGAGAATTTTGCTCAGCGTTTAGTTTTAATTTGTTCAACAATTTGATTCGGTGACTGAGCTAAAGCATAGATCTCACTAGATTAGACGATTGATTTGCTGACAGCACCTAATGAAATATCACAAAATAAAGCAACAAGACCAAAACTAAAACGAACAGAGAAGCTTGGATTAAATTGATCATTCATTGAATCGATTTGATATTATAATAAAAGGAGTCAATCTAGAAAACAAATCTAGTGAACCAGACAAGCCTGGTTTAAGTTGAACATTGAATTGTTTTCATATAATGAAAGAAATCAACGTGAAAACAAATCTAGACAACCAAACAAGCCAGACAACTAAACAAGCCAGACAACCAAACAAGCCTGCTTTAAATTTAACACTGAATCATTTTGATATAATGAAAGAAGGCGAGCTAGAAAACAAATCTAGACTACCAGACAAGCCTGGTTTAAATTGAGCATTGAATCGTTTTCTTTTGACATGGTGTTACAATACGACTCGAGCAAGAACCCAAACTAAAACAATCATACAAACTGTTTTCAAATTGAACATTAATTGTTATGATCTGCTAATATAACTCAAAGGAGTGCACAAACCAAGACAATCAAACAAGCCAAGATAGTGATAACCAAGATGAGCTTGAATTGAACTCTGAAGACTGAAATGACAGTAGGACAAGTGCTTTGGACCGATCAGATAAAGGAATGCAGCAACAATCAATGAAGGCTTAGAGACAAGCGAATTTCAAAGAATCAAATGGATCTTGCTTGCAAATAGGTTCTCAGAAAGCAAAGAAAGACGTAATTTGAATGGAAAAGAAATCTACCTTATGTCCTCTGGAGGATTGGTGGCACGGGCTGTGTTGCGCCTGTCCGCCTAGTTGCGTGTCCGCCGCTGGTCTCCGTCTCTTGGCGGCGCCGCCTCCGCTGCCGCTCGCTGTGCCGCTGCCGCCGGCCGCCGCCAGTGGGTGGTGGTGGTTGTGGGCCTGCGCGATCTGCCTCGGGGCGAGGTGGAGGTGATGATGCGCGGTGTGTGGCTGCTGTGGGTTGCTGCTGGCGCTCGGCGGCGGCGAGGGGCGCGGGGGGCTGCTGCGGAGCGCGACGTCCAATTGACGGTATGACGAACGATGGTCACTAAACATGTCATGCATTCCCTGCAAAGTCAAAACATAACAAAAACGTAAGAAAAACATTGAAATATATTTTTTGGACATTTTTATGGATAATAGAGAATCTCTAACATAGCTTGGTGCCATTTTTTTATTTTATACGTTCAAAAAACTGAGATGTCACTGATATTTTTTCATTTTTATCTCATAATTACTTATGAGATTTTTTACGCTTATTAACTTGTAACCTAAAACCAACTTAAAAATAAAGTACTGCCTCGGAACCAATGATATAGAAAAATAATAGATACGTTACTAGTCATTAAATTCGGCCACACATCTCACCGCACTTCAGTTACACGCAAGATGATTTTTCGATAGTTTATTTTAAGTAAATGAGAGAGTAGTCAAGTCGTATCAAGTCACTTGTAGGTATGCAGAGGAATTCTGTTGCTGTATTCGTTTTTTCACACAGCTATAACTTAAAATAAGTTCGTCTTTTTCAGTCATTATTTGGTATGAGAGATGATTATGTGATTGCACTGGAGTAAAAGAGAAAATATAACCAGTGTGTCTAAATATATATATATATATATATATATATATATATATATATATATATATATATATATATATATATATATATATATATATATATATATATATATATATATATATATATATATATATATATATATATATATATATATATATATATATATATATATATATATATATATATATATATATATGTTATAATATTTTTATCTCGGTTTTCCCGTGTCAGTAGGTCTTGACTAAGACCATTTGTCTTCCGACGTTTCGCCTGAATATCACCAGGCATTTTCAAGGACTTGAAAGCTCACCGTCAAGTTTCAGTGTGAGTAGACGTGTGTCGCGCGCGTGCTTTTCGTTAAGTCCTTGAAAATGCCTGGTGATATTCAGGCGAAACGTCGGAAGACAAATGGTCTTAGTCAAGACCTACTGACACGGGAAAACCGAGATAAAAATATTATAACATATTTCACCCGTGAAAACATCAAATATAACATATATATATATATATATATATATATATATATATATATATATATATATATATATATATATATATATATATATATATATATATATATATATATATATATATATATATATATATATATATATATATATATATATATATATATATATATATATATATATATATATATATATATATATATATATATATATATATATATATATATATATATATATATATATATATATATATATATATATATATATATATATATATATATATATATATATATATATTATTGTATTATCTCTTTCTCACTTAATGTATTCTGTCGTGTGTGCTCTTTCTTGGTGATATTGTAAGAATTCGTTAAACTGTACCATTTTTGTAGAGCGTTTTATTCCCATATATAACGTGTCTTTATATAAAATGTCATTGCTAAGAACAGACTCGTCTAGTGAGGAAGTAAATTTCCAAATAGAAACATGGTACATAGTATTTTAAGTTTTTTATATTTTTATTTAAGAATGGAAGACAAATATTTTCATAACATTTCATTTTCATGTGGGTGAAAGTTTTCAAATTGAAAAAAAATTTTGATTCAGGAACCAGTATACCTATTTCTTGATTTTCAACGGAATCCGGTATTTTTTTCTCAGTGCTGGGAAAGTATAAACGTCTCATTACTGGGAAAAAATACAACATAAAATACGACAGACAAACTTAATACCGGGTTTCGCTACCAGTTCCACAACATACATATATCTTTCAGTACTCTCCAATATAGTTCTCACACTACACTCACAAACACATGTATAATTGTTACATGTAAATGACATTAGATAAGGATAGTTGCTATACAATATTATGCACCCGTGTAAGTGAATTATCTAATGTTGTTTGTGTCAATAAAAATAAAACAGATTATGAACGTATGCATATTTTCTGACGCCCTCACAGAAATGAGTAAATCGAATGACGCAGAAAGAATATCGTTCAAGAATTATTAGATACCTATCTAATTTTATCATCTTAAATATTTCGAAGAGATTGAGAAGACGTATTTATCTTTCAAAAAGGTGAATACACGTACTATACAATAAAGAAACGATGATACATTTTTTACAGAAACGAGTACCTTTGAATATTTTATTTCATATTTCTACACATTTCAACATCAATGTAAGTAACGTTGATTCACATAATATTAAGTATGTGAATCAACGGAAGATTAATGAGTGCGGAATAGCAAATTGGTTAGCAAAAGAGCTGCAATAAGACATTCAAGGATAATGTGCCTTTACCTTATACCATTTCCTCAGTAATAATCAATTACAAACACCGGTATCATATTAAACATTAACGAAAAGGCTAGTTCCTTACGATAGTTAAGTATATATTATAAGTACCTGGTACCGGATATCGATCTAAATCATTAACAATTCATTAGAACTACGGTTTTACACGTTTGTGTTGTGGATGCTAGACACGTGATGGTCGGTTATAAACATTCAAGGATTATCGAGAAATCACAATCAATTAAAAACCACGGTTCTTTATGTAATATTTGTAAACTCAATTAAGAGGGTGACTGCTGCCAACGTAGTATTTTTTTCAATTTGAATTTGCATCATTACTACAAAACGAATCATTTTGAAAAAAAATAACCTAGTTAGTTTGGATATTAATAAAGGAAAATATACCTTAACTTTGTAATTATGTTCTGTATATATTCTTGCAGGAAAATAATAAGCATACCCCGATTTTTGACATTTATCTTAAATTTCTAATAAACTATAAGGTATAGAGCATTATATTTTTTATAAATTAAAGAAGATCAAAATATCTGAAAAATATGATGTAACGTTGCATTAATGCATCAAGTTGAGTTAATAAACCAAAAAAACTTTTATTTCGCAATGGCGCTGAATGGAAAATAAATGTTTTTTAGGTTTATTTACTAAACCTGAAGTATTAATGCAACGTCACATCATATTTTTGTCTTCTTTAATTTAAAAAAAAATATGTTGAACTACGCCTTATATTTTATTAAAAATATAAGATAAACGTTGAAAATCGGGGTATGCCATTATTTTTCTACAAGAATTTATACAGAAAATTATCAAAAAGTAAAGATATATTTTTCTTTATTAATACCCAAACTAGGTATCTAAATTATTTTTTTTGTATATCAAATAGAAAAATAGATACGTTGGCAGCAGTCCCCCCCTTAAGAGTCAATGTATTTATCAGGCCCGAATATAGTTTTCGGATCCTGGTTCACTAAATTCAAAAACTGCCCCCTTTCCCTGAAAATCATGTTATTTTCCATTTCTATTTATTTCCACATTTTCAACGTAAAAAAGCCTAGAATAGATTTCCGAAATAGACACAACCATCAGGAATTGTGGTGTATTGGAATACGTGGTATTGCCCCCTTCCCTTATAAAGAATATAAATAGGGTAGAGACGCGATTCGCGCGCTATACAGATAGTTAGGTATATAACAGTGTAGGTACTTGTTCGGCCAAGAGCTCTGCTACGGAATAAACCAAGTATAAAGTAACATATGTTTTTAAACATATTAACCCCACACCAGGACAAGACAGGAATGAAGAATGCGATTGAGAAGAAGAGAAAACATGACATACCCACTTCACTCACGTTCTTCCATTATGACTTTCTACGTATAAAAACGTTCGAGTTGGCTGTTTCGTGATCGACCTCAGCCTCTTCATACTAAAAACATCAACGGCGATAAAAGAATATCAAAACCCACGATATTTTCATGTTGGTATAATTAATTTACGGGCTCTTTCTTCGCTCGAGATACATTTCACAATACAATCAAATGATACCCGTTCAACGCTTAACAATATCAACCAACCTAGAACCGAACTCGCGTTCATAATATCCGTCACGAACCCAACAACACGGTACATACGGAAGTACATATTCTCACTTTGGAATCATCAATATCAAACATTGTGATATCAACCCATACAAGAAATATGTTTAAAAGCTCAAAAAATATTTTATTTTCAAAATGGTTAAAAAGTTCAAAAATAGATCGTGTTTCGACTTGTAGAAATATACTTTGTTGGCCAAAGATACGAGATCGTCCTAAAAATCTGTACTTTAATAAGAATATTTATTACCCCAATTTATCATATTAAAAAAAAAATAACTTCGTGTTCCTTACAAAATCACTTTCTACCCCTTCGATCACCTGAACGTACCGCAATAAATATACCCATTCACAATACAGAAGTTTTCAGCTCTTCTTTTCAAGTACAATCAGCTAGACTATGGAACGGCCCGAGTGATGAAGTTAAGTCATCGTTAAACTAAAAAAAATATATTTGTCAAATAGTTCCAGAATATTCATTCTATATCCTTCAGTACCCTCCTTTTCCTCATTGCTATGTGAGGTGTTATTATTTAATTATTTCTCTTTGTATTTTTTTCTCGCTAAATACCTACTTATTGTACCAATTTCACTTTAGAGACTTCACGTTGCTCAGGTTTGTTGGAAGAAATTGCCTTATGGCAATTAACACGCTTTTGTGCACTTTCTGTACATGAAGATGTATAATTACATAAATAAATAAATCAGCTGCGTCCATAGAGTAAGGAATATACAGAGCTGACATAAATAACGACTTTAGGCCAGGGGATTGGTACACAAAATAAAGTGGAACGGGGGTATCCCAAACATATTCAATGTTTAAATATAAATCGGATATTAATGATACATTTATACATTAGTAAAATTATTTGGTCTAAGAAATTTAAATCCCATTACTTTTTTAAATTAGTGTTGAGTACTGTTTCAATTTTCATTCCGAATCATTTTGAAAATACAAATACCTTAGACGTTATATTGAAAGCCACCAAATTTTGGTGGCACAAGCGCTGTGTGTACCAAGATTTTTTTCTTATGTCATGTCTATACATTATTGATCTGTGACTGCATCAGTAGATGCCGAAACATAAAAATGCATTTGCGATAATTATTCATACGTCCGCACAATATCTTGTTTTCTCTGCGTGATAGTTTAGCTCCTGACTCTTGTTACAAAATCATTGATTTAAGTTACGTCGAGATCCATGTTCGACGTGTTTGTGTCGTTGACTGTGACAATAATTTGAATAATGATTATGTATTGAGGTTAGGTAGGAAACAACGAAGCAAACCTAACACCTACCTAACTAGAGCTCACCAAGCGAAAGAATGTGATAACTAAGTCACCTGTGTACAATAAACCAGTAAAATAATTTGAGGTTCGACGTTGTGTAACGCATTGCCTGTCACTTTTGCCCTGACCTTTGCAGCCGAGCCGTATAAAACTAGATATATGATATCAATATGAATTCAATCGGACGACACAAAAAAAAACAACGTAAATGATGAAAGTATGTATGGAGAAGAAATGTTATCTATGAAAAACTAATCACCTCTAGGTCTATGCACTCTATACATATGATGTAAATATGAAGTCGATTGGACTTATAGTTTGGGCTGCAGAGCCAACACAAAAAGGATACGGCGTTCGCCATACGAACGGACACCACGACGAAACTCTGTGCACGTTGTGTCCACTCTCTACATGATACCCATTGAGAAATTCATATAAAAATACGCTTAAAATGCTTACGCTTAGAGATATTTATTTTTTTTAATAAAAAAATAATTAAAATTTCACTTTCCCGCCAAACTGCAAAGCAGTTTTTTGGCAGGGCAGATTCTCCATTTTACATAATAACTTAACTTATGTCAAAAATTACTAATTACTTCACAGCAACTAAAAAAAAATACCGGATTTTTTTTTAATAAACCTTACAAATATACATTATACCTATAATCAATCACCATCACTCAACAATAATAATTCAGAGTCTAACGAACGCTTGACTTCAAATACAGATGTTTCAGAGTATTTTTTATAGTTACTATTTTCTTACAATTATATATGTCCTCACTGTTATATAACACGATGTATTTGATTATTTTTATAGTTACTATTTTCTTACAATTATATATGTCCTCACTGTTATATAACACGATGTATTTGATTATTTTTATAGTTACTATTTTCTTACAATTATATATGTCCTCACTGTTATATAACACGATGTATTTGATTATTTTTATAGTTACTATTTTCTTACAATTATATATGTCCTCACTGTTATATAACACGATGTATTTGATTATTTTTATAGTTACTATTTTCTTACAATTATATATGTCCTCACTGTTATATAACACGATGTATTTGATTATTTTTATAGTTACTATTTTCTTACAATTATATATGTCCTCACTGTTATATAACACGATGTATTTGATTATTTTTAAAATTATGTATGTAACATTCAATTTTTATATGTAACGTTTTCACTTAGAGGGTAGCACTGTTGGGGATTGAGGGGGCAGCCCCTCTGGCTTACCTTTACATACATAAGTCCCCACCAAACAGCACTCATTTCCTTCGCGCCTACATCTAATAAACATGTAATGAATTATTTCACTCCACTAAATAGGTAGCCTCAATATGAGTCAAATACCTTAAGTAGCAATGAGAAAAGGAAGGTTTTAATAATATGGATGGTCTTCTAAAGAATTCATAAGTCACCCGCATTCTCTTACTTTTCGAGCTCTACCAACGTAATAATTCTCTCCTAGACGCTTGATAACACGGTGCAACGTAGCATACATACATGTTGTGTTTAAGTATTACGAAACAACACTTAACTAAAGGATCGGTCGGAACAATATGTCGGACTGATTGATTTAAATTGGTTTGCATTTCATCAACTGGTAACACCGTCACCGACCGCGGGCGTCCATTGGCAACGTCTGAAGACTGTCGCTGAGTTCATCATACACTGTCATAAACAGATTTAAATTTAAGATTAAAATAATTTTAGTGCATAAAGTATGCAAGTGAGATACATGAAAAAAGGCAATACAATCGTAATCCAACTGTCGATTTGTTCAAGAGAATTTCGTTCTCTTGACATATCGACAATGTTTCAAGCCAGGATACGCGAGATTGTATGCAGGGTCTATATTTTTTCACGGTTTTTTCAACTTTGAAGTCAAAAAACACCAACTTATAGGCTTCGCAGCATATACGTTCTACATACGGATTTACTCAGAATTCGGAGTAGAACATTTCGTGTATCTGTGTGTCTGTCAGTGTCCCCCCCCTTATAACTTTTGATCCGCTCAATTTACAGAGCCCAAAATTACAGAATATATAAATAGTTATAGGCCTACAAAACTTTTATACTCAGAATTTAGAATTTTTGTTTCAGTTGGGGGTTATCAACTTTTGAATTTTTACTTTATATTTTTCCACATATCTCAGAAACCATAAAAGCTAGAACGCTGAAAATTGGTATGAACATAGACAAATACAAATTCTCAAATTTGTTTTTCCAGAGATTCTCAAACATTTTTTACTAAGAAAAATATTTTTTTATGATAAATTTGTGTTTATCTGCCTATATTTCAAAAGTTTTTAAAAATATCGGAAAAAAGCCGAAACACCCCAACTAGATAATTTAATTCAGTAGTAGAACATCTTAATTCTTTTTCAACAATTTTTGTAAAAATTGAATTTAGTGACGACATCGCTTCGTACAATTTGTATGGCAGTCGCCTATACACAATATGTCCAAATCTGATTCGTTTCAGAGTACGAAATAGTCTATAACCAACGGGCGACCATGGATAAAATGATTTCTTCACGTACTAAAATTCAGACGGATAAATTTAGACGAATCAGGATAGGACATAATATCTAAGAAGACTAAATAGTTTGATACTTAATCTCCAAACATACATACATACCATCATGCTGTTTTCATATCCTGGGTAGGAAAAAAGGACTGACCTCCATACTATCCTATCTTGACATACATACCTGCTCAATAACATTTGACTTTTTTCATACCCAATCTCTACTCTCGTTCAAAATTGCGATAAAGCGCCAACTTTGCACTGATAACATAACTCAAAATTTCACTCTTTAGTATCTATATATTAATACGTGAAGCCTGTGCCAAAGATCCCCTTTTAAGCAAACTGCGCGCACGGAGGAGTCTGAGGTTTCGCATAATTAAAGTTTGTATGGAGAAGAATAGGAGAATAATAATATTTATACATAATATGCGTTATTAATACAATAAATTACATAAAAAGATATTTCACATCAAACCATTCATTGAGTTCCATAGATTGCAAAAGTAAAGAGATACACTACTTTTATACAATTAGTATGGGATATTTGCTTATAATGAAGCCAAAATTCGAAATTGTGTGCATCTCATTTATTTCGATATAGTTGGTTACGTTTCAACTGTCATTGTGACTTTTACATATCTTGCTTTTACGACGCATTTGTTTTAATTCGAATTTCGAACATGTTAGTAAAATACATATTTGAATACCTGGTAGGTACTTACTTAAACAATAATATAATTTATGAAATCGATTTGAAATTCAAATTTCGAACATGTTAGAAAAATATATATTTGAATACCTGGTAGGTACCTACCTACATTAAACAATAATATAATTTATAAAATTTACTGTCGAACTGAGTAACCTCCTTTTTGTGAAGTCGGTTGAAAATCGGTTTGAAATTCGAATTTTCTTTTATTTATGTGTTGTATAAAACAGCTGCGTATTAGTTGTTGTAAAACCAATTAACATTCAATATTATTAAGATATTATAAAAAAATCTACCCTTTTTACTGATTTCAAATTTTTGGGTATTCAACAAAGTGTATAGGTAAGTTTTTACATTTTATTATAAAAATCTTATCTAATTTTTATCAGTAATTTTGGTTCGCCGATCTGAACTTCATATTGAATGTCAGGAAGAATGCATTGATTAACAATCTCACGCATACAACACATTATTCTTAACCGATGTAGACATGTACCTAAAGGTAATACATTATACATATGCAATTAATATCCCTCTATCTTATCCTTTTACTCTCTTATCTTCCTGACTGTTTTCTACTTATTGATAATAATATATTGATGGAATGATAATTTTGGCTCTCTAATTATATCATGTATAAATTGAACTATAATGTGTAAATGAGATATTAGCTTCTTTAAAATAAAATTACACGTTTTTTTACATTCAGATATTCACACCTACTTACTATACACTGTTTACCACACCATCATGCCTCGACATGGAACATTGACGGGTCAGAGTGAGCGTCGAAGAAGAAGGAATTTATTAATGATTAATGATTAAATGATTAAAACATTTTTCTTCTTCTTCTTCTTCATCGGGAACCTAATAGGTCATTTTACCTATGAAGGTGGAATATCCTGGGAGAAGGTTCAATTTTCCTTCCATCTCTTCGCAGGTTTCTGGATTTAATCTTTTATCATCTTCTTCTTCTTCTTCGTTATATTTTCTTAACCTACTGAAGGGACGGGAGGTACTGAAGGGACGGGAGGTACTGAAGGGACGGGAGATACTGAAGGGACGGGAGGTACTGAAGGGACGGGAGGTACTGAAGGGACGGGAGGTACTGAAGGGACGGGAGGTACTGAAGGGACGGGAGGTACTGTAGGGACGGGAGGTACTGGTGGGACGGGAGGTACTGTAGGGACGGGAGAAACTGAAGGGACGGGAGGTACTGTAGGGACGGGAGGAACTGAAGGGACGGGAGGTACTGAAGGGACGGGAGATACTGAAGGGACGGGAGGGACGGGAGGTACTGTAGGGACGGGAGGTACTGGTGGGACGGGAGGTACTGTAGGGACGGGAGGAACTGAAGGGACGGGAGGTACTGTAGGGACGGGAGGAACTGAAGGGACGGGAGGAACTGAAGGGACGGGAGGTACTGAAGGGACGGGAGATACTGAAGGGACGGGAGGGACGGGAGGTACTGAAGGGATGGGTGGTACTGAAGGGTCTGAAGGGACGGAAGGTACTCAAGGCTGTAGCCAGAAAATAATTTCGGGAGGGGTTTAGCTTAGTGGAACAGTAGAAAGAAATCGCCCCGCGAGCGTATCCCCGTGCGTGTACCAAGCGAGCATAAAGCACAGTCATCTTAAGTAATAAAGCAATGATTGTGTTAGTGTGTGTGTTTGTATCACGCGTCCTGGAAAAATAAGAACATCTAAAAATCTAATGTATGTGCGAGCATGTACCAGTATACCTGACGCAGTGTCACGCTAAAATTGCTGAATTATTAAATATATTTCAATAATTATTTTTTTCATACAAAATTTTGAAACCGTAACAACAGAGTGAAATGGGTACACCGTATGTAACTGCAGTCTCATTGTTACTCACTAAAGAAATATCTCCTTTTTTTTCATTTCAGATCAATCCCCCTTGATCCCCCCCTGACTACGGCCTTGAAGGTACTGAAGGGACGGGTGGTACAGAAGGAACGGGAGGTACTGAAGGGACGGGTGGTACTGAAGGGTCTGAAGGGATGGGAGGCACTGAAGGGACGGGTGGTACTGAAGGGACGGAAGGTACTGAAGGGACGGGTGGGACTGAAGGGACGGGAGGTAAGTACTGAAGGGTCTGAAGTGACGGGTGGTAATGAAGGACCATATTTAATTATTCAAGCAATACAAAGTTTGCCGGGGGTTCACTATCTATATTAAATTATAATTTTCATAGGTATTGCAGAGAATTAAAAGCAAATAACACGCAATAATGAAATATTTGTAAACATACGCTTGTAGGTTCCGTAATATAACAAAATTTAAAAAAATATAGGTGTACGCAATGGCTTTGACAAAAAAAACCTCATTAAGATTCAAAATTTAATAATATTAATTCCAAATATTCTTTTTAATGAATAACGGTCGAATTTTGACCACTGGGCGATCACTAGTATACATAAATATATGTATGTGTCACCATAATGGTTGCAACACCTTCTTCGTTGATCCTTAAGTAAGTTAGAATCCCATGTTATGATTCTAGAATATAATTCTCTTTGTACTATTCCTTGTGTGTTTCAGGTGTGATCCTATAATTTTGTTTTTTCTCATTTGTCGTAAATTGTATGTTAAACTTTAAAAATTACTTGATATGATGTCCTATTATTATGTATCGTAGTCTACATTTACTTGTTTTTTTTTTCATTGTTTTTAATATCATTATACTCTACTGTACCTACTGTTGGATATCCAAAATAAATTAAATAAAAAAATAAAAAAAATGTGTTGTATAGAAAAAAAATATCTGAAAATATTCAATAATTTGGATATATGGGTTTATAGATTGGTATTTATTCTTCAACTATACATACCTACATACTATCGCTATCGACAGTTGGATCTCAAGTGTTACATGCAACTAGTATTTAACGACCAAGCCTCTCTCGCTTTTAAAAGGGCAATTTATATACAAGTAAAATTATGTATTTCCAAATATCGTTGTTCTTTATAATAATGCTGATTTCACTTATCTACCATCATGGCGCAAATACTTAAAAACAATTCACGCTTTTACAATAAAAGTGTTGTTGCAAAATACAATGAGCGATCATTGGGAAACGTGGCAGCTAAAGTTTATCTCTGAATCACGATTAAACAAATAATAAATAATTTAGTCTCGACTATACATATATACAAGGTGTCTTACGAAAAAACAAAATACACGGACTAACTACCTATGTAGATATTTTATGATAAATCTTTAACATATCAATAAAGATAAAGAAGAAACTGGACTATTGTAGGAGAACCGGGAAATCAAGGCACCTACAGGGCTTACGACCTGTCATCGGCTAGTTTACGTTTCAAGTTATGCGCCTGCGCAACGTACACAATTACGCCTTCTTAATGGGTTCCTTATCATTACAATTTTTTGAAAGTTCTATGTATGTTAAGAGGGTATATAACGCTAAATCTAGTAACTGAAAACATGATAATATATTAAAACCGGCTAATACACTATGAAGTTACGTGTTAGTAAGGGCGTGCGTATAAAATGGTTTAAACGTAATTAAAATTATCGCAAACCCAAAAATTGTTGATTTTTTTGCATTTTAAAAACAAACCAGGGGGGCAAGTTTGGTTCAATCGGCGAAATCAAAACCCTCCCGATTACCCATATCATGGATATATTTATTATAATGGAGTTCTACAATATCTTTAGATGTCATAGAACTCCATACGATAATTATATCCATGATATGGGTAGTCACTAGGGTTTTGATTTCGCCGGTCGAACTAGACTTGCCCCCCTGACTTGAAATGAAAAAACTTCATGGGACATTCACTTTGATTTTGTGCACATAAAAAAAATAATTTCGTTCTGTAATTTGAACAAAATGTTGCAGAAAAGGGATATTTTAGTATTATTTAGGGGAATTTGTGCTGAATTTCAAAATTGTGTGAGGAACGGAACACTCACGAAAGAAATGTTGAAAATACTTTTAATCTTTTAGAAACACACTGTTTAACATGTTTCAGAAATATGATATCCAATTGGGGTATTTAGGTTTATACTAGTTGCATGTAACACATGAGATACAACTGTCGATAGCGATAATATATATAGTTGAAGAATAGGTACCAAACTATAAACCCATAAATACAAATATTTAATATTCAAATATATTTTGTTTTCAATACAACACATGTAGTTAGGTGTCAAGATAGGACAGTATGGAGGTCAGTCCTTTTTTCCTACCCAGAATATGAAAACAGCATGACGGTTTGTATGCATGATTGGAGATGAAGTATCAAACTATTAAGTCTTCTTAGATATTGTATATAGGCGACTGCCATACAAATTGTATGAAGCAATGTCGTCACTAAATTCAATTTTTATAAAAAATTAAAAAAAAAATTGAGATGTACCTACACTAATACAATGTTAATATTTTTTATAGAAAATTAAATTACCTAGTTAGGGTGTTATATGCTTAGGAAATATAGGCAGTTATCATAAAAAAATATTTTTCTTAATAAAAAATGTGTGAGAAACTCTTGATTTTTTTTAAAAAAAAAAATGAGTTTTTGTATTTGTCTATATTCATCAGTGATATGTAATGAATAGATATGCAATAGAATTCAAAAATCTGCACACTAAAACATGAGTCCTAATCAAAACATGTGTCCTAGCGAATATTAGTCGTTGACGAACCTTTGTACGTGTCGCTTCTCACTTATTTGTAATTGAAAATGACATTCTGTGTCGTTAAATGTTGTCGTAATAGGTCTAAGGTTGTGAAGAAAGACGATGGAGTTACTTTTCATAAGAAAGTACAAAAATATAATCGAAATTTATTAATTTTAGATCGAAAAAACCTTGGATATTTTAAATTTTTATTTTCTTATTCGGGAATGACCGTTGGATACTGTCTAGACTTAAAAAAACGTTTACACTACTAAAAAAGGTCATTTCATTTCATACATGTACATAAAGATTCCTTGTTTAGTATTGTTTTTCTTGTGAATGTGTCAAAATTGTTTGCTGGTATGAAATATGTACTTTACTCAGCTAAACTGGCATATAAGGGCTTTCACAAATTTTATTTTTAAATTATTTTTATTTCAATCAGGTTTCCAAATGCAATACGAAGGAGAGAAAAGTAGATTAAATTTTTAAGAAGAAATCGCTGTGATCAATATTGGTGTCCATCAAAATATTCACGCATTTGTTCAAAGCACTTTCAAAATGAAATTTTTATTGACAAACATTTTTTTTAACATCTCAATAGAGACGAAGTTGGGATATTGTAGAAGAACCAGGAACTCATTGCAACTACAGGGCTTCCGACCTGTCATCGGTTGGTTTACCTGATCACTTTATGCGCTTGCGCAACGTTCACCAATTATGCCTTCTTATTGAGTTCCCTTTTAAATTTATTTTTTGAAAGTTCTATATATTTGAATAGTGTGTAACAATTTACCTGAAAATAAGGAACTATACTATTGCCATCTATGGAGTAACGGAAAAGCCTTTTTTTAACGCCATCTATTGAGAAATTTAACCTACTTATACCAGTGTATGGAACTCGAACCAGGAACTCGAGGCACCTACAGGGCTTACGACCTGTCATCGGCTGGTTTACGACTTATATGACGTAAACACTAATACCCTGAATTAGTAAACAGCTTGTTGGTACGTATGTATGACGATTAAGTACATATCAAACTACCTATAAAGGGTCCCCGTATTTAGATATTATGTATTCTTTCATACAAATTGTATGAAGCAATATCGTCACTAAATTCAATTTTTTACACACATTGTTAAGAAAAGTTTGAGATATTTACTACAATGCGCATATTTTTTATAGTAAATTGAATTCTCTAGTTTACGCATTTTGTCATTTTTCGATACTTAAAAAAATAGAAATGTAGGCAGTTAAAAGAAGACAACAATTTGTCATACAAATTGTTTGTTTCTTAATAAAAACAGATTGAGAAACCCTAGAATTATTTTTTAAAAAACTTTTTCGAGATATTGTATTTGTCTATATTTATACAAAATTTCAGCTTTATAGATTTTATAGTTTTTGAGATATGTGGATAAATACAGGAAACATAAAAAGTTTGAACAATCGACGAGCATGTATGAGACGATGCATGGATGTAAATGAAGCCAGAAATGTGTGCAAAAATAGAGAAGTATGGCGCTCGGTTCTCTCTGCTTACCCCGTAAGGGACATGGCGTGATGGTATGTATGTATATGTATGTATGGATAAATACAATAAAAATTAAAATGTTGATAACCCCTGACTGGAACAAAAATTTGAAATTCTGAATATAAAAGTATTGTGTACCTAAAATTTAGTAAACATTCTGAAATAGGATCTGAGCATCCAGCGTATCAAAAGTTATAAGGGACACACACACACAGACACACACATACAAAACTCACATAACATGTTCTACTCCAAATTCTGAGTAAATCCATGTATAGAACATATATGCTGCGAAGCCTCGAAGTTGGTGTTTTTTGCATGCAAAAAACACCAACACTACGCCATACAAAATGTTCCTAATATTCCCAATACGCGTGTTGGGTTTATACTGCCGATTCAATAAAATAAATTAATTTCTCTTGAACGAATCTACAGTTGGATTACTACATACATACAAATCATCACGTCATGTCCCCTTCATTATATGTTATTTTTTAGTGTTTAGTTATTAAGGATTTTTTGTTCTTAATAAAATGTACAATATACATTCATAAAGTTCATGTAAAATACTGTATTTTGTATCGCTTTCTATTTTTATACGTAAATATATTATATAGGTATACTTTTTACGCAGTATGTATCTATTTAATTATTGTAATATTATATTTTTTATGTATTTCGTAACGTTAATTTAATGTAAATTAAAAAAAAAATACATAAATGAAATACCTGACAACCCTGTCTAATCTAATGCATAAATGAGAGAGAGAGATTGTATCAGGCGTATGCAAACAAAAGGGACGGAAAAATTGACTGTTATTAGATGCCGTGTGAGAGTAAGAAAGTGCGCCGAAAGGTATGCATTAGAATAGGACAAAATATAGGAGTTTTAAACTAGTACGAGACACTGCGGGACCTTATGCGAAGCAGTTTTTTGAGAATAATTTGTATGGCATTGCAAATCTATTCATTACATATCACTGATATTCATACCAATTTTCAGCATTTTTTTCAAAGAACACTAAAATCCTCTGCAAGCGATATTGGAATTGATATACCATGGTATTTGTAACATTCTCCACCTACACCATATATCGAAGAAATAAATCCTCCTTTGTCGGCCTTCGTGGCTCAGTTGGTTAGGTATCTGACTGCTGATCCTAAGGTCCCGGGTTCGATTCCCGGTGGAGACGCAGTTTTTATTTGGGCTTTCAGTCTGGATCTGTGAGACGATTACTATAGGTATTTATTTATTTGAATCTTTCTGTACTTATAATTAAGTAAATCTCCAGAATGTGGCAACTTGTTATTGGGTACGTGTTAAATTTGACATAGAACCTGTTAGTTGCCAGAGAAGTAAGGTTAAATAAAACATAAGTAGTGACTCTCCTTATGTTTTCTGATACAATTCACATAAACAATAACGCTGACTGACAAATGAACAACAAACTGGAATCAAGAAACTGTAAAATAGTATTACTAAGTTCAAAATTGATACAAATAATACAATGGAAAAAATTCCATTTCCAACCAAATAATTTGCATCACGAACAATACTCTGTGGTCTCGGGGCATAATATCACATGAAAATCCGTTATCTCGGTATTGTGCCGTTCATAGACATTGAAACACCATACAACATTAGTTGGTTGCAATATTTACAGCATAGGTACATTGTCTGTCTCGTTTATAATATGAGACGGATTCGCCTCGATACACCGGGTGCAGAATAAATTGTATAATGCTAGTTTATTTTTTCGAAATACGTGTAACTTAATTTTTTTTATTTATACACAAACAATAGTGTGTATATAATACAAATTTGACGAAAATTTATTCGTTTATTCATACCAATACGCGGAGTAACCAGCGACTGGTTTGCGGATGTGCATTATATTAATTTATTTTTATTTACATAATTAAACTGCACACAAACGACACAAGGTAAAAAATTACAATGAGTAGGCTTAATATATAATTGTTAAACTATCCCTATATACACGAAAATACAACTGAGAGAAACACACTAACACGAAAATACAACTGAGAGAAACACACAATAACACGAAAATACAACTGAGAGAAACACACTAACACGAAAATACAACTGAGAGAAACACACTAACACGAAAATACAACTGAGAGAAACACACTAACACGAAAATACAACTGAGAGAAACACACTAACACGAAAATACAACTGAGAGAAACACACTAACACGAAAATACAACTGAGAGAAACACACTAACACGAAAATACAACTGAGAGAAACACACTAACACGAAAATACAACTGAGAGAAACACACTAACACTAAAAACTCGTCTATTTATTAAGCTCGTAATAAATAAAACATTCGCTATGATGATCATAATAAAAGTGTTGTTTTGCGGCATCATTAAAGCTAGATACACAACGCAAAGAAAGATAATTTACTTAAAACTAGCTGGCTCTGACCGGGATATGACATGCACTTTCTTTACCTGTCGTTAATTAGATTGAAGTAAAAACATCGATGGCGATGAAATTGTTTCTCATTCAAATGTGGAGGCAGATATGTTAAAAATATTATCATACATACCACAACAACATTAACCAGCGACAGGTGTGCGAGTGTACATTTCCTAATAAAAGGAAACACGACACATGCGTTTATACTCACACGACAGTCGTCTCACCTGAAAAGGCATTCAGAATTGATGGTGAAAAGGCATTCAGAATTGATGGTGAACCTAATTGCAGTATGTGAGATCATATTTTGCCCTTGTATTTTCGAAAATCCAGCTGATACGGGACACCCGATAATAATATTGACAGAAAAGAGTGGAAACATTATTCAAAGTCGGTGCCTCACAGCATAGGTAATTTGGGTGCATAGTATAATGTACCAACATATAAAAAAGATAGAAAAATGAGGAAAAGAGGAAATGAAGATTAGATAAGGATATATCATGTATGTAGAAACAAATGTTATTATTTCTAAGGAGATGATGCTTAAGATTTCTTTTGAAAACGAGACCTGTTAATGTAACATCAGACGAGAATGCAAGATTGAAAGAGATATTGTGAGTAGAATGAAAGTAAATAAGCTACGATGGTTCGGACATGTGGAGAGAATGAACGATGAGCGCCTGACAAAGAAAGTATACAAGGCTGAAAAGAGTGGAATGAGAGGTCGTGGCCGCCCGAGAAAGAGTTGGCATGATCATATAAATGAGATTTTGAAAGATGGTAATATACGAAGTCAGAATAATAGGAGAGCATGTATGACGCGATGCATGGATGTAAATGAGGCAAAACATGTATGTCAAGATAGAGGTGTCTGGCGTTCGGTCCTCTCTGCCTACCCCAAGTAGGGATACGGCGTGATGGTATGTGTGTGTGTTAATGAAGATCGACATTGGCCACTATATAGTACCTACTTTTTTGTACTTCAAAATTTATAAAATAATCCTTGTCCTATAGATTTTCGTGGAGAGACAAATTCTCGCATAGTCAATAAAGTACTCTCTTGGTGTAACCCTATCTTAATATGCTATTCGCACCACATAATAAAATTCAAACCAGCAATATCAAATATTTTCACACTCACTCAAAACAGATTTAGAGTCAATAAAAATATTATTCACATACGTGTAATGCGTCAATCTGCATACTATAGAATCGTTCTTACTCAAGCCAATTATGTATACATTCAGGATATGACACAAAAGAGTTAGGAATATACAGAACTGAAATAAGCTACGGCTTTAGGCATGGGGTTTGGTTACACAAAGTGAGGTGGAACGGGGGTATCTCAAACACATTGAAATTTCAAATATAAATCTGATATTAATGACAAATTTATATAGCAGTAAAAGTATTGTCTTTTCGAAATTTAAATCCCTTATTTCATGTAATAGAAATTTAACGACTTTGGCACAATTCCAAAATCGTATACGCATCATTTAAAAATCGCAATTTATCGAAAGAATATTTAAAAAAAACGCTTATTATAAAAAAATTGTGAAAATCTGTTTTTTTTAAGTAAGACAAATGAATCAATAGATCGAGTTGGTAGGTAGTATATAGACCTACTCAGAGCCTAATCGTTTGATAAGTACCAGCCCCCTAGATAACATGTCATTTAGCTCAAGAAAAAAAAAACAAAAAAAATATAACTCAATGTATGGAAGTGACAGTTGTCACGTGTCACTTCCATACATTGAGTTATCTTTTCTTGAGCTAAATGACACGTAGTCTAGAGGGGCTGGATGGGTGTATTATTCCAAATTAATCTTTGCATTTGTTGCATTTTATCTTTTAAATGAACTTGAAGTGTTGAAGAAGTGGGCAAAACCCCGTAAAATAAGTATGTTATTTACTTATTATTTGTCAATATTACAGACGACCTTGATGGCAAATGATACATATACTTAACCTTGTAAAAAATAAACGAAATAAGAACCAACGAGCGGAAAATCAACTTGTGAATATATAATATATGTAGGTGTAGGTTGGTACATCATTGATTTCTATATTATCACAATCGCTCTAACGACATTAATAACTTTATTCAATTATAAAAGTCGATAACGCAGAACGAAAATAGCCCATCGAGCAAGTCAACGATACGCGAACCTCGATTGTTCATATTCTCGATTATCTAGACAATATCGAGGGTTTATTTCAGTAAATTAATCAAATGTGAAGAATTCTTTGGTTGTATATTGTATTTTTTCATATTGTTATATATTTTACTCCTTGTCCGGGAAAAAACAGCGAGCGAAGATTATTTATAAAAAATGTACCTATGGGCCGGTATTACAGTCTCAGTTTAAGAACTAAACTCAAGTTTTACAAAAATATATCGAATTAGTGTCCGTTTAGGCCTAATCTTCCCTCAAATACGTCACTAAAACGACAAATATTTAACTCAACGTTTCTGACGGATTAAGTACTTAACGGTGAGTCAACTGTCATTTCTCGACACGTTGCTAGGCAACGCGTGTAGTTTCGGTGTTCTATCACTAGAGGCATTAGTTGTATTGACGGTGGCGCCACACAACAAAACAAACTGACAGCCATATTGAAACGAATATGGGCATTTAAAAGCATTATTTTGGTGAAAAAAATTAAATTTACCATGTTGGATAATAAAACATTTTATTTTATTATCCAATATGTATTTCAAGTCGTAGCGTCCCGTTTTGTAGTTCTTATTATTTGAGGTTATTTAAAATTTGACAGATAATAACCACAGAAAAAGTAAAATATGTCTATAATTGAAGATTTAGTAACTGACATGTTATATTGCACTGTAATACGGAAATGGATTCAATCTCCCCTTAACATTAATCTCGAGTTTAACAAACTCAATGAGTTGAGGGCCAACTGTAATATCGGGCCTATTATGTATATTAACAATTAATTAGGTTTGGTACATACTAATTTATTGAACTCGTTATGTAAAACAATGTGCACTGAGGCAGGTTTTTTGCCGTAAGGCAATACCTTCCAACCAATTCAAGAAACTTGTAGCTACAAGTAAATTTTGAACAACTTCATATTTACATACTTAACTATAAAGAAAACATAAATATTTAGGTAAATCAAATATATTTTTTTAATTGCATATACACAAACATTGGATTATTTTCCCTATCGGGAGTCAAATGATATTTAATTTTATGATCACGTAAACCAGCCGATGACAGGTCGTAAGCCCTGTAGGTGCCTTAGTTCCTGGTTCTTCTATAATATCCCAACTTCGTCTCTACTGAGATGTTATTGTTAATAAAAAAAATATTTATTTATTTATATTTTATTTACATATTTCAAAACAGTACATTTCATAAAAAGTATACATAATAAAAAATATTGAAATATTTCTATCTCACTGGGAAAATTGAATCAATTTAGGTTATTTCTTTTTAGTAATTATATATTTTAGGTCCAATGACAATAAAATTTACTACGCTTAATTTCAATTATATATTTTAGGTCCAATGACAATAAAATTTATTATGCTTTTAATTATATATTTTAGGTCCAATGACAATAAAAATTATTGTGCTAAATTTTAATTATATATTTTAGGTACAATAATAATAAATTTTATTACGCTTATTTTTAATTATATATTTTAGGTCCAATAATGATAAAATTTCTTGCACTAATTATTTTTCACATGGTGTAACCGATAATAATCTTCTATAATTTCCCTACACGGCTAATCGGGATTCAGCTGTAGCAACATTATATTACATATCTACATTATGATTGTAAATCTAATCGCAGAGCCGCACTTAGTGAAAGAAATATACCTAATAAAGCTGACAGGAATACAACACATAAATATTTGATTACAATCGATATGTATAATATCTAACTACACATATGTATTACCATGTGAACAAAAGTAAAATGTCATATTATGAATCAATACACGTGTTGGTTTTATAGAAAAATAACAATACATATAATAAGAATGTGTTTTATTTGTAACACGATCGCAGAATTCACAGTATGTATGTACAATAATAATTTCAATTAATAATGCTAAGTACAAAGATTTATTTACTCCTCACTTCACTACCCCAAGGGGGTGTAGTGGGGAGTTATGAATTCAGATTTATGGCAGATTATCATGCTGAGATTGTATTCCGAAAGTTTCATCACAATGTACTATGTACGGCGTATTCAATCTACTTTTAATACATAACACTGATTTCTTTAAATGACTCACCAGTCAGTGGCGATGAAAGGAATTTTTAAATTAACAAAAAAATCGAATAAAAAAATAAAACTTTAACAATGCAGTTGAGTTCTAAGAGGATAGATGTTTCTGGTCATCCATTCATACCCGGTCAGGTAGATATGTATACGACATAGAATAGAAAATATGTACCTGAAAAAATGTAGAATGAAATAATAGTTTCTCAGGAATCCTATGGCGCAAAAATAAACCATTACCATGGGGTAAGGAATATTCATTCGCTGTTCCGTTACCATTACAGTATATACGTAGAATGAGTATACATTTACCATTGACATAATATGTAGATTGTCAGTTATTGGCTTCCAGGAAGGCCCACAAATAGAGACTACATTTTAAAGCGGTGATTCTAAGGAAATTTTATGAGTCCGGAGTACCTAAATATTTAAAATTTATCAACAGTTAAATTTAGAAAAGACTCACAACCATGAATATCACACCGTCTAAACTCACTTGATACGATTCTACTATAGCAATGTGCGCCGAAATGGTGTAAAAGGGGGCTGTGAAAAGTGCAGGCGTACCTACAGAACATATCGATAAGTGAAATAAATATTCTTTGATTATTTTTAATATTAACGCTTTAAGAGGGCGACTGCTGCCAACCTACTTATTTTTTCAATTTTTATATACCATTTATATTATTAATTTGAATTTGAATTTGCATCATTACTACAAAACGAATCATTTTGAAAAAAATAACCTAGTTAGTTTGGATATTAATAAAGAAAAATATACATTAACTTTTTGATTATGTTCTGTATATATTCTTGTAGGAAAATAATAAGCATACCCCGATTTTAGACATTTATCTTAAATTTCTAAAAAAATATAAGGTATAGAGCAATATTTTTTTTTATAAGGGTGTTTCTCTGTAAACTGGGCAACTCGTTGTCTCAGGCCTATATTATACAAAAAAATTTAGATTATTATATATTTCATAGTTAATTATAAAAGAAAATTACCTAATCTACATGTGCTCATCATACTGCATCCATTTAATTTAACTTTAATACATGAAAAATGTGTTTATAATGCTCAAAAAACAGTCCCCTGGTGTGTCACCACACCAATTTAGTTCCTTTAGATTCAATTTATTTTAAAAATAAATTTAAGAATCAATTGATTTATTTAATTATTTGAACAATATTACATGATTTTCAATTAGACCTGGTTATTTTTTCTTAATATATGTTTATAAAGCTAAAAAAGGAAATTAAAGTTTGTCTCAGCATTTTGTGGACAGTCCCCCTGTCTATATTTCAAATTGCACACCTCGTAGTCTACAACTTAAATTATTGCGTTTATACATGTAACCATGCGCAAACAACCTGAAGTTTGCATGCTTGCCACCATAAGCGCGTATACGCCAATTTATTTAGAGCTGCACGAGCTTCGCTCCGAGAAATCCGTGTGACAACCGGCCAGTCAACAGTCCTCTGGTAAGAATTATTTTTATCTCTTTTATATCTATTATATTTATACAATTTAAAAAATATTTCTTGTAATGTATAAATATTCCCTATTTATAGCAAAATAACAAAACTTATTTGTATTTTGTGATATCATCCAATGAAGTCAAATTAAACAGTCCCCTGGCAACAGTCCCCTGCACTATAATAAGGCAGGGGACTGTTTCTGCCTCCAGGGGATGGTCTTTTAATATGTTTATCATTGTTTTATTTATTTTATTAATATATAGAACCAACTTTTTACATTATTTTAAACAATATTTTAGTTTATATATTAATTTATATACCTTTTTAGTTCTTTTTAGATATACATATCTTTTGAGAATGGTGCCAAAAAGAAAAAAACTTTTTAAGGAAGAGATATTACAATGGAAAAGAGAAGTCGAGTGAAAGAGATATGAGCGTAACAAAAACGACCCACAGAAAAAGGAAGAAGAGAGAAAGAACATTTAAAATATCTCAAGAAAAAAGAAAATGGAAGTAAGAAGCTAGTTAAGGATATGACTCCACCAGAAGCAAAGAAGTAGTGGAGAGAGCATTGCAACAATTATCGCAATAAGAAAAAAGTGTCAAGAAATGCAACAAGCTCGATTCTGAGAGAAAATATGCCAGATTTGGAAGAAATTATCAGCTTTATACAATGGAAGGATTCTCAATTATAATAGTCATCAGAAATAATAAAATATTATTAAAAATACTGTTAATTTTTTGTAACTTTATTTTTCAATTATTTCATTCTTAAATTATAGAGTTTAAGAAAATATAAAAAGACTTATTTTGCTACTAAAACAACATTTTTCATTTAAATTATCAGTCCCCTGTCAAAATCAACAGTCCCCTGTATCGATTTTTCAGAAAATGCTCAATATTTCCTAACGTATTGGAAATATTTTTGGTTCATCTGTTATTTATTATTAACCTAGTAGATATCTATTCTTTTAATAAGATTTTTACAATATATAAGCAAAAAAGTGGCCTAGACAACTTTCTTAGAACAACTTGCCCAGTTTACAGAGAAACACCCATAAATTATAGAAGAACAAAATACCTGGAAAAATATGATATGACGTTACATTAACGCATCAGGTTAAGTAAATAAACCAAAAAAACTTTTATTACGCAATGGCGCTGAATGGAAAATAAATGTTTTTTAGGTTTATTTACTAAACCTCAAAGCATTAATGCTTCAGGTTTAGTAAATAAACATAAAAAAATATATTACTCTACGTTATTCACTACGTTGTCCATTATTTTTCTACAAGAATTTATACAGAACATTATCAAAAAGTTAAGGTATATATATTTGTTTATTAATATCAAAACTATCTAAATTATTTTTTTCAAAACGATTTGATAAGAAATAATGATGGTATATCAAATTGAAAAATAGGTACGTTGGCAGCAGTCCCCCCCTTAACTTATGTACAACTTTGTAATAAAATAAAATGGTAAAAAAATATCAATAAGCTAACTTCAAAAATATCTATAAAAATGTTTGACTTTAGGAATTAATTTCTTTCATTATTATATTTATTTAATAATATGTATAGTAATGTTATGAACTTAACTTAATTTGACGGCGCAAAAACTAAAACTGAAACTTTACGAGCGACAGAAATGCGGGGGTTGTGGCCAACGCTATACTCTCACTACCAAGTCACTCCACAAAGTATTAAATTTTATATGGAAAATTATCAGCATTTTCATGAAATTTTGATTTAAATACTTTATTGTGAAAACCTAATAATTCTTCAATGTCATTTTATAAAAGTGATGTGCCTTTTTAGCAAATAAAAGTTTCCTGAGCTTGGAGTCACTTTGAAATATTTGACAGTTAAAAAAAGAGAACACTGATCTTTCATAATCTAATGGGGTCTAAACGAAATATGAGATTTAAAATTTTTCTAAATTTGAATAGAATCGAATGAGTACATTAGTCTATAATCGATAAAGTAGAATTAACACGCCGTACATAGTATATAGTACAACACAAACAGATGAACCTTTCAAAATAAAATCTCAGCATGATACTAGTTGATAATCTGCAATAAAAAAATTACCTTAAAAATTTCGAATTCACTACTCCCCTTGTGAGTAAAAAAGATTAAACACAGGCTTCACTAGTGAAATCCTTGCATTTTTTCATTTTTTTGTCATATAATATATATATACCGTTATGTAACGATTATTGTGAGGATTGGAAAAATAAATAAATGTAAATAAAACAGGTATAGTTCCAGTTTTTATTTTTGCGCCTGAAAAAAATGTAAAGTTATTTTTCGATTCTGTTTCGGTTCGAAGCCCTGGTAACGATAACTTCCAACAATTACCATCCAAATAACTGTAGGTAACAATGAATCTGTGTGCCAAAGCGCGAGGCCTCAATTAGAAGCACGCCGCCCCTACCCACGTAATACTTACCGGTGTCGTTTACCTAGATTCACAGTAAAATTTACCATTATTCACAGTAAAATATTTGTGGCGAACAATCACGCAAAAATACACTAACGATAATTTTAAAATTATTACAAAATGTCGGACTTGTAATCTTGTTATATAGGTATACTAGCGGACCCAACAGACGTTGTCCTGCCCGAATATTGTCTAGACTGCTTTTTTTAGTGATTGCAAAAATGACTATTTCTTCTTTCTCAACTGTTATTTTTTAATGGAATTTAACTATAAATTATATTATTAATAACTGAAAATAAGTTTGAAAAACAAAATTTTTGACTTTCTTCCACTTATACAAACACTTGGATCACTGACGCATTTCACTTAATGAGCATCTTCAGAATGGTACGTGTGATTTTTTTTTATAATGTTAGGCAACCCACCATTTGACATTAGCGCCACCTATTATAATTTATACTTATAAAAAATCAGTTTTTTTTTCTTTTATTATATTAATGTTTAAAATTCCTATTTTGTGAATCTAAACCATTCAGGGACTCACCCAAACACACACAAAAAATTTCATCAAAATGGGTTCAGTCGTTTAGGAAGAGTTCAGTGACATACACACGTACAGAAGAATTATATATATAAAGATTATTACTGCGCCGATCGCCATTCTCTCCTATTTTTTTTATTACTACATTATTCGTTCATACCATCACGGCATAATATTCCACAATGTGGGTAACCAACGACTGGTGAGCGGGTGTGTATTAAAATAGACACTTAGGTAGGTGCAGTGAGTTTATATTATGGTATGTAAAGGGTGGAAATTACACAGTGAGTTTAGAGCCGTAGATTTAAGATTGAACACAAATTAAACATCAGAATGAAAAGGTTACGAACTGGGAGATTGTGTGGTTTTTAAATATCAATATTATTCGAGGCTATAGTAGGCTAAATAGTAAATTTAGAAAATCTTTTCCCAAGAGGAATCAAAAGTCCTTAAAATAAAGAATAGTTTATTTTTACATCTTAATTCTATTGAGTGAGTTTTTTTGGAATTTTAATTTGTAATACTTTTCTTGAGGAATTAGTTTTAGTAAAGCCCATTTTTAAATTGTAACATACTAAAAAAAACTACAAGGCCTATGAAGTCGATTTTTATATCAATCGAAAGAGAATATAAAAATCAACCGGCTCAGTTGTTACTATTTTAATTTTCTTATCTTGCTAAATTAAAATAAAAATTCGAAATTTACCTAACCTTCACGAAATATTGTGCATCACCTAACTGTGATACACAATATTTTTTTGTGTTTAATACAATATAAGGCAATATAAGCCCCAGGTATACAAAAAAGCCTTAAAAGAGAAGGGCCATAGTGTGTTGTATGTATGTTCTGATTAAACGAGTAATGGAAGAGATAATATATAAGCGATATTTGTATTAAAGAATTTTAAGTGAAAAAAAATCTAATCGGTACTGTTATTTGAATTTGATGAAGGATATCTAACTGAAAATTTATTATTTCATATGGTATCACCATATCTGCGATTTTTCGTCTATGTTAAAGGTAATCAGGTTAAAATACTCCATCCTTATAAAATAACGCGTAGAATAAGGTAAATTAGCAAATATACAATTAGATCACTTGTCCATTACGCAAACGGATAAAACAAGATTGTCGATTTAAAGTTAAATTATTTGATAAAAACAGGAATATCGTGTAAAAAATATAAGGAATTGAATTTCAATGCACTTCAAAAATCGTTCCAGATTAACATACTATATACTCTACCGTATACAATTAAATATTTGGATAGACCGCGCCGAACGAAATTGATTTTTATTGTTGAGAAAATAGCTTCCGTCCCAAATCACCAGATTGCTTTTTTATTATTTAAATACGCCTTCAAAAAATATTCAATAACGAATTGCCAAGACATCTCAAGTGGGGCGCAAATTAAGTAAATCAATATAATTATTTTTTCTCAAGATGGCGACAATTTGAAGATTAAAAAGATGCAAAAACGTTTGAGTAATTTTTTTTTTAACTGATTTTAATTATCTCAATAGAGACGAAGTTGGAATATTTATTGTAGGAGAACCGGGAAATCAAGGCACCTACAGGGCTTACGACCTGTCATCGGCTGGTTTACGTGATCACTTTATGCGCTTGCGCAAAGTTCACCAATTATGCCTTTTAATGAGATCCCTATCAATTCAATTTTGAAAGTTCTATATATTGTAATACTGAAATTCTTTTCGCTTGAAAATAAGGAATTTTTACTACAGCCATCTATGGGTGAAATTATGAACAACAATCTTATTATTTTTATTTATTTTGTTGGAACGCCATCTATTGAGAGAATTGGTTTTTTCACGTAAACCAGCCGATGACAGGTCGTAAGCCCTGTAGGTGCCTTGATTTCCAGGTTCTCCTACAATAAATATTCCAACTTCGTCTCTATTGAGATAATTAAAATCTGTTAAAAAATATCTTTGACTCCCGACAGGGAAAAAAATCCAATGTTTGCGCATATGCAATAATAAAAATATTCGTTTAAGTAATACTTATATTTTCAAAACACAATAAAAAGATTCATCTAAATTACTGGAAAAGGACTTTAAATATGTATTTTTTATTTATTTTAACTTCCTAACGACACCGACACTAGATTAATCTGTATTGTAGACTATTCCGTTAAAACAAATTCCAATAATATAAAAATATGAAAAAAAAAACTTGAGACACGTTTTGCAATGTCTCTTCAGTCCCTCGTGTCCCTACCATCCTTTCTGTCCCTCATGTCTATACAATATACAATCTCGCACTACCGATGTCTTATACGACATATTGTTTCGCAGGATTTCTATAAAATGTTATTCTCGAGTGTCGCATGCGACATAGTCGACCCAACCCATATTTTTCCTATTTTTGGAGATTATCATTATTATTTTAATTTATGTTTTTTAAATAAAATTTTGCATTTTTGTATTATTTGCTTTTTCTTTCTCATTGTCATGTTTTTTTTTATATTTTTGTACTTGCTTGTACTATTGTATTTACTAGTGTAGTTGACTGGTAGAAATTGCCTACGGGCAATAAGTCCGCAACATTATGTGATTTGTTTTGCATAATAAAAGAATTTTATTATTATTATTATTATTTTTGATGAATTCCTTTTGTGAGCTGTCAAATAAATGAATAAATTTAAAATCAACACCATGTCGGACGTGCGATGAACAAACACCAAAGTTTCATCGCAATCGGATGAATGGTATAGTTTCAAGAAAATGAATATTTTTCGTCGTTGAGGGGGGTGGTTTGCACATATATAAAAAACGTCAATTTTCCGCTCTGAGCACCCCATGTGCGCCTCAAGTTATTTGCCGCCAACTGTATCGATCACAAATATACCAACATCCATTTTTATATTTATATATCTAATACCTTCGATTCCCACATTCAGAAGGAAGTGGCCGATACATCGAACGATGGCCAACATTGTCAAAAATATATTCGGCAGCGTTTTCTTTTTTATTGTCGAATCGATAAATATTTTTTTTTCTGTTTGTATTGTTTTTAATTTATTTATTTCTTACTAAATACCTACTATTGTATTAATTTCATTTCAGAGACATCACGTTGCTCTGGTTGGTTGGAAGAAATTGCGTTATGGTAATAAGCCCGCACTTGTACATGAAGTAGGTATAATATAAATAAATAAAAAAAAGAAAGGTACGTCGAGCTACACGAAATGACTAAAACAAAACGTCGAGAGGAATATGATCAAAACATACACACACCACTTGCACACCTGTCGCTGGTTACCCTACACTGTGGGATACCCCGTAATGATATGTATCTTTGATTTTTATATGGATCTATATGATATATGGGTGAACATAAACCTACAAAATATACTCTCAAAAATATACAACAAAATCGCATTGCTACAAATACATAAAGAAATCAGCAACAATATACACACAGACACAAATATTAGTACTAGAAATAGCACCATAGGAGGTCTTACGACACCTTATTTCGAACTACTACAGCACTACATCATTATATATGTAAAGGCATTAAATTATTTAACAACCTACCAATAAATATTAGAACAGAAACAAATTACAAATTATTTAAAGATAAACTCAAGACACTTTGAAACACTCTCCCTCATATTCCATTCTATAAAATTGCTATTTTTGTGGTTAATTTTTATTTTTCTATGTACCTACCTGTTTAATATAAATGTTGGTGTTTTCTTAATTTTGGATGTATTTTTTTTTGTTCTTTCTATTTTTTTTCTGAAATTGTATCCTTTTTTATATATAATTGTTAATTGATTTGTTTTATATATTTTATAAGATTTATTTTATGTATTTTTTGTGAAGTATTCATATAATGTAAGCAAAGAGCTGCTGCTTTCCTAAACACAAGCTTCTAGCTTAAATTAGGAAAGGAAATATTAATATGTTGATATATGTATAATTCTAACCAATATCAAATTTAATACATCTACTCGCCGGACAAGACATATGTCACTTTTCTTCTCCAATATCTGTAAAACAAATGCTTCCAAAAACGCTCCGATTAACAGAATGATAAACTTATTTAACTCTTACGAAAAAAATGCCGACTTAGACATATTTTTTGATTCACATATAACATTCAAAAATAAACTTATATGTAACATCGTGACATTATAACAATTAGGTACTGATTAATTTTATTTTTCCCAACCACCCTCAGCAATATATTTTCTTTTTCTTCCCAAATCATGAATCTGTCAATATATGTTCGTCTACACACACACACACACACACACACACACATACACACCCACACACTCTTTCTAGATATCTCTTTCGCTCACACATGTATTACTCTTCTCTCATGCGCGCACCCACACTAATTCACACTTTTTTGTTGTATTATTTTGATATTAGGTATAGTACGTAAGAGGTACATGTTATTTTTGTATTTTTATTTATTTAATTTCAATAATTGTATGCATGTACTGTGTGCTGTCCTTGGTAAAATAAAATAAATAAATAAACATATGTAACCAAATATTTGTAAACGTATGTATTGTATAATAAATAAATAAAAAAAATAATATAATCACTCCTAGTTCGCTATTTTTATTTTCCTAATCATTAGTTCTTTAATGTACAAACATGTTTAATTAAAAATAATATAACATTAACAAAAGGCGCTCATTTCATAAATTTTGAAGAGAAAGAAATTGAACGGCAGATAGACACGATATCCGACATACTTAAACAATACGTGAACCATTCCGAATAATACAAAATAAAACCTAGCTGTAAACTTACCTCGTATTTTACATACGTCACATGAGGATAAACCACAACTAATAAAATATGCGGCAAACGAATTTGGAAGAAGAGAAATTTATCGAGAAGAGACTATATTATAATATACCTAGCTGATTGCGAGAACACATAAACCACATTACAATGAATATGTTTTAAAACGAGTGGGTTGTGGCCAGCGCTAAACTCCTCACTACCAAGTCATTCTATAAAGTATACAAATTTTGTATGTAAAATATTCAGCATTTTCATGTAATGAGTTTTTAAATCATTTTTTATTTAAATAATTTATTATGTAAACTTGATAACTCTTCAATGCCATTTTATGAAAGTGATGTGCCTTTTTACCAATATGAAAATAAAAAATTCAAATCTTAAGTTTCCTGAGCTTGGGGTCACTTTGAAATATTTGACAGTTGAAAAAATTGAGAAGCACTATTCAGATATCCTCCAAAATCTAAAGGGGTCTAAGCGAGTAATAGATGTACATATTTGCAAAATTTGAAAAGAATCGAATGAGTACTTTAGTCTATAATTGATAAAGTAAAATAAACATGCCGTACATAGCACATATCACACACAGATACATTGTGATGAAACTTTCAGAATACAATCTCAGCATGATAGGTACTAGTTGATAATCTGCAATAAAAAATACCCATAAAAATTGGGAAATCATAAATCCCCACTATATCCCCTTGGGTTAGTGAGGAGTAAAAACGTATGTTAATTAGTGATATTCCGACTAGTCGGTAAAGCCGACTATCCGGCCACTTTCGTAGTCGGCGACTAGTCGACGACTATTCGGTAAAGAGCGCCGACTATCCGGCTTCTTATTCTGTATGTATTTTTCAGTAAAATGTACATAGGAGGAATTACATTTTATATAAATCTTGATTGTCTATTAATATTCCAACTGTCGATTTGTTCAGGAGAACTTTGTTCTCTTAACATATCGACAATGTATCAAGCCAGAATACGCGAGAATTGTATGGAGAGGTCTACTTTTTTCACGGCTTTTCCAACTTTGAAGTAAAAAAAAACCAACTTAGAGGCTTCGCAGCATATATGTTCCATACACGGATTTACTCAGAATTCGGAGTAGAACATTTCGTGTGTCTGTGTGTGTGTCCGTCCCCCCCTTATAACTTTTGATCCGCTCAATTTACAGAGCCTAAAATTTCAGAATATATAAACAGTTACAGGCCTACAAAACTTTTATACTCGGAATTTTGAATTTTTGTTTCAGTCAGGGGTTATCAACTTTTGAATTTTTATTTTATTTTTCCATATATCTCAGAAACCATAAACGCTAGAACGCTGAAAATTGGTACAAACATAGAAAAATACAAAATCTCAAATTAGTTTTTTCAAAAAAATTCCAGGGTTTCTCAAGCATTTTTTATTAAGAAAAATATTTTTTTTATTATAAATTTATGAGTTTAACTGCCTATATTTCCAAAACTTTTACAATTATCGAAAAAAGCCGAAACACCCCAACTAGATAATTTAATTTTCTATAAAAAATATTAACATTGTAGTAGAAGATCTCAATTTTTTTTTAACAATTTTTTTTAAAAATTGAATTTAGTGACGACATCGCTTCATACATTTTGTATGGTAGTCACCTATACACAATATCAAAGAAGACTTAATAGTTTGATACTTCATCTCTAAACATACAATATACATATACCATCATGCTGTTTTCATATTCCGGGTAGGAAAAAAATACTGACCTCCATACTATCCTATCTTGACTACCTATGTACATGTGTTGTATAGAAAACTAAATATCATAAAATAATAAATAATTTGTATTTATGGGTTTATAGTTTGGTACATATTCTTCAACTATACATACTATCGCTATCGACAGTTGGATCTCATGTGTTACATGCAACTAGTTATATTATTAGTTGTCCAACTGTCGATTTGTTCAGGAGAACTTTGTTCTCTTAACATATCGACAATGTATCAAGCCAGAATACGCGAGAATTGTATGGAGAGGTCTACTTTTTTCACGGCTTTTCCAACTTTGAAGTCAAAAAACACCAACTTAGAGGCTTCGCAGCATATATGTTCCATACACGGATATACTTAGAATTCGGAGTAGAACATTTCGTGTGTCTGTGTGTGTGTCTGTATGTCTGTGTGTGTATGTCTGTGTGTGTGTGTGTCCGTCCCCCCTTATAACTTTTGATCCGCTCAATTTACAGAGCCTAAAATTTCAGAATATATAAACAGTTACAGGCCTACAAAACTTTTATACTCGGAATTTTGAATTTTTGTTTCAGTCAGGGGTTATCAACTTTTGAATTTTTATTTTATTTTTCCCTATATCTCAGAAACCATAAAAGCTAGAACGCTGAAAATTGGTATAAACATAGACAAATACAAAATCTCAAATTAGTTTTTTCAAAAAAATTCCAGGGTTTCTCAAACATTTTTTATTAAGAAAAGTATTTTTTTTATGATAAATTTATGAGTTTAACTGCCTATATTTCCATTTTTTTTTAAAATATCGAAAAAAGCCGAAACACCCCAACTAGATAATTTAATTTTATATAAAAAATATTAACATTGTAGCAGTACATCTCAAATTTTTTTTAACAATTTTTATAAAAATTGAATTTAGTGACGACATCGCTTCATACAATTTGTATGGTAGTCACCTATACCTACACAATATCAAAGAAGACTTAATAGTTTGATACTTCATCTCTAAACATACAATATACATATACCATCATGCTGTTTTCATATTCCGGGTAGGAAAAAAAGACTGACCTCCATACTATCCTATCTTGACTACCTAGGTACATGTGTTGTATAGAAAACTAAATATCATAAAATAATAAATAATTTGTATTTATGGGTTTGGTACTTATTCTTCAACTATACATACTATCGCTGTCGACAGTTGGATCCCATGTGTTACATGCAACTAGTTTTATAATTATTAGTCTTACACATTTTGAAATGTTAAGCAACCTTTGCTTTGGTAATCAACTAATAAAACAACATAATATACTTAGTCAAAAAGTCAAGTCTTGTGTATGGATATTTTTTTACCAATTGGACAATTCTAGTAAAGTCAAGTGTGAACAGTGGCAAATGATAATTTCTCGTGTTGGGCAGGGAAAAACAGCAAATACTACGAGTATGAACAACCATATCAAATACCGACATCCAACCCTGTTACTTCAGTTAGGTGATGTGATTAAATGTTCGATCACAGACGATTCCTCCCAGTGCCAACATGTTCCGACACGCTCGCAGGCGGTGATTGCGATTTGCGCGCGAGTCAGCTGTAAACGAAGTGTCACATTGCCGAATACCCACGAAACCGTGATCGGCTTGGCCGAATAGTCGGCCTTTTTACCGCCGACTAATCGGCTAGTCGGCTAGTCGGCCAAAGTCATAGTCGGCACATAGTGTGTACTACAAAGGCTTACAACTTTATAATGATTTGCCTGAATGTGTGAAGGAGGCGTCTAGTCTTGCCGCTTTTCGTCGCTTAGGTGCTGAATACAAAAAACATTTTTTTTTTAAAATCGTGTGTTTCTATTGTTTACTTATGTATTATGTTCTAAGACTATAATATCTGTTTTGCTTGTTTTGATACTATATTATTTTTTTTTCATGTTCTTTGATGTCTTCTATTGTGGTAGTGTGTTTTCCTTTTTTTTACTTTGTGTTTTATTGTTATTGATAGATACGTGTCTTTTTTGTGTGTTCATTTAGTCATCCGATGTTGATTTGTTTATTTTTATTGTTTGTTTTTATTTTCGTTTATACTAGATGTAAGAAATTGTATTTTTTTTACATCTAAATAAAATATATACAATACAATACAATACATCTCTAATGTTAATATAACTAGGAGCAAATAAATTATTTTTCATTGTAGAAGCACGAAAGAATATAGTTTTAAAATAGTTACGGCATTTTCTTATAACTACTTGAATGTAACATTTGTGCACCTTATACCTTATATTTTGTATCCTCTATATGTAAATAATTTGTATGCCATATTGTGTGAAAGTAACAGCCCCAGAACAGGTTTTGCCTAGTGGGGCGTTACTTACTTAACCTAAATATATGTAAAAATGTCTGTGTATTAACAATAAATAAATTTATTTATGGGGACCAAGTCCGGTCAAACGGTGTAATCAAAACCCTCACGATAACCCATATAATGGGTGTAATTATCTTATGCCGTCTTATGGAGTTCTATAAAACTCTTTTATTTTTTATTGAAAGTAACTAAAAAAACACAAGGCCTATGAAGTAGATTTTTACTTCTATCGAAAGAGAATTTAAAAATCTACCGGCAGATTTTTTTACTATTTTAATTACTATTATTGTTATTTAAAAAACCTCAAAATTTTATCTTCTATTCACAGATTGGGTGATATAAAATATTTTTTCGTATTTCATACATTAGAAGGTAATTTAGTGTGCTGTATATCCGTGTGCCCAGGGTATACAAGGGCCTTAAACCAATACTACGGAATACGTGGAAGCAATGAAACATCTCAAATTTGAGTTGTTAATACCTACAGTTCAGTACTTTTGAAATATTTCGCAATATGGCACTACGTGGACTAAAAAATTTGGCAACGTCGGCTTTCTATTTTATGCATCATTTTGAACGACAAAACCGACGCAGTATGACAATACACTAAGTATTGTATAACACAATACATATAATGATGAACATAATTATTATGAAGAAATTTTGTTGAATATATTATGTGAATTGGCGCTCTCCCGCGCCGTTCATCTAAAATAAACAAAAAAAAATACAACGACCTTGGCATATTTCTCTCACTCAACAAACCAGCCAGACTATAATTACCTTACTGTATTTTATACCAACAAAGCTTTCTTGGAAGACACACATACTACGAGATATTCATTTCTTTCTGGAACATTTTTACTCCTCACTAATCCACGGGTATATTTATTTATTTATTTATAAAAAAGTTATTGAGTACGATCAATATGAAATAATGTATTCAACCTCACTAGGATAAACCTGTATCGAGCTTAAATGAATAAATTCACATTTTCGACAGACATAAATAACACAAAATATTATTATACAAAACAACATGTCACTAATGTCGCCAGTTGGGTACTTATAAGAGGTGGCTGAAGTTTGGAACGTTCTTGGAACGATTGAAAAACGTTCGTACCCCGTTATAACGAACCATATTCGCAAAAAGCGGGAAGGTCTAAAATACAAAATATTTTTTTTTTTATTATTCATACATATCATCAATATTACGTACATATTAATGGGGTAGGCAGAGAATACCGAGCGCCATACACGATTAATTATTCAAATTAAGATAAAAGCCACAATTGGATTTCATAAACATAAACATATGAATACAGAGATACATTCCATCATGTTATGTACCTGTTATTGGGGTAGGCAGATAAAACCGAGCGCCATACACGATTAATTCAAATTAAGATAAAAGCCACAATTGGATTTCATAAACATAATCACATGAATACAGAGATAGATTCCATCATGTTATGTACCTGTTATTGGGGTAGGCAGATAAAACCGAGCGCCATACACGATTAATTCAAATTTAGATAAAAGCCACAATTGGATTTCACAAACATAATCACATGAATACAGAGATACATTCCATCATGTTATGTACCTGTTATTGGGGTAGGCAGATAAAACCGAGCGCCATACACTATTAATTCAAATTTAGATAAAAGCCACAATTGGATTTCACAAACATAATCACATGAATACAGAGATACATTCCATCATGTTATGTACCTGTTATTGGGGTAGGCAGATAAAACCGAGCGCCATACACGATTAATTCAAATTTAGATAAAAGCCACAATTGGATTTCATAAACATAAACATATGAATACAGAGATAGATTCCATCATGTTATGTACCTGTTATTGGGGTAGGCAGATAAAACCGAGCGCCATACACGATTAATTCAAATTTAGATAAAAGCCACAATTGGATTTCATAAACATAAATATATGAATACAGAGATACATTCCATCATGTTATGTACCTGTTATTGGGGTAGGCAGCTAAAACCGAGCGCCATACACGATTAATTCAAATTTAGATAAAAGCCACAATTGGATTTCATAAACATAAACATATGAATACAGAGATAGATTCCACCATGTTATGTACCTGTTATTGGGGTAGGCAGATAAAACCGAGCGCCATACACGATTAATTCAAATTTAGATAAAAGCCACAATTGGATTTCATAAACATAAACATATGAATACAGAGATACATTCCATCATGTTATGTACCTGTTATTGGGGTAGGCAGATAAAACCGAGCGCCATACACGATTAATTCAAATTTAGATAAAAGCCACAATTGGATTTCATAAACATAAACATATGAATACAGAGATAGATTCCATCATGTTATGTACCTGTTATTGGGGTAGGCAGATAAAACCGAGCGCCATACACGATTAATTCAAATTTAGATAAAAGCCACAATTGGATTTCATAAACATAAACATATGAATACAGAGATACATTCCATCATGTTATGTACCTGTTATTGGGGTAGGCAGATTAAACCGAGCGCCATACACGATTAATTCAAATTTAGATAAAAGCCACAATTGGATTTCACAAACATAATCACATGAATACAGAGATACATTCCATCTTGTTATGTACCTGTTATTGGGGTAGGCAGATAAAACCGAGCGCCATACACGATTAATTCAAATTTAGATAAAAGCCACAATTGGATTTCATAAACATAAACATATGAATACAGAGATAAATTCCATCATGTTATGTACCTGTTATTGGGGTAGGCAGATAAAACCGAGCGCCATACACGATTAATTAAAATTTAGATAAAAGCCACAATTGGATTTCATAAACATAAACATATAAATACAGAGAAACATTCCATCATGTTATGTACCTGTTATTAGGGTAGGCAGATAAAACCGAGCGCCATACACGATTAATTCAAATTTAGATAAAAGTCACAATTGGATTTCATAAACATGAACACATGAATACAGAGGTACATTCCATCATGTTTTGTACCTGTTATTGGGGTAGGCAGAGAAAACTGAGCGCCATATACGATTAATTCAAATTTATAAAAAATGCATAGGATACCTAACACAAACACAGACACATACATAAATAAGTTGCATCATGGTATGTACCTATTAGTTTTTTGTCGGTATCCATAACTACATATTTTTTTCATACGATATGTGATACCATACATCGGTGCATAGAACGAAAATTTCCGTCAATCATTTCTTCTGTGGCCAACTTAGTCCCACGAGATTTTTGACGTGCGGTAAAAAAATTGATAGATACATTCATAGTTCATTTACTGAAAAAATATTTTTTGTCGGAATCCATAACTACCTACATATTTTTTTCATACTATATGTGATACCATACATCGGTGAATAGGACGAAAATTTCCGTCAATCATTTCTTCTGTGGCCAACTTAGTCCCACGAGATTTTTGACGAGCGGTAAAAAAATTGATAGATACATTCATAGGTCATTTACTGAAAAAATATTTTTTGTCGGAATCCATAACTACATATTTTTTTCATACTATATGTGATACCATACATCAGTGCATAGAACGAAAATTTCCGTCAATCATTTCTTCTGTGGCCAACTTAGTCCCGCGAGATGTTTGACGAGCGGTTAAAAAATTGATAGATATATGCATAGTTCATTTACTGTAAAAATATTTTTTGTCGGAATCCATAACTACATATTTTTTTCATACTATATGTGATACCATACATCGGTGCATAGAACGAAAAATTCCGTCAATCATTTCTTCTGTGGCCAACTTAGTCCCACAAGATTTTTGACGAGTGGTTACAAAATTGAAAGATACATTTATAGGTCATTTGCTGTAAAAATATTTTTTGTCGAAATCCATAACTACATATATTTTCATACTATATGTGATACCATACATCGGTGCATAGAACGAAAAATTCCGTCAATCATTTCTTCTGTGGCCAACTTAGTCCCACGAGATTTTTGACGAGCGGTTAAAAAATTGATAGAAATATGCATAGGTCATTTACTGTAAAAATATTTTTTGTCGGAATCCATAACTACATATTTTTTTCATACTATATGTGATACCATACATCGGTGCATAGAACGAAAAATTCCGTCAATCATTTCTTCTGTGGCCAACTTAGTCCCACAAGATTTTTGACGAGCGGTTAAAAAATTGATAGATACATTCATAGGTCATTTACTGTAAAAATATTTTTTGTCGGAATCCATAACTACATATTTTTTTCATACTATATGTGATACCATACATCGGTGAATAGAACGAAAATTTCCGTCAATCATGTCTTCTGTGGCCAACTTAGTCCCACGAGATTTTTGACGAGCGGTAAAAAAATTGATAGATACATTCATAGGTCATTTACTGTAAAAATATTTTTTGTCGGAATCCATAACTACATTTTTTTTTCATACTAAATGTGATACCATACATCGGTGCATAGAACGAAAAATTCCGTCAATCATTTCTTCTGTGGCCAACTTAGTCCCACAAGATTTTTGACGAGCGGTTAAAAAATTGATAGATATATGCATAGGTCATTTACTGTAGAAATATTTTTTGTCGGAATCCATAACTACATATTTTTTTCATACTATATGTGATACCATACATCGGTGCATAGAACGAAAAATTCCGTCAATCATTTCTTCTGTGGCCAACTTAGTCCCACAAGATTTTTGACGAGCGGTTAAAAAATTGATAGATATATGCATAGGTCATTTACTGTAAAAATATTTTTTGTCGGAATCCATAACTACATATTTTTTTCATACTATATGTGATACCATACATCGGTGAATAGAACGAAAATTTCCGTCAATCATTTCTTCTGTGGCCAACTTAGTCCCACGAGATTTTTGACGAGCGGTAAAAAAATTGATAGATACATTCATAGGTCATTTACAGAAAAAATATTTTTTGTCGGAATCCATAACTACATATTTTTTTCATACTATATGTGATACCATACATCGGTGCATAGAACGAAAATTTCCGTCAATCATTTCTTCTGTGGCCAACTTAGTCCCACGAGATTTTTGACGAGCGGTTAAAAAATTGATAGATATATGCATAGTTCATTTACTGTAAAAATATTTTTTGTCGGAATCCATAACTACATATTTTTTTCATACTATATGTGATACCATACATCGGTGAATAGAACGAAAATTTCCGTCAATCATTTCTTCTGTGGCCAACTTAGTCCCACGAGATTTTTGACGAGCGGTAAAAAAATTGATAGATACATTCATAGGTCATTTACTGAAAAAATATTTTTTGTCGAAATCCATAACTACATATTTTTTTCATACTATATGTGATACCATACATCGGTGCATAGAACGAAAATTTCCGTCAATCATTTCTTCTGTGGCCAACTTAGTCCCACGAGATTTTTGACGAGCGGTTAAAAAATTGATAGATATATGCATAGTTCATTTACTGTAAAAATATTTTTTGTCGGAATCCATAACTACATATTTTTTTCATACTATATGTGATACCATACATCGGTGCATAGAACGAAAAATTCCGTCAATCATTTCTTCTGTGGCCAACTTAGTCCCACAAGATTTTTGACGAGCGGTTACAAAATTGATAGATACATTTATAGGTCATTTACTGTAAAAATATTTTTGTCGGAATCTATAACTACATATTTTTTTCATACTATATGTGATACCATACATCGGTGCATAGAACGAAAAATTCCGTCAATCATTTCTTCTGTGGCCAACTTAGTCCCACAAGATTTTTGACGAGCGGTTAAAAAATTGATAGATATATGCATAGGTCATTTACTGTAAAAATATTTTTTGTCGGAATCCATAACTACATATTTTTTTCATACTATATGTGATACCATACATCGGTGCATAGAACGAAAAATTCCGTCAATCATTTCTTGTGTGGCCAACTTAGTCCCACGAGATTTTAGACGAGCGGTAAAAAAATTGATAGATACATTCATAGGTCATTTACTGAAAAAATATTTTTTGTCGGAATCCATAACTACATATTTTTTTCATACTATATGTGATACCATATATCGGTGCATAGAACGAAAATTTCCGTCAATCATTTCTTCTGTGGCCAACTTAGTCCCACGAGATTTTTGACGAATGGTTAAAAAATTGATAGATATATGCATAGGTCATTTACTGTAAAAATATTTTTTGTCGGAATCCATAACTACATATTTTTTTCATACTATATGTGATACCATACATCGGTGCATAGAACGAAAAATTCCGTCAATCATTTCTTCTGTGGCCAACTTAGTCCCACAAGATTTTTGACGAGCGGTTAAAAAATTGATAGATACATTTATAGGTCATTTACTGTAAAAATATTTTTTGTCGGAATCCATAACTACATATTTTTTTCATACTATATGTGATACCATACATCGGTGCATAGAACGAAAAATTCCGTCAATCATTTCTTCTGTGGCCAACTTAGTCCCACGAGATTTTTGACGAGTGGTTAAAAAATTGATAGATACATTTATAGGTCATTTACTGTAAAAATATTTTTTGTCGGAATCCATAACTACATATTTTTTTCATGCTATATGTGATACCATACATCGGTGCATAGAACGAAAAATTCCGTCAATCATTTCTTCTGTGGCCAACTTAGTCCCACGAGATTTTTGACAAGCGGTTAAAAAATTGATAGATATATGCATAGTTCATTTACTGTAAAAATATTTTTTGTCGGAATCCATAACTACATATTTTTTTCATACTATATGTGATACCATACATCGGTGAATAGAACGAAAATTTCCGTCAATCATGTCTTCTGTGGCCAACTTAGTCCCACGAGATTTTTGACGAGCGGTTAAAAAATTGATAGATACATTCATAGGTCATTTACTGTAAAAATATTTTTTGTCGGAATCCATAACTACATTTTTTTTTCATACTAAATGTGATACCATACATCGGTGCATAGAACGAAAAATTCCGTCAATCATTTCTTCTGTGGCCAACTTAGTCCCACAAGATTTTTGACGAGCGGTTAAAAAATTGATAGATATATGCATAGGTCATTTACTATAAAAATATTTTTTGTCGGAATCCATAACTACATATTTTTTTCATACTATATGTGATACCATACATCGGTGCATAGAACGAAAAATTCCGTCAATCATTTCTTCTGTGGCCAACTTAGTCCCACAAGATTTTTGACGAGCGGTTAAAAAATTGATAGATATATGCATAGGTCATTTACTGTAAAAATATTTTTTGTCGGAATCCATAACTACATATTTTTTTCATACTATATGTGATACCATACATCGGTGAATAGAACGAAAATTTCCGTCAATCATTTCTTCTGTGGCCAACTTAGTCCCACGAGATTTTTGACGAGCGGTTACAAAATTGATAGATACATTTATAGGTCATTTACTGTAAAAATATTTTTTGTCGGAATCCATAACTACATATTTTTTTCATACTATATGTGATACCATACATCGGTGCATAGAACGAAAAATTCCGTCAATCATTTCTTCTGTGGCCAACTTAGTCCCACAAGATTTTTGACGAGCGGTTAAAAAATTGATAGATATATGCATAGGTCATTTACTGTAAAAATATTTTTTGTCGGAATCCATAACTACATATTTTTTTCATACTATATGTGATACCATACATCGGTGCATAGAACGAAAAATTCCGTCAATCATTTCTTGTGTGGCCAACTTAGTCCCACGAGATTTTAGACGAGCGGTAAAAAAATTGATAGATACATTCATAGGTCATTTACTGAAAAAATATTTTTTGTCGGAATCCATAACTACATATTTTTTTCATACTATATGTGATACCATATATCGGTGCATAGAACGAAAATTTCCGTCAATCATTTCTTCTGTGGCCAACTTAGTCCCACGAGATTTTTGACGAATGGTTAAAAAATTGATAGATATATGCATAGGTCATTTACTGTAAAAATATTTTTTGTCGGAATCCATAACTACATATTTTTTTCATACTATATGTGATACCATACATCGGTGCATAGAACGAAAAATTCCGTCAATCATTTCTTCTGTGGCCAACTTAGTCCCACAAGATTTTTGACGAGCGGTTAAAAAATTGATAGATACATTTATAGGTCATTTACTGTAAAAATATTTTTTGTCGGAATCCATAACTACATATTTTTTTCATACTATATGTGATACCATACATCGGTGCATAGAACGAAAAATTCCGTCAATCATTTCTTCTGTGGCCAACTTAGTCCCACGAGATTTTTGACGAGTGGTTAAAAAATTGATAGATACATTTATAGGTCATTTACTGTAAAAATATTTTTTGTCGGAATCCATAACTACATATTTTTTTCATGCTATATGTGATACCATACATCGGTGCATAGAACGAAAAATTCCGTCAATCATTTCTTCTGTGGCCAACTTAGTCCCACGAGATTTTTGACAAGCGGTTAAAAAATTGATAGATATATGCATAGTTCATTTACTGTAAAAATATTTTTTGTCGGAATCCATAACTACATATTTTTTTCATACTATATGTGATACCATACATCGGTGAATAGAACGAAAATTTCCGTCAATCATGTCTTCTGTGGCCAACTTAGTCCCACGAGATTTTTGACGAGCGGTTAAAAAATTGATAGATACATTCATAGGTCATTTACTGTAAAAATATTTTTTGTCGGAATCCATAACTACATTTTTTTTTCATACTAAATGTGATACCATACATCGGTGCATAGAACGAAAAATTCCGTCAATCATTTCTTCTGTGGCCAACTTAGTCCCACAAGATTTTTGACGAGCGGTTAAAAAATTGATAGATATATGCATAGGTCATTTACTATAAAAATATTTTTTGTCGGAATCCATAACTACATATTTTTTTCATACTATATGTGATACCATACATCGGTGCATAGAACGAAAAATTCCGTCAATCATTTCTTCTGTGGCCAACTTAGTCCCACAAGATTTTTGACGAGCGGTTAAAAAATTGATAGATATATGCATAGGTCATTTACTGTAAAAATATTTTTTGTCGGAATCCATAACTACATATTTTTTTCATACTATATGTGATACCATACATCGGTGAATAGAACGAAAATTTCCGTCAATCATTTCTTCTGTGGCCAACTTAGTCCCACGAGATTTTTGACGAGCGGTTACAAAATTGATAGATACATTTATAGGTCATTTACTGTAAAAATATTTTTTGTCGGAATCCATAACTACATATTTTTTTCATACTATATGTGATACCATACATCGGTGCATAGAACGAAAATTTCCGTCAATCATTTCTTCTGTGGCCAACTTAGTCCCACGAGATTTTTGACGAATGGTTAAAAAATTGATAGATATATGCATAGGTCATTTACTGTAAAAATATTTTTTGTCAGAATCCATAACTACATATTTTTTTCATACTATATGTGATACCATACATCGGTGCATAGAACGAAAAATTCCGTCAATCATTTCTTCTGTGGCCAACTTAGTCCCACAAGATTTTTGACGAGCGGTTAAAAAATTGATAGATATATGCATAGGTCATTTACTGTAAAAATATTTTTTGTCGGAATCCATAACTACATATTTTTTTCATACTATATGTGATACCATACATCGGTGCATAGAACGAAAATTTCCGTCAATCATTTCTTCTGTGGCCAACTTAGTCCCACGAGATTTTTGACGAATGGTTAAAAAATTGATAGATATATGCATAGGTCATTTACTGTAAAAATATTTTTTGTCGGAATCCATAACTACATATTTTTTTCATACTATATGTGATACCATACATCGGTGCATAGAACGAAAAATTCCGTCAATCATTTCTTCTGTGGCCAACTTAGTCCCACAAGATTTTTGACGAGCGGTTAAAAAATTGATAGATATATGCATAGGTCATTTACTGTAAAAATATTTTTTGTCGGAATCCATAACTACATATTTTTTTCATACTATATGTGATACCATACATCGGTGCATAGAACGAAAAATTCCGTCAATCATTTCTTGTGTGGCCAACTTAGTCCCACGATATTTTAGACGAGCGGTAAAAAAATTGATAGATACATTCATAGGTCATTTACTGAAAAAATATTTTTTGTCGGAATCCATAACTACATATTTTTTTCATACTATATGTGATACCATACATCGGTGCATAGAACGAAAATTTCCGTCAATCATTTCTTCTGTGGCCAACTTAGTCCCACGAGATTTTTGACGAGCGGTTAAAAAATTGATAGATATATGCATAGTTCATTTACTGTAAAAATATTTTTTGTCGGAATCCATAACTACATATTTTTTTCATACTATATGTGATACCATACATCGGTGCATAGAACGAAAAATTCCGTCAATCATTTCTTCTGTGGCCAACTTAGTCCCACAAGATTTTTGACGAGCGGTTACAAAATTGATAGATACATTTATAGGTCATTTACTGTAAAAATATTTTTTGTCGGAATCCATAACTACATATTTTTTTCATACTATATGTGATACCATACATCGGTGCATAGAACGAAAAATTCCGTCAATCATTTCTTCTGTGGCCAACTTAGTCCCACAATATTTTTGACGAACGGTTAAAAAATTGATAGATATATGCATAGGTCATTTACTGAAAAAATATTTTTTGTCGGAATCCATAACTACATATTTTTTTCATACTATATGTGATACCATACATCGGTGCATAGAACGAAAATTTCCGTCAATCATTTCTTCTGTGGCCAACTTAGTCCCACGAGATTTTTGACGAGCGGTTACAAAATTGATAGATACATTTATAGGTCATTTACTGTAAAAATATTTTTTGTCGGAATCCATAACTACATATTTTTTTCATACTATATGTGATACCATACATCGGTGCATAGAACGAAAAATTCCGTCAATCATTTCTTCTGTGGCCAACTTAGTCCCATGAGATTTTTGACGAGCCGTTAAAAAATTGATAGATATATGCATTGGTCATTTACTGTAAAAATATTTTTTGTCGGAATCCATAACTACATATTTTTTTCATACTATATGTGATACCATACATCGGTGCATAGAACGAAAAATTCCGTCAATCATTTCTTCTGTGGCCAACTTAGTCCCACAAGATTTTTGACGATCGGTTACAAAATTGATAGATACATTTATAGGTCATTTACTGAAAAAATATTTTTTGTCGGAATCCATAACTACATATTTTTTTCTTACTATATGTGATACCATACATCGGTGCATAGAACGAAAATTTCCGTCAATCAATTCTTCTGTGGCAAACTTAGTCCCACGACATTTTTGACGAGCGTGATTATTTTACACGTTGCAACTAAAATAATAGATAGTAAGTATATTATGTAATAGTAATATTATAATATTTATTATAATATTAATTGGTGTGCAAGTTCTTATTTGTCTAAGTAATCTAAGGTGTCAGTACTTGTTTTATTTACTTATGCGGTGATAGTAAATATGCCACATTCCGAAAATGAAAGTATTGATACATACATCATCATTTTATTATCAAGCAAGTATAAAAAAATATTAGAATCCTATTCTTGCAGTAAATACCTATCATAATGCAGTGTTTGTCTCTTGCAAGTTAATGTTTTTGAAACGGCATTGAAATATTCAAAGGATTGATTCCGTAGGACTGAGTTTTTTATTTTTGCATCTTATTCTATGTAGGTGCATGGTCGCAGGAGCAAATTCTGTTGTTCCTGGAAACATTGCAAGTTGAGCTAATTATTTGGAACCCAAATGAAAGTGGTCACAAGGACGAGAAGAAAATTTATGATGCTTGGGTGTGTATCCAGGACACCTAAGATATATCCGTAGGAGAATTGAAGAAAAAAAAAGATTCACTTTTTGCTACATACAGGGGCTACTGTAGAAAAAAAGAAGCTTCAATAAAATCTTCAATAAATCCATTTCTTTTTCATTTTCTTCGAGTGATAAATACTAACGTAGTTATAATACGCGAGAGTGCACATTGCACCGGCAGCTGCCACTTGTAGATGTTAACTCGGTAGGTACTGTTTTTATTTTACAAATACCAACAGATCACAATGTAAACAAACAATTCTTACCTATCCACTTTAAATAATATTTGGATAGAAATTATAAAAATGGAATACCCATTTGTGTTACAGTTATTATTTATATACGACGTTGTGAATTCCTTTTTATGAAGTTTTTAAATTTTACTTTACTATCTTGAAACCATCGACGAGACGGCTACGGGCTTCGAAAGCGTTCGGATATTCAGTTCAGGTATAACCACAGAGTAGGTATTGTATTACTATTGTATACCAATGATTTATGATACCAACATTTTTTTTATTTTTACATCACCTACTTCTCGGGCAACTAACAGATTTCTACTATGTCAAATATTAATATAACACCCTCCCAATTACAAGTTGCCACATTACAGAGACTTGTGATATTTATGGTCTCATAAGAGACTGAATATATAATTAATAACTGTCTCCACCGGAAATCGAACCCGGCACTTTTGGATTTGTAGTCAGATACCTAACCTACTAAGCCACGACGGCCGATGCTTTTTATTTTTTATATTTTACTATTTTTGTTTTAAGTACCTACCTATACATTTTCAAAACTCAAAAAAAAAACATTTGTTTTAAGTACCTACCAATTTCAAATTTCAAATTTTTTTATACATTTTCAAATTTCAAAACTAAAAAAACTCAAAACGCACCTTTTTCGCAAATCTTACCAGCAGGCTAAGTCTGTAAGTAGATCTCGACCGATAAATGTCGAGATTAACTGTCAAAATATCGACTAATCGATATTTTGACAGTTTTGGTAGTCACTAAGCAGATAATGCGTGGAATCGTTCTCGCCCACTAATTTGACGGCGATATTGGGTCGACATCGAGAATTAAATGTCATTTTTTACGAGAACAATGCCGAATTTCATATTTATTTTGAGAATAATAATAAACGGGTTAAACGACGCCGTTTAAGAGATTCTTCAAACCCTTTAAATATTCCGCGTAATTCATTTATTGCTAATTACCGCATAACAAAAGTTTTATATGGTTATATATTTAATGGAAATATGCGTCCGTACTTAGATTATAACATTATAATTCTATGATGATTCTATGCGTCCGTAAATGTTTTCCGTAGGTATAGATTTGAAATAATTTTTGATTTTGAGAAAGTATTCTTGTAAGCTATTTTATCACATATGTATTTTAACACTTAACAAAAGAAAATTCGGCGTAGTTTTTAGTAAAAAAATAACACGCTGCTGTCATCGACTTGATAAATTGATCGAAATATAATTAAAAATAATTTTTAAAATTACACTCAAAACATTCAATAAACACAAAAGAAGTTAATTTAATCGTATTATAACTTGCTTTCGTGCTTAAAAATATGACCATATTATATTTATTTAACAAATTTATGTAAACAAATTTGACATTTATTCAAATCATGGGGAAAATATTGTGTATTGCCATAAATGATAATTCAAAAATGTACCGCAAGCCAGCCTAACGGCGACAAATACTCATAAGTGCATTTACGAACTCGACAGCGCTTAGTGACTACGAATTGTCGTCACGGGCGTAAACATGGCGAGAAGAGCGGCGATACGTTGTCGGATCTCGACTTTTTTACTGACTTGGCCTGCAGAGCCGATATGATACAACGTAATCATTTTTTCAGCGCCCTTGAGGTGAGATATTCACAAAAACGGCGCTGTATAAATTATCCAAATTTATTATTTATTTATTTATTTTCGCAACTCTCACCACCACCCGCTCTCCGTTCTGTTATGGGGCTGATGGATGTTATTTTTATTTGAGTCATACATACATATTATTTTCCTATTCTAGGATATTTATTGTCGTTCCAATGCAATTATCGAATAAAAATTTAAACATTAAAAACTGCAAGACCGCAAGAGTCTACAAGCACAGTCTTGGTCTTGAACTTGCATTTCTGGTCTTGGTCTTGTTCTTGTAGTGAATAATATTGTCTAAGTCTTGCAAATCTCGCATGACCAAGACTAATACTGCAAGACTTTTGAGAAGAGCGAAAGACGAACAAAATGCAAGATTCAAGTGGAGAATGTATAATTAGAACAAGTATATGAATATTTATACTTAGGAAGCATAAATATTTTAAATGATTTTTAATTATAAATTAAAATGAATATTAATACTTTGGAACCACAAAAATAAAAAAAATGCCCTAAGGTGGTTTGGCCACAAAGAATGAATGAGTGATGACCGTCTGACAAAAAAAACATAAGGCTGATAAAAGAGGAACGAAAAGTAGAGGTCGGCCAAGGAAAAGTTTGCACGATCACATAAATGGAATTTTGAAAGATGAAATTATAGGTATTAGAGGTAAAAATAATAGAAGAGTGCGTATAAGCGTTAAATGTATGTAAAGAGGGATGAGTCTACGAATTAATATTTTCCTGAGCAGATTGCAAACCCTCCCCAACGCTACGTAGTTCACTTTTTCTGAAGAGTATGATAGACCCAAATCCTAATAGCTGGTGTCCCCTACGTAGCCATGTTAAAAAAAGTATGGTAATCGGATCCCTCTGCCTTCCCAAATAGGGAAATGTACAAAGACATAATAATTATTCTTCAAAAAAAATATTATAGTACGCAGTCTCGTATGCTATAAGCTATAAGTATTCAGAAATATTTGTTTCGGGTAACTAAAACCATTATTATTATTTTTGTTTTCGTCTAGTTTCAATACGTAAGTACCTGTTCTAATCTTTCACTAAAGGCATCGTATAATGGGCTTTTATGAGTGGTTCTCTCAGCGTGGCGAAAGAATTATTGTTTAGTGCAGTGGTCGCAAACTCAACGGTGCGATGCGGCCGTAGGCTTCGTGACGACCGACAACCTTTTTTAATTGTGTCAGCTGCTGTTCGTCCATAAATATTATTTTTAATAAAGTATAGCATAAAAATCTAATGAACTCAGTTACTAAAACATCTGCAAACATTACAGAATTTATTCAGGCTTATTTTATTTTATTGGGGACACTGACAATGACATTGACAATGGCAAACAAGAAAGTATATCTTAGAAATTTTATATATTGTCAATATCCTAAACACGACATGCAAAGTTCATCAATAATTCACACAAACATATTAAAGAATCCGAGTTAATTTTTTTTAAATAAAAACGTTTAAAGAAGACATAATTATACAAAACCTATACAAAGTTAACACATAGAAGCACATATATATGTAACAATAAAAAGTAATGAAATAAACCTATACTATAAACAACACATCAACAGCAATTATTCTCCTCTCCACTCAGAATCAAGAGCATTGTTTAAAAAAAAAAAAACTATTTTGTGTTACAGAAGATGTCAACAACTATGTTGGAGTTGCTGTGACTATTTAATTGTTAATACGACACATGCGAAACAATGGATTAAAATATATATTATGTTAGATTTACAGAACCCTATGTGAAATATATTTGGATTTCTTTGTGATTTAATATTGACGTCATATTTCAATTACATATTTTCAGCATTCTATTATGGTTTTTGAGATACATGGAAAAATAAAATAAAAATTTAGAATTTTTTTTTTTAACAGATTTTTAATTATCTCAATAGAGACGAAGTTGGAATATTTATTGTAGGAGAACCGGGAAATCAAGGCACCTACAGGGCTTACGACCTGTCATCGGCTGGTTTACGTGATCACTTTATGCGCTTGCGCATATGCAATAATAAAAATATTCGAAAAATTTAGAACTTGATATCCCCTGATCGGGAAGAAATTTCGAAATTCTGAGTGTAAAAGTTTTTAAGGCCTAAACTTTTTTATATTTCTGAAATTTTGGGCTCTGTGCATGAATCGGTTCAATCGGATCCGATCATGTGTGCATGTATGTGTATGTGAGGGTGTGTATGAGTGTGTGTATGAAGGTGTGTGTATGAATGTTTTTGGCTTGTTAACTGTTATTTGTTTATATATTATGTTGATGGAATGCTTTTTTGGCTCTAGCACTGTAAAAATAATATTGTAACATTAAACTGTTAATGAGCATAATGTTCTTAATGTTCTACTCCGAATTCTTAGTTATTTGTTTTTGTAAACTACATATATACATCATTTACATATATCCGACAGATTACAATAAATAAAGAAATGTATTTTGATTTACATATTTTTACATACATACATATACATATACCATCACGCCATGTCCCTCGCGGGGTAGGCAGAGAGAACAGAACGCAACACTATTCTATCTTGACATACATTCACCGCCTCGTCAACATTTATGCTACGTCTCATGCATGTTCTTCTATTGTTCAGACTTCTAACATTTCCTTCTTTCAGGATATCGTTCACATGGTCGTGCCATCCTTTTCTTGGGCGCCCCCGACCTCTTTTTCCATTCCTGTCAGCCTTATATATTTTTTTCGTCTAGTGTTCTTCATTCATTCTTTCCACGTGACCAAACCATCTAAGTGTGTTAACTTTCATTCTATTAACTATGTACATCTTTCTTCATCTTACATTCTTTCCTAGTGACCTCATTTCTAACTCTATCATACATCGTTCTATTACAAATTCTTCTTAACGATCTCATTTCCAGTACATTTATACATATTTTTAAGCTTCATTTTAGTAATTATTACTAATTTTGAACAATTTTAAGCAATTTCTAAAGATAAAGGTTGTTTTGAAAAATAAAAGAAAAATAAAACAGATGAAAAAATAAAAAAAATCATATTTTGTGTTGCTTGCAATATACGTTGGGGACCCCTGACTACCTACAACATTGTTTACACCACTAGTTGCAGTGCGATGATATGTTGGGGGTGTTTATTTGGGCTGCTTTTAATACAAATTCTAACGGTGCAACGGCAACAGGTGCAAGGAATAATGGGGTACCAAAAATAAGTAAAACATTCACTAAAAAAATGGAGTAGCGTGAAATCTGCCTGCGACCATAATATTCATCAATCTCGAACTAACGATGTCGTATACGTCATATTAACACTTTCGCACGATTTTGAATCATTCAAGATTTTGACGAGTAGTATAGGAGAAATAACATAAAATTTTCATAAAAAGGTTGATGATAGAATAGCTTGAATATCAATTGAAATTGCCCAAATACTAAATATACATACATACATACCATCACGCCATATCCCTCACGGGGTAGGCACAGAGAACCGAACGCCACTTACTTCTATCTTGACATACATTCATCGCCTCTTCAACATTCATACATCGTTTTATACATGTTCGTCTGTTTGTCATGTTTCTAACATTTCCGTCTTTCAAAATACCGTTCACATGGACGTGCCATCCCTTCCTTGGGCGGCCCCGACCTCTTATTCCTAAATAATGCCATCATATTTCAATACTAAATATCCAAAAATAATTCTGAGAAATAATATTCAATAATATACCTACACGCTATACAAACTGGTTCGAGGATTGTCTTTGCAATGCATCTTAATATAAGACAAATAAACATTTCTCTTTTATATTTAATTTTAGAGGAGAAAACTTGTTTTTATATTTCATTTGATTTGTGACTCAAGTCAAATATTATAATATTGTTATACCTATACTTACTGAGTATGTACGATGGTCCAGACCATTGAACAAACTTTAATGTTAAACTGCTACATGTCATAGCAAATTGACAACAACGGGTGTGCATATTATGATAATATAATAATGCTAGAATAATGTCAAAATTTACTTTATCGGTTTATGCTTTTATATTAAGATATATGTATGTATGTAACTATGTAAATATTGTAATTTGTTGTGTTGTGATGTCTGGTGTCCGCTCTAATATTTGTTTGTAAATGACACAATAATTATGTAAAACCGAAATGTTAAATATTTGGTTTGGTAAAATTGTAAACTGCTAGCCCTTGAACAGGGTTACCTAGTTGGGCAGCAGTAATCTTAATAATAGTCGTTTTTTATAAAGGTAAAGAAAAAGTTATATTTATGTGTTGAATTTTTATGTTGAATCATCGTTATCAGAAAGCAGGTAATACATAATATGTATAAACGTTGATGGAGCGTCGATTTCAAGAAGGGCTTTTTAACCTAGAGCACAAGGCGCTCAAAACCGTAGATCCGGACCTGGTTACTGTCATTTTTTGCGTTTGAAAATTTGTTTAAGACGAAAGGGCTCATTGTGTCACATTCTCTCACAAAAAGCAGACACTTCTTTTGAATACAGTAAAAAATGCTAAAAAGTATGTCAAACCTTAAAAAAATCTATATTGACTGTGCTACATATATTAGTGAAGACAATAAACATTCTGAAATTATGCGAATGTGATTTATAATCTAAACCTGAAAAGCATCTTCTGGAAAAGGTATGTCACGTTTGTTATATATTATTTCAATTTGTTTTGCTTTTATTTAGTTTTGATGTATATTAAACAATATTAGAAATGTTACAATAAATTAAATTAAGAAAGTAAATTCTAGTAGTAAAGTATAATAATAATAATAATAATAAATGTGTATTTTAGAAACCACCAGGTTAATAATATACATAAATTTTAAATTTTGTACATTATTTAGTAAGTTATTTTTTATATGTTTTTACATCAAAATAAATGTTTCTAATAGTACTACTAGTTGTATGAAAAATGATTCCTTGTCTGCTTTTTGTTTGTTATAGTCAATATTTTACTGTCATACTTTTAAGTACGTATGTTTAAAAAATGAATGAATAAAAAATGTTTGGTTTATTAAAATGTATACGTGAAAGATGTAGTTTATATATTTTATACAAATTATGTATTTTATATCACACATAATAGCTGACTTTAATTAAATATGTATTCGTACATTAAATTAAATTAAAATCATAATAATGGTGTATTGTAAAAAACTTAAAAAATAACTTAAAAATACCAGCAATGTAAAAAAATACATTTCCGGTATTTTTGTTATTATTTATATTTTAGTATCATACATACATTGTCAAATACCTACTTATATTAAAAAAAATGTATGAATGACAAATGTTTGGTTTGGTTTTAGAGACATGAGCTCTCTGGGAGGGATCTCACACTCAGGTCGTTTGGATCACAGAGTAACAACTCCCTACAGGAGTTGGACAGAGTCAACAAAATGGCTTACCATGACCGATGCTTTGGTGTGAGCGGTCCAATTAAGTGGAATACACTGACTCCAGATCTACGCGGTGCTCAAAGGAAGAGCATTGTCGCTAAAAAACTGAAAATAACGCTAAAACGCATTTTCGCTAAAAAAAATTGAAATATTTCGTAGTGCAACACATAACTAAACTATCAGCGCCCTTGGAACGATCTTGAATCATTAAACGGCGCTATATGAAATCAATTATTATTTTTTTTAATTATTTATTTAAGATTTGGTACACGGTTAATATACAATACACATATTGATGCTATTTTGTTTTAATGCTTTTTGTATTGATGTTTTATTTTTGTGTACCTATAGTCATAATATTGTTAATTTTTATATTTTGTATGTCTTTATGTAATTGAATCGCTCTTTATGTACCAACTCACTTTCTCAGCACAAGCGTTTTATGCTTTTTGGGAAAGAGAAAAAAAACAGTGTACGAATTCAAATAATTGTTGTATATTATATTGTTTTATTGAATAAATAAATAAAAAAAAACATTTACATAATATCAAAACAAAGAAACCGTGCACACAAAAATCCCACAAGGCAAAGCCTGTCTGTGGGTATACCTATTAAAAATATAGATAAAATTATTTTGTTAATAACATTAGATTACGATATAAAATAAAAATATAGCAAAAATAACTTATAGATATAAAATTATTATTTGTTCATTAAAATACATACTTGACAGAATTATTTTATATTTTTTATGTATATAATAATACATAATAGCTGATTTTGATATCTGTTTGTACATTCAATTAAATTAAAATAATTATAATGGTGTTTTCTAAAAAAAATCTTAAGTTTCCTTGTCGGTATTTTTTTGTCAATCTTTTGCTGTTATACTTTGTCAAGTACCTACGTATATGTACGTTTATAGTGTATATTAAATACTGTCATACTTTGTCAAGTACTGTCATACGTACGTACGTAGATTTAATATATGTTTGTACATTAATTTAAATTAAAACAATAGTAATGGTGTACCTATTGTAAAGAAATTCTATATTTTCCTTGCAATTTGTTTTTGTTAATACTTTACTGTCATACTTTGTTAAGTACATATTATGATAAATAAGTGTTTGGTTTATTGAAATACATAATTGACAAAATTAGTTTATATCTCCCTCTACACAAGCTATAGCTTTAAGAGGGAGGTGATATTGTATGTAAATTAATTAATGTATATAAACCATGTATTATTGTATATTATGTATATTATGTTTTAGATAGATACACACATCCTCCCTCTACACAAGCTATAGCTTTAAGAGGGAGGTGATATTGTATGTAAATTAATTAATGTATATAAACCATGTATTATTGTATATTATGTATAGTATGTTTTAGATAGGTACACACATCCTCCCTCTACACAAGCTATAGCTTTAAGAGGGAGGTGATATTGTATGTAAATTAATTAATGTATATAAACCATGTATTATTGTATATTATGTATATTATGTTTTAGATAGGTACACACATCCTCCCTCTACACAAGCTATAGCTTTAAGAGGGAGGTGATATTGTATGTAAATTAATTAATGTATATAAACCATGTATTATTGTATATTATGTATATTATGTTTTAGATAGGTACACACATCCTCCCTCTACACAAGCTATAGCTTTAAGAGGGAGGTGATATTGTATGTAAATTAATTAATGTATATAAACCATGTATTATTGTATATTATGTATAGTATGTTTTAGATAGGTACACACATCCTCCCTCTACACAAGCTATAGCTTTAAGAGGGAGGTGATATTGTATGTAAATAAATTAATGTATATAAACCATGTATTATTGTATATTATGTATAGTATGTTTTAGATAGGTACACACATCCTCCCTCTACACAAGCTATAGCTTTAAGAGGGAGGTGATATTGTATGTAAATTAATTAATGTATATAAACCATGTATTATTGTATATTATGTATAGTATGTTTTAGATAGGTACACACATCCTCCCTCTACACAAGCTATAGCTTTAAGAGGGAGGTGATATTGTATGTAAATTAATTAATGTATATAAACCATGTATTATTGTATATTATGTATATTATGTTTTAGATAGGTACACACATCCTCCCTCTACACAAGCTATAGCTTTAAGAGGGAGGTGATATTGTATGTAAATTAATTAATGTATATAAACCATGTATTATTGTATATTATGTATAGTATGTTTTAGATAGGTACACACATCCTCCCTCTACACAAGCTATAGCTTTAAGAGGGAGGTGATATTGTATGTAAATTAATTAATGTATATAAACCATGTATTATTGTATATTATGTATATTATGTTTTAGATAGGTACACACATCCTCCCTCTACACAAGCTATAGCTTTAAGAGGGAGGTGATATTGTATGTAAATTAATTAATGTATATAAACCATGTATTATTGTATATTATGTATATTATGTTTTAGATAGGTACACACATCCTCCCTCTACACAAGCTATAGCTTTAAGAGGGAGGTGATATTGTATGTAAATTAATTAATGTATATAAACCATGTATTATTGTATATTATGTATATTATGTTTTAGATAGGTACACACATCCTCCCTCTACACAAGCTATAGCTTTAAGAGGGAGGTGATATTGTATGTAAATTAATTAATGTATATAAACCATGTATTATTGTATATTATGTATAGTATGTTTTAGATAGGTACACACATCCTCCCTCTACACAAGCTATAGCTTTAAGAGGGAGGTGATATTGTATGTAAATTAATTAATGTATATAAACCATGTATTATTGTATATTATGTATATTATGTTTTAGATAGGTACACACATCCTCCCTCTACACAAGCTATAGCTTTAAGAGGGAGGTGATATTGTATGTAAATTAATTAATGTATATAAACCATGTATTATTGTATATTATGTATATTATGTTTTAGATAGGTACACACATCCTCCCTCTACACAAGCTATAGCTTTAAGAGGGAGGTGATATTGTATGTAAATTAATTAATGTATATAAACCATGTATTATTGTATATTATGTATAGTATGTTTTAGATAGGTACACACATCCTCCCTCTACACAAGCTATAGCTTTAAGAGGGAGGTGATATTGTATGTAAATTAATTAATGTATATAAACCATGTATTATTGTATATTATGTATAGTATGTTTTAGATAGGTACACACATCCTCCCTCTACACAAGCTATAGCTTTAAGAGGGAGGTGATATTGTATGTAAATTAATTAATGTATATAAACCATGTATTATTGTATATTATGTATATTATGTTTTTGAATAAAGAAAATAAATAAAATAAATAAATATTTTATGTAAATCATGATTTTTTTATCACATACTAGTGGACATTGATTTAATATGTGTTTGTACATGTATTTAAATTAAAGTAATAATAATTGTGTATTGTAAAGAAATTCTACAAATTTTCCTTGCCGGTTGTTTTTTATAAATGTTTTACTGTCATACTTAGTTAAGTAGGTACATATGATAATTAAATGTATGAATAATAAATGTTTGGTTTATTAAAATACATACTTGACAGAATTAGCTTATATATTTTAGGTAAATAATTATTTTTTTATCATCTACTAGCGGACTTTGATTTAATGTATGTATGTACATTAATTTTTATTGAAATAATAGTAATGTTGCTAGAAATATAAAATTATTATTGTTGTAAATGAGCATTTCAGGGATAGTACGAATAACTTTGTTTTGATTTAAGAAATCGAAGTCATATTAATTTGACTAAAGTGGAGGATGTTGATGTATCTTAGAAGATTCTTTGCTAAAGCTACAAAACAATGATTATTGTAGAATAAAATGTTTTGTATATAGACGCTAAAAAGATAATATTGTTCAGCATGCATTTTTATCAGTTTCACATAAATATTAATTTTCTGCAACTTCTTTCTTGTACAATTTATTGAAATATTTTTATTTTAAATTAATTGAGGAAAGATTAATATTGTGTACCTTCATCTCTCAAATTAATAATTATAATGTATACAATTTTATGAAGCTCAATTTTATAAATTACAATTTTTGTGTTTGGCGTTTCACTCTACACCAATCCTGATCACATACATCTATATACTGTACTAAATTTTTAAGAAAACTAATATCATTTTTTTACATTTTAATTTCACAAGTCACGTCTTCCGTTTATAGAAACTTGGGTTGGCAGAAACCCACTTACAAACACCTTAAAAGTTAAAAAAAATTATGTCTTACAAAGTTAGAAATTGTTATGTCCAATGATAAATTGGTCAATAATAATAGGTACATGAAATACGAGTCCTAATTTCAGAAAAAAAAATTGAGTTCAGTTCTCTATAAATTTACAGGTAGATGAGATATACGCTAATTCATTTCGACCTCTACACATGCTGAGGTCGACGTGAAGTATTTTCACAAATGTTATTTTTTAGCAGATAATTTGTTGATCATTATTATATTAATAGTCCTTAGAATTTTTCTAAAAATTAATTAAATAAACAATTTTATAATGGGATTTTGAAAATATTATCTTTTTACGAATCCTTTTGACAAAAAAGGAAGAAATTAAATAACAATAAAATAAATTTACATGAAATTCGGTATTTTCTAAAAAAAAAACATTTCAACTTCGCCATGAAAAGATGTATACCAAACCCTTAAAAAAAGATTTGAGGAATAATAAAATGTATACTAAGAGAAAGCAAAGCAAATAAGAAATACATAAACAAAAATCAAACAAAACATTAAATAAAAACAATCAATGAAATAAAAAAATAAAGAAATAGTTATTCATATTAAGAAAAAAACTTATTATTAATCATAAATAACACATTTGAGATATTCTATTAGTCATATATTCAGCACTAATCACCATATAAAATTAGAAAAAATCAAACAATTTGATAACACCTTGCTGGAACAAAAATTAAAAACCATGTACATATAAAATATTTTTAGAAATAATGAATTTTTTCCAGCTGAAGTTGTAATATAGGTGCAAAAAGCGAAACAAAATAATATATAAGTAGAAAAACACAAATTAATTTAACAACGGATAGATTCAGAGTGCACATAACATATAAAAATTAAATATACGCATGCAGTAAAGCCATTGTTTTAAAGCTGCTGTATAAGATGGAACAAGCTTAGGTCAATGTAGAGCACAGAAGACATGATTGATGGAATTTATATTCCTAGACACCGATGTGTGGTCTCATATATATTGTGATTTAAATATGTGAGTATAAATTCCGACAAAAAATATTTTTTGTCGGAATTTATATCACATATAGTATGAAAAAAATATGTAGTTATGGATTCCGTCAAAAAATATTTTTTCAGTAAATGACCTATGAATGTGTCTATCAATTTTTTTACCGCTCGTCAAAAATCTCGTGGGACTAAGTTGGCCACAGAAGAAATGATTGACGGAAATTTTCGTTCTATGCACCGATGTATGGTATCACATATAATAAGAAAAAAACATGTAGTTATGGATTCCGACAAAAAATACTTTTTCAGTAAATGACCTATGAATGTGTCTATAAATTTTTTTACCGCTGGTCAAAAATCTCGTGGGACTAGGTTGGCCACAGAAGAAATGATTGACGGAAATTTTCGTTCTATGCACCGATGTATGGTATCACATATAGTATGAAAAAAATATGTAGTTATGGATTCCGACAAAAAATATTTTTTCAGTTAATGACTTATGAATGTGTCTATCAATTTTTTTACCGCTAGTCAAAAATCTCGTGGGACTAGGTTGGCCACAGAAGAAATGATTGACGGAAATTTTCGTTCTATGCACCGATGTATGGTATCACATATAGTATGAAAAAAATATGTAGTTATGGATTCCGACAAAAAATATTTTTTCAGTTAATGACTTATGAATGTGTCTATCAATTTTTTTACCGCTCGTCAAAAATCTCGTGGGACTAGGTTGGCCACAGAAGAAATGATTGATGGATATTTTCACTTCTATGCACCGATGTATGGTATCACATATAGTATGAAAAAAATATGTATTTATGGATTCCGACAAAAAATACTTTTTCAGTAAATGACCTATGAATGTGTCTATCAATTTTTTTACCGCTCGTCAAAAATCTCGTGGGACTAGGTTGGCCACAGAAGAAATGATTGACGGAAATTTTCGTTCTATTCACCGATGTATGGTATCACATATAGTATGAAAAAAATATGTAGTTATGGATTCCGACAAAAAATATTTTTACAGTAAATGACCTATGCATATATCTATCAATTTTTTAACCGCTCGTCAAAAATCTCGTGGAACTAAGTTGGCCACAGAAGATATGATTGACGGAAATTTTCGTTCTATGCATTGATGTATGGTATTACATATAGTATGAAAAAAATATGTAGTTATGGATTCCGACAAAAAATATTTTTACAGTAAATGACCTATGAATGTATCTATCAATTTTTTAACCGATCGTCAAAAATCTTGTGGGACTAAGTTGGCCACAGAAGAAATGATTGACGGAATTTTTCGTTCTGTGCACCGATGTATGGTATCACATTTAGTATGAAAAAAAATGTAGTTATGGATTCCGACAAAAAATATTTTTTCAGTAAATGACCTATGAATGTATCTATCAATTTTTTAACCGTTCGTCATAAATCTCGTGGGACTAAGTTGGCCACAGAAGAAATGATTGACGGAAATTTTTTTCATATTCACCGATGTATGGTATCATATATAGTATGAAAAAAATATGTAGTTAAAGATTCCGACAAAAAATATTTTTTCAGTAAATGACCTATGAATGTATCTATCAATTTTTTAACCGCTCGTCAAAAATCTCGTGGGACTAAGTTGGCCACAGAAGATATGATTGACGGAAATTTTCGTTCTATGCACTGATGTATGGTATTACATATAGTATGAAAAAAATATGTAGTTATGGATTCCGACAAAAAATATTTTTACAGTAAATGACCTATGAATGTATCTATCAATTTTTTAACCGATCGTCCAAAATCTTGTGGGACTAAGTTGGCCACAGAAGAAATGATTGACGGAATTTTTCGTTCTGTGCACCGATGTATGGTATCACATTTAGTATGAAAAAAAAATGTAGTTATGGATTCCGACAAAAAATATTTTTTCAGTAAATGACCTATGAATGTATCTATCAATTTTTTAACCGCTCGTCAAAAATCTCGTGGGACTAAGTTGGCCACAGAAGAAATGATTGACGGAAATTTTTTTCATATTCATCGATGTATGGTATCATATATAGTATGAAAAAAATATGTAGTTATAGATTCCGACAAAAAATATTTTTTCAGTAAATGACCTATGAATGTATCTATCAATTTTTTAACCGCTCGTCAAAAATCTCGTGGGACTAAGTTGGCCACAGAAGAAATGATTGAGGGAAATTTTCGTTCTATTCACCGATGTATGGTATCACATATAGTATGAAAAAAATATGTAGTTATGGATTCCGACAAAAAATATTTTTACAGTAAATGAACTATGCATATATCTATCAATTTTTTAACCGCTTGTCAAAAATCTCGTGGGACTAAGTTGGCCACAGAAGAAATGATTGACGGAATTTTTCGTTCTATGCACCGATGTATGGTATCACATATAGTATGAAAAAAATATGTAGTTATGGATTCCGACAAAAAATATTTTTACAGTAAATGACCTATAAATGTATCTATCAATTTTTTAACCGCTCGTCAAAAATCTTGTGGAACTAAGTTGGCCACAGAAGAAATGATTGACGGAATTTTTCGTTCTATGCACCGATGTATGGTATCACATTTAGTATGAAAAAAATATGTTGTTATGGATTCCGACAAAAAATATTTTTACAGTAAATGACCTATGCATATATCTATCAATTTTTTAACCGCTCGTTGAAAATCTTGTGGGACTAAGTTGGCCACAGAAGAAATGATTGACGGAATTTTTCGTTCTATGCACCGATGTATGGTATCACATATAGTATGAAAAAAATATGTAGTTATGGATTCCGACAAAAAATATTTTTACAGTAAATGACCTATAAATGTATCTATCAATTTTTTAACCGCTCGTCAAAAATCTTGTGGAACTAAGTTGGCCACAGAAGAAATGATTGACGGAATTTTTCGTTCTATGCACCGATGTATGGTATCACATTTAGTATGAAAAAAATATGTTGTTATGGATTCCGACAAAAAATATTTTTACAGTAAATGACCTATGCATATATCTATCAATTTTTTAACCGCTCGTCAAAAATCTCGTGGGACTAAGTTGGCCACAGAAGAAATGATTGACGGAATTTATCGTTCTATGCACCGATGTATGGTATCACATATAGTATGAAAAAAATATGTAGTTATGGATTCCGACAAAAAATATTTTTACAGTAAATGACCTATAAATGTATCTATCAATTTTGTAACCGCTCGTCAAAAATCTTGTGGGACTAAGTTGGCCACAGAAGAAATGATTGACGGAATTTTTCGTTCTATTCACCGATGTATGGTATCACATATAGTATGAAAAAAATATGTAGTTATGGATTCCGACAAAAAATATTTTTACAGTAAATGAACTATGCATATATCTATCAATTTTCTAACCGCTCGTCAAAAATCTCGTGGGACTAAGTTGGCCACAGAAGAAATGATTGACGGAAATTTTCGTTCTATTCACCGATGTATGGTATCACATATAGTATGAAAAAAATATGTAGTTATGGATTCCGACAAAAAATATTTTTTCAGTAAATGACCTATGAATGTATCTATCAATTTTTTAACCGCTCGTCAAAAATCTCGTGGGACTAAGTTGGCCACAGAAGAAATGATTGACGGAAATTTTCGTTCTATTCACCGATGTATGGTATCACATATAGTATGAAAAAAATATGTAGTTATAGATTCCGACAAAAAATATTTTTACAGTAAATGAACTATGCATATATCTATCAATTTTCTAACCGCTCGTCAAAAATCTCGTGGGACTAAGTTGGCCACAGAAGAAATGATTGACGGAAATTTTCGTTCTATGCACCGATGTATGGTATCACATATAGTATGAAAAAAATATGTAGTTATGGATTCCGACAAAAAATATTTTTACAGTAAATGACCTATGCATATATCTATCAATTTTTTAACCGCTCGTCAAAAATCTTGTGGGACTAAGTTGGCCACAGAAGAAATGATTGACGGAATTTTTCGTTCTATGCACCGATGTATGGTATCACATTTAGTATGAAAAAAAAATGTAGTTATGGATTCCGACAAAAAATATTTTTACAGTAAATGACCTATGAATGTATCTATCAATTTTTTTACCGCTCGTCAAAAATCTTGTGGGACTAAGTTGGCCACAGAAGAAATGATTGACGGAAATTTTCGTTCTATGCACCGATATATGGTATCACATATAGTATGAAAAAAATATGTAGTTATGGATTTCGACAAAAAATATTTTTACAGTAAATGACCTATAAATGTATCTATCAATTTTGTAACCGCTCGTCAAAAATCTTGTGGGACTAAGTTGGCCACAGAAGAAATGATTGACGGAATTTTTCGTTCTATGCACCGATGTATGGTATCACATATAGTATGAAAAAAATATGTAGTTATGGATTCCGACAAAAAATATTTTTACAGTAAATGAACTATGCATATATCTATCAATTTTTTAACCGCTCGTCAAAAATCTCGTGGGACTAAGTTGGCCACAGAAGAAATGATTGACGGAATTTTTCCTTCTATGCACCGATGTATGGTATCACATATAGTATGAAAAAAATATGTAGTTATGGATTCCGACAAAAAATATTTTTACAGTAAATGACCTATGCATATATCTATCAATTTTTTAACCGCTCGTCAAAAATCTCGTGGGACTAAGTTGGCCACAGAAGAAATGATTGACGGAATTTTTCGTTCTATGCACCGATGTATGGTATCACATATAGTATGAAAAAAATATGTAGTTATGGATTCCGACAAAAAGTATTTTTACAGTAAATGACCTATAAATGTATCTATCAATTTTTTAACCGCTCGTCAAAAATCTTGTGGGACTAAGTTGGCCACAGAAGAAATGATTGACGGAATTTTTCGTTCTATTCACCGATGTATGGTATCACATATAGTATGAAAAAAATATGTAGTTATGGATTCCGACAAAAAATATTTTTACAGTAAATGAACTATGCATATATCTATCAATTTTCTAACCGCTCGTCAAAAATCTCGTGGGACTAAGTTGGCCACAGAAGAAATGATTGACGGAAATTTTCGTTCTATTCACCGATGTATGGTATCACATATAGTATGAAAAAAATATGTAGTTATGGATTCCGACAAAAAATATTTTTACAGCAAATGACCTATGCATATATCTATCAATTTTTTAACCGCTCGTCAAAAATCTTGTGGGACTAAGTTGGCCACAGAAGAAATGATTGACGGAATTTTTCGTTCTATGCACCGATGTATGGTATCACATATAGTATGAAAGAAATATGTAGTTATGGATTCCGACAAAAAATATTTTTACAGTAAATGACCTATAAATGTATCTATCAATTTTTTAACCGCTCGTCAAAAATCTTGTGGGACTAAGTTGGCCACAGAAGAAATGATTGACGGAATTTTTCGTTCTATGCACCGATGTATGGTATCACATTTAGTATGAAAAAAAAATGTAGTTATGGATTCCGACAAAAAATATTTTTTCAGTAAATGATCTATGAATGTATCTATCAATTTTTTAACCGCTCGTCAAAAATCTCGAGGGACTAAGTTGGCCACAGAAGAAATGATTGACGGAAATTTTTTTCATATTCACCGATGTATGGTATCATATATAGTATGAAAAAAAAATGTAGTTATGGATTCCGACAAAAAATATTTTTTCAGTAAATGACCTATGAATGTATCTATCAATTTTTTAACCGCTCGTCAAAAATCTCGTGGGACTAAGTTGGCCACAGAAGAAATGATTGACGGAAATTTTCGTTCTATTCACCGATGTATGGTATCACATATAGTATGAAAAAAATATGTAGTTATAGATTCCGACAAAAAATATTTTTACAGTAAATGAACTATGCATATATCTATCAATTTTCTAACCGCTCGTCAAAAATCTCGTGGGACTAAGTTGGCCACAGAAGAAATGATTGACGGAAATTTTCGTTCTATGCACCGATGTATGGTATCACATATAGTATGAAAAAAATATGTAGTTATGGATTCCGACAAAAAATATTTTTACAGTAAATGACCTATGCATATATCTATCAATTTTTTAACCGCTCGTCAAAAATCTTGTGGGACTAAGTTGGCCACAGAAGAAATGATTGACGGAATTTTTCGTTCTATGCACCGATGTATGGTATCACATTTAGTATGAAAAAAAAATGTAGTTATGGATTCCGACAAAAAATATTTTTACAGTAAATGACCTATGAATGTATCTATCAATTTTTTTACCGCTCGTCAAAAATCTTGTGGGACTAAGTTGGCCACAGAAGAAATGATTGACGGAAATTTTCGTTCTATGCACCGATATATGGTATCACATATAGTATGAAAAAAATATGTAGTTATGGATTCCGACAAAAAATATTTTTACAGTAAATGACCTATAAATGTATCTATCAATTTTGTAACCGCTCGTCAAAAATCTTGTGGGACTAAGTTGGCCACAGAAGAAATGATTGACGGAATTTTTCGTTCTAAGCACCGATGTATGGTATCACATATAGTATGAAAAAAATATGTAGTTATGGATTCCGACAAAAAATATTTTTACAGTAAATGACCTATGCATATATCTATCAATTTTTTAACCGCTCGTCAAAAATCTCGTGTGACTAAGTTGGCCACAGAAGAAATGATTGACGGAATTTTTCCTTCTATGCACCGATGTATGGTATCACATATAGTATGAAAAAAATATGTAGTTATGGATTCCGACAAAAAATATTTTTACAGTAAATGACCTATGCATATATCTATCAATTTTTTAACCGCTCGTCAAAAATCTCGTGGGACTAAGTTGGCCACAGAAGAAATGATTGACGGAATTTTTCGTTCTATGCACCGATGTATGGTATCACATATAGTATGAAAAAAATATGTGGTTATGGATTTCGACAAAAAATATTTTTACAGTAAATGACCTATAAATGTATCTATCAATTTTGTAACCGCTCGTCAAAAATCTTGTGGGACTAAGTTGGCCACAGAAGAAATGATTGACGGAATTTTTCGTTCTATGCACCGATGTATGGTATCACATATAGTATGAAAAAAATATGTAGTTATGGATTCCGACAAAAAATATTTTTACAGTAAATGAACTATGCATATATCTATCAATTTTTTAACCGCTCGTCAAAAATCTCGTGGGACTAAGTTGGCCACAGAAGAAATGATTGACGGAATTTTTCCTTCTATGCACCGATGTATGGTATCACATATAGTATGAAAAAAATATGTAGTTATGGATTCCGACAAAAAATATTTTTACAGTAAATGACCTATGCATATATCTATCAATTTTTTAACCGCTCGTCAAAAATCTCGTGGGACTAAGTTGGCCACAGAAGAAATGATTGACGGAATTTTTCGTTCTATGCACCGATGTATGGTATCACATATAGTATGAAAAAAATATGTAGTTATGGATTCCGACAAAAAGTATTTTTACAGTAAATGACCTATAAATGTATCTATCAATTTTTTAACCGCTCGTCAAAAATCTTGTGGGACTAAGTTGGCCACAGAAGAAATGATTGACGGAATTTTTCGTTCTATTCACCGATGTATGGTATCACATATAGTATGAAAAAAATATGTAGTTATGGATTCCGACAAAAAATATTTTTACAGTAAATGAACTATGCATATATCTATCAATTTTCTAACCGCTCGTCAAAAATCTCGTGGGACTAAGTTGGCCACAGAAGAAATGATTGACGGAAATTTTCGTTCTATGCACCGATGTATGGTATCACATATAGTATGAAAAAAATATGTAGTTATGGATTCCGACAAAAAATATTTTTACAGTAAATGACCTATGCATATATCTATCAATTTTTTAACCGCTCGTCAAAAATCTCGTGGGACTAAGTTGGCCACAGAAGAAATGATTGACGGAATTTATCGTTCTATGCACCGATGTATGGTATCACATTTAGTATGAAAAAAATATGTTGTTATGGATTCCGACAAAAAATATTTTTACAGTAAATGACCTATGCATATATCTATCAATTTTTTAACCGCTCGTCAAAAATCTCGTGGGACTAAGTTGGCCACAGAAGAAATGATTGACGGAATTTATCGTTCTATGCACCGATGTATGGTATCACATATAGTATGAAAAAAATATGTAGTTATGGATTCCGACAAAAAATATTTTTACAGTAAATGACCTATAAATGTATCTATCAATTTTGTAACCGCTCGTCAAAAATCTTGTGGGACTAAGTTGGCCACAGAAGAAATGATTGACGGAATTTTTCGTTCTATGCACCGATGTATGGTATCACATATAGTATGAAAAAAATATGTAGTTATGGATTCCGACAAAAAATATTTTTACAGTAAATGACCTATAAATGTATCTATCAATTTTTTAACCGCTCGTCAAAAATCTTGTGGGACTAAGTTGGCCACAGAAGAAATGATTGACGGAATTTTTCGTTCTATGCACCGATGTATGGTATCACATTTAGTATGAAAAAAAAATGTAGTTATGGATTCCGACAAAAAATATTTTTTCAGTAAATGATCTATGAATGTATCTATCAATTTTTTAACCGCTCGTCAAAAATCTCGAGGGACTAAGTTGGCCACAGAAGAAATGATTGACGGAAATTTTTTTCATATTCACCGATGTATGGTATCATATATAGTATGAAAAAAAAATGTAGTTATGGATTCCGACAAAAAATATTTTTTCAGTAAATGACCTATGAATGTATCTATCAATTTTTTAACCGCTCGTCAAAAATCTCGTGGGACTAAGTTGGCCACAGAAGAAATGATTGACGGAAATTTTCGTTCTATTCACCGATGTATGGTATCACATATAGTATGAAAAAAATATGTAGTTATAGATTCCGACAAAAAATATTTTTACAGTAAATGAACTATGCATATATCTATCAATTTTCTAACCGCTCGTCAAAAATCTCGTGGGACTAAGTTGGCCACAGAAGAAATGATTGACGGAAATTTTCGTTCTATGCACCGATGTATGGTATCACATATAGTATGAAAAAAATATGTAGTTATGGATTCCGACAAAAAATATTTTTACAGTAAATGACCTATGCATATATCTATCAATTTTTTAACCGCTCGTCAAAAATCTTGTGGGACTAAGTTGGCCACAGAAGAAATGATTGACGGAATTTTTCGTTCTATGCACCGATGTACGGTATCACATTTAGTATGAAAAAAAAATGTAGTTATGGATTCCGACAAAAAATATTTTTACAGTAAATGACCTATGAATGTATCTATCAATTTTTTTACCGCTCGTCAAAAATCTTGTGGGACTAAGTTGGCCACAGAAGAAATGATTGACGGAAATTTTCGTTCTATGAACCGATATATGGTATCACATATAGTATGAAAAAAATATGTAGTTATGGATTCCGACAAAAAATATTTTTACAGTAAATGACCTATAAATGTATCTATCAATTTTGTAACCGCTCGTCAAAAATCTTGTGGGACTAAGTTGGCCACAGAAGAAATGATTGACGGAATTTTTCGTTCTAAGCACCGATGTATGGTATCACATATAGTATGAAAAAAATATGTAGTTATGGATTCCGACAAAAAATATTTTTACAGTAAATGACCTATGCATATATCTATCAATTTTTTAACCGCTCGTCAAAAATCTCGTGGGACTAAGTTGGCCACAGAAGAAATGATTGACGGAATTTTTCGTTCTATGCACCGATGTATGGTATCACATATAGTATGAAAAAAATATGTAGTTATGGATTCCGACAAAAAGTATTTTTACAGTAAATGACCTATAAATGTATCTATCAATTTTTTAACCGCTCGTCAAAAATCTTGTGGGACTAAGTTGGCCACAGAAGAAATGATTGACGGAATTTTTCGTTCTATTCACCGATGTATGGTATCACATATAGTATGAAAAAAATATGTAGTTATGGATTCCGACAAAAAATATTTTTACAGTAAATGAACTATGCATATATCTATCAATTTTCTAACCGCTCGTCAAAAATCTCGTGGGACTAAGTTGGCCACAGAAGAAATGATTGACGGAAATTTTCGTTCTATGCACCGATGTATGGTATCACATATAGTATGAAAAAAATATGTAGTTATGGATTCCGACAAAAAATATTTTTACAGTAAATGACCTATGCATATATCTATCAATTTTTTAACCGCTCGTCAAAAATCTCGTGGGACTAAGTTGGCCACAGAAGAAATGATTGACGGAATTTATCGTTCTATGCACCGATGTATGGTATCACATTTAGTATGAAAAAAATATGTTGTTATGGATTCCGACAAAAAATATTTTTACAGTAAATGACCTATGCATATATCTATCAATTTTTTAACCGCTCGTCAAAAATCTCGTGGGACTAAGTTGGCCACAGAAGAAATGATTGACGGAATTTATCGTTCTATGCACCGATGTATGGTATCACATATAGTATGAAAAAAATATGTAGTTATGGATTCCGACAAAAAATATTTTTACAGTAAATGACCTATAAATGTATCTTTCAATTTTGTAACCGCTCGTCAAAAATCTTGTGGGACTAAGTTGGCCACAGAAGAAATGATTGACGGAATTTTTCGTTCTATTCACCGATGTATGGTATCACATATAGTATGAAAAAAATATGTAGTTATGGATTCCGACAAAAAATATTTTTACAGTAAATGAACTATGCATATATCTATCAATTTTCTAACCGCTCGTCAAAAATCTCGTGGGACTAAGTTGGCCACAGAAGAAATGATTGACGGAAATTTTCGTTCTATTCACCGATGTATGGTATCACATATAGTATGAAAAAAATATGTAGTTATGGATTCCGACAAAAAATATTTTTTCAGTAAATGACCTATGAATGTATCTATCAATTTTTTAACCGCTCGTCAAAAATCTCGTGGGACTAAGTTGGCCACAGAAGAAATGATTGACGGAAATTTTCGTTCTATTCACCGATGTATGGTATCACATATAGTATGAAAAAAATATGTAGTTATAGATTCCGACAAAAAATATTTTTACAGTAAATGAACTATGCATATATCTATCAATTTTCTAACCGCTCGTCAAAAATCTCGTGGGACTAAGTTGGCCACAGAAGAAATGATTGACGGAAATTTTCGTTCTATGCACCGATGTATGGTATCACATATAGTATGAAAAAAATATGTAGTTATGGATTCCGACAAAAAATATTTTTACAGTAAATGACCTATGCATATATCTATCAATTTTTTAACCGCTCGTCAAAAATCTTGTGGGACTAAGTTGGCCACAGAAGAAATGATTGACGGAATTTTTCGTTCTATGCACCGATGTATGGTATCACATTTAGTATGAAAAAAAAATGTAGTTATGGATTCCGACAAAAAATATTTTTACAGTAAATGACCTATGAATGTATCTATCAATTTTTTTACCGCTCGTCAAAAATCTTGTGGGACTAAGTTGGCCACAGAAGAAATGATTGACGGAAATTTTCGTTCTATGCACCGATATATGGTATCACATATAGTATGAAAAAAATATGTAGTTATGGATTTCGACAAAAAATATTTTTACAGTAAATGACCTATAAATGTATCTATCAATTTTGTAACCGCTCGTCAAAAATCTTGTGGGACTAAGTTGGCCACAGAAGAAATGATTGACGGAATTTTTCGTTCTATGCACCGATGTATGGTATCACATATAGTATGAAAAAAATATGTAGTTATGGATTCCGACAAAAAATATTTTTACAGTAAATGAACTATGCATATATCTATCAATTTTTTAACCGCTCGTCAAAAATCTCGTGGGACTAAGTTGGCCACAGAAGAAATGATTGACGGAATTTTTCCTTCTATGCACCGATGTATGGTATCACATATAGTATGAAAAAAATATGTAGTTATGGATTCCGACAAAAAATATTTTTACAGTAAATGACCTATGCATATATCTATCAATTTTTTAACCGCTCGTCAAAAATCTCGTGGGACTAAGTTGGCCACAGAAGAAATGATTGACGGAATTTTTCGTTCTATGCACCGATGTATGGTATCACATATAGTATGAAAAAAATATGTAGTTATGGATTCCGACAAAAAGTATTTTTACAGTAAATGACCTATAAATGTATCTATCAATTTTTTAACCGCTCGTCAAAAATCTTGTGGGACTAAGTTGGCCACAGAAGAAATGATTGACGGAATTTTTCGTTCTATTCACCGATGTATGGTATCACATATAGTATGAAAAAAATATGTAGTTATGGATTCCGACAAAAAATATTTTTACAGTAAATGAACTATGCATATATCTATCAATTTTCTAACCGCTCGTCAAAAATCTCGTGGGACTAAGTTGGCCACAGAAGAAATGATTGACGGAAATTTTCGTTCTATTCACCGATGTATGGTATCACATATAGTATGAAAAAAATATGTAGTTATGGATTCCGACAAAAAATATTTTTACAGCAAATGACCTATGCATATATCTATCAATTTTTTAACCGCTCGTCAAAAATCTTGTGGGACTAAGTTGGCCACAGAAGAAATGATTGACGGAATTTTTCGTTCTATGCACCGATGTATGGTATCACATATAGTATGAAAAAAATATGTAGTTATGGATTCCGACAAAAAATATTTTTACAGTAAATGACCTATAAATGTATCTATCAATTTTTTAACCGCTCGTCAAAAATCTTGTGGGACTAAGTTGGCCACAGAAGAAATGATTGACGGAATTTTTCGTTCTATGCACCGATGTATGGTATCACATTTAGTATGAAAAAAAAATGTAGTTATGGATTCCGACAAAAAATATTTTTTCAGTAAATGATCTATGAATGTATCTATCAATTTTTTAACCGCTCGTCAAAAATCTCGAGGGACTAAGTTGGCCACAGAAGAAATGATTGACGGAAATTTTTTTCATATTCACCGATGTATGGTATCATATATAGTATGAAAAAAAAATGTAGTTATGGATTCCGACAAAAAATATTTTTTCAGTAAATGACCTATGAATGTATCTATCAATTTTTTAACCGCTCGTCAAAAATCTCGTGGGACTAAGTTGGCCACAGAAGAAATGATTGACGGAAATTTTCGTTCTATTCACCGATGTATGGTATCACATATAGTATGAAAAAAATATGTAGTTATAGATTCCGACAAAAAATATTTTTACAGTAAATGAACTATGCATATATCTATCAATTTTCTAACCGCTCGTCAAAAATCTCGTGGGACTAAGTTGGCCACAGAAGAAATGATTGACGGAAATTTTCGTTCTATGCACCGATGTATGGTATCACATATAGTATGAAAAAAATATGTAGTTATGGATTCCGACAAAAAATATTTTTACAGTAAATGACCTATGCATATATCTATCAATTTTTTAACCGCTCGTCAAAAATCTCGTGGGACTAAGTTGGCCACAGAAGAAATGATTGACGGAATTTTTCGTTCTATGCACCGATGTATGGTATCACATATAGTATGAAAAAAATATGTGGTTATGGATTTCGACAAAAAATATTTTTACAGTAAATGACCTATAAATGTATCTATCAATTTTGTAACCGCTCGTCAAAAATCTTGTGGGACTAAGTTGGCCACAGAAGAAATGATTGACGGAATTTTTCGTTCTATGCACCGATGTATGGTATCACATATAGTATGAAAAAAATATGTAGTTATGGATTCCGACAAAAAATATTTTTACAGTAAATGAACTATGCATATATCTATCAATTTTTTAACCGCTCGTCAAAAATCTCGTGGGACTAAGTTGGCCACAGAAGAAATGATTGACGGAATTTTTCCTTCTATGCACCGATGTATGGTATCACATATAGTATGAAAAAAATATGTAGTTATGGATTCCGACAAAAAATATTTTTACAGTAAATGACCTATGCATATATCTATCAATTTTTTAACCGCTCGTCAAAAATCTCGTGGGACTAAGTTGGCCACAGAAGAAATGATTGACGGAATTTTTCGTTCTATGCACCGATGTATGGTATCACATATAGTATGAAAAAAATATGTAGTTATGGATTCCGACAAAAAGTATTTTTACAGTAAATGACCTATAAATGTATCTATCAATTTTTTAACCGCTCGTCAAAAATCTTGTGGGACTAAGTTGGCCACAGAAGAAATGATTGACGGAATTTTTCGTTCTATTCACCGATGTATGGTATCACATATAGTATGAAAAAAATATGTAGTTATGGATTCCGACAAAAAATATTTTTACAGTAAATGAACTATGCATATATCTATCAATTTTCTAACCGCTCGTCAAAAATCTCGTGGGACTAAGTTGGCCACAGAAGAAATGATTGACGGAAATTTTCGTTCTATGCACCGATGTATGGTATCACATATAGTATGAAAAAAATATGTAGTTATGGATTCCGACAAAAAATATTTTTACAGTAAATGACCTATGCATATATCTATCAATTTTTTAACCGCTCGTCAAAAATCTCGTGGGACTAAGTTGGCCACAGAAGAAATGATTGACGGAATTTATCGTTCTATGCACCGATGTATGGTATCACATTTAGTATGAAAAAAATATGTTGTTATGGATTCCGACAAAAAATATTTTTACAGTAAATGACCTATGCATATATCTATCAATTTTTTAACCGCTCGTCAAAAATCTCGTGGGACTAAGTTGGCCACAGAAGAAATGATTGACGGAATTTATCGTTCTATGCACCGATGTATGGTATCACATATAGTATGAAAAAAATATGTAGTTATGGATTCCGACAAAAAATATTTTTACAGTAAATGACCTATAAATGTATCTATCAATTTTGTAACCGCTCGTCAAAAATCTTGTGGGACTAAGTTGGCCACAGAAGAAATGATTGACGGAATTTTTCGTTCTATTCACCGATGTATGGTATCACATATAGTATGAAAAAAATATGTAGTTATGGATTCCGACAAAAAATATTTTTACAGTAAATGAACTATGCATATATCTATCAATTTTCTAACCGCTCGTCAAAAATCTCGTGGGACTAAGTTGGCCACAGAAGAAATGATTGACGGAAATTTTCGTTCTATTCACCGATGTATGGTATCACATATAGTATGAAAAAAATATGTAGTTATGGATTCCGACAAAAAATATTTTTTCAGTAAATGACCTATGAATGTATCTATCAATTTTTTAACCGCTCGTCAAAAATCTCGTGGGACTAAGTAGGCCACAGAAGAAATGATTGACGGAAATTTTCGTTCTATTCACCGATGTATGGTATCACATATAGTATGAAAAAAATATGTAGTTATAGATTCCGACAAAAAATATTTTTACAGTAAATGAACTATGCATATATCTATCAATTTTCTAACCGCTCGTCAAAAATCTCGTGGGACTAAGTTGGCCACAGAAGAAATGATTGACGGAAATTTTCGTTCTATGCACCGATGTATGGTATCACATATAGTATGAAAAAAATATGTAGTTATGGATTCCGACAAAAAATATTTTTACAGTAAATGACCTATGCATATATCTATCAATTTTTTAACCGCTCGTCAAAAATCTTGTGGGACTAAGTTGGCCACAGAAGAAATGATTGACGGAATTTTTCGTTCTATGCACCGATGTATGGTATCACATTTAGTATGAAAAAAAAATGTAGTTATGGATTCCGACAAAAAATATTTTTACAGTAAATGACCTATGAATGTATCTATCAATTTTTTTACCGCTCGTCAAAAATCTTGTGGGACTAAGTTGGCCACAGAAGAAATGATTGACGGAAATTTTCGTTCTATGCACCGATATATGGTATCACATATAGTATGAAAAAAATATGTAGTTATGGATTTCGACAAAAAATATTTTTACAGTAAATGACCTATAAATGTATCTATCAATTTTGTAACCGCTCGTCAAAAATCTTGTGGGACTAAGTTGGCCACAGAAGAAATGATTGACGGAATTTTTCGTTCTATGCACCGATGTATGGTATCACATATAGTATGAAAAAAATATGTAGTTATGGATTCCGACAAAAAATATTTTTACAGTAAATGAACTATGCATATATCTATCAATTTTTTAACCGCTCGTCAAAAATCTCGTGGGACTAAGTTGGCCACAGAAGAAATGATTGACGGAATTTTTCCTTCTATGCACCGATGTATGGTATCACATATAGTATGAAAAAAATATGTAGTTATGGATTCCGACAAAAAATATTTTTACAGTAAATGACCTATGCATATATCTATCAATTTTTTAACCGCTCGTCAAAAATCTCGTGGGACTAAGTTGGCCACAGAAGAAATGATTGACGGAATTTTTCGTTCTATGCACCGATGTATGGTATCACATATAGTATGAAAAAAATATGTAGTTATGGATTCCGACAAAAAGTATTTTTACAGTAAATGACCTATAAATGTATCTATCAATTTTTTAACCGCTCGTCAAAAATCTTGTGGGACTAAGTTGGCCACAGAAGAAATGATTGACGGAATTTTTCGTTCTATTCACCGATGTATGGTATCACATATAGTATGAAAAAAATATGTAGTTATGGATTCCGACAAAAAATATTTTTACAGTAAATGAACTATGCATATATCTATCAATTTTCTAACCGCTCGTCAAAAATCTCGTGGGACTAAGTTGGCCACAGAAGAAATGATTGACGGAAATTTTCGTTCTATTCACCGATGTATGGTATCACATATAGTATGAAAAAAATATGTAGTTATGGATTCCGACAAAAAATATTTTTACAGCAAATGACCTATGCATATATCTATCAATTTTTTAACCGCTCGTCAAAAATCTTGTGGGACTAAGTTGGCCACAGAAGAAATGATTGACGGAATTTTTCGTTCTATGCACCGATGTATGGTATCACATATAGTATGAAAAAAATATGTAGTTATGGATTCCGACAAAAAATATTTTTACAGTAAATGACCTATAAATGTATCTATCAATTTTTTAACCGCTCGTCAAAAATCTTGTGGGACTAAGTTGGCCACAGAAGAAATGATTGACGGAATTTTTCGTTCTATGCACCGATGTATGGTATCACATTTAGTATGAAAAAAAAATGTAGTTATGGATTCCGACAAAAAATATTTTTTCAGTAAATGATCTATGAATGTATCTATCAATTTTTTAACCGCTCGTCAAAAATCTCGAGGGACTAAGTTGGCCACAGAAGAAATGATTGACGGAAATTTTTTTCATATTCACCGATGTATGGTATCATATATAGTATGAAAAAAAAATGTAGTTATGGATTCCGACAAAAAATATTTTTTCAGTAAATGACCTATGAATGTATCTATCAATTTTTTAACCGCTCGTCAAAAATCTCGTGGGACTAAGTTGGCCACAGAAGAAATGATTGACGGAAATTTTCGTTCTATTCACCGATGTATGGTATCACATATAGTATGAAAAAAATATGTAGTTATAGATTCCGACAAAAAATATTTTTACAGTAAATGAACTATGCATATATCTATCAATTTTCTAACCGCTCGTCAAAAATCTCGTGGGACTAAGTTGGCCACAGAAGAAATGATTGACGGAAATTTTCGTTCTATGCACCGATGTATGGTATCACATATAGTATGAAAAAAATATGTAGTTATGGATTCCGACAAAAAATATTTTTACAGTAAATGACCTATGCATATATCTATCAATTTTTTAACCGCTCGTCAAAAATCTTGTGGGACTAAGTTGGCCACAGAAGAAATGATTGACGGAATTTTTCGTTCTATGCACCGATGTATGGTATCACATTTAGTATGAAAAAAAAATGTAGTTATGGATTCCGACAAAAAATATTTTTACAGTAAATGACCTATGAATGTATCTATCAATTTTTTTACCGCTCGTCAAAAATCTTGTGGGACTAAGTTGGCCACAGAAGAAATGATTGACGGAAATTTTCGTTCTATGCACCGATATATGGTATCACATATAGTATGAAAAAAATATGTAGTTATGGATTCCGACAAAAAATATTTTTACAGTAAATGACCTATAAATGTATCTATCAATTTTGTAACCGCTCGTCAAAAATCTTGTGGGACTAAGTTGGCCACAGAAGAAATGATTGACGGAATTTTTCGTTCTAAGCACCGATGTATGGTATCACATATAGTATGAAAAAAATATGTAGTTATGGATTCCGACAAAAAATATTTTTACAGTAAATGACCTATGCATATATCTATCAATTTTTTAACCGCTCGTCAAAAATCTCGTGGGACTAAGTTGGCCACAGAAGAAATGATTGACGGAATTTTTCCTTCTATGCACCGATGTATGGTATCACATATAGTATGAAAAAAATATGTAGTTATGGATTCCGACAAAAAATATTTTTACAGTAAATGACCTATGCATATATCTATCAATTTTTTAACCGCTCGTCAAAAATCTCGTGGGACTAAGTTGGCCACAGAAGAAATGATTGACGGAATTTTTCGTTCTATGCACCGATGTATGGTATCACATATAGTATGAAAAAAATATGTAGTTATGGATTCCGACAAAAAGTATTTTTACAGTAAATGACCTATAAATGTATCTATCAATTTTTTAACCGCTCGTCAAAAATCTTGTGGGACTAAGTTGGCCACAGAAGAAATGATTGACGGAATTTTTCGTTCTATGCACCGATGTATGGTATCACATTTAGTATGAAAAAAAAATGTAGTTATGGATTCCGACAAAAAATATTTTTACAGTAAATGAACTATGCATATATCTATCAATTTTCTAACCGCTCGTCAAAAATCTCGTGGGACTAAGTTGGCCACAGAAGAAATGATTGACGGAAATTTTCGTTCTATGCACCGATGTATGGTATCACATATAGTATGAAAAAAATATGTAGTTATGGATTCCGACAAAAAATATTTTTGCAGTAAATGACCTATGAATGTATCTATCAATTTTTTAACCGCTCGTCAAAAATCTCGTGGGACTAAGTTGGCCACAGAAGAAATGATTGACGGAATTTTTCGTTCTATGCACCGATGTATGGTATCACATATAGTATGAAAAAAATATGTAGGTAGTTATGGATTCCGACAAAAAATATTTTTTCAGTAAATGAACTATGAATGTATCTATCAATTTTTTTACCGCACGTCAAAAATCTCGTGGGACTAAGTTGGCCACAGAAGAAATGATTGACGGAAATTTTCGTTCTATGCACCGATGTATGGTATCACATATCGTATGAAAAAAATATGTAGTTATGGATACCGACAAAAAACTAATAGGTACATACCATGATGCAACTTATTTATGTATGTGTCTGTGTTTGTGTTAGGTATCCTATGCATTTTTGTATAAATTTGAATTAATCGTATATGGCGCTCAGTTTTCTCTGCCTACCCCAATAACAGGTACAAAACATGATGGAATGTACCTCTGTATTCATGTGTTCATGTTTATGAAATCCAATTGTGACTTTTATCTAAATTTGAATTAATCGTGTATGGCGCTCGGTTTTATCTGCCTACCCTAATAACAGGTACATAACATGATGGAATGTTTCTCTGTATTTATATGTTTATGTTTATGAAATCCAATTGTGGCTTTTATCTAAATTTGAATTAATCGTGTATGGCGCTCGGTTTTATCTGCCTACCCCAATAACAGGTACATAACATGATGGAATTTATCTCTGTATTCATATGTTTATGTTTATGAAATCCAATTGTGGCTTTTATCTAAATTTGAATTAATCGTGTATGGCGCTCGGTTTTATCTGCCTACCCCAATAACAGGTACATAACATGATGGAATGTATCTCTGTATTCATGTGATTATGTTTGTGAAATCCAATTGTGGCTTTTATCTAAATTTGAATTAATCGTGTATGGCGCTCGGTTTTATCTGCCTACCCCAATAACAGGTACATAACATGATGGAATGTATCTCTGTATTCATATGTTTATGTTTATGAAATCCAATTGTGGCTTTTATCTAAATTTGAATTAATCGTGTATGGCGCTCGGTTTTATCTGCCTACCCCAATAACAGGTACATTACATGATGGAATCTATCTCTGTATTCATATGTTTATGTTTATGAAATCCAATTGTGGCTTTTATCTAAATTTGAATTAATCGTGTATGGCGCTCGGTTTTATCTGCCTACCCCAATAACAGGTACATAACATGATGGAATGTATCTCTGTATTCATATGTTTATGTTTATGAAATCCAATTGTGGCTTTTATCTAAATTTGAATTAATCGTGTATGGCGCTCGGTTTTATCTGCCTACCCCAATAACAGGTACATAACATGATGGAATCTATCTCTGTATTCATGTGATTATGTTTGTGAAATCCAATTGTGGCTTTTATCTAAATTTGAATTAATCGTGTATGGCGCTCGGTTTTATCTGCCTACCCCAATAACAGGTACATAACATGATGGAATGTATCTCTGTATTCATGTGATTATGTTTGTGAAATCCAATTGTGGCTTTTATCTAAATTTGAATTAATCGTGTATGGCGCTCGGTTTTATCTGCCTACCCCAATAACAGGTACATAACATGATGGAATCTATCTCTGTATTCATGTGGTTATGTTTATGAAATCCAATTGTGGCTTTTATCTTAATTTGAATTAATCGTGTATGGCGCTCGGTTTTATCTGCCTACCCCAATAACAGGTACATATCATGATGGAATGTATCTCTGTATTCATATGTTTATGTTTATGAAATCCAATTGTGGCTTTTATCTTAATTTGAATTAATCGTGTATGGCGCTCGGTATTCTCTGCCTACCCCAATAATATGTACGTAATATTGATGATATGTATGAATAATAAAAAAAAAAAAATATTTTGTATTTTAGACCTTCCCGCTTTTTGCGAATATGGTTCGTTATAACGGGGTACGAACGTTTTTCAATCGTTCCAAGAACGTTTCAAACTTCAGCCACCTACTTATAAGACACTTGTAACAATATTTTTATTATATTATAATGGAATGTTGTGTATTCGCAATTTTATGGTTATTATTTTATTGAAGATTATCAACTAGTATCATGCAGAGAACGTGTTATGAAATTTTTATCACAATGTAAATGTGTGTGTGTGCTGTATACTATGTACGGCGTGTTTATTCTACTTATATATACGAATATAGACAAAAGGATTTATTCGATTCTATTCAAATATTGTAAATTTGTATATCTAATACTCGCTTAGACCCCATTAGATTATAAAGGATATCTGAATACAGTGCTTCTCATTTTTTTAAGTGTCAAATATTAAAAAGTAGTCCCAAGCTCAGGAAACTTGAATTTTGATATTTTTATTTTCAAATTGGTAAATAGGCACACCACTTTCATAAAACGGCATTGAAGAATTATCAATTTAAAAAAAAAAAATTAACAAAACTCGTTTCGTGAAAATTCTGAATACAAATCCATACAAAATTTGAGTACTTTGTACGATAGGATGATGCGTGCCTTCAATTGAACACGTATTATCCGGAACAGTTTGCGTTGCTAAACCGTGTGGATTTGGAGGACACGTGCTTTAAATTCAACACGAGTTTTTAAGTGCATTAGCGCAACAAACTAGTGCCTAATTCGAAGCAGTACTAGCCTCGTAATCAACACGGAAAGGTAAATACGTTACCGGGGCATAATACAGGACAGAAGGACCTATAATTTCAGGACGAGGAGATCTGACCCGAACAGTCGGCACAGACAAAGAGTTGGGAGAACAAGTAGTGGAGAATTGAGCGTTGGTCACAACGCATTCATTTTATGCGTTGATTCTTATAGTTCGATAATATTTGAATAGTGAAGACGAAAATAAAACATACCTACCACCGATTATGTTATTGTGGTTTCTTATCATTCAAGTGATAAGACATTCTTATATACCGTTATCAGCAACGATTCTATATCGACAACAAAGTATGTACACCATGTATCTATCTTGGTATATTATAATATTCATATATGTATGTATACTTATACAAGACGGCATGACAACTACGAGAATTTCATATATCTTACGTGTAAATAAAATCGTGCATTTATTTAATTGTTTAATATTCCTTCTCGGACAACTAGCAGGTACTATGTCAAATATTAATATAACATGCACCAAATAACAAGTTGCCACATTCTGGAGACACGATATTTATCGTCTCACAGATCCAAACTGAAAACACAATTAAAAACTGTGTCTCCACCGGGAATCGAACCCAGGACCTTTTGCTCAGGATTCAGATACCTAACCCATTGAGCCATAAAGGCCGACGTATGTCGTAGACCTTAACGAGGTAGGCAAAGAATATAGCATAATTCATTAAAACAGTAAATATACACGAACCAGTCGCTTATCGAACTCTTTTATTAACACAGCGGTTGTGAATTCTGTGATTCCTTCTAACAACCCGAGTCAGATCCGAATTCATATTTTCCTGAGCAGATTGCAAACCCCACCCCCAACGTTACGTAGTGCGCTTTTTTGGAAGTGTATAGCCGACCGCCGTGGCACAGTTGGTAAGCCGTTTGGCTTCTGTGCGGGCGTCCTGGGTTTGAATCCCAGCAGAGGAGAAATTTATTTAAATTCATTTCTCTCGCAAATATTGCTTCTCTGGGCTGGAAACACTGGTCAGTTGGAAGAAATTACCATTTGGCAATAAACTCGCCACTTGCGCAAGGTGCAAGGAAGTGTTTATTATTATTATAATGGACCTTAATCCTAATAGCTAGTGTCCCCTACGAAGCCATGTTAAAAAATACATAAATCCACACCTAATTCATTTCATCACGGCTGTTATCCTACAGTGTGGGGTTACCAGCGACATGTGTGCGGGTGTGCATTACCTATACGCACACACCAGTCTCTTCTCATCAAAAAGGTTACTAGAAATTTCCTACCATATTGTTATAAATTTCTTTTTTATATAAAAAAAAGATATTTTAAAAAGATATATAAAAGTTATTTGTGTACTAAAATGTAAAGAGGCGAGTCTGTTGCCACAGGCAATCTCTCCCAACCAACTTAATATTATATCAGACGTTAAATAAATACAATTAAACCGTGATTTTTATGGATTAGGCAGAGAGAACCGAACGCCACATGTTTATTTACAGTAATTATTATCCTTTATCATTAATATCTTCATATACCCTCATATTTTCATACAAGTTATTTTGTTATCCTAGCTTCTTATTTGATCAAAGATAAATTTACCTTCAATGTTCCTCATTTTTCGATAGCATATGGTAAAAGATTTATTAAGTGTCTGTCTAACAAAATTCGAACGATTGTCATTTATGTTTAAGAAAATCTAAAGATAAACTCTAAATACATTCCATATGGTTTGTTTTTCTACGCAGAAACAGTCAAAGCCTTCAACAGACTTACTGTATAATGAATAATGCCTACATGCAATTTACGTACTTATGCGAGAGTTTAGAAATCACCAGTAAAACCACGAACTGAGAACGTGTCTTTAAAAAAATATATAATTACGGCCTCGTATATGTATGATAAAAATACAGCACATACAATTACACGAATACTCAAAACCTGAATTGATATATGTATAGGTATATTGTATTATTATGTCCTGACTTTGCAGTGGTTTCTTAAACTTGCAACATATAGGATAGGTTATATTTATATACTACATTATACTTGGTGAAAGGTATTTTTTACTGGCGTATAGCCACTGCAACGAAAAATATGTTAGCAACTCTGACTGACGTACAACAAAAACAAACCAAAAAAAACGTGGCAGAAAGTTAATCAATCAAAAACAAATATTATTTATGGCAGGCCACGCGTTTAATTTTAAACGCGATTAAATTAAAATAAACAATTTACAAGTGGTTATAAATTATGTCCGACCTGTGACCTCTAGCAATGACGTTACAATATAACCTCTTTCTACTGATAAACATTGCCGAGAAACACAACTTGTCCACATAATACAATTTTATCCGCCTCACCTGTCATATTACAAATACAAACCGTTGGTCGTTTTTACCGCGTCCATATCGAATGTTATAATGTCCAAAAATAGACATTCGACGTCCACGAAGCGTTTGTTTACTTTTATATACAGATACTCTGCAGCGCTAATGGACGACGGTAAAACATCCGGACCATAACAATCGAATCAAATATGCTTCGAAAATATGCCTTCGTGCAACGCGGTCTATTATGAACCGACGGCGGACGAATAATACGACACAAAGAGTAATAATAATTACATAGAAACATTTGTAGTTTTGAAACTTACCTCTCACACATGAACGTCTTTGCCGAAGACTTCACTATCATACTGAATACGAAAGCAACCATCCGACAAAGGGTCCTTCAAAATACAGCCATCTTGAAAGTTAATACGTTCGTGCCAAATAGTACTCAACACTGCGTCATAATCGAAATTCGTTATATAACTACACGAAAATATGTCTTTAAAGACATTTTTGCACTTATTTGTATCATTCACACTTAAAACTAATCACTTTAAATACACTTTTCCGACATTTTTCACACCATTCTCTTCCACACGCACACGACACGAAATATTTCACGTACTCGTCGGACTTTGCGATCGTTCGCGATAGTTCTGGCTGATGCCGTGGCTGTCAGAGAGCGCCAGTACCGCTCCACTAGGAAGGTTGGAACTTGAATGTCGTAACATTTGTGTTGCCAGAATAAAAATGAATAAATCCCGATATTTCTGGATTTAATATAAAAACAAAATTAATAAGTACATAGCTTTCATTATTTTTATTTTAAATTATGAACTAATAAAACAATATGTAAAAAAAAAAAAAAAATGTGTTTGGTTGACTGGCAGAAATTATTTACTGCCAATAGGTTCACCACATCATATATTTTTTTCTTGCATGGTGAAAGTGTTTTATCATTTAAACCTTAACATTAATTGTGATTAATGTAAATAATTATGAGGGAAACATAAAAATATTATGAAAAATAAATATGATTTTATTTCAGTTCCGACCGACGGTAAGTACCGATGGAAAATTTTTTTGCAATATTTATATTTTAATATCGCTTTAAAAACACAAATAACTTCGTTTCAACCACTAGTTGAGTTTTTTACTTGACCAGTTTTGAAGCGTACCGCTTCCTCGTCTGGGCGGATAACAACTCCGATAACATTTTTACGCTCTACGCTTTGCGGTACGCTTTAAAAAGTTTTAAAAAGTATTTAAGTATGTACCACAAAGTAAATTTTGAGAATATTAATAATATTGCAATAAGTAAATCTTATTACAAATACAAACCATAGATTTTTATTATAATAATATACTAGATGTAGTACTCTGTGCAAAAAGTGAGTCATGGAATATCGCGCGTTTGACGTTTTGGTTGGAAACATATTTCACTTTTCCTTACATTTCAACACATCCTAAATAACTGTTCTCTAAATTATTAATAGTAATTAAAATCTTTTTTAGACAAATAAATCCGAAAACAATTCACATTATTTGTCGTTCTTTTCTATAGAAAAACGATGTGGTCTGGAACCAAAACGTCAATAATCCCCCCTTAAAAATGACTTCGTTTCATTCAAAATTTGCTAAATACGACATCTAGTATATTATATGAAAACCTATGATACAAACTAACAATGCAATCTATTAGAAGTGTTTTGAAGACAAAGTCATCTCACAAATCCAGACTGAATAACTATGGCTGCACCAGGAAATGAACCCGGGATAATGTTTTGACATAATATATCACGAAGATCAACATATATTTATAACCAAAACGAAAAATAAATTTAATGAAAATGATCGAGAATAAATTTATTGAGTGATTAAGTTTGTTTTTTAATGAGATCTTAGTAACACCTTTAATGCTTTACGTTTGAAAAGATCTGAAGTCGATGACAGTCCACGAGTATGAATATTTTATTCACATTGTTCTTTTTGCACATATGGTGCTGAGATTGCGAATATTTACATTGCATTAACGGAGAAATGCTCCGCAAATATTGTTCTGGGGGGCATCGAAATTAAACAGGTGAAAGAATTTGGATATCTGGGAAGCAGAATATCTCAAGACGGACGTTCAACAGCAGACATCAAAAGCAGAATCCACCAAGCAAGAGTCGCCTTCAACAAAAGATCAACAATTTTTGAATCCCCTAATATTTCCATCAAAATTAGGAAAAATTTGATCAAGACTCTTGTCTGGAGTGTACTGCTATATGGTTGTGAAACATGGACCATCAGTCAACGTGAAACGGGACGTCTGTCTGCGTTTGAGATGTGGTGCTACAGACGCATGGCTAAAGTTCACAGGTCAGAACACATCAGCAACGACAAGGTACTAAATAGGGTTGGAGAGACAAGGCAAATTATGAAAAGAATTGCCCGACAGAGAACAACTTGGATAGGCCACAACATCCGGCACCCAGGCCTGCTTTTTACCATCGTCGAAGGAATGATTGATGGGGGTAACTGTAGAGGTCGCCCCAGAAACAACTATATAGACCAGATAAGAGATGAAGAGACTGGCAGACGATAGGGATAAGTGGAAGGATCGAGTGTTTGGTGCAGACCAATCCTAGGATTGTGACCAATAAGAAGAACGACATTTCAAAGGGTACCTCCATGGCTCCAGAAGGACTGAACCGATCTCCAGGATGTTAATAACACGGATAGGCGTGAGTGTGGTACGTGTCAGCACCAACTGGGTATATTGTTGACTGTTAGATTTTTTTTCTTGCTGTCCATAATGCGAGAATAATAGAGAATATCCAATTAAAAAACATTACATATTAAGACCGGCGTTTCCCCATTTCTTGGATAATTTACCTACGTATGGCAACATTTATATTATAAGTCGTGTATAATATTGACAATAACATACTTCACTCTTTTTGTTCAATAAGAAAATCTATAATCTATCTCTTTCTACATTTTTTGTCGAAATTTCTTTGTGTGTAAAGACTGTCCTGACAAAATGCTTTTTCCTACTCTACCCAAGTACACAGATATCTCGAATAAGAAACGTCCATAGGACAGAAAAACAGCAACTTATCGAAATGTTAAAAGTATTGCACGGTACATTTTAAATTAGTATTTATTCAAATATACTGTTTTTATTATATAATCCAAAATTATTTCTACGCGTTTGTTTTATTTGATTATTAAATTTACCAGGTACGATAAAGGCATGAATGGATGAAGACGTAACACCAAGGAATGAACGAATGTTGGAAAAGGAGATCATAAGATACCTAGACGAAATTTCACAAAGAAGAAAAGAGTATCAATAGAAAATAGTCTATTTATAGATTTTATTAGAATTCTATTCGCCCTTCAAGAAAGTTCATTCTGTTTTTTTTTTCTTTCTATTCATATTCTTTATTTGGAAAATTCGTTTATCGAAGATTTTAATTAAATGCTACGAAATTTACTTTCTATATTTATTTTACATGATAATTCAGTTCAGCAATGAGGTTCACCACCCACTCTGAATGTAGTGTATTTTAGGTGAGACGAGACTGATGGGTGGAGATACACCGAAGTGTCGTGCTTCATTTTATAAGGTTGCTTTTTACTCCAGATTGTAGGATATACCGAAATGGTATGTGTGAATGAATGAGGTATATTTTGACTTATTCATATGAATTTATAAGGTTGCTTGTTACTTCAGATTGTAGGATATACCGAAATGGTATGTGTGAACGAATGAGGTATATTTTGACTTATTCATATGAATTTTCCCGCCTAAATTTCAAGAAAAAAAATTATACTTATTAATTTATCTTTACACTTAAATAATCAAATACCTATGTATACAAATATAAACATTTAGATAATGTAAATTAACAGTTAATATAATGTTTTTCTAGAGTAATAATAATAATAATAATTAAACCTTTTATTATTCCATTTCATTTACAATATTTTTTTTGTAAGCATAATATATAAGTATTTTATTTAATTAGTAGTTAGTTAAATTAATGTATAATATTTAAACTTATTTCTACTTTTTTTTTATGTATATATGTATGTTTTTCATGAAATGGATCCCTCTTGGGTATAGGCCTCCTCCAATAGTTTCCAAATAGTTCTATCTTTGCCCTTTTCTTTCCAGTCCATTCCCCCCGTTGTTATTATATCATAGATCCACCTTTTGTACGGCCTGCCAACATTCCTTTTTCCTTTGGGTCCCGTCCATATCGTGGTTAGTAAAGTCCATCTATCATCTGTGAAACGCGATATTCGAGAGTATCGTATGTTAAATATTTATTGTATAAAATGAGTGGGTTGTGGCCAACGCTATACTCCTCACTACCAAGTAACTCCAAAAAGTACTTTTTTTAATGGAAAATTTTAAGTATTTTCATAAAATGAGTTTGTCAAATAATTTATGAATTTAAATATTTTATTATGAAAAATTGATAATTTTTCAATGCCATTTTGTAACTCCCCACTATATTCCCTTGGGTTAGTGAGGAGTAAAAAAAAAACAATGCATTTAATATCCTACATGCTCGTTATTTATTCAAAACGCTTTTTTTAACTTTCTTTCCGAAAACTGATCACATTTATTTATACTTTATGTGCAGCAATAGTCATAAGGCAATCTCTCCCAACTCCCAACCAACCATGACAACTCAGTCTTAAAAGTTGATTCAGTATAATAAAAATACAACAATTAAAAAAAACTCGGAAATAAAATCTGTCATTTTTCATTTTTATACGAATCGGTTTAATGTTTTACTATTCAAATAATAATATATTAATATCACATTATTATTACAAACATATTACAATTTAAATATATTTACGATAAAATACCAATTTCTCACTATTAATTTCTATGCAGTATCCAAGGATTACTTTCGTGCACGTACTTATTAAAAATATATAATTTTCGTGCATTATAAACATTATAAGACACTGCAAAAGGTAATTTTCATTTTTATTTGTTGATACAAACACAAGACTGAAATTTATTAATACAACACCAGGCTCAGTCCACTCACAAATAATTATATTCACGTTTTTTTAAAACTAGTTGCATGTAACACATGTGATCCAACTGTCGATAGCGATAGTATGTATAGTTGAAGAATACGTACCAAACTATAAACCAATAAATCCAAATTATTGAATATTTTATTTTCTGTACAAAACATGTAGGTATGCATGTAAGGATAGGATAGTATGGAGGGCAGTCATTTTTCCTACCCAGAATACGAAAACAGCACGATGGTATGTATGTATGTTTGGAGATTAAGTATCAAACTATTAAGAGTCCCCAAATATATTGTGTAGTGTATACTGCCATACAAATTGTATGAAACGATATCATTTTTATTGACAAACTTTTTAACATCTCAATAGAAACGAAGATGGGATATTATAGAAGAACCAGGAACTCAAGGCACCTACAGGGCTTATGACATGTCATCAGCTGGTTTACGTGATCACTTAATGCGCTTGCGCAATGTTCACCGCTTATGCCTTCTTATTGAGTTCGCTTATCAATGTAATTTTTGAAAGTTCTATATATTTGACTAATGTGTAACATTTCACCTGAAATAAGAAGGCATAATTGGTGAACGTTGCGCAAGCGCATAAAGTGATCACGTTAACCAGCCAATGACAGGTCGCATGTCCTATATATGTCTTGAGTTCTTGGTTATTCTATAATATCCCAACTTCGTCTCTATTGAGATGTTAAAAAGTTTGTCATTAAAAATACAATTTGACTCCCGACAGGGAGAAAATCCAATATTTGCGTATATGCGATTAAAAAAATATTCGATTTGAAACGATGTTGTCACTAAATTGAATTTTTATAAAAATTGTTAAGTAAAGTTTGAGATGTGATAATACAATGTTAATATTTTTTATAACAAATTAAATTATCTAGTTGGGGTATTTCGGCGTTTTTCGAATTTTCCAAAAAATGGAAATATAGGCAGTTAAACACATAAATTTACCATTTTTGTTTTTATCTATATTTATTTACTAATTTTCGCGGTTCTAGTTTTTATGGTTTTTGAGATATATGGAAAAATAACGCGAAAATCAAAAGTTAACCCCTGACTAAAATTAGAAATTCTAAGTATACGTAGGCCTATAACTATCTATATATTCTGAAATTTTTGGCTTTGTGCATTGAGGGGGGGGACACATACGCACTAAATTTTCTACTCCGAATTCTGAGTAAATCCATGTAAGGAACATAGATAATATGCTGCGAAGCCTCTAAGTTGATGTTTTTTGACTTCAAAGTTGAAAAAAATATGAAAATTATAGGCCTGGCACCAGGCATACAAATCTCGCGTGATACTTTGTCGATATGCTAAGATAAATAAAGTCTCTTTTGACAGTTGGATTAAACAGTTTTCTTTTCGAAAAGGAGGTGGTGGCGGTAGATCAAAAAAGGTTGGGAACCTCTGGTATAAACTATTACACGAAATTTCGAATTTCCATTTCTTTGTAGTATTTATGTATGAAAATATTCTTGAGATTTTTTCCTGGATTTCCCTGTCAAATGTCAGTATTGGTTTTTCGTTTGAGCCTCCAAAAGGACGATGTATTATGTTTTTATATTACTACCGTGTTTGTGTTTTAATAGTAGGGACATAATAATTGGGCAACGAATATGGAAAAATATATTTTCCGTATTTCAGTATTCGATCGCAGCTCATTGTGAGTGCTCGCTTTTCCGATTCCCGCCTTGGCGCCTGCGCATTCAACCGAATCCTGTGTACATACGAACGACGCTGTCACACTGACATTCGAGGTTAGGTTTTTTCACAAAACAATAATGTTTTTTTATACAAAGAACGACAAAATCTGTTCATATTTAAACTGTTTAATATTTCGGCAATGTGTTTCGATATAATATCTACGGCTTCATGTCGCCATTATGCGCTAAACGAAACTCTTAGTGAATTTGACGCGCTTTTGTGATGTAAATAAAATTAATATGCCGCACTTTTGTTGTGTTATAACGAGCTTTTGTGTTGTGAACGTGTTATTTTTGCATTTCCTGGGCCCAGTCATAGCAGTTCATCATTTAAAGAAGGATAAAGGTACTATTAGCAATGTGAAATAATGTATAAATTACTTTTGATTCAGTCCTAAATTTGATATTGTATATATTTTATTTATATGTAAAAAAAATACAATTTCTTACATCTAGTATAAACAAAAATAAAAACAAATAATACAAAAAAAAAACAAATCAACATCGGATGACTATATGAACACCCAAAAAAGACACGTACCTATCAATAACAATAAAACACAAAATAAAAACAAAAGGAAAACACACTACCACAACAGAAGACATCAAACAACATGAAAAAAAAAACAATAATATAATAATGTAGTATCAAAACAAGCAAAACAGATATTATAGAATCATAGAACATAATATATAGGTAATCAATAGAAACACACAATTTGGTGTTTGATATGGTGTTTTGTTTTGTGTGCTAATTCAATTTAATAAAAAAAAGTATTTTTCACCGAGGGTTGTAAAGGGATTGGCAAGAAGCAGCAGGGGGGGGGGGCAACAGGATACACGAAGAACAAGAATGAAAAAAATACTATCAAATGTAAAATATTGTGAGCGCGAATGATGAACAGCCTCATAATAATGTACCCAATTTCGAGGAAAGCAACATTTCCTATATCAATTTTTAATTATATTATTATTCTATACTGTTAAGTTATTTTAAAGACTTGTAATTTTATTAACAGTATTAAAATTTAGTTAGAACATTACTGTTAATATAATTTAATTTCGTATGATTATAATGTATAAGTAATTACTTATAAACAAATAATGGAGATAAATTGCAAATTATGTAGGTGTAGGTATATTTGAAATAACATCGAAAAAATTACGTTATTTTTATAAATAACCAGTTTCGTATCAAAATGGGAATATATAAAGAGATTTAGTATGAATATGCCGTACCGCCCATGAAGTACATTTTTATCTGCTTATTTTTTGCAGGAAACGGCAACTTTTCAACATGACAAAGTTGAAAGTTTTGAGAGCACATTTAAAAAACGCAAAATGGCGCATTGGGAATTTGGCGGGCTCTGTAATAAATTAGTATGATGAGTAGGGAGGCACTGTTATGATGAGTAACTGTTGTTCTCTAAATCTAAACAAAGTGTTTCTTTCGACAAATATATCCGAAAACAATTCACATTAGACGTTATCCTCTATAGAAAAACAATGTGGTCTGCCAACCAAAACATCGAAAATCCCCCGGAAAAATGCCTCACTTTGATTCATACAAAATTAACTACGATATCTAGTATATTATAATAAAAATCTATGGGTAATAGTGTCATCTGAAATTTGTAATTGCTGAAATATATTTCAATGCCCCCAAGTCAAATTCAAAACGCTGTTCGTTTTCGCCAAGCGCTAATTTTTTTTGTATGGGATTTGACGTTTGTTGTTTGTTATTGTAGAAAAAATTTCTACAACAAACGTCAAATCCCATACAAAAAAAATTAGCGCTTGGCGAAAACGAACAGCGTTTTCAATTTGACTTGGGGGCATTGTCATCAAATCGTTCAAATCATTTTCAACCGTTATATAAGTAGGTAGGTACTTAACTATATTATAAAAAAAATCAAACACACATATAACTTAATTTAAAGAATGTCAGAGCATTTTGAATGATTTGACAGATAAAATTATAGAGAATAAATAATAATTACTGTTGTCTATGGAAAACCCGTTAGGAAGCTTGCGTAAAAAATCACAAAATTTACATATTACAAGAAAATTAAAATATTATATTTTTATTATTCTGTACCATTCCAGCTTATCCCTCAAATTATTATAAATTAATTGAAAGATATTGCTAGCCGAAATAATAGTAAAAATATTGAACAATTGTTAAGAACAAAAATGTAATGTTAAAATTAACCGAACTATAGTGACAACAAAACACTTCGTTTTGTGCTACTAAATATTTTGTGCGCTTAACCAAACAGTACAGTCATAAATAGATTAACTTTTATTATTGATAACAAAGGTTTGGGGGTCACAATTTATTTTTCAGTGCCGTTTTCGTGAATATCTCACCTCTAGCGCGCTGAAAATGTATTAATTTGTATCATTTTGGCTCTGGTAGGATTTGCGAAAATGGTGCTTTTAGAGATCTTTTCTTTGCTGCTCATGAAGTTGATTAAGCTAAGTTCAAGATCAGATTGAGACTTAAGAAATCTTTGAGGTTAAAATTTATCGATTAAATATATTAATTTAAACTAAAATTAATATACTGGAATTTTATCTTAAGGCCCTTGTATACCCTGGTTATACGGATGTACACAAAAATGCACCCTAAATTACCTTCTAATGTATGAAACACGAAGCAATATTGTATATCACCTAATAGTTTTTAACAACATGTTTTCGCGAAGAAAAGGTAATATTTAGAGTTTTTTTAAACAGCAAGAATAGTAATTATAAATATTGTGATATTAAAAAACTCAGCCCGACTCAGCCGGTAGATTTTCATAATATTCTCTTTCGATTGAAGTAAAAATCTACTTCATAGGCCTTGTAGTATTTTAGTTACTTAAAAAAAATAAAAAAGGGTTTTACTGAAACTAATTTTACAAGAAAAGTATAAAACAAATTTAAATTTCAAAAAACAATTTGCCACAGAATAAAAATGTAGGTAAATACAAACTGTTCTATATTTCAAAGACGTATCTTTTGAGGGTACTGGGGAAAATATTTTCAAAATAGGTATACCTACTATATTTTTTTTACTATAGCCTCAACATTTTTTTGTGAATCAATGTGGATTTATTTTTAATTATTTTCAAATAAAAAAGAATTACATGAGCCATAATTACATAACAATATTATTACAAAATACAATAGAAATATAATACCAATAGGTAGGTACTTGCCTCACTAGGCAAAAGCCTGTTCCGAGGCAATACCTATTCAAAATGAGTAGCTGTGCAAGTATTTAGTCAGTCAAAATTTAGTCCGTGCGTATTGTATGTATATGTGTTGGTTGATATTAGGACATGAGGACATGAGTGAGATCAGTCATTTCAAAACATGAGTAAGATCCCTCTCACACTTAGATTATAATTAGATTATCGAGTATTGTTTTTTACATCAAGTAAATTTTTAAGATTAAGGCAAGATAAGAACACAATGAAAGAATGTGTCATGGTAATGAGTATCCCTTCCCCTGAAGGAATATATATTTTCGGTTTGTCTGAGGGTGTATGGGAGCCTAATCCTGCTTCACACCAAACGCACGATCGCCAATATTAGTGGTGTACAATCTGCACCTTGTTCGTTTGTGAAATATGTTTTAAGCACTTGTATCAAAATACATTACACATCAAATAATTACTTACAAATACATTAAATACTTACATATGGTACCGGTGGGCGTATTTACCTTTCCGTGTTGATTAGGAGGCAAGTACTGCCACGAATTAGGCACTAGTTTGTTGCGCTAATGCACTTAAAAACTCGTGTTGAATTCAAGGCACGTGTCCTCCAAATGCACACGGTTTAGCAACGCAAACTGTTCCTGCTAATGCGTGTTCAATTCAAGGCACGCGTCACTCAATCGTACACAAGTTTATAAATTTTACCATGTGTATTGATTGAGCGTTACAAGGCTGTGTTAGAGACATTTTTTTGTGTATGATTGTTTTTGTTTTAATATATAAATCTACACAAATCTACACAAATCTACATTATATCATAAAAATTCGTTAAGACATTTTTTTTGTATGAGGTTGGTACTCATGAATTTTTCAATGAAATAATCACACTTTGCGTCGTAATTACCTTCACAAGATATAGAGCATTGAATTTTACTTTGGTAATTATCCTTATCTCCTTCGTAATTTACAATTTTAAAATTGTCCAAAATACCACCAAGTATGTCCTTTTACAGTTCCATATTACGAAGACTTATTATTACACAAAATTACTGATTACTACCATATAATCTGTTTACAAAATACAAATATGACAGTGACAGATGAAATGCGAGCAAAATGAAATAGCGCGCGAACTTCATGGTTATATATGTTCCATATTCAATAATTAATTGCCTTGAATTGAACACGTATTAGCAGGAACAGTTTGCATTGCTAAACCGTGTGCATTTGGAGGACACGTGTTTCGAATTGAACGCGAGTTTTTAAGTGCATTAGCGCAACAAATTAGTGCCTAATTCGAGGCAGTACTTGCCTCCTAATCAACACGGAAAGGTAAATACGGTACCGGTGGTTCATAAAATGTTAATAATTCCATATTATTTTGATTTAGGTACACGTGGACTGATGTCACATTAAAACGAATACCAAATTACTACATTACTATTTTTGAATGAAAGTTATGACGTTTTTAGATAATTACTAGAATAATAACAATTATTATAATGACTAACAAAGTACAAAATTACTGTCGAATATGTCAATACTCAAATTTTCTACAGTATCATTTCAAACACATGTACACGGACTAAGATAAAATTGAACTTATAATATGTCAAGTACAGGCCCCTCTTTTCCTTTGGGCACTCTGGGCAAGTGCTAAGGGCCCCTTAGTTCATTATAGATCACCAGCCGGTAATCGATAATTAGTGATTTTATTGTAAATCGAATATTTTCAAGTGACATACATATACGCAAACATTGGTTATTCTTCCGAAGACGCTGCACCAGTTCTACCAACGTCTTACACGAAGCTTTTGTTTGACTGAATAACATGAATTCAATAAAATGAAAACAAGTTGTCATTTCGCTATTTTAAAAATAAAGTCGTGATCTCAAAATCAAAACAACTTTTTCTCTATTGAGATGTTATTGTCAAAATGGAGATCTTATCTTGAAACGCTGCTGTTTAGTTGGAAGATTGGAAGAAGTCGGCAATCGACAATAAAAACGCCATTTGCGCAAGGAATGTAAGGGTGAAAGTCTAAAAATAATAATGTGTCTGTATTGTACGAATATTTTACAATGTGCAATTTTATTTTGGATCAACTATTCAGTTAATACCTACTCACATAGGGATAGGTGTAATTACTCAACATAATAATATATTATAGTTGATTACTCTGCCTGAATTAAGGTACATATGTTTTATATTTACAAATGAAGGTTATATTCGGTTTTACTATAATTATTGTTGTTGTACCTATATATTATCATATTGACTAAACATTTATGTGCGTAGATCAATTCAATTGCTCATTTGTTGACGATATTTAACTCGTACCAATTGATTGGTTATAAATTCAACGAACAAGAAGAAGAAATACAACAATATTTAAGATGTAGGGTATATTGTAGGCATCAAAAAGAGTGACTTTAGTCTAATTCTGTTTTCAAATACAAAAATGATCATAGTCTCTATAATTTTATAGACCCAACCAACCTCTATCCTCAATAGGCTAATTTCACATATTTATATTCCAACTCATTCGAAATATGAGTTACAACATGCATATGAGTTAATTCTCATACGATAGTATTTTATTTAAGTACTTAACCACTAGATAGATACTTTCGTATGAGATCCATCTCATGGGAAAAATCAAGAGGTCCCATGGCCATAAGATAGAGGACCTGCACGGCTACTCATAAAGTTGACTAAGATTAGTGTCAGATTTTAGAAATCTTAATGTATAAAATCAACTAATCAATTGTGTTAATTTGTACATTTAAGATGGATCGATGACAGAGCGGTTAGCGCGTTGGGCTAGTAATCCAGTGGTCGCGAGTTCGAATCCTGCCTCGACCGATTTCGTTCACCTATAGCACTAGCATTTATGCTTATTTTAGGGAACGTAGGATGTTGTATTTGTACTCGTTTAACAAGGACATATTCATTTTTATTTAAAAAAAAAACAATTAATGACAATTTCATACTAAACTTTGATCTGAACGAATTTTTATGATTGGATGAAGATTAAGATTAGATTATTATTGAGAACTGATTAATACATTTTTAATTATTATTAAAAATTTTACTTATTTTAATTATTATTTATTTTTTCGCAAATTTATATCTCAATAGAGACGAAGTTGGAATATTATAGGAGAAACGGGAAATCAAGGCACCCACACGTGATCACTTTAAGCGCTTGCGCAACGTTCACCAACTATGCCTTTTTTATTGAAAACCCTCATCAATCCAAGTTTTGTAAGTTCTATATTATGTTATTCATCAATATCTATGTATGTGTATTAATTTTATTTAGATGTAACAAAAGGATATTTTTTTGTTACATCTAATTTGAAAAAATAACATATTTACATAGTAGGACTTATATAAAACAAAAATTAAACGAGAGTACCTAATATCCAATATCCATCAAAAACGAGAGTAAGTACCTAATATCCAATATCCATCAAAAACGAGAGTAAGTACCTAATATCCAATATCCATCAAAAACGAGAGTACCTAATATCCAATATCCATCAAAAACGAGAGTACCTAATATCCAACATCCATCAAAAACGAGAGTACCTAATATCCAATATCCATCAAAAACGAGAGTACCTAATATCCAATATCCATCAAAAACGAGAGAACCTAATATCCAATATCCATAAAAAACATTAAGCAAAAGAAAAGCATTCCTAATATTATATTTAAGGAACTTTCCCTTCATGAATGCAACACCTAGTCGACGAAAAACGGCAAGACTAGATGCTTCCTTCACATATTCTGGCAAATTGAAAACCTTTGTATAATGTACACACTATAATATTATAATAGATGGGTCGGTGGCAGAGCGGTTAGCGCGCTGGGCTAGTAATACAGTGGTCGCGAGTTCGAATCCTGCCTCGACCGATTTCGTTCACCTAAGTACAAGCATTTATTTGCTTATTTTAGGGAACGTAGGAAGATGTATATGTACTTGTTCAACAAGGACATATTCATTTTTAAAAAACAATACACACTATTTTTTGTACCTGCCAGGTTAGTCTTAGGCAGTCTAAAATCCCACCCGCCAACTTCTCGTTGGATGAGATGTAACTTCAAAATTATAGAGAATATTTTTTTGCAAATAATGCGGTAATAGTCCATTTTTTAATTTATAAATGAAAATTTTTAAAATTATTTGCCGACTTACTGTCAACAACTTCAACTGCTCAAGCATACATTTAATTCAGGTAAATTTGTTGCATTACAAAATGGTTTAATGTATGTATGTATGTATGCGTATACCTATATATCCAATCATAAAAATATACGATAAATTATTATTGTATGACTGAGCCGAGAAATTGAACCGAAAATATAGACTTTCCATGTGGGTAGTAAAGTGATCGATATGTTCCTAATTATTATTAAATTATCGAATGTCAAAACGACGTTATTGTCGTCCGATAGTTTTGTATGGCCCACCTCAATTCATTTCCTACATCAAATATTTAAATCAATATAATATCATATTTTAACATATTGCAAGACTATTTATTATATTTATATTTGCCTTTATTCACAGTCCGAACACTACAACATCTTGCGTGTAACTAAAATGCGGTAAGAATTATTGAGGTATGCGCCATACTTTTAGTTTACCGAATTTAAAGACTATTAACGTATTAACGTATAGAGGTAGATGCCCAACTAGATGGACTGACCAGATCAAAGCGGTTACTGGCCTAACAGTAGTAGGTGCATTTCGAAATGCGGAGTGTCGGGAGAGATGGAGGAGTGCTGTCCACCAGGTGCGATGATGGCGAAGAGAAGAGATGATCACGACCCTCGGTGATGAGGAAAGCGACTCAGAAGAAGATTTTTATATATTATTGACTTACTGTATATTGCATATACAATGGTAGTTTACTGAGAGTAAGTCCATCACATTGTGTAAATCTAACCACCTAACTATCCAATAAAAGTCAAATTACTAGGTTTATACAAAGTAGTAAAAAGCACCAAATTTAAACTTGTGAATACTGCCAATATTGCAATTATCTTTGAGTAATATTTCGTTCCCATGTAATGAGCCATACAATTTACTAACAACATTGTATGGCCGCTGTCCTTGGTCTGTTCAACGAATGTTCATATTATTGTCATTTGTGGTTACGGCAAATATCTGTGAATACAACTGTTCATTATTTACAAACATCAATGTTTATTAAGCCTATCAAATACCTTACGGTAGTTGGGATCGGTCATGTTTCAATAAGTGTCGTTGGAACAACCTTTCTAATTACTTGACGAACACCACTCTTCAGTTTCATATAAAAATTTGGGGACACCTTTGATGAACCCTTCTGTTTTGTATAAAATTTTGGAAACACCTTTGATGAACACTTCTGTTTTGTATAAAATTTTGGAAACACCTTTGATGAACCCTTCTGTTTTGTATAAAATTTTGGAAACACCTTTGATGAACCCTTCTGTTTTGTATAAAACTTTGGAAACACCTTTGATGAACTCTTCTGTTTTGTATAAAATTTTGGAAACACCTTTGATGAACCCTTCTGTTTTGTATAACATTTTGGAAACATCTTTGATGAACTCTTCTGTTTTGTATAAAATTTTGGAAACACCTTTGATAAACCCTTCTGTTTTGTATAAAATTTTGGAAACACCTTTGATGAACTCTTCTGTTTTGTATAAAATTTTGGAAACACCTTTGATGAACACTTCTGTTTTGTATAACATTTTGGAAACATCTTTGATGAACTCTTCTGTTTTGTATAAAATTTTGGAAACACCTTTGATGAACCCTTCTGTTTTGTATAAAATTTTGGAAACACCTTTGATGAACTCTTCTGTTTTGTATAAAATTTTGGATACACCTTTGATGAACCCTTCTGTTTTGTATAAAATTTTGGAAACACCTTTGACGAACCCTTCAGTTTCGGGAACAGTTTTAGAAGTATCATCATAATCATTGGCGCTATAGCCTTGTGTGGGACCTGACCTCCTCCAGAAGTATACGAAACATGTTTCTGATAAGTTTTAAAAAAAATCTTTGATGTCACTAGTTTACTCTTACTACATGCAACTGTAATTTTGGATGGATATTAAGCTTATTAAATTGTTTCTGTAGTTGGGATTGGTCAAGCTTCAAAATTTGTCGTTAAAACAAATAATTTTGTTTTTGTATACCCTTCAGATTCGTTGAAAACCTTTGAAGAACCATTCGCTTATGTGAAGAGCTTTAGAAGAATATGAAACATGATACCTAAACGTTGTTCGCATATTTCATATTTTTAAATTATATAATAATACATTTTGATTCTTCTCCCAAATAACTTCGTGAGATTTACTCGTTTTTTTTATCTAATAAAATTTCACATGCGACACAATTCACCAAAACACTTGTAATATTTTGTGATAAGTCAAACTGATCAGAAGGTCAAGGGAAATTTTTCACACGTTTAGCACAAAGGCCCGTTGTGTTATACACGCACGTAACTATTTTCGTTTCTGAAGGAATCAATTAAGTTAACTTCTTCATTAACAAATTCGATTATCCCCTCAATGACGTAATTATTGCCCCAAATCGCGAATATACCAAACTTTTATTTAATTCAAAATTAATTTCTCGGTGAAAGGTCTTGTTTGTGACGTAATTTGCCGTTAATTGAGAATTATTTTTATTTTTGTTGGGCCATCTCCCGTTGGAAGCGGTTTCTTTTTATCTAATTGACTTGAAGGCTTTCGGACATATTTCATCTTCCCACCTGTCACACCAAACTAAAATTATATCCTCACAATGTATTTGTGTATTATAGAATTTACTGTTACGAAATTCATTTCATTATTTTAATTTATAAAATATATTGCAAATCTTTTTAATTATTCCAATATATCGGAATAATTGGAACAGACAAGGTGATCCGATAAAATATGGCGAGTGGCTAGAAGCGGTTGGATGAAGTCTGACCAGGATATTAGGGAGCTGTGGATGTCTCAGGGCGAGGCCTATTTCCATTACTAGATGTGACAAGGCTGACATGACGATGATGAACGGAATCTAATAAAAAATTGCATACCAAATCATTGATTATAAATTACACAGTTTTTTAAAATCGATATCATTGCATTTTTGTTTAATCAATTGTTAATGTGTACCTACTGTGTAATTTATGAACTAAAAACATCTTCAATATAAAATTGTCATTTCCGTCCGCATTCGGTGAAATTCGAGCGATGTTTGGTCTATAGTTGGTACTCCCGTCTGAAGGTTGACCGATAGTCACGGTCTGTCGATCCTGGCTTCCTGCTGACCAGCCCAACTCCATCCACTTGGAACATTCGCTCCCCAAATACCTGTTCGTGATGCAGCACCGCCATTGTTGTGTGACAACTCCGTCGTTGTCCTTTTCTATTGACTATAATTTGTCAAATGTGTTTTGACAACGCACTTCCATTATGACACATCAATTGATAGTTTGTTCCTGCTATGCGCTATCATATTCACATATTCACAAATTTATTAAATAAAACCTAATAGCAAATTTATCTAATTTATTGATCTCTTGCTATTATTAAATTGACTTTCTAATTGATTTTTTTAACAAAAAAGGACAAAACACCGCATCACCATCGTTTAAAATGTATAGGTACTTACTTATTTTCTTAACGTGTCCGGGTAAACATTAGGCCTTTCCATTCCAATACGTTGCAACAGCAATTGCTGCGTCATTTGCCACAGCCAGGTCTTCTTCGTTACATCCCTGTTCCATGTTTCAGCAGACAAGAAGATGCTTATCATCTTGGACCTCCCCGCAATCGCAAGATACATCTTCCTGTCCTATTCCCCACCTGTACAGGTTCTTTTTGCACCTGTACAGGTGGGGAATAGGACAGAATATGGATAAAACAAGACTACCTGTCAGCAGTTTACGAACACTGACCGAAACATACTTCCGAATTTTATATAAAAGGCGTAGCCTTAAATAGCCTCATTGCACCTTTTTTGACATGCTCTTCATATTTCATCCGTTGGTCCATTACTATACCGAGATTACGTGCAATGCTTACAAATGGAATGTCAGTGGAATGAATGACAACCCTAAAGCCGCTGCTTTCCACAGTAGTATTTTTTTTTCCCACAACCAGTGCTATAAGTCTTTTCGGGGTGGAGAAGTACCTAGTAGTGCATGGGCTTGTGCCCATGCATGAATTTTATTTAAATCACTATTATCATGCCTACGGCCGTTATCAATTTTATTATTAGTAAAGTCACGAATTGTATAAAATATTTGTATCAAATATTTGCAATTCGCTATTTAGCTGTAATAAATGTTATAGGAGTAATAAGTGATAAAAAAAATGCAAATGACATGGGACTCAGGATAATTGCATCCAAAACCAAATACATGCCGGCAAGCAAGTCACAAGCAAACCATACACATCCACCATTAGACATAGGGTCATACCACATAGAAAGCGTCAACTCATTCAAATACTTGGGTAATGAAATCACCCACGACAATAACTACAGTACTGAAATTAGAGCACGGCTATCAGCAGCAAACATATGCATATGGGTTATATATGGGTTGTATAAGCATCTGAGGTCCAAATTGCTCGATAGAAAAACAAAAACAACCTTTTATAAAACGCTCCTTCGTCCAGTTATTGCATATGGCGCCGAATGCTGGGTAATGACCAAAAGAGATGAAAACATACTTCTGATATTTGAAAGGAAAGTCCTCAGAAAGATATTTGGTCCTGTCAACGAAAATAAGAAGACTGCAATGGTTGGGCCATGTCCACAGGATGAGTGATGATCGTACTCCCAACAAGGTTTTAAACACCAAACCAGACGGAAGAAGAAGCAGAGGCAGACCAAAAATGAGATGGCTGGACGGTGTGGAGGCTGATGTACGACCGCTGAGCCTTACCAACTGGAAGAGAGCCGAGAGTGCAGGGAGGAATGGCGACAGATTCTGAAGGAGGCCAAGGCCCACAACGGGCTTTAGGGCCAATGATGATGATGATAAAAAAAATCGGTTAAAATTTTTACCATGATCTCGGTGTAACTTTTCTGAAAATGAAAATTCAAGATTCACGTAGATAATTTTCAAAGATACTAGAGTTTCGATCCCTGATTACATCAGTCGTTTGTTCCAATCCATCTATTAATGTTTTGTGGTTTCAGAATAATCATATATACTCGAGAAAGAGTCGAAAACATCCAGATAATTATTTTGGTATTGGGGTTGCAAAGGGCTGATTCCAAATCGAGCGTCGTACAAATACGTAATATTTTAAGGATCTCAGTTCAAAACATTTTTAGGTTATTTGCTATGACGTATCTCCAATGATTCCGTATCATGGCCCTTTCGCGTTTGGCATTTGTTAAATATGTGTAAACCCAAAAGTATATTTACTTGTGTCCAACAATATACATTGAATTTGGGAATCATTAATGAACTGTGTAGGTACTGTTCCTTATCTAATGTCCAAATCTGACCCAGTCTTGGAATACAAAAGTATGAAACAAATACTATTACTACTCGTATCATCAGGTTGTCGAAATTTTTATTCATTTAACATTGTATTATTTCAGGTAACTTTACCATGTTATTTTGATGACTAGTACGGAACAGTCATTTTGGTCAGGGCACGTTTCAGGTTTTCAAATGGCACAAAGATGAGATTTTAAATGTTTTATTTAAGAGAGCGACTGCTGCCAACGTACCTATTTTTTCAATTTGAAATTGCATCTTTACTACAAAACGAATCATTTTGAAAAAAATAACCTAGTTAGTTTGGATATTAAGAAAGAAAAATATACCTTAACTTTTTAATTATGTTCTGTATATATTCTTGTAGAAAAATAATAAGCATACCCCGATTTTTGACATTCATCTTAAATTTAAAAAATATTATAAGGTGTAGAGCTTTATATTTTTTTATCAATTAAAGAAGATCAAAATATCTGGAAAATACGATGTAACGTTGCATTAATGCATCAGGTTTAGTTAATAAACCAAAAAAAAACTTTTATTTCGTAATGGCGCTGAATGGAAAATAAATGTTTTTTTAGGTTTATTTACTAAACCTGAAGCATTAATACGTCACATCATATTTTTCTAGATATTTTTGTCTTCTTTAATTTAAAATAAAATAATATGTTGAACTACGCCTTATATTTTATTAAAAATTTAAGATAAACGTTGAAAATCGGTGTAAGCCATTATTTTTCTACAAGAATTTATACAGAACATTATCAAAAAGTAAAGATATATTTTTCTTTATTAATTCCCAAACTATCTAAATTATTTTTTTCAAAACGATTTGATAAGAAATAATGATGGTATATCAAATTGAAAAATAGGTACGTTGGCAGCAGTCTCGCCCTTAACGTAATTTCTATTTATTTTATTGTATTATTATGGTATTATTATTTATCAATAGGTTTTACTGTCAATTTTTGCTATGGTAAATCTTAGAATTGTGCTTCCAATAATTTCTATTATCATCGTTTTCGGATGTCTCAAAATACAAGAAACACAATTAGATGGGTGGTGGCAGAGTGGTTAGCGCACTGGGTTAGTAATCCAGTGGTCGCGAGTTCGATTCCTGCCACGACCGTATTTCGTTCACCTATATAGCACAAGCATTTATGCTTAGTTTAGGGAATGTATGAGGATATTTTTACTATAATAATGATAATAATAATAACATACGTCAAATAAATAAACATTCGTCATACATAAAAATTCACATACGTCGGTTTGACAAGTGGTGTTTCTTAGCTCTCGAATATCATATCAAAAGTAATTAAATCAATAGGCATGATGACTAATTTTGAGAAACTATCTCACGATGTTTTTACGCATCCACTGTTTTCAAATATATATACATTTCTACATAAAATAAAGGTTTAGTAGCAAAAATTTTCATTTCAAAATCCAATTTGACATTAACGTAAAAAAACGCTTGCAGTGTAATGGCGTCCGTCGGAGCTGACGGTGACGTCACGGTTTCGTAAACCGCATATCACTATTATATGTACTATATGTATTCTAAGACGATTTGTGTATTTAAAATAAATTCAAAAGTGCATAAGTGTTGTGCGGTCCCTAAATGTACAAACACGTCGAAAAAAACACCTACTGAGGTATTTGTTTTCGTCCCACGCGAATATAAACGAGAAATAAGTAGTTAAATTTGGCACGGCGAGACACAGAAAGTGTATTTTATTAAGTATGCGTTTACAATGAAGTACAGTATTTGTTCCCCCACGTTTAGCTCTCATTACTATAATTCATTTACAAAATATTTACCATTAATTAGGCAATAAGCATATAAAGAACTTCATGAATTTCCAAACGTCAAAATAGGCCATCTTAAGTTTCCCGCGTATTAGGCATTAGGCCTGTGTAACACCACTGCGTTACGCCGCTCAATTGCATCGACCCAGTTCACTGCGCCGGGTGTAACTCACTCCTTCGAAATGTATTGGCTCACGGCGCAGTGAGTCATGAGTGCTAGACCGGGAGAATGCGAACAGTGTTAGGGTAATGAGTTATTGAGTTGCTTGCTTTTTAACCGACATACCTACTAAATAAACAACGTAATAGACAATAACATAAAACTAGCTTACCTTAGCACAGGCCATGCCTAGTGAAGGGGCTAGTAACAAAGATACAAACAAAAAGAAATTGCTTAAACTATGTAAGCACCAGTGAAATAATAAAATTATATTTATTGAAATGAAACAACTTATATTTACTTTGTATGTTTACTAATAATAATAATAATAGTTACTTTTATTTAGACGTAAAAAATACAAAATTAATACATCTAGTATAAACAAAAATATATAATTTTTTTGATACATTCTAATCCCGAAAAGTGCCGAATTAAAGCGTTCCCCGATTAAGTGCCGACGCAAGTCTGAATTTCCCGAAATCGGCACAAGTGCCGCAAATCGACAACACTGGACGTGAACCTATAATATCGTGACGTCATGCGCTCTGATTCGTTCTGATTGGCGTTTCTCATAAAATGGCGGTCTATAATATTTTGTATTTTTATTTTAATAATATTAATATTATTCACTCTTTTAAAATGAAAATAAATACATTTTTTTTAATCTTTATAACCTATTTTATTTTTTAAAATCATAATGTCAATGATTTTTTCTTACTGTCATCACGCCTATTCACTGCGCCGGGTCATTAAGCTAGTTAAAAAATAATAATAAAAGTATAATATGCAGGTATTGTATTTTATATAAGCAAAGATTATTATTGTTATGTCTATAATTAAAAGTAAAGACTTTTTGAATCTACATTAATTTTATTCTGCGCGATTGGCCTATTTCGCCTTGTTAGGGCATTAACTAGCTTAAGCTAATAAATAAGCTAGTTAATGCCCTAACAAGGCGAAATAGGCCTATCGCGCAGAATAAAATTAATGTAGAATCAAAAAGTTTTTACTTTTAATTATAGATATAACTTATAATGGAATTCTACCAAATAAAAACTTCGTCGATAATGATTATTATTGTATTCATTATATTTCATGTACATGTTTAAAAATATCACAACTTTCCCGATTCTACTTTTAAAAGTAGAATCGGGAAAGTAAGTATGTCGGTTAAAAAGCAGGCAACTCGATACCCTAAAACTGTTCGTATTCTCCCGGTCTAGCACTCATGACTCACTGCGCCGTGAGCCAATACATTTCGAAGGAGTGAGTTAACACACCCGGTGCAGTGAACAGAATCGACGCAATTGAGCGGTGCAACGCAGCTTTACACATGTCATGTCTCCCGCGTATGCTTTAGGGCTTTTAGCTTATGAACACAATGCAGAGAGAAGGAACATATTTTATCGATTTTCGAGATGTAAGCTGTATTTAAATTATAGATAAATAAAGTACTTATATGCATAGAATGATAATAATATGCTTATATATAAGTTTTTACGTTTCTAAATTCTGATGAGCAAAAGTCTTTGTTCGATGCAAAGTAATTTCATATATATTGTATATTGTATTGAAACTGTGACGTCATAATCTTTGATTCACTCTGATTGGTGTTTCTCATAAAATGGCGGACTTACATATTTTGTATTTTTATTTTAATAATATTAATATTATTGGCTCTTTTAAAATGAAAATAAATATATTTTTTCAAATCTTTATAACTTATTTTATTTTATAAAATTATAATTTCAATGATTTTTTCATACTGTCATCACGCCTATTCCTGGTGAACAATTTGTGTATTTTACGTGACTTACAAAACTAAATTTCTACTATTGACATATTATTTGTCAATCATAATTGTGTTCCATTTATGCGCTTGCGCAACGTTCACCAATTATACCTTCTTTTTGAGTTCCCTTATCAATGTAATTTTTGAAAGTTCTATGTATTTGAATAATGTGTAACAATTCACCTGAAAATAAGGTATTATACTATTGCCATCTATGAAGTAACGAAAAAACCTTTTTTTTGTAACGAATAAATCCATGTATGGGAACATAATACATGCTGCGAAGCCTCTAAGTTGGTGTTTTTAGCATGCAAAAAGTCCACTTCGCCATACAAAATGTTCCTTCGTACACGCATTTTGACTTATGTAATACTGTCGATTGAGTCTAGCTGATTGTACTTGAAAAGTAAGGGCCCGCTCACATTGGATACGAATTTGGTCGTACGTAAACGTACGATGCTGGTCGTACGAATCGAGTGCTCGCACTGGCTCGCTCACATTGGATACGAATTCGCATCGTACGTATACGTACGATACTGGTCGAGTGCGCGCACTAGATATGGCTTTCTCCGATTTTTGATACGAATTTGATCGTACGTCGACGTACGATGCTGGTCATACAATTTTATGTATTTAAGATTTGGTACACGGATAACAAACAATACACATAAACATAATATCAATCACAACAAAGCTACCGTGCATACAAAAATCCCACAAGGCACAGCCTCTCTGTGGGTTAGCCAATTTTTTTTTTTTTAGATAAAAATGAATATGTCCATGTTAAACAAGTACATATATATCTTCCTACGTTCCCTAAAATAAGCAAATAAATGCTTGTGCTATAGGTGAACGAAATCGGTTGAGGTAGGATTCGAACTCGCGACCACTGGATTACTAGCCCAGCGCGCTTACCGCTCTGCCATCGACCCATCTAATTTTATTCCCATTTATTTATTTATTTATTCATTTATTTAATATTTGATTCGAGGAAATCTAGTGATAGGGACACCCTGATGTTGTGTGGCTCTGTGGGTGTTGATTTGTATTGCGCATTTCTCCCCACTTTTGTATTTTGTATTAGGATAATTTGGTATCTTGATTGTATGTTTTGTTTTTATTTAGTTTTTATAGTTTTAAAAATAAAAAAAATACTAACACGTGTATAGTACGACATATAAACCAGCAAATTCGACAACATATTAACTTATAAGTCTTACTAAAAATATTCTAGTTAGACGGGCATGTTGCCGAGTTCGCGATTTTGTACGCGACGTTATTTATTGACTGTCGTTACATTGCACTCGCGTATGCACCTGCCAATACAGTGACATTCTGCCGTGTCGGAGTGTCATTGTATTGGTAGATTCAGACGTTGCGTCTGAATCGTTGTGACAATTTAATGTAATGACAATGACGTTCATATTTCATAGAAATTGATCTATGATAAATTGCTTATTTTTATCCTTTAAAATATGCTGGGTAAAATCTATTTGTTTTTTTTTTGTCTCGGTTCAATTGTTCCTTCTTTTTTTATGTTTTATTTTATTAGTTCAACATTTGTTTTCTTTCTGTTTTCCTACATATATGTATATGTGTATTTTAAACTTTTCTTTTAACTGTGCAAAGTAATGTCTTTTTTATAATATGAATGGTCAGGAGACGTTGATTGTACATACCTAACTATGCACAATAGCCATGCGGGAGATACCTGTTATTGGAGCACTGGAGATTCTATTTTTTGTTTCATGTTTTTTTTTGTTTGTGTTGTTCAGTGTTCTGTTGGTGTCTCTGTATATTAAATAAATAAATAAATAAATATTTCTTCTCGGGCAACTAACATATTCTATGTCAAATATTTATTTAACACGCACCCAATAACAAGTTGCCACATTCTGGAGACTTACGATATTAGTCGTCTCACAGATCCAGACTGAAAACACAATTAAAAACTGTGCCTCCACCGGGAATCGAACCCGGGACCTTTGGATCAGCAGTCAGATACCTAACCAACTGAGCCACGAAGGCCGACAATTGTAATATAGACAAAATTATCTTGTTTATAACATTTTATAATAACATATTCTCTTCACATAGCACAAAACAGCAGACAAGCACACGCATACATGCTATTTGAAACCTTGGGGTAAGCAAATTATAAAAAAACAGGTAACAACACATGAAGAGAAATTTAAAATAACAGTTTACATAGATAAAAATACCAAGTCATAAAAAAATATTTAGTTGTTTGAATTCGGATCAAATTGCATAACGTAATCAGAAATCTCATAAACATTTGTGTCCAAAAACCAAATTAACAAAATTTTCTGTATCCATTTATGTGTAATCAAAGTACGAACGTAGCAAAATATCCAAACAAGTTTGGATCGAATTCGTATGTCGGAACTATACGCACGTCAACGTACGACTAACTCGCACCCAGTGTGAGCACTCTCATAGTGCTCAAAGGAACGGGATTATTCGTGCGTTTTCGACGTTTTCGTACGTATTCGGACGACTGAATTTCGTACGTAAACGCATCCAATGTGAGCATGTCCATGAGCGAACTCAGACGTCGTAACAATTCGTGCGTATACGTACGACCACAGTACGACTACGTACGATCACGTACGACCAACTCGCATCCAGTGTGAGCACTCTCACAGTACATCAAGTATCGGGATCGTTCGTGCATTTACGTACGTCTACGTACGTTTACGCACGAGCGAAATTCGTACGAAAACGCATCCAATGTGAGCGAGGCCTAAAGCTTGAAACTTCTGTAAAGTAAATGGGAATGTATTTCAGATCGAAGAGACATGCCGTAGGTTGATAGAAAAACGACGTTATTATATAATGGCCCTGAGTCAAATTGAAAACGCTGTTCGTTATCGCCAAGCGCTATTTTTTTTTGTATGTAATTTGACGTTTGTTGTAGAAATTTTTTCTACAATAACAAACAACAAACGTCAAATCCCATACAAAAAAAAATTAGCGCTTGGCGATAACGAACAGCGTTTTCAATTTGACTTGGGGGCAAGGTCTTTGCATATGAAATTGGCGTTTTGTCGTACTGGCAACTTTGATCTCAAATATCTTCTCTTTGGTTAGGAATTCCAAATTCAAATTTATACAGCTATTTATTCATGTATTTGTGTTCAATTATAATTCATTTGTTTTTTCCTTAATTGTTTTTTTTTCTTTGTTTCACTCAGTTTACAAAATGGAAAACTTGAAATATCGCGTTATTTACGAGTACGAGTTCCACCGTGGCACCAGTGCTGCAGAAACGGCTTGAACGGCTTGATGTGTATGGCGACGGTGCCGCAAAATAAAACACAGAGCGTTTTGTTTCCAACGTTTTCGTTCTGGAAATTTCGACCTGCAGAACAAGCCCCGTGGACGGCCGGAGACCAAAGTTGATAATGACGAATTGAAAGCTATTGTGGAAGGGGATCCATCGCAAACCACGTCCTGAGTTAGCTGCAGGCTGCGGTTAGTGATAAAACTGTTTTAATCCACTTGAAGCAAATTGGGAAGGTGAAAAAGCTTGAAAGGTGGGTACCTCACGAATTGAATGAAGCAAATCAACAAACGCGCGTTGACTACTGCGTTGTATTACTCAACCGGCACAATAATGAAGGAATTTTAAATCGAATCATTACCTGTGATGAAAAGTGGATCCTGTACGATAATCGGAAACGCTCATCGCAATGTCTGAACCCTGCCGAACCAGCCAAACCATGCCCCAAGTTACTTGTGAGCGTTTGGTGGACTAGTACTGGTGTTGTTCACTACAGCTTTCTTGAATCTGGCCAGACGATTACGGCAGATGTCTATTGTCAGCAACAGCATGGAAAAGCTAGCTGCTAAACAACCGAGTCTGGTTAATCGCTCTAGGCCACTGCTGCTTCATGATAACGCTAGACCACGCACTGCACAACAGACGGCTACCAAATTAGAGGAGCTTCAATTGGAAAGTCTAACGGCCGCTTTCTCCAAGGTCCCTCAAAATCGAACATCAGCTAAGTACCCATTCGAAACTTAAATCCTTAAGTGGCTTACTTAATAAATTTGCATTTCACCAACAAATAACAGCCACACTAAGCTAAGGTCAGGATTAGTTTTTGTTATGTTTCCGGTGAACATGAATATGGACTCAAGATAACGTTAGTTTAAAAAATATGCAAATAAGAAATACATAATAAACTATAAAAATATCATTAAAATATTCTAACGTGTGAATTTCACGATTTTTACTCTATATATAAATTAATTATAAAAAAGTACTATTTTGATCTCATGAGTACAGGTAATTGCCGCTGGCGCCAACAGATGGCGCAAGCGGCGCTCGCTGTCAGGGTAGCCTTGTTTGTACACCAGTTTTTTTTTTGACACATCATGTACAGACAGTTTATTTAGTATTCACACCAATTTAGTTATTTTATTTTAATATTTGTTACTTTTTTTAATATACAATGCAACTGGCTCATGCCAGCCGCAATTATAACTACAGACAAACCTAACCAATCTATTTTTACCAAACTTTTGTAGGTTTGGTTTAAAAAATCGGTGTACATCCTAGGATATACTCGCTGTCATGGCTGTTTATTCGCTTCGCACTTGTTGATTGTTGAGATTGTTCGACACGGGACGCGCATATTTATCAGAGTATAATATTTAGCAGAGTATAATTATGGATAAACCAAGGAAACGTTCTACAAATTTTACCCCCAGTGAAAAAACTAAATTAATTTAATTAGTTTCAAAAAACACGGCAATTACTTCAAAACAAACGGATGGAGCATGTCTATTCAACGATTTCACGAATTCAGCCATCTTCCAAGATGATAATAAACAAAATATAACTTAAATTTTACAAAAAAAAAGATAAATTCAATAATAAAACAACTCTGCGACGAAATCGTAACCCAAATATCTATCTGTCAAACGCGTTAAGTGACGCTTATGACGGTTAATCCACTAGAGACCGCCACTTAAAATTTTATGCGCCGACGTCGCTAAGCGAGGCTAAGATTGTTTGGTGAAATGCAATTTTGCGCTTAAGTGGTTCATAAATGTGATTTTTTAAGTTAAGGAGCCTTGGGGACAGTCCAACTCCAATGGGGCAGTCCAACCGCCTTCAAAAATTTTATTGATTCCCGTTCGAATGGTTTTTTTAGTACATACTTTGATTAAATAAATATATAAATAAATATATTATATTAAAAAAAATCCACTTTATGTTCCTCCCATACAAAACGCCAATTTCATATGTGAAGACCAATTTCATATTTAGATCGATATTTGTTAATATAATTTAAAAAACACTTGAACGTATACACTATTAAACTTTATACCTTACAACAGCCCTGTCAATTCGATACTTTTACGTCAAATCGAGGTTGTATTGACAAGGCCTACTTTTGATATTTCCTTACTTAATCAAAATGTAATTTGTGTCATTTCGATTTGTATAATTGGTCTAATATCAAATTTCCTGGATCGTATTATAATACATATGTACATTGTAGGTACATCTTCTATTAAAAAAGTAACCCATGAACTTGTTTTCTAAAAAATCCATTTCTCTACAAATTATTTGGGATTTTGATACACTTTAAGGTGCAGGGTAAGGCAATGTAGGCGGGACAAATGCAAACTTTAAAACTATTGAATGTACGTCCTTAAAGATTACGATCGTGTGCGCCCGAGTTAGTGTATTTGAATCGAGCCTTACAAAAAATACTTTGGTTTAATTGATTTTACAAAAAAGTGTTTAGACTGTTACAAGCTAACAGTCGTTTTTTTTAAACCATAGTGGATCAGGATTACGCCAAGCCCTCAGTTCAGCCAATCATACCATTTCAGAGTAATTCGAAATAGAAGATTAATTATTTATTCTTCTCGCGAAATTCTAGCTTCTCTGGGCGGGAAACACTGGTTAGTCAGTAGAAATTTTCATTTCGAAATTAACTCGCCACTCTTGTACAGGGTGTTAAAAAGAGAATACAAATTATGAATTACAATGTCGTTATATATAGGAATTCTTCAATAAGGGAAATATCTTATATTCAGGTACTTCTACTTGTTCTTCCTCCACCACCATCTGTTCTGCTTATGGGAACTATAGACGGCCCCTTGTAAAACTCTGAAAGAACATAAGAAGAATCCGGAGAACTTTCAAGTTTAACTGCTTTTTTTGTCCCATTTAATGTTTATTATTATCATTAATGATGACACCTATTGTATGCTAACTGCTTTTTTGCCCCATTTAATTTTTATTATTATTATCATTAAAGATGACACCTTTTTGTATGTTTATTTATTTATTTATTTGTTTATTTATTTATTTATTTATTTATTTATTTATTTATTTATTAATTAATTTATTTATTTATTTGTTTATTTATAGGACAACATACAGCACATAATAAATTATATAAAATAAAGATGTTAACTGCTTTTTTGTCCCATTTAAAGTTTATTATTATTATCATTAATGATGACACCTTTTGCCATCCCCACGAAGTAAATCCACACACTATTTATTTTGAAAGATTATTGATTTATGTTTTAAAATAACATTTAAAGAAATGACTGTAAACGCATGTTATGTGAATGTAATAGTGAATTCGGGTCAATATAACAAGTTTAGTTCAAACTGAGAAACTTTAAATAACTTTCTAATGGATGGATGCGTCACGCAAACTTGATACATTATATTTTCATATTCTTTAAAAAAGTTCCTTTCTGACAGCGTCTGGTGTAAGTTTAATTCATTTTCTTATATTTCACATTAGAGACAAATACGTTACGTATTATATAAAATAAATAAAAGTCTAAAAATTTACTGAATTTCAAGATACGACTGGAGATTGACTGAGCAATCATATTTTAAATATATTTCAAAATCCTATGTTTGATTCCCGGTGTATAAAAAGATTCTAATTGTGTTTTCAAAGTATCCACAATGTGCCAACTTGTTATTGAGTTGGTGTTAAATAAATATTTGACATAGTTGCCCGATAAAAAAATGGAAACAGAAAAAAATAAAGAAGCAATAATATTATGAATATTTGTTATAAGGAAGTTCGTTTCAGAACAACGCAAGTAAAACATAAAAGAAAATGTTTAGAGAGTTAGCGGTGCCTTTAAATCAGTAATTTATGATTTTATTATTTCAAAACTAAGAAATTTCAATATACAATATACACAATATAAAATTTGTCCCAAATGTGAGGAATTCCTTTGAGATATAGACAACAGACAAGACACTACATGCACGAAAGTAGCATAAAGGAAGTGGAAATGGAACAAAGATATTAGACGAAAAATTGATGAAACAATGTGCATTTAGATTATCTTGTCTTTGCTAAGAAGCATCGGAAATTGGACCGCAGTCGACAGAGTAGAGAAGCTGTTACAGTTAGCTCAAGACAGAGATGCCTATGTCAAACTAGTAGCCGCAGTCTGGGGGACTTAACATGGTACCGAAAGAAGAAGAATCATAAACAAAGAAGAAATGCTAACATCCAAAGAAAAAATATACAAAGCATACATTAGTTGAATGAAATTAAAAGAGACGAGGGTTCATAGTGTGATTATAATAATTAATTTTAATTATGATGAACAACCATCCTTGAAGTATCAAGTAGTCTGTATTAAAAATATTTCAATCAATAAATAATAGTAGGTAATCAGGTAAATACACTACATACATATATGTATGTTGGTTGGTATATTACTCAATAATTTATCTAAAATGATTTATGATGTGAAATGTGAAGACACCAATAAGCTTCAGCGGATAATTTATATTCTTTTGTTTATATATTCATGTTAAGTACACAGTTTCTTTGAAAATAATGATAGCTCTCTCATTATTTATTCATTTTAATGTCTAGACAATTACGTACGTATTTCTTTTTAGTTGCTGTTTTTTTCCTTACACGTGTAAGTTTCACTTAAAAAATTCATATTACATTCAATATTATAACAACCTTCATAAAGACAATTCGTTTAAATATTTATACGGACTACCTACATGCGTCTATCACCATAGTGGTGACCCCGACGTGATCATCCATATGAATATGCGACCAAAATCTAATAATTTTTCTCGAATATATATTTTTTAAAGAGTGAATAGAATGAGACCTAGCACAGAACCTTGTGGTTCACCTATATCGAATTATATGAATTGGGTAATGTATTATAGTTTACGCCATAAATGGGATTTGGTGCCTTCTGTAAATCTGATATTGTTGATTTATCCTAGTACTTTAATCCATAATGTGTCGTTTTTCAGATGCAACAAAAATTTTGTCGTTAGTAAAATTAGCCTCATTAAAAATAGTTCACGATTATCTTCAGAATCAATAGATTTAAAATAGGTTTGTTTATCCTGTGTGAACTGTTTGGTGTTCCATCACATGAACTATGCTGATATGTTGTTCAAAGTGCAGTCTTGGTAAATATCGTGCCAAAAGAGTGTTTGATGTGGAGCTTTATAGAACGGGTTGTACGGTAAGGGTAGTGGCATCCCTCAAACTTCCCCTCCCCTCGACTATCGCGGACAGGGTAGAAGCGATGTCATGATAGCCCAACATCACATTAAATCGTCAGCAAAACTTAAACTGGGCAAGTTTTATCAAGTACTCATTGGTTTAATTTTGTTAATTTGGTGTATGTTACATTTACATTTGACTCAAAGAGCTTATTGTTTACTCGGGACGATAGTTTAGCCGTGTTGCAGTCTTTTCATTTAAAATTTATGATTTAATTAATAGGTATTTTATTGTGATATAATAATGGTGCTAATGGTGACCTGTCAGACAGAAGACAGGGAAGAGATGGCGATATTGAAAACACTATATTGGGCAGAGCCAGAAATCTCCACACGTTTGCCTACTAAATACTTCTATCCTCAGGAAGATCTCTCAAAAGATAGAATGAAAGATGATCCTCCACCCCCTAAGATAACTAAACTGTTAAAATTCAAATCGATTATATAATATAATCCATAAATTTCTGGAAGAATCTTAAATGTTAAGTGGTGGAGATATATCGTCACTCTATAAATCGGGCAAGCTATTAGGTATACTTACATATGTAGTTTACTTTTTGTGTGACATTGGCATATGTTTTTCTCCGCCATCATATTATAACAAATAATCGAGCTACATCATTGCTCTATTATTTGGATATCCATCCACCTTCCGATAGTAAGACATTATTACTATTGCCATCTATGAAATAATGAAGAAACCTTTTTCGTAACGCCATCTATTGAGGAATTGGTTCATTTTTAAACAATGAAAGCAATCCTTATAAATGAGGTGACGGTGTCTCGCACAGATGTCACCCCTGAACTGCGCCAGAAATATTATTTCATTTTTTGGGCTTGTTTGCCTACTTTTACCAATGCGTATGTAAATCGAATATTTTTTTAATTGCATATAAATATAAGCAAACATTGGATTTTTTCCCTGTCGGGAGTCAAGTGATATTTTTATTGACAAACTTTTCAACATCTCAATAGAGACGAAATTGGGATACTATAGAAGAAGCAGGTTTACGTTTAGTGATCACATAAACCAGCCGATGACAGGTCGTAAGCCCCGTAGGTGCCTCGAGTTCCTGGTTCTTCGTCTCTATTGAGATGAAAAAAATATTAAAAATTAAAAAAAATAAGAAAACTTTGAAAAGGGTATCCTCAATATGTTTTTTGTGATCTACTTGTTACTATATTGTTGCCTTTCAGATGGATTGAGAACTGTTGGTTCATTGATAATAATCCACCCTACGCAATTTCCAACCTTAGCTGCCACCCGCTGTGGCAACATAGTATAATATCTGCTTACATTGGCTTCCTTTGTTTTGCAATTTACCAAAACATTCAATGTTGTCATGCAATGATAACTACTTTAAAGTCTAAAGTGTACATAAGTACGAGAGGAGTTTCACCAAATTAGTGATGAGCAACACATGCCATTGTTTTCATCTTGGGAGTATAGTACGAGCATAGATTTTTATTATAATACTCATACTAGATGTAGTACTCTGTGCAAAAAGTGAGTCATGGAATATCGCGCGTTTGACGTTTTGGTTGGCAACATATTTCAGTTTTCCTTACATTTCAACACATCCTAGATAACTGTTCTCTAAACATTAATAATTGAAATGTTTTTTTAGACAAATAAATCCGAAAACAATTCACATTAGTCGTTATTCTCTATAGAAATACGATGTGGTCTGGAACCAAAACGTCAAAAATCCCCTCTGAAAAATGACTCACAGTCGATTCATACAAAATTTGCTAACTATGACATCTAGTATATTATATGAAAACCTATGAGTACGAGCAATGTGACATAATAATAATTTATAAGGTGCCGTTTATTGATACACGATCATTCCATGTTTTGGAATTATGAAATCCTATATGAAAAACGAGTGGGTTGTAGCCAATACTAAACTCTCCACACCATAGTAAGTGTTCATTTTTACTCTCCACACTATGGAATAGTGGAGAGTCATGATTTCACAATTTTTAAGCGTATTTTTTTACATCAATTTCTCAACGGGTATCATGTAGAGAGTGCACACTGTGAGTTTCGTCGTGATGTGGTTGTACGTATGGCGTACGGCGTTCGCCGTACGGATTTTCCTTTTTGTGTCCTCTCTACAGCCCAAATTATAAGGCCTATTATCCACGTAAATCGCACGTCATGCGCACGCTTTCGTCAATTGACGAATGCTTGCATCTTGCATAGAAACAATCAAAACTGTGTCCACGGAGCGGCAAGGTCGCGTCAGCCGCACGTCATGCATTCGTCATGCGGTGCGTGCAGCAGCGTGGACACAATTTTGATTGTTTCTATGCAAGATGCAAGCATTCGTTTTGCATTCGTCAATTGACGAAAGCGTGCGCATGACGTGCGGTTTACGTGGATAGTAGGCCTAAGTCCGATCGAATTCATATTAACATCATATGTGTAAAGTGCATAGCCGTAGAGCTGATTAGTTTTCCATAGATATCCGTTAATTTATTCTCTGGAAAACGAGGTATTTTAATTCTGTTTGAAATTTTGACACAACAAAAATACACTCATAAAAATGCATTTAGAGATAAAATGAACGCTTACTATGGTGTGGAGAGTTTAGTGTTGGCTACAATCCACTTGTTTTCTTGAAATGTTGACAATCCTTGAATGCATTTTTGATGAGTGTTTTTTTTATTGTATCAAAATTTACAAGTCGATAAAGCATCTGTCGTATCTGGATGTTTGAAAATATTTTATTTTATTTTATTTTATACAAAGTATACAAACAATAACTGGACAAAATATACAGGTGATACAAATATAAAAAAAAAATTAGCATGCCCAGCATCACTTACATGTATACATTATTACCATTTATATATTTATGTAGTGTAGGAGAAAAAAAGAAAACAGTAATAATCAGATATGTGACATGTGAGTGGGGAGTGTGTGTGTGTGTGTGTGGGTGTGTGTGGGAGTGTATGAGGATGTGTGTGAACCTTTATGTGATGAACCTTTATGTGTTTATTTTTCCAGATCATATGAATATGATCTGGAAAAATAAACACATGCGTATTGTGGCAGCATTTTCACGAAATGACTTCCTTAAATCATTATTCTTGAAAGGAGTTTGTTAAATAATTTTTGATTTAAATATTTTACTATGAAAACTTGATCATCTTTAATGCTATTTTATAAAAGTGATGTGCCTTTTAACTAATTTGAAAATTGAAATATTCAATTTTGAGTTTCCTGGGCTTGGAGTCACTTTGAAATATTTGACAGTCAAAAAAAATGAGAAGCACTAATCAGATATCCTTCAAAATCTAATGAGGTCTAAGTGAGTATTAGATATACAAATTTGCAAAATTTGAAAAGAATCGAATGAGTACTTTTGTTTATAATCGATAAAGTAGAATAAACACCCCGTACATAGTACACAACACACACACATGCACATTGTGATGAAACTTTCAGAACACAAACTCAGCATTATACCAGTTGATAATCTGCAATAAAAAAAAATTACGGATTCATAACTCCCCACTAGTATCTTAGTAGTGAGGTGTAAAATGTTTGTTTTTTTTTTCAACCATATACTTACAATACCTACATAAATTGTGGGTAATTTTGGTCTTGTCGTGTTACCAGTTCATCATAATATCGATAATACCATCTTTATCGTCAATATATTCTACTTGTAATTCACGTTGGAATTACATACTTCAATAGAAAATATTCAATTACATAGGTTGTTATATAACAATTTACAAATTGATTAATAATTATACTTTGACAAACCATATACGAGTATGTTGTATTGTATATTATTCGATGTTTGGTAGTCAGTGAATTTACAAGTAAAGATGACGTATTTGATATATTCGATAGATAATAAAACTCGCTGTTGCGAGTCATACTATTCCCTTGATCAATTATATAAACTTACTTTACGAGTCCGAACACTTCTCCACTAGGCCATCCCACTTCAGAATACACCAGCCGCAACGGCATTATCATTAACCACCATCAGGTCTCCTGCATCGCACCTCACTGGCATATCTCGACAGATGAGGAGGTGTTTGTCAATTTGGATCTCGACGCAATTACAGGAGACATCCATCCTCACTAGAGTCTACAATCCGAATCTACCCGTTTGCATTCTGTTTCCGGTTGGCTCTCTGATTGGTTGAGATCTCGTAGTATTAAGTCAAATGAGCTATGAAATTTTATATTAAATGCGAAAAATCAAAAGAATATTATATATTTAATTTATAATAATTTATAATTCAATTTATAAAGCAACTCGCTCACGCGAGTCGCTATTATTATTATACCCAAACTTAAACCTAACCTAAGAATGCAGAAAAGAAACTCAGGGGCTAGACGCTACTTCCATCCTCTTCCACCCTTATACCCCACCTGAGCATGTTCTCTTTGCACCTGGTGACAGTGGTGACACCGACGCGTAATCGATTAAGTGTCTTCCATGTCAGGTAGGGTAGTTGGTGTCCCGATCCCAAACTTTCCGATAGGTCGACCTGATCTCCACTTTATTGTGCTTGATATCCACTTAGGCTGTGTTTCTCGAACAAAGATTAAAGTTAAAGTATATTTAAAATACTTTGATTTCATAAAATTGTTCAAAACTTTTAGTGTTTCATTGAAATCTAATGCCGTCAAACGACGCATTTTTGAACAATTTCATGAAATCAAAGTATTACCGTTACTTTTGTTGAAACATCCCTGCCTTACTAAGCTTATCCGAACGAATAATAATAATAATAAAATACTTTTATTGATTTATGCAACGTGGCGGACTTATTGCCCGCAGGCAATCTCTACCAGTCAACCACCATGGTAAATACAGCCAGTAACAGGGATAGAAGAATACAAATAGAGAAATAGAAAAAATAAAAAAATAATTAAATAAATCAATCATAAATTAAAAATACAAAATAAATATAAGAAACAAAAAATAATATATGTATAAATAAGAACAAAAATAAGAATAATAAAAAATACATCAGACAGCAAGCAAGGTATGGGATGCACAAGGAGCGTTTGTTGGAGGTAGAGGATGCACCGACCAAATTTTTTCCCTTCGAATGGCGACTGAAAAGGTTCTGGCAAAAAACCAGAAGCTTTTCTGCGCTTTCATAGACCTGGAAAAGGCCTATGACAAAGTAGACCGTGAAAAACTCTGGAACGTGCTATCAGTGTATGGAGCGGGTAGCAGGCTGATAGGGGCAATATCATCTCTATATGAGGAAAGCCAAGCCTGTGTGAGAATTGAAAACTCTCTCACAAGATGGTTCTCCATTAATATGGGAGTGAAGCAAGGGTGCGTACTATCACCGTGGCTCTTTAATCTATACATTGACTACCTACTGTGTTAGAGCACTAAATAATGAGAACATTGGGCTGAAACTGGAAGGTGTGACTGTATGTGATCTAATGTATGCGGATGACAAAGTATTAATGGCTGAAAGCGTGGAAGACTTGGAATGTTTGGTTAAAATAGTATTCGATGGATGCATGCAAAATGGATTGAGAATGAATGCAACTAAATCTAAAGTGATGGTATTTGAGAAGAGCGAAAGACAAACAAAATGCGAGATACGAGTGGAGAATGTACAATTAGAACAAGTGGATGAATATTTATACTTAAGAAGCATGTTTCAGCGTGATGGAAGATTGGAAAAAGATATTGAAAGGAGAGTAACGGCAGGTAATAGAGTGAATGGTGCATTAAGAACGGTAATGGCTGACCCAATTATTTCGAGGCAAACAAAGCTCGCGGTACACAATGGTATCGTCGCACCGACTCTAATGTATGCTAGTGAGACATGGACATGGCAGAAGACGCATGAAAGTAGAATTAACGCGGTTGAAATGAGGTCACTAAGACGAATGGTAAAACGATGTATGATAGAATAAGAAATGAGGATATTAGACGAGAATGTATGATTGAAAGAAATATCGTAAGTAAGATGAAAATAAATGCCCTAAGGTGGTTTGGCCACATAGAAAGAATGAGTGATGACCGTCTGACAAAAAAAGTATACAAGGCTGATAAAAGAGGAATGAAAAGTAGAGGTCGGCCAAGAAAGAGTTGGCACGATCACATAAATGGGATTTTGAAAGATGGAGATGTTAGAAGTAAGAATAATAGAAGAGCGTGTATGAGACGATGTATGGACGTGAATGAAGCGAGGAATGTATGTCAAGAGAGAGGAGTCCGGCGTTCGGTTCTCTCTGCCTACCCCAAATAGGGAAATGGCGTGATGGTATGGTATGGTACATCAGATAGATACACTATGTTTATTGGATGGAGGATATGAGAGGAGAAAGGAAGAGGGATAAAGGGAAAAAGACGTGAATTTGTGTTTATGTGGATAGAAGGTGTGACTTCAGACGCTTTTTGAATGCTATTAAATTAGTGGCATCTCTGATACTCTCCGGCTATTTGCTGTAGTACCTACGCTCATTTTGTTATCTTTTAAATGTCTGGTTGTTTGGAAGGAGTTACCGAATGGCAATAAGCCTGTTAGTGTGCAATGTATATTTATACAATGTATATTAAAATAAAATATTATTGAAAATAGGTATCGTGTGTAAAAAACAGTTTTCATTTAATATACCGACTGTTATTTCAAGAGGTAGGTAAGTAACCATCGATTTCCATTTCAAATCCCGGAGGCCGCCTAATTCACAACTCCAATTATTGTTTAATCAATTGACAATAAGTATCTATGATTTAATACTATCAACTCCTATCTGATTCCCTTAATTGGTATCAGTTTATCGTGGTTAATGAAATTATTGAGTATGCCCTAATGATATTGTGTTATTAGGTTTAAACTCCTTAGGTTTAAACTCCATTTCGTGCATTAATCCTACTTTCTTCCTTTAATATTGTTAGTTAAACCATATTTAATCCATGGAAAAAGTTATAACTGTCTGAGAATAGACAAATTTGGTAATTTCGTGAACTCTAACCCGAAGGTAGCGCTACACGTCAACTCAAATCCATTGGCGTGTTTTTTTTGTTTATTTTCAGTTTTATTTTTGTTTTTTGCTTCTTGAAAATCCTGAGAAATATTTTTTGGCCCAGTAAATGTTAATGGACTTTGGAGGATACGATATAATCACGAACTACAAGCATTATATGGTGAACCCAACATTCTACAAGTCATAAAAGTATGTAGACTGCAGTGGTTGGGACATGTCAGCCAGATGAATAAGGGTCGTTTCCCCAAAAAGGTTCTTAATACCAATCCAGAGGGCAAAAGAAGTAGAGATATGCCCAAGTTAAGATGGCTGGACGACACAGAAGACGACATAAGAGCAATCGGACTAACAAACTGGAGGAGAGCGGCGAAGGACAGGGACGGTTGGAGAAGGATTCTGGAGTAGGCCAGGGCCCACACAGGACTGTAGTGCCGATGATGATGGTATAACACTGTAACACATGATATCCAACTGTCGATGCATATATGTACCTACATATAATTATATGTATAGTTGAAGAATAAATATCAAACTACAAAACCTCAAATCCAAATATTTGAGATATTACGTTTTCGCATACTATTACAAAACATATAATATGAAGATATTATGATAGTGTGAAGTTAAATATTTTTTTCCTATACCCTGAATAGGTAATGGCATGGTGGTGTGTATGAAGTTTCAAAAGTATCAATAATGAAAATATAATAATAAAATTGGATGATTTATGTAAAGTCTTTATCATGAATATCTCTCGATCGTTTAGTGCGAAATGAAAAGCTCACATCAAACTATAAGAATCCTCGTATCGTGTATTCTGCCATATAAATTGTATTAAATGAGGTCATCACTAAATTCAATATTTTTCAACTTAATGACAAAAATATTTTTTTATCTTTAAGCAATACCAGCCTGCTTGATTTTCACTCTACGTTACTGTACGCTGATGATGTACATGAAGGTAGATACTCAAGTAGTTATCGGTTCTGTGTCAAAAGAGGAGGTACAGGGAACTACCGCGTGCCGGAAGAATATAGGCTGTGTGCCTTCCTGTGCCAGGCAACATTCTGTATTAGGCAGTGGGAAAGTTGGGAAATTCGGGAACTACTCATATCCACCCTGATAGCCCTGAATATCGATTGATTTACATCCACGCTGCATTTCCTACCCCTACACGACACACTCTGTTATCTTGTTTTCATCGGATATAGGAAATTAAATATATGCTTTTTGTTATTTGTTACTAATAACTTCAACTGCGGATGAAGCGATTTTTCTGAAACCGGTAATATCAAATAATTTACTCGTGATTGATTTATTTGATATGACCGGTTGTCCAGCGAATATGAATGCGCATGCAACGTCTTCGTGTCCCTCTGGACTTTCGTCGGCCAGATGGTTTGAGGTCTTCCCTCCTCCAGCCATGGAAAGCACACAGCAGCTATGGAAAGACACTTCTTCATGACGTGGTCATCTTCTCTTCTCATTACATGGCCGATCATTACATGCTATTTTCGCAGTTATTGATGCTACCTTGGATCTTCCGCTGACGTAGTGATTGCGGACCTTGTCTTTCTTCTTCTTCTTCTTGTAATAAATCCACGATCTGTCTTATTAATGAATAATTACCGAGTGTGTTTCGGTATCTGAACGAAGAGACAACCCGTGTTCTGAGAGGAAGTGAAGTTAATCTCATAGATAAATTATTTTCATCAGCTCACTCCTGGGATGCGGATGACACCAAGTCTAAATATTTAATTCGACGCTAGGTAATAGTTTAGTTCTCCACGAAACTCGGTCTTCGTGTGTTTTCTTTAAGAAGTAAAATATTATAATGGAGTCTAGGGCATGGGTGATTGTCACCGCTTGTTACGGAATTTGGACTCTGGTCCTGAACTACTTATCTTTGCATACCTACTTATACTTCCTGAATTAATTGTGCCGTTTTCGGGGATTCCACTATTATTCTTATCCACATTGTATAATATTATGTTGGTATATCTTTCCTTTACTTCCGTGTCTTAACATATTTCTTATTCATTTATCTTTTGAACGTGCATGTTTTATTTTGTTTTTGTTAATTCCAAAACAGACGTATTTTGGACCTTGTTCTTCATTTGTTAGTAATAGGTCATTTGACCTGTTTGTGAGGATGGGTTGTTTTGGGAAGAGGAGGTCCAACTGTATTTCAATCTCTTCGCAGGTCTTTCGGGTAGTCTATTTTTTGGGTATTTCTGTCTTAACAATTTTGACAATTCTACTGTCGTCCACGCGTTCGACGATATCTCTCCAGACGCGTCTTCTGCTACTTCCTCATCTTGATATGTCCATTACACCGCATATAGATCTGATCGTCTCAGTACCGATGCGGTCCCTATGGGTTCTTTCCGCAGTGGTGCGAAGGGTCTTCATTTCAGCCACTCTAAGACAGATTTTTGTTTTGTTGAAGTCGGCTCTTATTATACTTCTATCCCATATGTCATATTGGAGCGGACACATAACTTGTATAGTAATTATTATTTTGGACCTTGATGCTTGCCGGATCTACTGAACACATACTTCTCGATCATTCCTCTGTTTGTGATAGGCAGAGTAAAGTGAACACCATACTTGGGCTATCAGCTTATTTTTTTATCAGCTTATTTTTGTATGAAGTCGTGTCAAATTTTCCATGATCGGAAACCTTTCGGACTTGTTTAATATCTTCGTATTAGACGTTCGAAGTTTTATATAATCTATGTAGGTATCTAAAAAATATTAATGTAATTATTTTCATATCATTCATTTTATTTTATTTTATTTTATTTGGGACACTTACAGACATTGACAATCGCATACAAGAAAGTATATCATAATAATTTTACATAATGTCAATATCCAACATGCGAAGTTCATAAATTATTTACACAAACATATTAAAATATCCAAGATATAAACAGTAAAAAAAAACTTTACAAATAAGACATAATTATACAAAACCTATAAAAGCATAAAGAAGCAACAATAAAAAGTACAAAGTAAATATAGAGAAGCATATATAAAACAATGAAAAGTAATGAAAATTGTGCATATAACAAAAAAAAGGGATGAAAACATCAACAGAAATTCTCCTCTCTACTCAGAATCAATAGCATTCTTTTTTTAAATACCTCTCTTGTGTTGCAGATTCATTCATTCATTCTCTTCTTATTTCGACTTCATGTGAACTAGAACATTTATTTTGAGCTCCTAAACGATTCAAAAAGACTTAAAAAAATTTTGGCGGGTTATAATGTCAGATAGCATATTGATAGTATTTTCTTATTTCAGAAGATATATTCGAAGATTACGCACTGAACATGCCAGATTTGGGGAATTTCTCTATAAATGGGGTATGAGACCGAATCCTGAGTGTGACTGTGATGCTCCTCATCAAACCGTACAACTCATAGTCCACGAATGCAGTGTACGACGATATCATGGTGGCGAAAGTGACTTTATCACGGCCACTGCATCGGCTACTGCCTGACTTGATGACTTGGATATATACCTGTGACGAGCACCCTGCGTGTGACCTATCATATATATTATATATTTTTACTTTTGACGTGCCTCGTGCTATTTTTTTTTATTATTACTGTCGTATTTCATATGTCAAATTTAAATTGGTCTCTTATTTCAGAAGGCATATTGAAAAATTGTTTCCTTATTTCACAAGGCATATTGATAATATTATATTCTCCTACTTAGATTATAATGAGCTCGTATTTTATGTGGCAGATTGGTATTATTTTACTTTTTTTTATTTCAGATGGCATATTGATAATATTTTACATGTTATTTTTTCAGACCACAGATTGTAATATATTGTGATTATAATTTGCATACTTAATGTGGAAAATATATATTTGCTTCTATTTCTGATGGCATATAGACACTTGCGTGTTTATTTCAGGTGGCATTTTAGAATATGAGGACGAGGAGATGGGCCAACGTCAGGTGCTGTCGGGCACTGCAAAAGACTACAACCTGGAGGAGTTCTTCTGGACCGGATCGGGAGACGGTCCTCCGCCCCCTGCACCGCGTGGGGGTTGGAAGCCACCGCCGCAAGCCACCACCACTCTCTTGGCCACGGTCTTCGTCGATACACCGGGAATTGTGGTCAGTTTAACGACATATTTATTCCTAATATTCCGTTCTACTGAATTTCTCGTTTCACATCTTTTGAAGTACAATAAGCAAGACTTTGGAACATCTTAAGTGATGATATCACGACGCCTCAATCTGATGATATCACGACGCACTATGGAACGAAAAGGCATGCTTCGGATCAAAAATCCGTAACTTTTTTATTAATTGAGTTAGACTGATCAAATTTTGTATCAATAATTCATACTATATGAGGCTAAAAATTACAATAAAAAATATATTACTTTTAAAGAAATAAAAATAATAAAAAATGTTTAATTTTTTTTTATTCTCTTTTTTGCATAAATAATTTATTACTTATTACCACATACAAAGTATTGATAATTATACTTAACATATCATATAATTTTATATAAAAAAATACATATAAATAATAATAACTAAACACAAATAATAATAAATCAAAATTTAAATGTTTTTTATAATTAAATTTAAATACAAATTTTAATACCAAAGAAGTTGTAAAGTACCAAATTAAATTGTAAATTCTAAAATTCGTGGTAAAAAGAACACGTACAGACATTATGTATACTTGATGAACTTCAGGATCAAAAATAAGCTCGTTTACTTTAAAAAGATGTAGGGTATCTTCGTCAAGTTCTTTTACATGTTTTGTATACGGTTTTCTAATGCTTGTTATATATGGATCTGAAGTATAAAGAAGAGTGTGAAATACATCTTCATTGGTAGCTATTCTAGAGCATTTTCTGGCATGATGCAATCGAAATTTTTGTAATCCTTATTACGGAATTCTTGCGCATCTTCCGATAGCTGTCCTATAGGAAGCACTGCATAATGTTTTATAATACTTTCTCCGTGAATTAAAATTTTGTGCACAGAAGATGGTATATAGTACCAATCATATTTATTCACATAAATTCTTGCTGTTTCCAGTACATAACTGCCAATTTTTTTTATCATCTATCATAAAACCAGACGACAAAGCTTGTAGAATTATGTAAAACCGTTCAATCAACCCTACATCGACTCCTGTAATTTTAGCAGAACAGTGCATTATAAAAAAAATCTTCTAGCGGTATTGCCATCGTTGCTATTACCGCTCACTTGACGTGGTTTATCGATGATCAAACGAAGTTCTTCACGAAACCGTTTTTGTACCAAAGCTTTCTTTTCTTGCTTCAATCGTTTATTTTGTTCGTTTGTTGCAGACCATATTTGAAAGAGAAGGTTATATGAAATATACAATATCATTTCCATGCAACGAATCCAGGCATGTACAGTAGATGGTCCGTATTGATGAGATTCTTCATTTTCTGGCCTAGCAGTCACTTTGGTCAAATCATTCATTTGTCGTGGAGTAGCTCCACATAGCATGTGGAACTGGAAGGCGTGTCTGTTAATACTTGAGCCACTTTTCCATCTATCATTGTTAGAAATAGTTCATCTTTTACATGAACTCTTTCGCCTTCTTTCAGCATCTTCTCCTATCGAACGTAATGCCTGAAGATATGCATATATGTGTTCAAATCCATATTCATTTAGTAACATGGTATTTTTTTTCCTTGATTCAGAAGAATCCCTGTAAGAGACACATGGTCTTCCTCGCATCTCAGAAGAAGTAGATGGTGTAGAGTAAATAAAATCGTCTTTAAAAGTTGGTAAAGTCACCGAGTATTCTGAATCCAGCCAATTACTATTACTTAAGAATGATTTCTTTTTGCGTGATGCTTGTTTCCATCGGTTATTGAACGAAGCAATAATATTTCTCTGCATATCATGGACGATAAAACATATTTTTTCACCAGAAAATTGATAATTCTCTTGTAAAAATATTGATAAAGCTGATGAAGTTTGTCCTCCTTCAATGTAAGTAAGTATTAGTTCTCGTTTTGAGCACTTGAACGTAGACATTTTATTTTATTTCGAGTATATATTTAAACAAATCTATGTTTATGTATGTAACTAATACAAAATTGTTTTAATGTTATAAATAAAATAGTCGCGTCATTTTATATACTAGAAGAAAAATAAAAACTGTGTGCAAAACTGGATTGTTTTTCTTACATAAAATGAGCGGAAAATTTACAAAATATTATTTTCAAAAAAATAAAAATATTATTATGTATGGTTATTATTATATTACAAATATATTTTTGTTATTTTATAAACAAAATAATACAATTTGACTACGAACAATTGATAAAAATTATCTTCCTAGTATGTAACCGCAAAATCACAATATTTTGTGTAGTCCTCTAACATCATATTTTTCTTCATAACTTTTTCAACCGCAAATCTCCGCAGCCAATTTTTTTATATGTTGTATATGAGTACCTAAGCTATAAATTAATATCAATTAGAGCGCACCGGGAAACGTCGGTAAAAACGAAAAGCTTTATCGAACTTGAAGAAACCGCAAAAAAATTTTTTTTTTACTTTTTTGAGTTAAACACTCTTATATAATTATATTTTCTTTATTTAAATAATAGTATCGAATTTGGCATAATACGAGCTTTCCAAAAATATATAGACATATGTAGTATATTTGTTTGTGAAAAGAACAAGTAATTTTTACTCAAACAGTCGCCGAAAAACTAGCCGAAATTGAGCACGAGTAGGAAAGGACATTTTATTCAATTTTTATAATTATTTCTTAACGTTTAAAAAAATAAATACTTATTGTTTATAAATGGTCAATATGTATACTATCAATGTAAATTAAAACGAGTGGGTTGTGGCCAACACTAAACTCTCCACACCACAAATATTGACAATGAAATATTTTATTCATTCTAAATTTTACTACCAGGAATATAAATTTTCTTCCGATAGTATATTTACATGTTAAGATAGACAAACTATTAATGCCGTATAGTGAAGAATGCTTATGTTGTATGAAATATTATAAAAAAAGCAGATTAATTTTGTTTTAAAGAACGCGAGAGCATTTTCAAAATTTTGACACGTGATATCATATGAAGAAATTTTTTGTTATTTATGGAAAGCTAATCAGTTCTATGTTCAAGCTCTTTACATTATAACATGAAATCAAATTACTGAACTTTTCCATACATAGAAATTTATCTAATTACATTTTTATTCATACTAAATGTTACTATCAGGAATATAAATTTTCTTCCGATAGTATATTTTTATGTTAAGATAGACAAACTATTAATGCAGTATAGTGAAGAATGCTTATGTTGTATGAAATATTTTTAAAAAAGCAGATAAATTTTGTTTTAAAGAACGCAAGAGTATTTTCCAAATTTTGACAGGTGATATCATATGAAGAATTTTTTTGTTATTTATGGAAAGCTAATCAGTTCTATGTTCAAGCTCTTTACATTATAACATGAAATCAAATTACTGAACTTTTCCATACATAGAAATTTATCTAATTACATTTTTATTCATACTAAATGTTACTATCAGGAATATAAATTTTCTTCCGATAGTATATTTTTATGTTAAGATAGACAAACTATTAATGCAGTATAGTGAAGAATGCTTATGTTGTATGAAATATTTTTAAAAAAGCAGATAAATTTTGTTTTAAAGAACGCAAGAGCATTTTCAAAATTTTGACACGTGATATCATATGAAGAAATTTTTTGTTATTTATGGAAAGCTAATCAGTTCTATGTTCAAGCTCTTTACATTATAACATGAAATCAAATTACTGAACGTTTCCATACATAGAAATTTATCTAATTACATTATTATTCATACTAAATGTTACTATCAGGAATATAAATTTTCTTCCGATAGTATATTTTTATGTTAAGATAGACAAACTATTAATGCAGTATAGTGAAGAATGCTTATGTTGTATGAAATATTTTAAAAAAAGCAGGTAAATTTTGTTTTAAAGAACGCGAGAGCATTTTCCATATTTTGACAGGTGATATCATATGAAGAATTTTTTTGTTATTTATGGAAAGCTAATCAGTTCTATGTTGAAGCTCTTTACATTATAACATGAAATCAAATTACTGAACTTTTCCATACATAGAAATTTATCTAATTACATTTTTATTCATACTAAATGTTACTACCAGGAATATAAATTTTCTTCCGATAGTATATTTTTATATTAAGATAAACAAACTATTAATGCAGTATAGTGAAGAATGCTTATGTTGTATGAAATATTTTAAAAAAAGCAGATAAATTTTGTTTTAAAGAACGTGAGAGCAATTTCAAAATTTTGACACGTGATATCATATGAAGATTTTTTTTGTTATTTATGGAAAGCTAATCATTTCTATGTTCAAGCTCTTTACATTATAACATGAAATCAAATTACTGAACGTTTCCATACATAGAAATTTATCTAATTACATTTTTATTCATACTAAATGTTACTATCAGGAATATAAATTTTCTTCCGATAGTATATTTTTATGTTAAGATAGACAAACTTTTAATGCAGTATAGTGAAGACTGCTTATGTTGTATGAAATATTTTAAAAAAAGCAGATAAATTTTGTTTCAAAGAGCGTTAGAGCATTTTGACAATGTTGACACGTGATATCATATGAAGAAATTTTATGATATCTATGAAAAGCTAATCAGTTCTAAGTTCAAGCTATTAATATTCTTATATCAATATGAAATCAATGAACTGAACATTGCCAAATATAAAAAAATTCTCTTGTTACATATAAGTTTCATACAAATATCCATTAAATAAAATATAATTTTTGAAACCGTTGAATATTTTTCTTTTAACATTGACCAACTTTGAATACAATTTTATGAAGATTCTTGGTGTTGTATAAATAGTTGAAACCAAATTAAAATATCTCTAATTTCCAGGTCGTGAGAGCATTTTTTCAGTTTTAATAGATGAAATCATAAAGAAACATTGGGAAAAAATGAACCGTTGTCTATGGAAAACTAATCAGCTCTAAGTTTATGGACTTAACACATGTGATATCAATATGAAGTCAATCGGACTTATAGTTTGGGCTGCAGAGAGGACACAAAAAAAAAACAACGTAAATGATGAATTCATAGAGAAGAAATCAAAAGTTGTCTATGGAAAACTAATCAGCTCTAGGTCTTTGCACTTTACACATATGATGTTAATATGATGTCGATCAGACTTATAGTTTGGGCTGTAGAGAGGACACAAAAAAGATAAATGCTACGGCGTACGGCGTACAGCGTATACGCCATACACACAAACACATCACGACGAAACTCATAGTGTGCATTCTCTACATGATACCCATTGAGAAATTGATGTAAAAAAAATATGCTTAAATTTTGCGAAATCATGACTCTCCCCTATTCCATAGTGTGGAGAGTAAAAATATCACAATTGAGAAATTAGTAAAAAGCATTTTTGATATGGCTTTGTTCTACCATATTCCATAGTGCGACGCCTCAATCGATTTGAATTTTTAAAAAAAGACTAAATCTATTATACTGGACCAAAGTCATGGAACAATCTTCCAATGTATATAAGATGTGCCGAAAATATCAATGAATTAAAAAAAAAATTAAAAACTCATCATTTCGGCAAATCGTATCCAGATTATCTTTCATGCGTTCAATATTCCCTTACTTAATACAATGCCTGTTTACTTTGAATCGAATATTTTTTTATAATTAATTTCATCTGGATTATGTAATATAACTAGATTAATTTGTGAATTTTACGTATTTTTTAAATATTTTTTAAGTTTTTTTGTTTTATGTTTCACCATTTCCAATGTGTTAGCTATAGGACTCATTTTAACTTATTTTTTGGCAAACTGAAAGCGCCCTTGAGGTGACCACGGTTTTCACTAAACGGCGCTTTATAAATTGTCCTAATTATTATTATTGGAGATTGATCTCGGTTATGGTTCGGTAGTTTCCTTCACAACGGAGCGTACTCAAGTTGTGAGGCTATGTGTTTGTGTGTCTGTGTGGTTGTGTGTAGTTGTTTAAAGTGGTACCTGTAGAAATTTTCTGACTATTGTGCATGTGTTGATAATTGTAGTTTTTTGTATGTTGGTGATTACGTATGGGGGTAACTTTAGTATGTCTATATTTTTTTGGAGAGTTTTTGGTATGATGCCTGTAGACGATAATATTATTGGGACTATTGTTACTTTTTCTTGTTTCCACTGTGATTTTATCTGTTCTGCTAAAGGTATGTATTTATCTATTTTTTCTAAATGTTTCTTTTGTAGATTTGCTGTATTTGGTATCGATATTTCTATTAGATATGTGTGTTTATGTATTTTGTCGATTAATGTAATGTCTGGTCGGTTATGTAGGTTTGTTCTGTCTGTGATTATGTCTCTATTCCAGTATAGTTTGTAGTTATCATTTTCTGTTACAGCTGGGGGTGTGTATTGATACCACTTGGGGTGTGTTTCGATAAGTTTATGTTTGTGGGCTAGTTCCAAATATATGTGTTTGCAGATGTTATCGTGTCTTATTGTATATTCCGTCGGTGCAAGAGTTGAGCAGCCACCTGTTATGTGTTCTATTGTTTCTTTTTGTAATTTGCACTTTCTGCATGTGTCGTTTGTTATTGTATTGTCTTTTATAATATGTTTCGTGTAGTTTTTTTTTTTATTATTTTGTCCTGAATAGCTATGATAAATCCTTCTGTTTCTGAGTATAGGTCTGAGTGTTTGAGCCAATTATTACTAAGGGCTTTATCAATTATTATTATTATTATTATATGTAGATTGATCTCGGTTATGATCCGGTAATTTCCTTCACAACGGAGCGTACTCAAGTTGTGAGGCTATGTGTTTGTGTGTCTGTGTGGTTGTGTGTAGTTGTTTAAAGTGGTACCTGTAGAAATTTTCTGACTATTGTGCATGTGTTGATAATTGTAGTTTTTTGTATGTTGGTGATTACGTATGGGGGTAACTTTAGTATGTCTATATTTTTTTGGAGAGTTTTTGGTATGATGCCTGTAGACGATAATATTATTGGGACTATTGTTACTTTTTCTTGTTTCCACTGTGATTTTATCTGTTCTGCTAAAGGTATGTATTTATCTATTTTTTCTAAATGTTTTTTTTGTAGGTTTGCTGTATTTGGTATCGATATTTCTATTAGATATGTGTGTTTATGTATTTTGTCGATTAATGTAATGTCTGGTCGGTTATGTAGGTTTGTTCTGTCTGTGATTATGTCTCTATTCCAGTATAGTTTGTAGTTATCATTTTCTGTTACAGCTGGGGGTGTGTATTGATACCACTTGGGGTGTGTTTCGATAAGTTTATGTTTGTGGGCTAGTTCCAAATATATGTGTTTGCAGATGTTATCGTGTCTTATTGTATATTCCGTCGGTGCAAGAGTTGAGCAGCCACCTGTTATGTGTTCTATTGTTTCTTTTTGTAATTTGCACTTTCTGCATGTGTCGTTTGTTATTGTATTGTCTTTTATAATATGTTTCGTGTAGTTTTTTGTTTTTATTATTTTGTCCTGAATAGCTATGATAAATCCTTCTGTTTCTGCGTATAGGTCTGAGTGTTTGAGCCAATTATTACTAAGGGCTTTATCAATATGTTGTTGTTGTAGATGACTTGGGTGTATTCCATGTAATGTTTTATTTTTCCATGTTTCAATTTTTGCGTCATGTGTTGTTATTTCTAGATTGCGTTCGTTGTCGTTAAGTGTAAGTGGTGAGTATGTGTGATCTATGTTTATGATTTCGTTATGTATTGGGCTATTTCGTTTTGTGTAGAAGTATTGTCTTAAGTTATTTATTTGTGTATGGTGTAGATTTTTTATGTCTATGAGTCCTCTTCCTCCTTCCTCTCTTGGCAGTGTGAATCTTTCTATTGCTGAATGTTCGTGGTGAATTCTATGTTTTGATGATGTTGTTCTGAGTTTAATGTTGAGATCGTCAAGTTCCGTATTGGTCCATTTAATTATTCCAAATGTATATGTTAGTACTGGTATTGCGTATGTGTTTATTGCTTTAGTCATATTTTTTCCATTTAGTTGTGTTTTGAGGAGGATATTTAGTCTTTTAAGGTATTCGTTTTTGGTGGTTTCTTTTATCTTTTTATCTTTTATGCTTGGGTTCTGGAGAATTCCCAAGTATTTATAAAATTCATCTTCGTCCATTGCGCGTATTATTTCATTCGTATCCTTCAAGGTGCTTCCCGTGTGTTCCTTGGGTTTACCTCTTACTATTGAGCATGTGTTGCATTTATCAATACCGAATTTCATTTTTATGTCATTACTAAAGCGTTCAGTTTTATAAATTAGTTGTTTTAGTTCGTCATTATTTTTGCCATATAGTTTTAAATCGTCCATGTATAAAAGGTGGTTGATTTTTATAGGATTGGTATTTAAGTTGTGTGTTGTGATTTTGTAGCCAAGTTTGCTTTTGTTAAGCATCTTGGAGAGTGGGTTGAGGGAGATACAGAACCATAGTGCACTTAGGGAGTCACCTTGAAAGATTCCGGTTTTAATGTTTATTTGTTTTGATTTTATCATTTTGTTGTTTAGTTTTAGGTATATTGTCGTGTTCCAGGTGTTCATTATTTGTTTTAAAAATTCTACAAGTTTTATGTCAATTTTGTATATTTCTAGAACTTTTACTAACCATGAGTGGGGGACACTATCAAAGGCTTTTTGGTAATCTATGTATGCACAGTACATGTTCCTTTTCTTCTTTATCGCCTGATTTGTTATGGTCCGGTCGATGATGATTTGTTCTTTGCATCCTCTGCTTTGCTTTCTGCATCCTTTTTGTTCTTCTGTTAGTATGTTATTTTGTGTTAGGAAAAGATCTATTTTTGTAGTTATAATTGAGGTAAGAATTTTGTATATTGTGGGTAGACATGTGATTGGACGATATTTAGATGGATTATTTGTGTCTGTTGATTTAGGTTTGAGATATGTGATACCTTTAGTGAAAAAAGATGGGAGGTTTTGGTTTTCCGTTACGCATTTGTGTAATAGTTCGGAGAATTTTTCATGTGTTACAGGGAGATATTTGTACCAGTAATTTTGGATATTATCTATGCCTGGTGTCTTCCAGTTGTGTGTCTTCTTTACAGCAGTTTTGAAGTCAGTTATATTTATTTGTATTGTGGCCATGTTTTGAAATTGGTTATTGTCATTTTCTTCCTCTGTTATCCATGTGGCATTTTCGTTGTGTTTTTTGTTTTCAGACCAAATGTTCGCCCAGTATGATTCTATTTCATTTAATTTAGGTGCGTCTGTAATTTCTATATTGTTGTTTTTAAGGTTGTTGTAGAAGCTTTTTTGGCTTGTTTGAAAATTGAGATTGTGTGTTTTCCTGTCATAGCATTTTTTGTAGCGTTTTAATCTATGTGATTGTGCTGATAACTTTTGTGTTAGCGTATCAAGGAGTATAATTAGGTTGCGTTCATTGTATTTGTCTTTAATCGTTTCAATTTCCCGTAGTTTTCTTGGATTTTTTAGATTATCTTTAATTTTTTGTGTTACTTTGCCTATTTCATTTCTTAATGAGTTGATTTTGATTTGTATTCTGTGTTGCCATGCTGGTATAGTGCTTCTGTGTGTTCTATGGGAGTTTTCTGTTTTATTGTTTATATTTTGTTTGTTTAGTGTAATAATGGTGTATGCACTACAGTAAACTAATAGATGTAATTTTTCGAGTGTTGTTTCAGTGTTAATCATGTTATGTAGAATTGTGTTGATAATATTGATCATGTTAATGGTTTGTTTGTTGATTTTGAGCTTTGGTAGGTGTGGTCTTGTTGTGGGGTCGCTATCTTTATATATTTCGATTGTGTGTTCTAGTGTGTTTGTGATTTGTGTTTTTGTGTCTGGGTTTTGTTCTGTTCTTCCGTTGGACTCGTCATTGTTGTTAGGGCTTATTGTTGTATTATTGTTCATATTGGTGGATTCGTTAGTTATGTTTATATTTGGTTGTTCAGTGTTATTTTGCTGTGGTATTATTGATATGTCCTGTGGATTGTTGTGGTTTATTTGTGTATTTGTTATGTCTTGTGTTAATGTACTTATTCTATTTTGATTACTCATTCTGATTGCGTCTTGTTTTATTTGATCAAGTATTGATAGTTGTATTCTTTTGTTGTTTATTATAACTCTTTTCTGGTCCGCCAGTCGCTGTTCTGTGATGTGTGAGAGTTCTGGATAAATTGTGGTGAATTGTGTATGTAGCTCCTGTCTGTATCCAATTATTTGTGTGTCTCCTTGCGTGATAGTGTAGTAGCAACGCATGAGGTTTATGTTCATGTCATCTGTCCATTTCATGCGTTGTCGTGGTTTTCCCGCTTTGGTGGTTGTCGGTTGACTTGCCGGCAAAGCACTTTCAGCAGGTCGGGTGTGTTGGGTTTCGGCTGTTGTTTCTTCGGGTGTCCCGGCATGTGTCCGCCTGTTCGACAGCATGTCATTAGCGGCTCTCATGCTGCTACGCCCAGCGCTAACTCCGGACGTGCCCTGGCGCTCCCCAGGTAGCGGTGTTTGTCCGAGGCTTGTGTTTTTTGTGTGATCCATGTATGTGTTGTGTGTTTGTACCCTTTACCCGTTGGCAAGCTACTCGATGTAGTTGTGTAGCTCCCCGCCCCTCACGTAGTTCTAGATGTTTTTAACTGGACGTGGGTTTGGTTTTTGAGGGGCTTATTATTATACGTAGATTGATCTCGGTTATGATCCGGTAATTTCCTTCACAACGGAGCGTACTCAAGTTGTGAGGCTATGTGTTTGTGTGTCTGTGTGGTTGTGTGTAGTTTTTTAAAGTGGTACCTGTAGAAATTTTCTGACTATTGTGCATGTGTTGATAATTGTAGTTTTTTGTATGTTGGTGATTACGTATGGGGGTAACTTTAGTATGTCTATATTTTTTTGGAGAGTTTTTGGAATGATGCCTGTAGACGATAATATTATTGGGACTATTGTTACTTTTTCTTGTTTCCACTGTGATTTTATCTGTTCTGCTAAAGGTATGTATTTATCTATTTTTTCTAAATGTTTCTTTTGTAGATTTGCTGTATTTGGTATCGATATTTCTATTAGATATGTGTGTTTATGTATTTTGTCGATTAATGTAATGTCTGGTCGGTTATGTAGGTTTGTTCTGTCTGTGATTATGTCTCTATTCCAGTATAGTTTGTAGTTATCATTTTCTGTTACAGCTGGGGGTGTGTATTGATACCACTTGGGGTGTGTTTCGATAAGTTTATGTTTGTGGGCTAGTTCCAAATATATGTGTTTGCAGATGTTATCGTGTCTTATTGTATATTCCGTCGGTGCAAGAGTTGAGCAGCCACCTGTTATGTGTTCTATTGTTTCTTTTTGTAATTTGCACTTTCTGCATGTGTCGTTTGTTATTGTATTGTCTTTTATAATATGTTTCGTGTAGTTTTTTGTTTTTATTATTTTGTCCTGAATAGCTATGATAAATCCTTCTGTTTCTGCGTATAGGTCTGAGTGTTTGAGCCAATTATTACTAAGGGCTTTATCAATATGTTGTTGTTGTAGATGACTTGGGTGTATTCCATGTAATGTTTTATTTTTCCATGTTTCAATTTTTGCGTCATGTGTTGTTATTTCTAGATTGCGTTCGTTGTCGTTAAGTGTAAGTGGTGAGTATGTATGATCTATGTTTATGATTTCGTTATGTATTGGGCTATTTCGTTTTGTGTAGAAGTATTGTCTTAAGTTATTTATTTGTGTATGGTGTAGATTTTTTATGTCTATGAGTCCTCTTCCTCCTTCCTCTCTTGGCAGTGTGAATCTTTCTATTGCTGAATGTTCGTGGTGAATTCTATGTTTTGATGATGTTGTTCTGAGTTTAATGTTGAGATCGTCAAGTTCCGTATTGGTCCATTTAATTATTCCAAATGTATATGTTAGTACTGGTATTGCGTATGTGTTTATTGCTTTAGTCATATTTTTTCCATTTAGTTGTGTTTTGAGGAGGATATTTAGTCTTTTAAGGTATTCGTTTTTGGTGGTTTCTTTTATCTTTTTATCTTTTATGCTTGGGTTCTGGAGAATATATTATTATTATTATTATTATTATTATTATATGTAGATTGATCTCGGTTATGATCCGGTAATTTCCTTCACATTATTATTATTATTATTATTATTATTATACGTAGATTGATCTCGGTTATGATCCGGTAATTTCCTTCACAACGGAGCGTACTCAAGTTGTGAGGCTATGTGTTTGTGTGTCTGTGTGGTTGTGTGTAGTTTTTTAAAGTGGTACCTGTAGAAATTTTCTGACTATTGTGCATGTGTTGATAATTGTAGTTTTTTGTATGTTGGTGATTACGTATGGGGGTAACTTTAGTATGTCTATATTTTTTTGGAGAGTTTTTGGTATGATGCCTGTAGACGATAATATTATTGGGACTATTGTTACTTTTTCTTGTTTCCACTGTGATTTTATCTGTTCTGCTAAAGGTATGTATTTATCTATTTTTTCTAAATGTTTCTTTTGTAGATTTGCTGTATTTGGTATCGATATTTCTATTAGATATGTGTGTTTATGTATTTTGTCGATTAATGTAATGTCTGGTCGGTTATGTAGGTTTGTTCTGTCTGTGATTATGTCTCTATTCCAGTATAGTTTGTAGTTATCATTTTCTGTTACAGCTGGGGGTGTGTATTGATACCACTTGGGGTGTGTTTCGATAAGTTTATGTTTGTGGGCTAGTTCCAAATATATGTGTTTGCAGATGTTATCGTGTCTTATTGTATATTCCGTCGGTGCAAGAGTTGAGCAGCCACCTGTTATGTGTTCTATTGTTTCTTTTTGTAATTTGCACTTTCTGCATGTGTCGTTTGTTATTGTATTGTCTTTTATAATATGTTTCGTGTAGTTTTTTGTTTTTATTATTTTGTCCTGAATAGCTATGATAAATCCTTCTGTTTCTGCGTATAGGTCTGAGTGTTTGAGCCAATTATTACTAAGGGCTTTATCAATATGTTGTTGTTGTAGATGACTTGGGTGTATTCCATGTAATGTTTTATTTTTCCATGTTTCAATTTTTGCGTCATGTGTTGTTATTTCTAGATTGCGTTCGTTGTCGTTAAGTGTAAGTGGTGAGTATTTGTGATCTATGTTTATGATTTCGTTATGTATTGGGCTATTTCGTTTTGTGTAGAAGTATTGCCTTAAGTTATTTATTTGTGTATGGTGTAGATTTTTTATGTCTATGAGTCCTCTTCCTCCTTCCTCTCTTGGCAGTGTGAATCTTTCTATTGCTGAATGTTCGTGGTGAATTCTATGTTTTGATGATGTTGTTCTGAGTTTAATGTTGAGATCGTCGAGTTCCGTATTGGTCCATTTAATTATTCCAAATGTATATGTTAGTACTGGTATTGCGTATGTGTTTATTGCTTTAGTCATATTTTTTCCATTTAGTTGTGTTTTGAGGAGGATATTTAGTCTTTTAAGGTATTCGTTTTTGGTGGTTTCTTTTATCTTTTTATCTTTTATGCTTGGGTTCTGGAGAATTCCCAAGTATTTATAAAATTCATCTTCGTCCATTGCGCGTATTATTTCATTCCTATCCTTCAAGGTGCTTCCCGTGTGTTCCTTGGGTTTACCTCTTACTATTGAGCATGTGTTGCATTTATCAATACCGAATTTCATTTTTATGTCATTACTAAAGCGTTCAGTTTTATAAATTAGTTGTTTTAGTTCGTCATTATTTTTGCCATATAGTTTTAAATCGTCCATGTATAAAAGGTGGTTGATTTTTATATGATTGGTATTTAAGTTGTGTGTTGTGATTTTGTAGCCAAGTTTGCTTTTGTTTAGCATCTTGGAGAGTGGGTTGAGGGAGATACAGAACCATAGTGCGCTTAGGGAGTCACCTTGAAAGATTCCGGTTTTAATGTTTATTTGTTTTGATTTTATCATTTTGTTGTTTAGTTTTAGGTATATTGTCGTGTTCCAGGTGTTCATTATTTGTTTTAAAAATTCTACAAGTTTTATGTCAATTTTGTATATTTCTAGAACTTTTACTAACCATGAGTGGGGGACACTATCAAAGGCTTTTTGGTAATCTATGTATGCACAGTACATGTTCCTTTTCTTCTTTATCGCCTGGTTTGTTATTGTCCGGTCGATGATGATTTGTTCTTTGCATCCTCTGCTTTGCTTTCTGCATCCTTTTTGTTCTTCTGTTATTATTATTATATGTAGATTGATCTCGGTTATGATCCGGTAATTTCCTTCACAACGGAGCGTACTCAAGTTGTGAGGCTATGTGTTTGTGTGTCTGTGTGGTTGTGTGTAGTTGTTTAAAGTGGTACCTGTAGAAATTTTCTGACTATTGTGCATGTGTTGATAATTGTAGTTTTTTGTATGTTGGTGATTACGTATGGGGGTAACTTTAGTATGTCTATATTTTTTTGGAGAGTTTTTGGTATGATGCCTGTAGACGATAATATTATTGGGACTATTGTTACTTTTTCTTGTTTCCACTGTGATTTTATCTGTTCTGCTAAAGGTATGTATTTATCTATTTTTTCTAAATGTTTCTTTTGTAGGTTTGCTGTATTTGGTATCGATATTTCTATTAGATATGTGTTTATGTATTTTGTCGATTAATGTAATGTCTGGTCGATTATTATTATTATTATTATTATTATTATTATTATACATGTCTAATAACTCTTAATTGACACTTTTTTCATATACTCTCTCACATCCCACAACTTACTTTGTTGCTGTGATTTTAAATTTAATAATTTTACGTGTTTATCTTTCTGTTTGTTTTTTTGTTATAAATTTAATGTACCTAACACTACACTATTTATGGACTCACGGTGGTTTGATTGTTTGGAAGAAACAATCAAACCATCAAGACAATAAAACAAGAAATATGACAAGAAACTGAAGAAACCCGCCATTGTACACATAATAATGTACATGAAGTAAATAAATAGGCTAGGGATATTTTACGACTCAACCATAGATAAATTCTTATCATTCTTTCCATACCCATAGAAAACGCAGATAAATCAAGTTATAAAAATATTTACCATTGTTTATACTTAGTTGTAATAGTAGATCTCGATGAAAAAATGATTAATAAAATTAAGTAAATGTAATAAGATGCCAATATTATTTATTTTTTTCTTCAAGTTGGTTTCCATGATGCATTTATGACCATTGAAAAAAATGACGAAGGTAAATATTTTTGTGACTTGATTTATCTGCGCTTTCTATGGTTATAAATGACCTAAAATCATAGACGACGTCAGAAAATTTGTCGTGTAAATAGACACTTTTTGGCGGGAAAAAGCTTTTCCCGCCAATTCCGGTCGTAAAAATAGTGGCACCGAAATAAATAAATGAAACCAAAACAAAGCCAAAACAGCACACAATTTAAATAATTTCAAAAAACGAATTATTGTTTTCGCAAATGTCAAAGAAAGAAAAACTCATTTTTTAAATTGTTGAGACCCTTACGTCAATAAATTTCGCATGAGGGCCCTAAATTTCTAGATACGCCACTGATTCTATGAAATTTTGTGGTCCAAAATACAAGATTGATAGACTTTATGTTGATGCCATAAGAAACAGATTATATTGAAATTATTATTTTTTTCTTCTTTCAGCGTCCTCCGTCGTCGGGCGAAGACGGCGACTGCGTCTCGGAGTGTCCCATCTCCCCCTGGGACGGCGAAGATGGTCTCTCCATCAGCCCCACTAGGGCCGGTCACAGCGGGGGCGCCGCCCCACCGGACCAGAGGTACTGGCTGCTCACAGTGCTTCAGGCTCCGGCTGCGCCCCTACCGCCCAACCTGGACGCCAGACTGGCCAAGCTGTACAAGAAGGCTTTCCTCAGGTTCATAATAAATGTTTTTTTATTTTGATAAAAATATACATAAATACACATTAGTGTGCGAATTAATGCGAGCATGGGTATACATAACAGAAAAAAAATACATTTTTTAGAAAAAATGAGATATTTATTTTTAAAACATTTTAATTTTAAATTTGCATTTTTGGTTATTTTATCTATATGTATAATTTATCGAAAAACCTCTGATTGTACCTACTCAAAAATTATTAATCAGAATGCTCAATACACAGACATCTTCAATGATTCAATTCGTATTTATAAAATACACCTTTACATTGCACTTGTCAACGAAACCAAGCATTGAATTGTTTTCTTCGCTTTTTTGAATACTTACATGTTTTCACATTTATTTTCTTACATTATTTTTTACATGTATATTATTGTTATTTGTTTATTATTTCATTTGTTATATTCATTTATTATTTTTTTTATATAATTCTGTTTTTTTTAATAAAATCTGTTTTTATATGTATAATCATGATTGAATTCTGTTTTATTTGTATTTGTAAAATGCTATTAAGCCGTAAATTGTAACAAAATAAAAATAAAAACAGAAAGTAATTCAAAATTTAAATGACTGGTGAATACTGAATTAAGTTTTGAATTGTATTATTTATTTGAATGACTGGTGAATATTGAATTAAGTTTTGAATTGTATACTTACTTACTTTACTTTTTGTTTGGCATTGGCTTCTCTACGCCATCGGCTGCGTCATACTTCGGCTATTCAAAGCCCCGGCTCCCATCCAGTCAGCCAGTTTACGGCCTCCGGGGAATTGTATTATTTATTTAAATGACTGGTGAATATTGAATTAAATTTTGAATTGTATTATTTATTTAAATGACTGGTGAATACTGAATTAAGTTTTGAATTGTATTATTTATTTAAATGACTGGCGAATACTGAATTAAGTTTTGAATTGTATTATGTATTTAAATGACTGGTGAATATTGAATTAAGTTTTGAATTGTATGACTGGTGAATTAAATGACTGGTGAATACTGAATTAAGTTTTGAATTGTATTATTTATTTAAATGACTGGTGAATATTGAATTAAGTTTTGAATTGTATTATTTATTTAAATGACTGGTAAATACTGAATTAAGTTTTGAATTGTATTATTTATTTAAATGACTGGTGAATACTGAATTAAGTTTTGAATTGTATTATTTATTTAAATGACTGGTGAATACTGAATTAACTTTTGAATTGTATGATTTATTTTATATGTAGTTATAACCGAATGGATAGCCATAACATCAGGCATGTGGATCTGCTCGTTACTATCGCCAAAGGAATAACGGGGGGCAGCAACTATAGAGGTCGCCATAGAGACGTATGCACTAGCAGGGCTACTGAAATTGATTAAAAAAAATTAGATCAGCTTCAGACTTGAGAAATCTTTGAGGTTAAAATTAATTAAATAATTATATATTAATTATTAATAATAATATACAATTGTGATGTGACAATCTGATTATAAAATGTCATTTTGTTACTCGCTCCGACACGGGTATGTTCCCAGCGAAGCGAATGTCGGTCGCAAATGAAAAGATAATAAACAAATCTAAAAAATACATAAATAAATATATTTATATATAGGATAAGGAATGTGGACATCAGACAAGAATGCAAGATTGAAAGAGATATTGTGAGTAGAATGAAAGTAAGTAAATACACTACGATGGTTCGGACATGTGGAGAGAATGAAAGATGAGCGCCTGACAAAGAAAGTATACAAGACTGAAAAGAGTGGAATGAGAGGTCGTGGCCGCCCGAGAAAGAGTTGGCATGATCATATAAATGAGATTTTGAAAGATGGTAATATACCAAGTCAGAATAATAGGAGAGCATGTATGACGCGATGCATGGATGTTAATGAGGCAAAACGTGTATGTCAGGATAGAGGTGTCTGGCGTTCGTCCTCTCTGCCTACCCCAAGTAGGGATATGGCATGATGGTATGTATGTATGTAAATTTTCCAGTTTTCAGCATTCCACAGTTATATATCAAAATTATTTCTATACATTTTCATAAAGATAAAACAATTCACATTACACCGCAACACAATTACGAGACGACACGCAGGAATTTTCTCATGACTCCAAAGACAAACACGACATTCGGACAAAGACATTACTATTATTTAGCTCCAAAAATTTTTAATAAGATAAAAAGTGAAATAACGGACATACAGTTGATGAATAATTTGAAATACAAGAAAACAATAGAAACATGGATTAGAAACAAGGGCATTATATACTGCGGAAACATGATCAAGCTGCAATAGTTTATATTTTTATTTTATAATAGGTATATTTTATAACAAGTTTTAGTTAAATACAAGTTTAATATTTTTCTGTCAGATATAACGCAAAAAAATAAAAATTCTGCCACCTCGGTACAGGCTCAGCCTAGTGAGGTGGTGTATACCAAAAAATACTATAAAAAAATATTTCATATAACTTATTTAAATTGTGCTTTTTTTTAATATTTTTATTGCTTGTATATTGTTATATTTTGTTTGGTTTCAATAATAATAAAAAAAAATAATGACAAACATTGAGCTTAACAAATTTATATAATTTATTGAAGAGTCATATTAACATTAGATTATGCTTGAATACTGATCAATATATTTTTAAGATTAAGGCAAGATGAGAATGTATTAAGAATGTGTCACAAGTAGCCCCCCACATCAGACAGTTACGTCTGATTGACGACCCATCATTGACTGATGGATTGCAATCACTAGACCACAGACGCAAGGTCGGTATTATATGTTTATCTATAGATACTACCACGGGAGATGCTCAGAAGAACTTGCATCCCTGGTCCCTCTTCCACCCATTCACAATAAAGTCACTCGTTTTACTCAATCTCAACACCCGTTCACAGTAAACCTTCAATATACACGAACCAGTCGCTTTTTTGAACTATCTTTAACACAGCGGCACGGCTTTGGAACGATCTTCTGAATTCTTGTTTCCACTTTTTCACAAGCCTTTTCTAATAGCTGGTGTCCCCTACTTAGACCACACTACCTTTTACACAATATCATTTTATTTTTCCTCTACTAAGGTACAATTGTACCAAATTAGCTTTCACATTGGTTGAGAGAGATTGCCTTTTAGCAATAAACTGGCCTTTTTGTAGATCAGAGGTTCCCAACCCCGTGCCCGCGGGCACCATGGCGCCCGTGGAACGATTCGTATGTGCCCGCCACTATTCGACAGATTTTTTCATAAACATTAATTAAAAATGTGAATTATTCATATTTATTTGTTAGAGTTTTGATTTTTTTGAGTTTTTTTCTTTGTATTTGTGTTTTTTGTTTAATTTGTTTACGTTTTGTAAATACATTTCTCTGTGTGTATGCAATTTGAATAGTAATTTTACTATTTTTAAACATTTTTGTTTATTATTTATTAATTAATTATGAATATAGAAAAAATAATTATGGGAAAATGAGAAGTTATGGAAGGAGTTTGTCGATTAAAAATAGGCGGTGCCCACCACCCTACCGATATTTTAGAATGTGCTCTAGAGTACAAAAAGGTTGGGAACCCCTGGTGTAGATTGTTGCACATAAATGAGAAAATAAAAAATAAATTACCCCATCATTTGATATTGATATTTTTCTCATATCTTCAAAAAACAAAGTTACAAATTTATTGTATGTAAATCCATGTAACTTTTACTGTGGCCCACAACGCAATAAAACAGAATATCATTTATAAGGACTGTTGCTTCCATTGTTTACCAATAAACCAACGCCTTAATAGATGGTGTTACGAAAGGGTTTCTTCGTTAGTTCATACATGGCAATAGTAATAATGTCCTATTTTCAGGTGATCTGTTACTCATTATTAAAATATATATAGAACCATTTTTGAATTATAAATTTGCTATAAACCACTTGTTTTTTGAGTCACTTCGCGACATGTTTCAGAAGCGCTGTCCTACCATCGACCGGCGTGTCGAGACTAACATGTTGAATTTGTGTGTATCTGTCTGTGAAGCAAGGGGGTTGGCGGTTGAGGGTTGGTTGGGTTAGTGGGGGGAGGGAAGTATTGTGAAGTGTTTTTGTTTTTGATGGGGATTATATTAACCCCCCACTAACCCAACCAACCCTCAACCGCCAACCCCCTCGCTTCACAGACAGATACACACAAATTCAACATGTTAGTCTCGACACGCCGGTCGATGGAAGGACAGCGCTTCCGAAACATGTCGCAAAGTGACTCAAAAAACAAGTGGTTTATAGCAAATTTATAATTCAAAAATGGTTTATATTAACTACCACAAAATATCCGCCGAATCATTAAATGATATATATATATATATATATATATATAGAACTCAGAGTCCAGAGTGCTAACCATTATATATATAGAACTTTCAAAATTGCATTGATAAGGGAACTCAATAAGAAGGCATAATTGGTGAACGTTGCGCAAGCGCATAAAGTGATCACGTAAACCAGCCGATGACAGGTCGTAAATCCTGTAGGTGCCTTGAGTTCCTGTTTCTACTATAATATTTCAACTTTGTCTCTATTGAGATGTTAAAAAGTTTGTCAAAAATAAAACAGAATAGTTTGCCACCACTGTTCTTCTATTGTGGTATGTATTTATTGTAGTGGCACAGTTTGTGTGTTGTAATTCTTTTAGCCTTATTATGATAGCACCAATCAAATATGCTGTTTAGAGTCTCACCATACAAAATATGCTATATTATGTTTACCTAAGTTTTATCAATATTATATACTTACCTGACGAGGGGAACTAGGTATATAATATCTTGTCTATAGATACTAGTTTGTTTGGTGTGTGTGTGTGTGTGTTTTCATTATTTTTTAAGTCTTGTCAAAAATAACTTTTGAGTGTGTTAATTGTAATTAAACATATTAATTACTCTAATATTTTATGATTATTATTATATATACATGCGTACATTGGATTTTCCCTCGTCAATGATATTTTTTGTGAAATTAATATCTCAATAGAGACGAAGTTGGAATATTATAGGAGAACTGTGAAATCAAGGCACCTACAAAGCTACATACCTCTATTTTATTTTTTATTTTATTTTATTTCAATGTAAACAAAACAGTCATAACAGAGTACAATTAATTACATATACAAAACAATTCAAGGACCAAAAACTGTTTACAGCTTATTACTAAATAGTGAAGTGCACTTTAACAATTATAAACAAACACTATCATATATATGTACACATTCTTAAATCTAAATCAAAAAGTAAAAGAACACAAAGTTGTCATTGCTTGGTGGGACTTTGAGGAAAATAGGAAAAGGAGGAGATAATGGGAGAGGAAAAAATGCACACAATTCGTACATCAGTCTACCCTCCCAGCGAGTGAAAGAATAAATATTGAAGTGAATATTATTTAAAAATCAGTCAATATTGAATAAGTCTATTTTATTTTTCTTTTGAAATTGTTAAATTGAGCTGCCAGTCTCATATCTGTTGCGAGTTGGATGAACCATACCACCCCATTATATGTGTATTACTATGTCAACTATGCTATAACTATACAAAATATACCAATTGTAGGGAAACATAGAAAGGATGAATGAATATTTTACCCTAATCCGAATTAAAGATTGGCTGACCGAAACTAAAATGGCTAGACTGTGTTGAGATCTGTCATCTCTATAAATGAATGGTTTACTGGTAGCCATTAGTTTAGGAGGCCAAGACTATTGTTGGATTGTATCGCCACAAATGTATGGTTTGATTATTCATGATAATTTTTTTCATTTCAGACAACAAGAGGAACATTTGGGTATCAAAACTACACAAGCATCTGCGCTGCGCAAGAAGAACTCCAACGGCTTAAGACACTCCAACATCAAGACAAACAAATCGGCTGACAGGAGCGACGGACACGAGGATACGTATCATTTGTCCACTCCATCGTACTTTGACACCAGCTCGACGGTCAGAGACACGGAAGAATTAGATTACACGGAGGAAGACACCACCCAATCACCGCTGCCCTTTGAACTGTCTTCTCATCTGCCGTTTGAACTGTCTTCCCTCGTGCCGTTTGAGTTTGTCACTAACAATGTGTCGAATGTGACCCGGGCCAGTATTGCTAGAGTCAAAAGACTCGACGCCAGTCAGGCGAGGAGAGTTGATAATGTTACGGCAACGTCTATACAAGGCAATCAGAGCGATGTGATGAAAAGGCAAGTCTTACCTGAAGACGAGCAACCAAAGGTGGAAGTCTTCGTTCATAATATAAGTAGGGTAAGTAAATACAATTTTTTGACATCAGAAAAAGAGAATAAACAGACTTTGTGGCTCATTTTGTTAGACATGTGACCTTTGAGCCATAGGTATGGGTTAGTAATCCAGTGGTCGCGAGTTTGAATTCTGCCACAACCTATTTTGTTCACTTATAGCACAAGCATTACTGCTTAGTTTAGGGAGTGTATGAGAGTGTATATGTACTTGTTACAAGGATATATTCATTATTTTTTGGATATATTCATGAGTTTTTCGTCAAATTTTCTGTCTGGAGTTTGTGAGACTATTATACATCAAAAAAATATGTAGCAAGTTGTTACTGGTGTATTTTGTCATTACCCAAAAAGTATATGGGTTGGCTACATATCAATTTAACGAAGATTGAACTATATTTGATGCTGTACAAAAATCCACAATGTGACAGAATTTGTGCAAATTTTTTTCACAGATGAAATATTTGAGGCTTGAGTATAGTTATCGGAAAACCGGTATATGTACAAACCGCCACCCTCCACTGCGAAAAGACTCTAGAAGTTTGACTGAAACTATACTATCACTGAAATAATGGCATTGTCAGTCTTATAAACAATTGTTTTTGAAGTATACAATCTTGAATATTACCTCAATATATTTGAAATGAAAAATACAATTCATAACTATGACTATTGTGATTGTCCCGAGGTAAACTGGATTAATCTCTTATAATTAATTTGTCTTTTGAATGAATAATGAAGCAAGTCAGCTTAGAGAATATTGTAATATTTCAGGAAGGAAGCGGTAGTAAAGATCTGAAGGTGGTATACTGGGTGTCTGTTAGTGGCATACCTGTGCCAGCTCTAACAGCAGCCAGGGACATGAGACTTCTGGCAGATTCTGAAGTTGTAGCAGAGTTGGGATATCCAGTTACAACCAAAGCTGAACGTAAATAAAACAATTTACTTTTAACTGACAAATAAATATCCCAATTGATAATTGTAGAATATGACATGATAGTATTTTAAGAAGTTTCTTACATTTGTGACGTGGCTATATGTATATACATGAAATATACCACAGTGTGGGGTAACCAGTTATAGGTATGCGAGTGTGCATTAATTTATTAAAGAAATCACAACACATATGGGTATCCCCACACATCATTCTCGAGAACCAGGAAGTCACGGCACCTACAGGGCTTACGACCTGTTGTCAGCTGGTTTACTTGACCACTTTATGCGCTTGTGCAACATTCACCAATTATGCCTTCTTATTGAGTTCCCTTATCAATGCAATTTTGAACATTTTATATATTTTAATAGTGAGAAATAGATTGTTTGATAATAAGCTGTTTACCTTTGCCATCTATGAAGTAACGAAGAAACCTTTATGTAACGCCATCTATTGAACAACTGTTTTTTTGTAAACAATGAAAGCAACAGTCCTTATACATGAGGTGACAAAGTTCTCACACAGATGTCACCCCTGAACTGTGCCAGAAATATTATTTCACTTTTATATATTTCAACTTAGTCTCTATTGATATGAAGTTGTCAAAAAATATCATTGACTCTTCATCAACAAAATATCATTGACTCTTTGTCTCTTTGTCAAAAAAATATCATTGACTCTTCGTCTCTTTGTCAAAAAATATCATTGACTCTTTGTCTCTTTGTCAATAAAATATCATTGACTCTTCGTCTCTTTGTCAAAAAATATCATTGACTCTTCGCCTCTTTGTCAAAAAATATCACTGACTCTTCGACTCTTTGTCAAAAAAATATCATTGACTCTTCGTCTCTTTGTCAAAAAATATCATTGACTCTTTGTCAATAAAATATCATTGGCTCTATGTCTCTTTGTCAATAAATATCATTGACTCTTCGACTCTTTGTCAAAAAAATATCATTGACTCTTCGTCTCTTTGTCAAAAAAATATCATTGACTCCCGACAGAAAAAAATCCAATGTTTGCATGTATGCAACTTTAATAATAAATATTCGATTTATGAGATATATTATTATGCCTGGCTTTTACGATACTTGAAAATAATGATAATGGAAAATACTGGAAACACTATTCTAGGTGCCCCACAGCAGAAAATTGAAATTATTTTTTTATTTAAAAATTATTTAATGTAAAGTTTTGAAAATATTTTGCTTTAGGAAACAAAATAAAGTGATTATGACATTCTCTTTCACAAAAATATTACTATTCATTATTTTTGGCACTATAATGATTTCGAAATCATTTTACCGTAATTTAGAAATATTAGATTTGTTAAAAAAATATAATAATTTTATAATAAATATATTTTTCAGCTTATCTGAAGCTACCCGAGTCTCTGAACGGTGTGTCCCGTGCCAACTCTGGTGTGATGCAAGACACGTGGCTGATTGTCGGTATAACCATCCTTGCTGCAGTCCTGCTGCTGGCCATAGTGGCTCTGCTGGCATGCAGGGTGCACCACGGTCGCAGAAAGGCTTCAGGAGTCATGCTGGGAGTCAGACCCAGCATTGACAGCAAGGGGGTGCAGTATCCCAGCGAGGGAAAGGACAACATGGCGTATATACACGGAGATAAAGATGGCACTGTAAGTAATAACTATTGCACAGAAAATTAAATTATCAAATTAATTATAGGCAGTTAAACACATAAATTTGTCATAAAAAATATGTTAATCTTAATAAAAACAGTTTGAAAAGCCCCAGATCTTTAAAAAAATTTAGATATTGTATATTTATACAAATTTTCAGTTTTATGGTTTCTGAGATATAAGTAAAAATAAAGTAAAAATTCCAAAGTTGACCAAAAAAAAAATTCGAAATACTGAAAAGGTTCTGTAGGTCTAAAATTTTTGTATACTTTCTAAAATTTTCTATACTTTTTGAAATTTTAGGCTCTGTAAATCAAGTTAGATGGGTCGGTGGCAGAGAGGTTACCGCGCTGGGCTAGTAATATAGTGGCTGCGAGTTAGAATCCTGCTTTGACTGATTTCAGTCACCTACAGCACAAGGATTTATGCTTAATTTAGGGAATGTAGGAAGATGTATATGTACTTGTTTAACAAGGACATATTTATTTAAAAAAAAAAGTGTATCAAAAGTTATAAGGGGGGGGGGGACAAAATGTTCTACTTCGAATTCTATGTTCATTTATATCTATAACATGTATACTGTAAAGGCTCTAAGTTGGTGTTTTTTGACTTCAAATTTGAAAAACTATGAAAAATGTAGACCTGACCATACAAATCTCGCTTATCTTGGCTTGAAACTTTGTCGATCTGTTAAGAGAAATAAATTCTCTTGAACAAATCAACAGTTGGATGAGGTTCATCACCTATTTGTAACAGACAATTTCAAAGGATATCTAGGAATTTTTCAAAGTCAATATTTTTTATAAAATATTTATTAATACAATACTTTTATTATGCGATAAAAGAAACATATTATGGTGGACTTATTATCTAATGTGGTTTTGATAAAAGGTACATTGGTTATATTACCAAAAGTCACAGGACTAAATAGTGATCACAATCGGCAGCTTCTGTATTAAGAAATAGCACATTTATATTAAAAATCTATTATTTTCTTATTGCCACGTTGGCAGTTTGATCCAATTTTCTAAAAACATTGCAGTTGATAAGTGTGGTATCACCCAGCAAGCAGAAAGGGCCACAAACATTAGAGGAGCGTTACGCTAGTCCATCTCGGAGATACGTCAGAGGACCACATTACAGAATGAATAGAGTGAGCTCAGCGGAAAGCTCAGCAAGGTATGTGTTTTAATTTTTAAATTGATCTATAAAAATCAAATATGATACATATTAACTTTTAAATGGAGGCGCATGGCAAGGATCTGTTGGTCCATATACAAAATGATGTAGGTACTGAGCAGGGTCCAGAAACAAGGCGACTCCTAAAGAGAGTTCCCCAACTATTCAATTGGATACCATAACATCAGACATTCAGGCCTACTTGCTACAATCGCCGAAGGAATTGAGGAGCGTTTTTTCAAAACTCGATAAATGCACATTTTATGGAAAATGATTTTTTGATGCAAAGTTTCTCTCCACTTCTAGATACGTTATTCTGTAAAAAAAATCTACTAAAACTCGATGAATTCAATGTTAAAATTATGCCCCGATATAAATGTTTTATCAAAACTTGATATTTGTCGCAGATGTAGTTTGAAGGTAGTTTTAGGTTGAAGAGCATATATCGAGTTTTGAAAAAATGATGACATTTCTGTATTTTTTTTTTAATTGTAGAATATAATTTTTATATTTTTTATTTACACTATTGGATAGGTCTATTTCATATGTCTTAAAATCATATTTATTAAAACATCTACCTATGCATAATTCATTGTAAATTAAAAATTATCTCTCCTGTAAAATTTCAAATTGACATAATATCAAGTTTTGAAAAAACGCTCCTCAATTATGCAAGACAAAAACCATAGACATCACCCTAGAGAATATGTCTATATCTTGGTCTATATGGACCAGGTGATCAGTGATGCCCTCTGTAGCAGCTACCAAAAGATGAAGAGATAAGTAGAGGGACTGAGTGTTTGGTGCAGACCAATATTATGATTGTAACCCAGGAGAAGTATAGAATATTTAGTTTGATAGCAAACGTTTCTTGATGGATTTCATATTGTTTTTAGTTAGTTGCAAGGCTTTTCATGTGATACATGTTTGTCAAAATAATACTCGGCTAGATTGAAAATTTTGTAAAAATTGTACATTCTAGATATCAAAAAAAAAACATTTTGATATTTCAGCACATCCAGTGGATCAGATTTATCCCAGATGAATGCGAATTTACGTCAGAGACAAAAATTGTTTGAACAACAAATGCGCAACGAGTATGCAATTGTCAACAAGAAAAATAAGTCAAAACACAGAAAAATAAGATCTAAAAAAGGTAGGTCTGAGTTTACATATTCAACAAATGTATTACATTTTATGTTAATAAGACATTACATGCGCTCGATAAATTTTGTTACAGATTCTTCACGTGAAATTTTTTTTTTGTTAATATTTAAATAAACATTTCAATATACCACCTTTTTGCCTACTACTTTACGACTATATCATAACATATAAAATTAATATCTTTATCATGTCAAGAACAATAGAATTGTACCTATATTACATGTGTATGGTGGATATTCTTTGCTCTTAAACAAAAAACCAATAAATAACCAAAACTGGTGAAATGTGTGAAGATTATCTACAAAATAAATGTCAGAAGAACAGACATAAGCATGATATACTCCCAGGGATATTAAAGGGCTTTGTCCCTGTCATCTACAAATTCTGATCTGAGATCTGCTTATATGCCCAAACTGTGTATTATACCTTCATGCCCAAATCCTTGCAACATTAACATCATAACATGTTTAAAATTATTTTATTTATATTTGTAACCAAAGCATTGTTAAGATGGGCGGTAAGCACGCTCTAGTAAACCAGTCGTGAGTTCGAATCCTGCCTCACCCAATTTTGTTCACATATAACACAAACATTTGCTTTTTTGAGACCTAAAGACAGACTATTAATAGTACACGGCAGACAAACTAGATCAGTGACTAACAAACTTTTACGCACTAACAAATTCTACAATGACTATGGACGTAGGACCGACGATGTGTTGCTGTCCAAGGTCTGGAACCCCATGCCTGCCAGTTTGAAGCAGTGCGTATCCATCGAGGAATTCAAAAAGAAAACCAAAGAATATATATTACACAAAAATCCTCGATGGTTGATCTAAGTGGTGGGCACGGGTTGTTTATTATTGTTTTATATGATGAATTATTAAGATCACACCCAAAAATCCCCTTAAGGGATTAGGCAAAATGACGAAATATTATAATTATATTTTTATTAATAAATAAATAAAAAATGTATGTATATGTACTTGTCTCAAGGACATATTCATTACAAAAATTGTTGTGATAATTTATTTCCAGTTGGAATAGCGGCGTATACCCCTCGAGCTGGTAGTCCAACTGAAATAAACGGAGATGGAACTCTGCAGAGATTTCTGGTGTCTGATCCTCCATCGCCTGCTCCATCCTCTTCAGGTGGCAGCTGTGAGAGTGTCATTGTAAGGAAACCAATCGGTCCTGTCAGTCCAACCTCATATCTCTCTATGCCATCTGTTAAGTCATTTCCAAGGTTAGTTCATTGGATTCATTTTTTTTTTCATTCTATTAAAAAATGTCTTGGAGTCAATATTCTTGTATTAAAAATTTGCTTATGTTGAAAATTCTCTAATTATATTATCTTCAACATACTAACTTCAATGATTTCGTAGTTCAATCATCCTGAAAATTTCACCAATTTCATAAAAAAGTATTCTTATCTGTCTGATCTTAATCAAATTATGAACCATTATATTTTCCTAACATCATTAACCTCCTAATTAAATAAACTTCCCATTCATTAACTACCTTCTTCTTCTGCTTTAGTTAGGACGTGTCCTGTTAATCTCGGAGCCTGCTCTTGTGAGGTGGACGTCCAGCTATCCTTCCATCGATTGGGTGGTCTTCTAGGGAGTCTGCCATTTGTTATCTCCCCATCCGCTGCCATCCTCACCACTCGATCCGAACCCACTCTCCCCACATGATCTCTCCAGAATCGTCTTCGTGTTCTTCCCCATCGCACAACATCTTCACATCACAGATTCTTCTTATCTCCGAGTTCCTTACTCTGTCACGAAGTGTGAACTACCTAAATACATAAATATCACAGCAATAACAGTTGAAATAATAATTTAATAAAAAGCACCTTTAAATGGCACAAGATCATTCCAAGAGTGCTATTGCTAAATTCAGTGGTTGCCAAAGAGCCAATGTCTTTGAATCTCCTTAGAAAGTTTGAGTATGCCAGGTTTGTATGTTGTTTTAAATTTTAGGCAACATTAATAATAATAATAAACACTTTCTTGCACCCTGCGCAAGTGGCGAGTTTATTTCCGTATGGCAATTTCTTCCAACTAACCAGTGTTTCCAGCCCAGAGAAACATTCCAGGTTCTCATCAATAAGACAACTTCTCAGTTTACTCTTGATAAAATTCATGTGCTTGAAAAAGATTGTTCGCATGAATATGTAGAGCCGAAAAGGGAAAGAACAGCAAATACGAGTTTTTCAGCTGGTCATAAGAGACAGGAACACTATTCCAGACATTCCAACATGATCAAGTCTTCCTTGTCCAGGTCTTTCAAAAGAGACCACCTGTGTTGTGAACCAAGTTCACATTTGTTCCTCTCGAGTATTTTCAAATCAACACAAAGATGTTCAAATTTAGAGCTCCATATTTCCTTGTTTTTAAATCTGACCATTCTATTTCAAAGTTACCTATGTTAATGTCAAAGTTTAAAATCCATTAAAGAGTCACACTTTGCCGACCACTGGCTTAATTGTTAGGTCTACGAATCAAATTGGTCTTACTAAAGTAATTTACGCCTGGAGGATTAGATACAATAATGAGCTGTATGCTATCTACAAGACTTCCAGGCTCTCTGTGCATGTCAGATTGAGCAGATTGAGATGGGCCGGACATGTTCAAAGAATGCCACTACAGCGAATACCAAAGAAAGTTCTGTGTGGACATCCAGGTGGAAGACGAAAGGTTGGAAGACCGCGGCTGCGATCGGAGGACGAAGTTGGAAGGGATGCTTCTCAACTACTGCAAGTGCCAGGCAGTTGGAAAGTTGCTGCAAAAGATAGGAGAAGCTGGAGGCGAAGACTGACGGAGGCCAAGGCTCGATATGGGCTGTAGCGCCATTGAAGAAGAAGAAGAAAGTAATTTACTTTAGTCTCAAGACTTTGGGCTACACATGTCATATGACAGTAGGGTTCAACATTTATTTTTTTCCATAATCAAATTTTATTTTTAATTTTAATGAAATGAATGATTGATCCTTTTACCAACTCCTTTTTTATATATTTTAGAAAATTCTAGGGTCTGTTAATAGCACATAGAAACAACAAATAAAAGAATTATAATTTACTTTCAGAGGCAACGTAGTGGAGCCATTATCAAAAGTGTTGGAACCTCTCAGTGTGAGACACCTTGACATGGATTCACCGGTGCATCAAGTCGGACCCATAATCTACACACCCAAGAAGGGCAGGACGACTCCCGAAGACAAAACTAGAAATGATCCAAGGGAAACGGGAGGATGCAATACACCCAAATACTCTCCATACCTCATCAGGCTGGGAAGCATGGACAAGGATCCGGGTATAATTGGACCGATGGTTTGGGATCTTCACAGACAAAGGCTACAAGGTTATATAAATTCACTTAATATTTTTCTTTACAAAAGTAGATATTATAAAAGGACAGAATATGGAAACCTGCTCAATCATGAGGAGTGTGTATAAAGATATGACTGTCTGTGAGGATGGAGGTGTGCAGTATTTGGACAGAATATAGAAACCTGCTCAATCATGAGGAGTGTGTATAAAGATATGACTGTGAGGATGGAGGTGTGCAGTATTTGGACAGAATATAGAAACCTGCTCAATCATGAGGAGTGTGTATAAAGATATGACTGTCTGTGAGGATGGAGGTGTGCAGTATTTGGACAGAATATAGAAACAGACAGACAGTCATATCTTTATATATGACTGTCTGTGAGGATGGAGGTGTGCAGTATTTGGACAGAATATAGAAACAGACAGACAGTCATATCTTTATATATGACTGTCTGTGAGGATGGAGGTGTGCAGTATTTGGACAGAATATAGAAACAGACAGACAGTCATATCTTTATATATGACTGTCTGTGAGGATGGAGGTGTGCAGTATTTGGACAGAATATAGAAACAGACAGACAGTCATATCTTTATATATGACTGTCTGTGAGGATGGAGGTGTGCAGTATTTGGACAGAATATAGAAACAGACAGACAGTCATATCTTTATATATGACTGTCTGTGAGGATGGAGGTGTGCAGTATTTGGACAGAATATAGAAACAGACAGACAGTCATATCTTTATATATGACTGTCTGTGAGGATGGAGGTGTGCAGTATTTGGACAGAATATAGAAACAGACAGACAGTCATATCTTTATATATGACTGTCTGTGAGGATGGAGGTGTGCAGTATTTGGTATTCTTTTTTTTATTTTATTTTTTACAGAAAGAATATTTCCATGAAACAAGTACGTATACATTCTCATACATTCCCTAAATTTAGCATTAAATCGGTGAACGAAATAGGTCTTGGCAGGATTCAAACTCGAAACCACTGGATTACCAACCCAGCGCGCTAACTGCTCTGCCACCATCCATATAAATATTTTCCTACAATATGATGTTTATTTTTACAGACTTATTAATTGCCTGTATCAAATGCCAGGCTATGCAGTGTGGACAACACTTGAGACATGAAAATACAGATAGGCTAAATTAATTAGTATTATTTTACTAGGTGTGGAACCGCTACGCCACTATCATAATATAATGATCTATTTCGCTCCTCCGTTTATGGATTTTCTTGAATAAAACTCAATATTTTGCTGATTGGAATGCCCCCTATGACCTTGGGTCTTAGTGTAATAGCTCCCAGGTGTTTGTGTCTGGCTTCCATTAAGACTGATCACATGCAAATCATGTGTGAGGCAGTGTCTTCCTCTTGTTGACGCCCTCTGCGCTCCCAATGATGTGATATCTTTTTGGATGAAATTTTTATCCCCACTGCACCAGATCATACCAGATTCTTTAAAGCTTAGATCTTGAGATATTTACCATTTTGTGTGAACATTTAGGTGAGGGTGACCACTCTATTGAAATATTTCTTTTATTGCAGATGGCAAATCAAATTTAAGTATAGATCAACCAGACACTGCTGACGGTGGTGCCAACATCTCGAGAATGAGACAGAGATTCAACGAGCTGGTGGACGATGCTTTCAGTCTGTTTGGCAGTGGTCCCAACACTCCCAAATCCAATTTGTCTACTGCAGAACGAGGCCCTGGCGACACCACAGCTAGTGCTAAGACATTGGATAAACTGTCCCCTCACATTGTTAAATGTAAATCAGCTAGAGATAGGTACTTAAACATTTTATTCCATCCTTTTTAATTGTGTACAATATTTTTTTTATTTCATTCAAATAAACAATTTTACTAAACCTAGAAGGGGTAGAAACATGGATTGATTGTATCGTAATAGAAATGAAAGTAGTAATTAAATTTTTCATAGGAAATCTGTTGATAACAGGGCATAATCTTAGCATTCTAGACACTTCATGTGAAATCTTACAAAAAACGTGATGGATAAAATAATTTATAAGTTAATAATACTTCTAATATTGCCAGTAGTGGCATCTAGTGGCTGAAATATAAAGATAGCAGTCAGTTTACACTGTTTCTCAATAGATAGCTGTCAGGGGGCCCGGGGGCCTAGTCAACGTGTCACTTTAAAGATGGAAGAGAAGATTATTTCATTATATTTATTGTATTTATCATTTGCATTTTCAAATATTGTTACAAATAATTTATAAGTACCCAACTGGTGACTTCAGTAACAGATTGTTTATGATAATATGACTTTATTTAACAGGTTTATCCTAGTGAATATGTACATATAAATAAAGTTAATATCACATCTATACATTGAGTTATCTTTTCTTTTCTATATTGACATGTTAACTAGACCCTCAGTTTACACTATTTTTCAATAGATAGCGACTAGTTAACATCAAAGTTAAATTTCCTTAATTTTTTTTTTTTTTTTTAATAAAAAAATGAATATGTCCTTGTTAAACAAGTACATATACATCTTCCTACGTTCCCTAAACTAAGCATAAATGCTTGTCCTATAGGTGAACGAGATCGGTCGAGGCAGGATTCGAACTCGCGACCACTGGATTACTAACCCAGCGCGCTAACCGCTCTGCCATCCACCCATATCAGATTTGTCTTGCTATTTCTTAAATACATCTAGTTTCATCTGGTCTTTTCTAGTGGTCCAGTTGGAGTACATACATCGGATATGAGACTAGAACGTCCCCTGACTGCATTACCACCTCGACCTCCTCTGCCGAGACAGGCCTCAGCATGGGGCACTACATCTGCTTTACCTACTACGGTTAGATATTTTCTTAACCTTTTCAGTGCTAATCTCGAGACGTTATCGTGATGAATCATGCGCTACACCAGTGCGGATCACGATAGGTAATCGTGATGGACAATGCTCCACTTTAACTCGCTGTAGAAATCTTATTTATCGACATATCCAAAAAATAATAATTACATCGTGTAACCGAATCATTTATCTAAGTAAATACGTTTTTAAAAAAATTAGCAAAAATTCGGTAGATGGCAGTAGAGTGTTTACTTTTTATCTATTTCATCTCGAGACATAATCGAGACCCGCACTGAGATACCGCTTTGTATGGATATTAATGTTGCTTATAACCCATATCCGAGTTCGTAGAGATTGTGCGCCGGTTTAGAAAAATAATTATGTTCGGTTTTTATTTAGTTTATAAAAGCAAAGTATTTTGTTGTAAATTTATATGTTTTTATTTGTGTCTTAAACGTTGATTCATATTTCAAAATAACTCTTTTTTTAAAGTTCATGAGTTTTTTAGAGTAACTTCGATTTTTTGTGTTACCGACTTTGAAAATTTTACTAGGTGATAGACAAAATACATTTAACATTTTTTGCTATTATGAATGAATTTTACTTTTATAAATGTTCCGAAAAAGTAAGTACTCAGAGCCTGTTGAGTTATTTCAGTATTATTCATAACAACCAATGATTTTATGACTATTTTCTACTATATAAGTTGATAAAGTCGCGGTGCAGCGGCGCATAGGTCATAGCGCTTACAGATAAACTTCATACAAACGTATAAGGCACTAAGCAATTGTTGAAAACTGTGTTTGTTTTCGAAGAAATACTTAAAAATTCATAAATTTTAAGCTGATTTTTATTCACTATATACATTCCTATATCTTTTTTTACCTATGTGATATTTTTTTGCTAATAAGTCATGGTTTTGTGAGCTGGAATGTTGAAAAAATCAGTTGAATAGTATGCAGAAAAACAAAATAAACAAAAAAATGTACTCAACATTTAAAACAGCAAAAAACGAATATTCTCGTCGAAGATTTCAAGTATCTCAGGTGAGTAGTTATTGAGATATGACGATTTTAATTTTGTCCGAAAATTGCGCCGCACTGAGGTGTTACATTGTTTCGCATACGCTTAGCACGGAAAAGGTTAACAACACTTCAATATATGTAACTAATTTGTTCATATTTTCATTTTAATCTTCATTTCCCCGAGCTAATTATTGTGTTAGTTCCGATAAAAGCAGTATTTTAAGCTGAGATAATAACACTTTATTGAATTTGTTTTCAGAATTTACGAATAAAAGTAAGCATGCTAGATGTAGCAGCTACTTAAAATGTCATTAATAAAATTTTAACAGACCTTATAAAGAATTTACTTTATAAAACAAAAAAATTATGCCATAAATTACTAAGCACCTCTCCATAACAAACTACATTGGTTGAAGTTTCCAGTACGAATAGATTATAAGGTTCAGTAGGGCGACAATTACAACATGAAGTTGATTAAAATAAGATAAAGATCAGCTTCAGACTATAGAAATCTTTTAGGTTAAAATTAATTGAATACTTATATTCTTAATTTATACAAAAATTAATGACAATTTTATACAAAACTTTGATCTTAATATTTTTTTATGATTCAATGTAAAGTAGGTATGATTAAGATTAGATTATGATCGAGTACTGATTTATAGATTTATAAGATTAAGGTAAGAATGTATCATAAGGAGCCCCCATGAATGAAGAAAGAACCCTTGCCATCCCACCTCACGTTACAGAATGCTATTCATCTTCCTTCACTATTCATGCTGCCCGGCTGTGGAACAATTTAGCATTTGATATTAGAACTGCCACGTCACTTCCAATTTTCAAATCTCGTCTTAAATGCTCACTCTTCCTATCAATTCCATAACGAACATATATCCCAATTTCACTTTCCATCCCTTTTGATCGCTCCTCATCCTATCCCTTTCCCTTTCTGATTTTCCTCTCCTTTCTGAATTTGTGTAATTTCTCACTTTTTGTTTTGTTTTGCTGTCTTATACTGGTTGTGTTATTATGTATACTAGTGATCGCCCAGTGGTCAAAATTCGACCGTTATTCATTAAAAAGAATATTTGGAATTAATACTATTAAATTTTGAATCTTAATGAGGTTTTTTTGTCAAAGCCATTGCGTACACCTATATTTTTTTAAATTTTGTTATATTACGGCACCTGCAAGCGTATGCTTACAAATATTTCATTATTGCGTGTTATTTGCTTTTAATTCTCTGCAATACCTATGAAATTTATAATTTAATATAGATAGTGAACCCCCGGCAAACTTTGTATTGCTTGTATAATTAAATATGGTCCTTCATTACCACCCGTCACTTCAGACCCTTCAGTACTTACCTCCCGTCTCTTCAGTCCCACCCGTCCCTTCAGTACCTCCCGTCCCTTCAGTACCACCCATCCCTTCAGTGCCTCCCGTCCCTTCAGACCCTTCAGTACCACCCGTCCCTTCAGTACCTCCCGTTCCTTCAGTGCCACCCGTCCCTTCAGTACCTCCCGTCCCTTCCCTTCAGTACCTTCAAGGCCGTAGTCAGGGGGGGATCAAGGGGGATTTATCCCCCCCCGAAATGAAAAAAAGAAGATATTTCTTTAGTGAGTAACAATGAGACTGCAGTTACATACGGTGTACCCATTTCACTCTGTTGTTCCGGTGCACCCGTTTCAAAATTTTGTATGAAAAAAATAATTATTGAAATATATTTAATAATTCAGCAATTTTAGCGTGACATTAGATTTTTAGATGTTCTTATTTTTCCAGGACGCGTGATACAAACACACACACTTACACAATCATTGCTTTATTACTTAAGATGACTGTGCTTTATGCTCGCTTGGTACTCGCACGGGGATACGCTCGCGGGGCGACTTCTTTCTACTGTTCCACTAAGCTAAACCCCTCCCGAAATTATTTTCTGGCTACAGCCTTGAGTACTTTCCGTCCCTTCAGTACCTCCCGTCCCTTCAGTACCTCCCGTCCCTTCAGTACCTCCCGTCCCTTCAGTACCTCCCGTCCCTTCAGTACCTCCCGTCCCTTCAATACCTCCCGTCCCTTCAATACCTCCCGTCCCTTCAGTAGGTTAAGAAAATATAACGAAGAAGAAGAAGAAGATGATAAAAGATTAAATCCAGAAACCTGCGAAGAGATGGAAGGAAAATTGAACCTTCTCCCAGGATATTCCACCTTCATAGGTAAAATGACCTATTAGGTTCCCGATGATGAAGAAGAAGAAGAAAAATGTTTTAATCCAGACACCATCCCGGGCATACGCACGACAATTCACCAAAGTTTCACTGCAATCGGATGAACGGTTTCCAGTATAGTCCACCTTCATAGGTAAAATGACTTAATATTCGATGAAGAAGAAGAAGAAGAAACATTTTTTTGATCCAGAAACCATCCCTGGTATACTCTCAACAATTATCCAAAGTTTCATAGCAATCGGATGAACGGTTTAGGAGTGCATTCAACACATGCATATATGGGTACATATGTACATACAAACATTCAAATTTATAATATAAATATCATGTTTTCATCAAGGAACACAGTTTTCTCTTCATGTATTGCAAGTCAATTTTATAAATAAAATTATTGTGTAAGTACCTACCATTTATATTGTTTCACAGTAGGTAGGTATACAAATATGTATTTTCCTTTAAAATGTTCTTATATTTGAATTTAAACAACTGCGCATGCGCCGTAAATACCATAATGACATTTCAATGTGACCACAGAACATGGAATAAAAAGAATGAATATTTCCTACCGCCCTACTGTGTGTTATCGGAATATTTCTCATACTAAGTGGGTATATTAAAATAACGTTTCCTCTCTCTTCGTCGTTCTATGGTACACAATATATGGTTTGATGTGAAATATTTTTTATTTGATTTAATTTATTCATAACGCATAATATGTATTAATATTATTTTTCTGCAGTCCTCCTCCATATAAACTTTAATCTCAAACTCGTCTGTGCGCACATTTATCCGGAAATTGTACTTAACGTTTTCGCTTCACGTATTAATATATAGAAGATGACATTCAGTGCGCATTTAAATGTATCCGTCAAAATTTTATAAATTATATTACTCAATTCGACAATAAATTTTATAAATTATATTATTGTTTAATGTAGGTAGGTACCTACCAGGTATTCAAATATATATTTTTCTAACATGTTCGAAATTTGAATTTCAAATCGATTTCATAAATTATATTGTTGTTTAAGTAGGTACCTACCAGGTATTCAAATATGTATTTTACTAACATGTTCGAAATTCGAATTAAAACAAATGCGTCGTAAAAGTCACAATGACAGTTGAAACGTAACCAACGATATCGAAATAAATGAGATGCATACAATTTCGAATTTTGGCTTCATTATAAGCAAATATCCCATACTAATTGAGTGTATAAAAGTAGTGTATCTCTTTACTTTTGCAATCTATGGAACTCAATGAATGGTTTGATGTGAAATATCTTTTTATGTAATTTATTGTATTAATAACGCATATTATGTATAAATATTATTATTCTCCTATTCTTCTCCATACAAACTTTAATTATGCGAAACCTCAGACTCCTCCGTGCGCGCAGTTTGCTTAAAAAGGGATCTTTGGCACAGGCTTCACGTATTAATATATAGATGCCGAAACTATGTTATGTACTTTTAATCTCAGATGGTTGACTGGAAGAAATTGCCTCCAGGCAATAAGTCCGCCATTTGTACTATGTAATTCTATGTATGTACAAAAAGTGTTATATAAATAAATAAATAAATGACTTGGCTCCATAGTATATTCATGAACTGTGTTAAAAACAAATGTGCCTCTAAAAGACATCTAATCACAGAATACTATGATCACAGGGACTAGATGTGCTTGGTTCGAATGAGACAGTCACCCATATTTATGTCTAATTTCAGTCAAGATCAACAAGTGCCGGGGGCATCAGACGTCCTATGGTAGACACAGCCACAGTTAACTCTGACGGAGTACTGTCCGCCACGGATCCTGCTCTCCCGTTACTTCAAGCCATCAGAAGTGAGCTCAGCAAGCTCCCTGGAACCAGCGATGCATAATGAGCAATGAAATTTTACTACGTCATTTTTAATTTATTGAAATTAACAATATCGCATATTTATTCGCACATTCATATGTCAGCTCAGCAGAATATTACCTATGGATCTACAATAACAGAATCAGACTCTATGACCCGAATGCAGAGTCCGACCTAAATACTAACCATGTTTTCATTGCACAGTCGCTCACTAAAGTTAGGAATTCACGTGACTTCCTAACTTAAGGATGCTACGAAGATTTTTTATGAGAATTGCATTGTAGAGACATCTAAATACCTACTTAGCGCATGCGCGTTGGCATAAACTAACATTTGCAATCTATCAAAAACTAAGGTTGATCGCCGGAAACCTTACGAGTGGTTTAATACTAAAATATGAGATATTTTCAATGGATGATGATATTAGAGACTTCGTTGAATATGTATTTGGTTCTCTTCTTCTTCTTCTGGGTCACAATCCTAAGATTGGTCTGCACCAAACACTCGATCTTTCCACTTAACTCTATCGTCCGCCAGTCTCTTCATCTCTTTGTAACTGCTACAGCGCACGTCACCGATTATCTGGTCTATATAGTATTTGGTAATTTTGTCAAATCAAATCCCACACATTCAGTATTCAGCAATCTATATGAGATGCCAAAAATTCACTGGAATTTCAGAATTATCGTGACATTGAGCTGTCAGTGAGAGCTTAGTTACATGTGTTTGTGTTGTTATGACAAAAAAAACATTTTAAACATCAGTCTAAACCCATAGAAAACTATCTGTCTCTTTTCTTCACCCACAATAATGTGAAATGCTACACCATCAACCTTAAGTTTGGTGTAGTATTTAGTTAGTGATGTCTCTGCAATGCAATTCCTAACTTAAGAATACTAAATACTCCAGTGAGGTTAGGAGTTAGTATTTAGTTACCTAGGACTGTGCATTCGGGTCTTAGTCTTGTAATCTTGTAGTCTTTAAAAAAGGCAACAAAGATCCAATGATTTTTAAGGCATCATTTTCTTTCACACAGTCACAGGCTAACCGCAACCTGCATATAATATATCATCCCCAAGTTTTTTTTTTAATCAAAAAGAATAAACAATTATATATTAAGATATATTATTGAAATTTTATGATTTGAGTGTAATACAATCTCCCTATTCTAGTATATATCTATACCGACACATTGGTATACACATTACAATACAAAGCAGGCGAATGACCGGTTAATTTTTTTTTTCAATGTTTTTTTTTCTTTACAATGGTGGTCCTCCACATTGCAGAATGCTTTGAAGTTTATCTCCTTCCAAAAACTCCCTGGAGATAAGCCATAGAGATCTTACTAATGAACAAAAAAAATATGATTTTATGTTTTAGTATTTAATTCTTAATGTTAATTTTTATTTCATTGACTTTTAACTCATTTTACCTACACTCCAGTAATGCAAAATTTCCGTTAATCTGAAACTGTTGAACAAACCAGGAACCTTCATTAGTGCCGGATTAGTGAGATTGTACCATATTTTTATGAAGTCAGGGGGGCAAGTCTGGTCCAACCGGCAAAATCAAAACCCTCGTGATTATCCATATCATGGATATAATTATCATTTGGAGTTCTATGACATCTAAAGATATTGTAGAACTCCATATAATAATTATATCCATGATATGGGTAATCGTGAGGGTTTTGATTTCGCCAGTTGGACCAGACTTGCCCTCCAGGTTGGGTAGCATTTTACCTCTGTCCATCTATTAATTTTGAATTCCTAAATCAGCCCCTTTGTTTAAAATAAATTCCCATGCTATAGCCAGAACCATCAGTTTTTCTTATCTGTACTAGCAGAAGGAAGTACTTATTTCACTCTTCATATAATTGATAAAATCGATTGTATTACATAATACAAAATTAAATTAAGAATAATCACAATTCGCTCTGTGCCTTGAAAGAATGTGATTTCTCACAGTGTGTTCACGTAATTTTAAAATATTATATTTATATAAAAAAATGAAGTACAAAATTTGTAGAGCATAAATTTTGATGTAATTTCATGGTACTTAAATTATCATTACATATATTGAATATCATACCTAAACATAAATTCAACATGTATTTATTATTTCGATTTTTACACTATTCTATGTTGCATTTGATTTAAATAAAAAATAAGGTGTGATGGACAAAGCTGGACAAAAGAAAAAATAGCATCGTTTGAAGTAAAAAAAAGACAAACTAACGACGATATAAATGTATCCGTACAAAACAATGGATGTTTGCCAAAATTGAAATGTGTGGCGTATGTTGTGAATTATTTTGTTTTTATGTTTTGTTGATCATTTTTAAGGATATTACATTTTTTCAAATTTATATGAAATATTGGTATAACTTAGATGTGTTCAAGTTTCAATTTTTTTTTAATTAATTCAGTATTATTTATTTTAAGAATAATATCTATGTAATTATTAGAAAAATCTAGTAATCAATGGTAGTGTTTAATAATAAATTAAATAATTTTTAACTATAAGGATGTTAAACTGCACTTATATATTTATTTACACATATTTTTATTACCGATTGATTTTTAGTATGTTTTTATACTTTTAATTTATTGTTTATCCATAACAAAACATCAAAATACTGTATTTTTTGCTACGTAATCACAGATCAATAATCTATTGACATGACAAAAGCAATTTTTTTGGTACACACCGCCACCAAAATTTGGTGGCAATCAAGATAACGTATTTGAATACTTTCCAAATGGTTCGAAATGAAAATTAAAACAGTACTCAACATTAATATCAAAAAGTACATTTTATTAACAAGGGGATTTAAATTCCGAAAAACAAATACTTTTACTGCTTTATAAATGTGTCATTAATATCTGATTATATTTAGAAATTGAATATATTTGGCATACTCCTGTTCTACCTCACTTTATTTACCAATGCCCTGCCCTAAAGTCGTAGCTTATTTCAGCTCTGTACATTCTTTACTCTGTATATGTAATACAAAATATTTGGCTTCAGTGCGATTTGCTCCCATAATTGAAAAGTATCTAAAAACTAACATGTTTTCATTTATCTATTCAGGGTATCTAGTCAACGTGTCAATTTAGCGATGGAAAAGATATATACATAAGAGTCATGTGACAGGCAACTGTCAGTTCCATACATTGAGTTGTCTTTTCCATCCCCAAATTGTCACGTTGCACTCAGGGTACCTTATAGGGTGCAGGGTACCATATTTGCAGTTTACGTGATATAAACGCATTCGTAAAAAAAACACAATTAAAAAAATAAGAGACATGGACACACACAAAACACCCATTATATCAAAAGATAATATGAGGTCGGAAGCAATGTGTTAAAACACTCTTCTCCATAGTGTCTGCCCGATACCAATAACTGTTCCTTTATTTTACTTTTAAACAAATGATTATTTTTGTCCCTTTACGGGCTATTTCACCACCTCTGGATAAAGTTCTAGATAACTATCCATAAGATAAATTTATCTTAAGGATAAATGAAGCGAGCGTTTCACCACCTACACATTTCTTACAGATTGTTATCCGACGGATAAAGGGTGGCAACGTTGTAATTTCATATATTTCAATGGTCTTGTCTATGGGTTGATAAAGCTGTCACATTGTAAATTAAATCGTACCTTATATATATCCATGACAGTAAACAACGGACAACGGTAAATAAACACGCGGTCAAAACGAACACATGGACACAAAACAAGATATTTCAAATATTTTGAGAATGTATAAAAGAGAAAGAACTACGAATTTCTGAGAGGATGACATCAACGTGTTGGTGGATTTAGTTTGTCAACATAAAAATGTTATAGAATATAAGATATAAGAAAAAATAATTTCTTTTATGAGTCCTAAAATGTTCTGTGCAGACGTTTTCGTCAATCTAAACCTCGCCTTGAAATCAATATTGTCGAACTCCGAAAAATAATCTTTTCGCATTTGGAATAAATCTCTGACGCCGATTTTGTCTCGTATTATGTAAAAATACAATATCATCGTCGATTTGGTCATAAATTTCGATCATTTAAAAAATAACTTATCCTCAGTTTAACTTATCTATCACTTATCGCGAACCTATTCCGCTAGACAAAATATCTAGAACTTTATCCATAGGATAGAGCTATCAGAGAGTTGTGAAACGCATTTTTCGGTTTATCCGTTAGATTTGTGTTAGATTGGCTATCGGGCACTTTATCCAGAGGTGGGGAAAGCCCGTTAATGTTTTTTGCCAAGTTTATTGAAATGGTTTAGGGGCAATGACTCTGTCCAAACGAAGTTTTCATTATATGCACAGAGAAGTAAAGATCATTTTCTTGCCTAGTGAAATGTGTTTGTTGACTTTTAATATGCAGTTATATTTTATTACTTATTTTTACTTATATTTCATAACTATTATCCTGCTCAATATTTTATTACATCTATTTATAAAATGATTTTACTGCATAACATAATAAAATGCAATAGATTACTAATAGTTATATATTAATTTATTTCATGTTTACTATGTAAGTACGATAGAGTAACAAATAGAAAGCAGTTATGTACGGTAATAAAAGATACACACAAAAAAGTAGAATGAAAACCAATGTTACCAATGTTACAGTGAAAAGTTGTTCAGCCATATTGAAAGAAAGAGAGATGAAAGATTGATAAAACAAATATATTTATTACAAAATTGAATGGAATAAGAATGAGAGAGTCGACCAAGATATGACACAATAATAAATTAAATATTGAATGATGCATTATAACAGAAGTGATGGATGTTTAACAGGATAGGAATGTATGACGCTTGGTTCTCTCTGCCTTCCTCATCAGGGACAAGGTGTGATTGTTATGTATGTAAATGTAAGTTATTTATGAAATTAATGCCGTCCATTTTATTAGTTTGTAAAATATAATTATACATGTTTTTTAATGTTTTGAAAAATAAAGAATTTTATATAATTTTGTGTTTTTAATGAGCGTATCCACTCACCTATCAATTCATCCATGTAATCATAGTTTTTACGATTGCAAAATAAATTGAAAAGTTAGAAAAATCACAATCTGTACAGAGAATGTTGAAAAAAAAAACTTGAAAAGATACAAAAGAGAAAAGCAATCGTGGTTTCACTGGGTTCACGAATCTAGGCCTACGAGCACAGGCGACCAGAGTACCAGCCAGAATTAGTGAGCCACATGGGCTTATGACCATGTATGCAGGTTTAAGGGGCCCCTTTATGACTCAAGTCACGCTCACCACTCACCCACCAACCTCCAATTGACACTCCACTCGCCTGCGCAAGAAAATCCAATAGGACTGCTTTTACCACCCTATTTAAAAGGTCTTTTATTTTACCTCTAGGGAGACCTAGGTCCTTAAAGTAGGAATATAAATATTTTGCGGGCAGGCTTCTCGCCCCCACATCTACAGCATTTATATTTGTGCTAAGCCATTTTGAACTGTTTTATCTACCAGTTCCTTGTACTTGTTTAGCTTGTATTGGTGGTCTTTTGGAATATTTTTGTGTCCCATGGAACAGTCAGCTCCACAAAAATAATCCAACTGTCGATTTGTTCAGGAGAACTTTGTTCTCTTAACATATCGACAATGTATCAAGCCAGAATACGCGAGAATTGTATGGAGAGGTCTACTTTTTTCACGGCTTTTCCAACTTTGAAGTCAAAAAACACCAACTTAGAGGCTTCGCAGCATATATGTTCCATACACGGATTTACTCAGAATTCGGAGTAGAACATTTCGTGTGTCTGTGTGTGTGTGTCTGTGTGTGTGTGTGTGTGTGTGTGTCCGTCCCCCCCTTATAACTTTTTATCCGCTCAATTTACAGAGCCCAAAATTTCAGAATATATAAACAGTTACAGGCCTACAAAACTTTTATATTCGGAATTTTGAATTTTTGTTTCAGTCAGGGGTTATCAACTTTTGAATTTTTATTTTATTTTTCCCTATATCTCAGAAACCATAAAATTGGTATAAACATAGACAAATACAAAATCTCAAATTAGTTTTTTCAAAAAATTCCAGGGTTTCTCAAACATTTTTTATTAAGAAAAGTATTTTTTTATGATAAATTTATGAGTTTAACTGCCTATATTTCCATTTTTTTTTAAAATATCGAAAAAAGCCGAAACACCCCAACTAGATATTTTAATTTTATATAAAAAATATAAATAATCAAATGTGGAGGCTTCAACTTTGTGGAAATTCATATTTAATCAATTATTTAAATTTAAATTAAACACAAACTATACTTTGTATGTTTCCACTTATTTATTTACTTGTTCACTACATGTTTCGGGAACGTCCGTTCCCTTCCTCAGGTGGATGTAAACTTTTACATCCACCTTCGAGGCTTATTCGTAGAGGCTTCGCAGCATATATGTTCCATACACGGATTTACTCAGAATTCGGAGTAGAACATTTCGTGTGTCTGTGTGTGTGTGTCTGTGTGTGTGTGTGTGTGTGTGTCCGTCCCCCCCTTATAACTTTTTATCCGCTCAATTTACAGAGCCCAAAATTTCAGAATATATAAACAGTTACAGGCCTACAAAACTTTTATACTCGGAATTTTGAATTTTTGTTTCAGTCAGGGGTTATCAACTTTTGAATTTTTATTTTATTTTTCCCTATATCTCAGAAACCATAAAATTGGTATAAACATAGACAAATACAAAATCTCAAATTAGTTTTTTCAAAAAATTCCAGGGTTTCTCAAACATTTTTTATTAAGAAAAGTATTTTTTTATGATAAATTTATGAGTTTAACTGCCTATATTTCCATTTTTTTTTAAAATATCGAAAAAAGACGAAACACCCCAACTAGATATTTTAATTTTATATAAAAAATATAAATAATCAAATGTGGAGGCTTCAACTTTGTGGAAATTCATATTTAATCAATTATTTAAATTTAAATTAAACACAAACTATACTTTGTATGTTTCCACTTATTTATTTACTTGTTCACTACATGTTTCGGGAACGTCCGTTCCCTTCCTCAGGTGGATGTAAACTTTTACATCCACCTGAGGAAGGGAACGGACGTTCCCGAAACATGTAGTGAACAAGTAAATAAATAAGTGGAAACATACAAAGTATAGTTTGTGTTTAATTTAAATAATTGATAAAAAATATAAACATTGTAGCAGTACATCTCAAATTTTTTTTAACAATTTTTATAAAAATTGAATTTAGTGACGACATCGCTTCATACAATTTGTATGGTAGTCACCTATACACAATATCAAAGAAGACTTAATAGTTTGATACTTCATCTCTAAACATACAATATACATATACCATCATGCTGTTTTCATATTCCGGGTAGGAAAAAAAGACTGACCTCCATACTATCCTATCTTGACTACCTAGGTACATGTGTTGTATAGAAAACTAAATATCATAAAATAATAAATAATTTGTATTTATGGGTTTGGTACTTATTCTTCAACTATACATACTATCGCTGTCGACAGTTGGATCTCATGTGTTACATGCAACTAGTTATTTTCAATGAAAGAAAGTATATCGTCAAGTCAGGCCTAAATAATTCATATGTAACTAGTTGCATGTAACACATGAGATCCAACTGTCGATAGCGATAGTATTTATAGTTGAAGAATAAGTACCAAACTATAAACCCATAAATACAAATTATTTAATATTTTAAGATATTTGGTTTTCTATACAACACATGTACCTACCTAGGTATGCATGTCAAGATAGGATAGTATGGAGGTCAGTCCTTTGATCCTACCCAGATTATGAAAACAGCATGATGGTATGTATGTATGTTTGGAGATTAGTATCAAACTATTAAGTCTTCTTAGATATTGTGTGTAGGCTACTGCCATATAAATTGTATGAAGCAATGTCGTCACTAAATTCAATTTTTATAAAAATTGTTAAAAAAAAATTGAGATGTGCTAATACAATGTTAATATTTTTTATAAAAAAATTAAATTTTCTAGTTGGGATGTTTCGGCTTTTTTCGATATTTTTAAAAAAATTGGTAATATAGGCAGTTAAACTCATAAATTTATCATAAAAAAAACATTTTTCTTAATAAAAAATGTTTGAGAATCCCTGGAATTTTTTTAAAAAATAATTTTGAGATTTTGTATTTGTCTATGTTTATACCAATTTTCAGCATTCTAGCTTTTACGGTTTCTGAGATATATGGAAAAATAAATCAAAATTTCAAAAGTTGATAACTCCTGACTAAAACATTTGGGCTCAGTAAATTGAGCGGATCAAAAGTTATAAGGGGGGGACAGACACACACACAGACACACACATACACAAAACTCACATAAAATGTTCTACTCCGAATTCTGAGTAAATCCATGTACGGGAACATATATGCTGCGAAGCCTCTAGTTGGTGTTATTAGCATGCAAAAAGTCCACTACGCCATACAAAATGTTCCTTCGTACACGTATCTTGGCTTAATAATGTCGATTCATTCAGAGAATTGAATTCTCATGAACGAATCGACAGTTGGAATAATTCTTAAAGAAATTTCAATTTCCTCCTTCTTTTCCATGTTGTAATTAGTCTGTAAAGACATTCTTTTTCATTTATCTCGCTGTTGTTTTGTAAATAAAGAAAATTATAAAAATTACGGCAAAGGGGTTTATTTATATTTATTTGAGTATACCAAAATAGATGAAGAATTAAAATGTGCTTTGTCTTTTTTTTATATTCGACAAAATTTAATAAATGAGTAGGTACATATTATATGACTTAGATATGTTCAATTTGAATATTAAGTGAAAAAAAAAACTGAATATATTATATTATGTAAGCATAATTTCAATGAAAATAAAAGAATAAATAACACGCACAAAAACTTCTTAATTATATTCAGATTATACAAAACTATAGTATCTTTCATTCATTGCTAACTAAACTATCAAAATAAGATACAAAATACTACAAAAATAAGACTAAATATCTATTAAAACTAGTATAATTTCACACTGATAAAACTTTTTTCAAGATCAGACTTACATAAATTACTATTTTTTGCAGTAAATGTACAAGAAAACATGGCAGACCTTGGATTAATGAATAGGACTAATAAATGCTGCTGTAATTGTAGTGGAAAGCAATAACCAATTGAACTAAGTATTAGCACTATTAATAATACTGAAAACAATGATAATTTCGACCCCCTCAGAACCTAGTCCTATGATGTGTTAAGTATCTGAATGGGAGAATCATTCTTCTCAATTGAAGCTTCTTGGGTTTGCATTTAACAAGAGATCAATGGGTTTGTTCCATTTTATTTTGATCTTAAAATAATTTACACAGATCTGCTAGTTCTTTTGTGCCCTATAATCTAACCCAAGACATGAAAGTTGATGATTTAAATAATTTAACAAACAAAATAAAATTTTGTGATTTTTATAATGAATTAGGTACGTATAAGTTATTTAATTCAACATTCTAAAAATATTCCATAGAAAATACTGCATATTGAGTAGTAATCTTGCATGTTTGGTCTCAAATATTCCATAGAAAATACTGCATATTGAGTAGTAATCTTGCATGTTTGGTCTCAAATATTCCATAGAAAATACTGCATATTGAGTAGTAATCTTGCATGTTTGGTCTCAAATATTCCATAGAAAATACTGCATATTGAGTAGTAATCTTGCATGTTTGGTCTCAAATATTCCATAGAAAATACTGCATATTGAGTAGTAATCTTGCATGTTTGGTCTCAAATATTCCATAGAAAATACTGCATATTGAGTAGTAATCTTGCATGTTTGGTCTCAAATATTCCATAGAAAATACTGCATATTGAGTAGTAATCTTGCATGTTTGGTCTCAAATATTCCATAGAAAATACTGCATATTGAGTAGTAATCTTGCATGTTTGGTATCAAATATTCCATAGAAAATACTGCATATTGAGTAGTAATCTTGCATGTTTGGTCTCAAATATTCCATAGAAAATACTGCATATTGAGTAGTAATCTTGCATGTTTGGTCTCAAATATTCCATAGAAAATACTGCATATTGAGTAGTAATCTTGCATGTTTGGTATCAAATATTCCATAGAAAATACTGCATATTGAGTAGTAATCTTGCATGTTTGGTCTCAAATATTCCATAGAAAATACTGCATATTGAGTAGTAATCTTGCATGTTTGGTCTCAAATATTCCATAGAAAATACTGCATATTGAGTAGTAATCTTGCATGTTTGGTCTCAAATATTCCATAGAAAATACTGCATATTGAGTAGTAATCTTGCATGTTTGGTATCAAATATTCCATAGAAAATACTGCATATTGAGTAGTAATCTTGCATGTTTGGTCTCAAATATTCCATAGAAAATACTGCATATTGAGTAGTAATCTTGCATGTTTGGTCTCAAATATTCCATAGAAAATACTGCATATTGAGTAGTAATCTTGCATGTTTGGTCTCAAATATTCCATAGAAAATACTGCATATTGAGTAGTAATCTTGCATGTTTGGTCTCAAATATTCCATAGAAAATACTGCATATTGAGTAGTAATCTTGCATGTTTGGTCTCAAATATTCCATAGAAAATACTGCATATTGAGTAGTAATCTTGCATGTTTGGTCTCAAATATTCCATAGAAAATACTGCATATTGAGTAGTAATCTTGCATGTTTGGTCTCAAATATTCCATAGAAAATACTGCATATTGAGTAGTAATCTTGCATGTTTGGTCTCAAATATTCCATAGAAAATACTGCATATTGAGTAGTAATCTTGCATGTTTGGTCTCAAATATTCCATAGAAAATACTGCATATTGAGTAGTAATCTTGCATGTTTGGTCTCAAATATTCCATAGAAAATACTGCATATTGAGTAGTAATCTTGCATGTTTGGTCTCAAATATTCCATAGAAAATACTGCATATTGAGTAGTAATCTTGCATGTTTGGTCTCAAATATTCCATAGAAAATACTGCATATTGAGTAGTAATCTTGCATGTTTGGTATCAAATATTCCATAGAAAATACTGCATATTGAGTAGTAATCTTGCATGTTTGGTCTCAAATATTCCATAGAAAATACTGCATATTGAGTAGTAATCTTGCATGTTTGGTCTCAAATATTCCATAGAAAATACTGCATATTGAGTAGTAATCTTGCATGTTTGGTCTCAAATATTCCATAGAAAATACTGCATATTGAGTAGTAATCTTGCATGTTTGGTATCAAATATTCCATAGAAAATACTGCATATTGAGTAGTAATCTTGCATGTTTGGTCTCAAATATTCCATAGAAAATACTGCATATTGAGTAGTAATCTTGCATGTTTGGTCTCAAATATTCCATAGAAAATACTGCATATTGAGTAGTTATCTTGCATGTTTGGTCTCAAATATTCCATAGAAAATACTGCATATTGAGTAGTAATCTTGCATGTTTGGTATCAAATATTCCATAGAAAATACTGCATATTGAGTAGTAATCTTGCATGTTTGGTCTCAAATATTCCATAGAAAATACTGCATATTGAGTAGTAATCTTGCATGTTTGGTCTCAAATATTCCATAGAAAATACTGCATATTGAGTAGTAATCTTGCATGTTTGGTCTCAAATATTCCATAGAAAATACTGCATATTGAGTAGTAATCTTGCATGTTTGGTCTCAAATATTCCATAGAAAATACTGCATATTGAGTAGTAATCTTGCATGTTTGGTCTCAAATATTCCATAGAAAATACTGCATATTGAGTAGTAATCTTGCATGTTTGGTCTCAAATATTCCATAGAAAATACTGCATATTGAGTAGTAATCTTGCATGTTTGGTCTCAAATATTCCATAGAAAATACTGCATATTGAGTAGTAATCTTGCATGTTTGGTATCAAATATTCCATAGAAAATACTGCATATTGAGTAGTAATCTTGCATGTTTGGTCTCAAATATTCCATAGAAAATACTGCATATTGAGTAGTAATCTTGCATGTTTGGTCTCAAATATTCCATAGAAAATACTGCATATTGAGTAGTAATCTTGCATGTTTGGTATCAAATATTCCATAGAAAATACTGCATATTGAGTAGTAATCTTGCATGTTTGGTCTCAAATATTCCATAGAAAATACTGCATATTGAGTAGTAATCTTGCATGTTTGGTCTCAAATATTCCATAGAAAATACTGCATATTGAGTAGTAATCTTGCATGTTTGGTCTCAAATATTCCATAGAAAATACTGCATATTGAGTAGTAATCTTGCATGTTTGGTATCAAATATTCCATAGAAAATACTGCATATTGAGTAGTAATCTTGCATGTTTGGTCTCAAATATTCCATAGAAAATACTGCATATTGAGTAGTAATCTTGCATGTTTGGTCTCAAATATTCCATAGAAAATACTGCATATTGAGTAGTAATCTTGCATGTTTGGTCTCAAATATTCCATAGAAAATACTGCATATTGAGTAGTAATCTTGCATGTTTGGTCTCAAATATTCCATAGAAAATACTGCATATTGAGTAGTAATCTTGCATGTTTGGTCTCAAATATTCCATAGAAAATACTGCATATTGAGTAGTAATCTTGCATGTTTGGTCTCAAATATTCCATAGAAAATACTGCATATTGAGTAGTAATCTTGCATGTTTGGTCTCAAATATTCCATAGAAAATACTGCATATTGAGTAGTAATCTTGCATGTTTGGTCTCAAATATTCCATAGAAAATACTGCATATTGAGTAGTAATCTTGCATGTTTGGTCTCAAATATTCCATAGAAAATACTGCATATTGAGTAGTAATCTTGCATGTTTGGTCTCAAATATTCCATAGAAAATACTGCATATTGAGTAGTAATCTTGCATGTTTGGTCTCAAATATTCCATAGAAAATACTGCATATTGAGTAGTAATCTTGCATGTTTGGTCTCAAATATTCCATAGAAAATACTGCATATTGAGTAGTAATCTTGCATGTTTGGTATCAAATATTCCATAGAAAATACTGCATATTGAGTAGTAATCTTGCATGTTTGGTCTCAAATATTCCATAGAAAATACTGCATATTGAGTAGTAATCTTGCATGTTTGGTCTCAAATATTCCATAGAAAATACTGCATATTGAGTAGTAATCTTGCATGTTTGGTCTCAAATATTCCATAGAAAATACTGCATATTGAGTAGTAATCTTGCATGTTTGGTATCAAATATTCCATAGAAAATACTGCATATTGAGTAGTAATCTTGCATGTTTGGTCTCAAATATTCCATAGAAAATACTGCATATTGAGTAGTAATCTTGCATGTTTGGTCTCAAATATTCCATAGAAAATACTGCATATTGAGTAGTTATCTTGCATGTTTGGTCTCAAATATTCCATAGAAAATACTGCATATTGAGTAGTAATCTTGCATGTTTGGTATCAAATATTCCATAGAAAATACTGCATATTGAGTAGTAATCTTGCATGTTTGGTCTCAAATATTCCATAGAAAATACTGCATATTGAGTAGTAATCTTGCATGTTTGGTCTCAAATATTCCATAGAAAATACTGCATATTGAGTAGTAATCTTGCATGTTTGGTCTCAAATATTCCATAGAAAATACTGCATATTGAGTAGTAATCTTGCATGTTTGGTCTCAAATATTCCATAGAAAATACTGCATATTGAGTAGTAATCTTGCATGTTTGGTCTCAAATATTCCATAGAAAATACTGCATATTGAGTAGTAATCTTGCATGTTTGGTCTCAAATATTCCATAGAAAATACTGCATATTGAGTAGTAATCTTGCATGTTTGGTCTCAAATATTCCATAGAAAATACTGCATATTGAGTAGTAATCTTGCATGTTTGGTCTCAAATATTCCATAGAAAATACTGCATATTGAGTAGTAATCTTGCATGTTTGGTCTCAAATATTCCATAGAAAATACTGCATATTGAGTAGTAATCTTGCATGTTTGGTCTCAAATATTCCATAGAAAATACTGCATATTGAGTAGTAATCTTGCATGTTTGGTCTCAAATATTCCATAGAAAATACTGCATATTGAGTAGTAATCTTGCATGTTTGGTCTCAAATATTCCATAGAAAATACTGCATATTGAGTAGTAATCTTGCATGTTTGGTATCAAATATTCCATAGAAAATACTGCATATTGAGTAGTAATCTTGCATGTTTGGTCTCAAATATTCCATAGAAAATACTGCATATTGAGTAGTAATCTTGCATGTTTGGTCTCAAATATTCCATAGAAAATACTGCATATTGAGTAGTAATCTTGCATGTTTGGTCTCAAATATTCCATAGAAAATACTGCATATTGAGTAGTAATCTTGCATGTTTGGTCTCAAATATTCCATAGAAAATACTGCATATTGAGTAGTAATCTTGCATGTTTGGTCTCAAATATTCCATAGAAAATACTGCATATTGAGTAGTAATCTTGCATGTTTGGTCTCAAATATTCCATAGAAAATACTGCATATTGAGTAGTAATCTTGCATGTTTGGTCTCAAATATTCCATAGAAAATACTGCATATTGAGTAGTAATCTTGCATGTTTGGTCTCAAATCCTCATTTAATATAAGTGATAGATATGACAAATCACATTGTGATGCATAAGAAACATTTATGAAAAAACAATAATAAATACCTCCACTATTTATACATGTGTATTAACGAGACAGAAACTACTAGTTACATTCAAATATTTTGCCTAAATTTTACTACATACCACGATTGAGTTTCCAGAGCCAGCAAATTAAAAACACATTATTAGGTACGTATATTATAACTAGGGCACTTATAATATAATTTGAATTTGAAAACCCAAAAAATAGATTAGATTTTCTTCTATGGTAACACAGAAAAAATAATGGTTTGTGTCTCTGTTGAAAATGTTTACAGATTTCATCAACAGAGGAATGTATTGAAAAAATATTTTTCAAATTGTGGAAATTAATATATAAAATATTCAATTAAAAGTTCAAAAAAATCACAATGGGATGTATGTTTTAATAATTAGATATGATAGTACTTAAAAATAACACTTTAAAGAATATACACACGACTGAATTAATAGCAAATTGTAAAAAGGTAATGGTTTTTATAAAACAAGTCTTCTTCAAGAATGATTTTATAAAGAATGTCAGTATTTTTTTTACCTTCTGTAACTATAGACAGAAATATAAATGATATGAGAGTACTTTGACTGAAATTTATGAGATTTCATAACTTTTAGATATAATGAAGATACAACAAAAATCAATTCAATAAATTTAATTTGTGATAAAAACACAGGCTGATTATTTATTTTTGATATGACTTGTAAATATTTCTAAAAGTCAATAATGGAAGGTATGAATGAGATTTTACTGTTATGAAACCAGGGGGGCAAGTCTGGTTCAATCGGCGAAATCAAAACCCTCGTGATTACCCATATCATGGATATAATTATTATATGGAGTTCTACAATATCTTTGGATGTCATAGAACTCTATACGATAATTATAATTATATTCATGATATGGGTAATCACTGGGGTTTTGATTTCGCCGGTCGAACCAGACTTGCCCCCCAGGTGATTTATCAAGACTATCCTAAATATACAGGTCCTTAATAAATGAATATATTACAAAAGATATATTATTTTAATATAGTATGTATCTATTTGAAGTATTATATACATTCAAAATAGGTCTTAGAAATATATTTAAGTAGGTATACAAAATAAACCAATCATTTGAATCTGACAAGAGAATAGCACCAACATTCAAACTTTAAAAAAAATCAATATCTTATTAAAAATTATGTAGTATAAAGTACGGATAGAGATTTTGAATGCGACAGAATATATATTTAAAAAAATATATGCCGAGTTACGGGAAAACAGACTATCATGAAACATACATAATGAAAAATGTCATCAAAAACACAAATTAAAAACTGAAAATGCTTTACTTCTGTGAATACTGCACAGAAAGTAAACTAGTAAGATGTGAATATAAAAAAATACCTCAGCATTATACTTTTACGATTATGACATATTTTCTACGAGTATCAAAGACAAAGTACTTCACAAGATATTTGGAAATATTTGATCAAAAAATGTGATGTGATATTTTAGGCTATATTAAATATTTTGAAATATACCATAAAAATGATAATGTCACCATATTATATAAAGAAGTACATATTTGAAATTACACCCAATTACAATTTCCAGTGCGTTATTAATACAAACATATATGAAATTGTGCATAACAAAAAATTTCTCATTTCACAACCGTAGAATAATTTTTGAAAAATGTATTTACTGGAGTGACATAATTTAAAAATACCAAAACATTGAGATACTACAAGATACACATATTCTTAAAGAGTACAATATTTATTTTATACAAAGATAAGTATATTAAATTAATAATATTATGATACAATCTACTTCCAATCCAATGATAGATTCGATGACAGACAAGCATCTCGGGTGGAACAATTGTACCACCAATCACAGGCGAGATTTCAAATCACTCTGAAGAAAACGGCAAGTTTAAACACAGAAGGATATGATAATAAATTATCTATGTGGCTCCAACTTGAAGAATCGGTATTGTGAGTTGAAACGCGTCTCTTACGTATGAACTTCCCTTTCCGGCCTGTAATATAAAAGAATTACATGAATTTTTTTATTTTATATTACTTCTCGGGCAACAAACAGGTACTATATCAAATTAATTTAACACGCGAGACTTACGATATTAATCGTCTCACAGATCCAGACTGAAAACACAATTAAAAACTGTATCTCTATTGGGAATCAAACCCAGGACCTTTGGTTCAGCAGTCAGATACCTAACCAACTGAGCTATGAAGGTTGACTACGAAGGGGAATTAATGATAATGCAAAATGATAAATGCAAATGATAAATGTAATAATATGATAATGTCTGGCGTTCGATTCTCTCTGCCTAACCCAAATAGGGAAATGGCGTGATGGTATGGTATGGTATAAATGTAATGATATGATAATGTCTGGCGTTCGATTCTCTCTGCCTAACCCAAATAGGGAAATGGCGTGATGGTATGGTATGGTATAAATGTAATGATAAATGTAATGATATGATAATGTCTGGCGTTCGATTCTCTCTGCCTAACTCAAATAGGGAAATTGCGTACTGGTATGGTATGGTATAAATGTAATGATAAATGCAAAAAATATTTTTTTACAGTACACCATCGAAGTTAATCTTTTTACAAGTACATCATTTAACTTAATTATTAGTGTATTTTTTGAAAAGTCAGATGAAATATCTATTAAGCAACGGAGAGATATTTGAATTGTGTACCTCAAAAAAGACATTAGTGATGTATGTGTTGGTTTTTGCAGTATTATCAGATCCTTGGGCCATCTGATTCAGTTTATGGGAGTAGACTTCTGCTACTTCTCCAATGTGGGAACAGAGAACTGTAGTTAATCTGAAATCACACAAATATTTTTTAATGTGTATAAATAAAAGCTCTAAATTGCATACCCATTAAACATTCATTTCAAAGGAGATAACATTTTTAGCATCATTTTTTTCGTTGTCTTAAATTAACAGAGGTTGAACGGAAGAGAAAATAATTCAACATTTTTTAAACTGCTTAATATCCATTTCTTTTAAGTCTCCAACATAATATCAATATACGAATCTAGCTTTCTAAACACGTGTGGGGTGGAGTTTCTGCAAGGGTAAGTCTTAACTCAACTGCTCCGTCAAGATCTTACTGGCCGAGACCCCGAGGACCATAAAGCGGAAACAATGGTGTCCTTAAAACGGCCTATCAAAGAGATACAAAAAGTCAAAATGAAGATTTCTTCTTGCGCAGTTCTCTAGTACAATCAACATTCTAAACACACTCAACTACTGTGACAAACTTAAGTACCAACTAACATCCGCGCCCCTGTGGATGTCTATCGAAATGTGATAGTTATATAAATATTTATATTCGGCCTTAGTGTTAAAGTGTTCAAATCGTAATTTAAAAATAATACATTTGCCCATATGACCACAACGCGGAGACGTCAACATTCACACCACTGGTAGAAGATATGAGACCCAACAATCAAAGTACACAACAATGGCGATCAACACAGATCGCTGGCGCGTTATTTGCAAAAAATTCATGTGGGATTTGGGACATTGTCCCTTATTGCAATAGTACACACTGTTTTGTATATTTAACATTTACTCTGGTTTGTTGGAAGAAATTGCCATCAGGCAATAAGCCCGCCAGTGTGCTAATTATGTGTACAGGAAAATTCAAATAAATAAACAATGTGTGATTACTATTAACTCAAATATAATCAAATGACATTGTATATGAAAATATAAATGTAATCTTACTGTGTTAGTCCATCAGCTTCATCAGCTGTTGATCTCCGTTCCCTTATGTGCAAAAGTGCCGTGGCTTTATGTAAAAGCTGGACTGACAGCGCGGAGCAATGAGCCAAGTTTTTTATCGCAGTATGTGACAACTCTTCTACCTTGTCCTCTGTCTTTGTGTTTGTATCACCATCACCTTGTGCAGTCTCCTCGTTAGTCTGATTTGTCTCCTTCAGAATGTCTTCCCAGCATCTATGAAATAAAGGTCACAAGTTTAAAGATATAACAAAGATTATAAAATAAAAACAATGACAAATGGAATTTGAAAATATAAAATTTATATTATTATATTACTTCTAAGGCAATTGACAGGTACTATGTTAAATATTTATTTAACACGCACCCAATAACAAGTTGTTATATTTTGAAGACTTATGATATTAATTGTCTCACAGATCCAGACTGAAAACAATCAAAAACTGTGTCTCCACCGGGAATCGAACTCGGGACCTTTGGATCAGCAGCCAGATACCTAATCAACAGCCACGAAGGCCGACAAATTATTTTCTTGTATAATCACACAGCAATGTCCAAATGCATAGAAATATTTTGTCTATTCTGCACTCTTAAAATGGTTTTCGATACACAAGTACTGGTGCATTTAATAAATTAACAATGTAATTAAAAAGTATGGTTTAATTTTGTCATCATGGAATTTCACCAAAAATATTTGTCGAGAAACTAAATAAATATTGTGTTTAGGTATATTATATGGAGACAGCATTGCTGATTGCTGAAGTGTCGGTCAAGGAATAAGACAAGGATATTCAATGTCACCACCAGCATTGTTTATTTTATTCTATTAAGGGACACCCAGAGAGAATTAACCGAGCATTTTGAAGAAAGCTAATCAATCATTATAGTTCCTCAAGATCCTACTCTGCCCAGCCCTGAACGAGATTATTCTAAGAGCACGTTTTTGAATGTGCACAGCGTAATGAGGTGACCAGATTATGGAGTTATATTCAAATAAACTGCGGACAAGTGCTGAGAAGAGTATTTTAAAACATTCAGGTTTTTTAAAGTCGCAGATATCCTGCTTACAAATCCGGTCACCTTGATGGCCTTTATTACAATATTGTCAAAGTGTGCTCGAAAGTTCAATTTTGAGTCAAATATAACCCCTAAATCTTGTACTTCACTTGTCCTCTGAAGTGATTGTTCAATTGCTATATACAATAAGCTCTCGACCAGATGGGAGGAGGCCTCGGACCCGGTGAACCACGGCCTGCTGTGAATATCAATTAAACTGCCAGGATTCGATCAGCCACGTAAAGTCTGGACAGCCTTAAATAGAATCCAAACTAGACATGGCAGTGTGCTGGCTTTTTTCACAAATGTGGCTGGTTGGACTCCCCTAGATGCGACTGCGGGGTGGATAGACAGACCATGGACCACATTGTGTCCGAGTGTGACATCAGGGCGTACGCGGGAGATTTCAAGGACTTCTTTTTGTTGAGTGACTCAGCGAAGAATTATATTTTAAACATTGACATTAAACCTTAACAAGCAATCCTACTTGTGCTAATTACTATTATTTTTGTATCTAAACTTTGTTTTGTTATGATGTGTATGTGATTAACCCATACGATAAATAAATATATTAAACATTGACATTAAACGTTGACAAGCAAGCCTACTTGTGCTAATTACTATTATTTTTGTATCTAAACTTTGTTTTGTTATGATGTGTATGTGATTAACCCATACGATAAATAAATATATTAAACATTGACATTAAACCTTAACAAGCAATCCTACTTGTGCTAATTACTATTATTTTTGTATCTAAACTTTGTTTTGTTATGATGTGTATGTGATTAACCCATACGATAAATAAATATATTAAACATTGACATTAAACGTTGACAAGCAAGCCTACGAGTACTTGTGCTAATTACTATTATTTTTGTATCTAAACTTTGTTTTGTTATGATGTGTATGTGATTAACCCATACGATAAATAAATCTCAATGAGTTGAGGGAGGAAATGAGAGACTGGTCCGGGTGTGAAGATCCAGGGACAAAATATTGATATGATAAGGTATGCAGACGATATTGCATTGCTTGCAGAAACGGAACGGGAATTGAATGAGGCCTTGAGAAATAGTTTAAATTAATTTAATTAGCATCCGTTGCATCAATATAACCTGGATTACATTTTAATCTAATTTGAATACAATTAAATAGTTTAGATATGATTAGATGGGTGGTGGCAGAGCAGTTAGCACGCTGGGTTAATAATCCAGTGGTCGCAAATTCGAATACTGTCACAACCAATTTGTTCACCTACAGGACAAACATAATATGCTAAATTTAGGAATGTACGAAGATGTATACGCACTTGTTACAAGGACAAATTCATTCTTTTAAAAAAAAATCATAACAGGCAGAGATGTCTTACTTGATAATACTCTCGAAGCTCAACTGAACTCCCAGGTCTTTGGTAGCATCACTCAATTTAGATTTAAACGAAGCCACATCTAATTTATGTTCACACTCATCTTCTTCGTCATCAGGATCTGGCAATTCACATATTTCTGAAAATTCACATGCACATTATTTGATAAAACATAATCATTGCACATTGCACATTGCACATTGCACATTGCACATTGCACATTGCACATTAGCACAGCACCATCAGAGAGAGAAAGAATAATTAATCTGGATACATGATTTTACTCTAAAAATGTTATAGCTCTTATCAAATTTACTGTTAACTGCCTATTGTTTGTGTAGACAAGTGGTTAACATTGTATATTGTGATCATTGTTTCTTTTATTTCAAATACTCAGTTATTTTTGCTGTCAAACCTATTTTGTAACATATGTACCTATGTACATGTATATCTATCATAAATATATAAACACACCTAATACAGTATTATAAATTACTAACAACATTTGTAACTATGCCTTATTATGTATGTATTATGCTCTTTGAGTAACACATAAAAATATTTTATTTGATTTGGGAACCATGTGATTCATATTAACTACACCAACATAGTTAACTAGTCTCATTTCTATGGTTCTAAAATAAAAATCGCATCAGAGATTGGATTTATGACAGGTATTATGGCGGACATTGGGATCTGGTTGATCTGTTTGTAATGATTGTGATTGCAGAAAGTTGAGATTGTGTACATATTTAGTATGGAACGGGAACAATCACCTGGTTCATAATTGTATATAATTGTCAATAAAAATTTTAAATTGCTAGCCCTAGAACAGGATTTCCTAGATGGGCAGCAGTAATCTACTTATTGTTGTCATTATAATATGGTGTGATAAATAAAATAAATAAATAAATAAATGAATTTATCCAATGTGATCTATATGTTGTCACATCTGACAAAGTTCAATAACGAACACTTCCTTGCACCCTGTGCAAGTGGCGAGTTTATTGCTGTATGACAATTTCTTCCAATTAACCAATGTTTCCAGCCCAGAGAAGCAATATTTGCGTGAGAAATGAATTTTAATAAATAAATTTCCTCCTCTGCTGGGAATCGAACCCAGGACGCCCGCACGGAAACCGAACGGCCTACCAACTGTGCCACGGCGGTCGGCTAGTTTAGTTTAGTTTCTTCCATCTGACAATACTAAGAAATCTTACCAATGCAAAGACAAAAAAGTAATTATTAGGTGAAACAATCTATATCACTGTTTCTCTGGGACAAATATTGCATTGAAGATTATTGAAAAAAGTAATTATTAGGTGAAACAATCTATATCACTGTTTCTCTGGGACAAATATTGCATTGAAGATTATTGAAAAAAGTAATTATTAGGTGAAACAATCTATATCACTGTTTCTCTGGGACAAATATTGCATTGAAGATTATTGAAAAAAGTAATTATTAGGTGAAACAATCTATATCACTGTTTCTCTGGGACAAATATTGCATTGAAGATTATTGAAAAAAGTAATTATTAGGTGAAACAATCTATATCACTGTTTCTCTGGGACAAATATTGCATTGAAGATTATTGAAAAAAGTAATTATTAGGTGAAACAATCTATATCACTGTTTCTCTGGGACAAATATTGCATTGAAGATTATTGAAAAAAAAGGTACCTTTGACTTGATTCAAAGTTTCTCGTAACTCTGTTAATTCAATGCCCTTGGTGTTGCTCAACAGGGTTTGTATCTTCATATCACACTGCTTGGAAAGCATTTCTAATGCTTCGAGATGAACTAGACCTGAAAATATTTCATTTGAGTTAATTTATTACTTCTCAATAAGGAGAAGTCTACAGATAAATATTAGATAAGTACAGATATACCATCACAACATGTCGCTCACATTATCTTGACACACATCCATCATCTCATCAACATTCATGCATCGTCTCCACAGATGATGTTCATTTGTTATTCAAGATTATCGAAGAACCAGGAACTCAAGGCTGTCATGGGCTGGTTTACGTAATCACTTTATGCGCTTGCGCAACATTCACCAATTATGCCTTCTTATTGAGTTCCCTTATCAATGCAATTTTGAAAGTCCTATATATTTTAATAATTAGAAACAGATCTTTAGAAAATAAGAAGTTTTACTATCGCCATTTAGGTAACAAAGAAACCTTTTTTGTAACGCCATCTATTAAGAATTTGTTTTATTTTTTTGTAAATAACTCCCGACTGACTCCCAATAGGGAAAAATCCAAAGTTTGCTTATATTCAACTTCGCAATATTCGATTGGTAATTTATGTGACTCCCCAACTTTTATTACTTTGTATAATAATATGTCGTTGAAAGAGTGGCAAACCTGAAGTGGTCATGGGCGGGACATATTGCCAGAGTGAAGGACCAAAGATGGAACAAGAGGATCCTGGAATGGAGACCACGTGAGGACAGGAGAAGTAGAGAAAGACCAACAATGCGATGATCCGATGATATAAAGAGGGTGTCTGCTGGTGACTGGATGCAAAAGGTCCAGGACAGAGAGGGGAGCCCCATGTCCAGCAGTGGACAGAGACAGGTGAATAAAGTAAAGTAAGTAAGTATAATGATAACTTGTATTATTTTTTAATTCAAAGCTCACCTTGATAATCATCAAACAAAGCTTCGAATCTCGGTGCCTTGTTCCCCTGCGTTTTAGAATCTGTAGCCAGAGACGATGGCCTTTCTTCAGCTCTGTCTCTCGCCTCTCTCAACAAAGTTGACAGTCTGACACGTCCTCCAGCTTCGTCTCCTTGTATTACTCTCATTGTTCTCTTGCCAATTTCCTCCAATGTGTCCAGTCCGCCCGATACTACTGCCGTACCTACAACGAAAGATTCAATTGATAAGAGACAAATATTCCTTAAAACAAGTTGATGACTATAAACTGGACATCTTTTTTTTTCAGCGGAACGGTAGTCCTGATATAATTTAAAAGAGTAGGTACACAATCCATTTAGCAATAAGCCATGAATTATGAAGAAAATACAAATCCATAATGTAGGTAGCACATGCTTTACACATATAATTCACTAATACCTCAATGACCAATTGATTCTTGACGTAACTTCATATCAAATCAGTAATAATATGTTTTGGTTAAATAAAACAAATAGATTTTAGTTCCATTATTATAATTTTTGTCACACTGAAGATTAACACTAAGTGACCAAATTCTCACAAATCCTTTTAATAATGGTATACCTGTTGTTTCCACTAGTTTGGTAACGCTCGAAACCAGTTTTCCAATCTTGAATACACCGAGACTGTCTTCGGCGTTCTTTGTTTCGTCTGTGGGACTCTGAACGGAGGATTTCCTTCCCTCTTCTTGGCTACCTTCCTTGGTTTCCGATCCAGAATTCTGATTTTTCATTTCCTCCTCTCGTTTTGCCTTTGCCGCTTTCTGTATCCTGACCAGGTCTTCTGGATCGGGCGCCCCCATTCCAGATTCAATCACATTAGATACTGTAGTGAATCCCTGAAATATAAATTATTTACAAAATTTAATAGTTCACATAGAAAAAATATAATTAAACAAATAATCAAAATGCCTTTCTATCAGCTACCTGATTGCATAATAGGAACTGTATGTGAGATATGGTAGGAAATGTATAAGAGATCTCTCTTGTCTTTTTCCTTGTGACTGAGGATGATGGCTGTATTCAATAATCTCTCTTTGTGTGGCATTCGAGAGCTTCAATATTTATTAACATCCAAATATATTTAATTACAAATCAAGGATAAATATACAAACGAAATGGAGACCTCGCAAGTACAAAGGGAGATCCCCACGTGATGATCCAATGACATAAAAAGAATTGCTGGTGACTGTAGTATACAAAGGGCACACGATAGATGTATCTGGAGAGATATGGGGAGACAAGTAGCTGATAAAGTAATAATAATACAGTGGAACTTCGGTAATTCGGCACCCCCTGTAATCCAATATGTAGTATGTATGTACATTTATTTCTTCGTTAACACATGTTTGAACAGGTTATAACTATGAATGAAAATTAAGGGACAGGCAACAGAGCCAATCTTTCGGATTTCAATCTTTCTTGAAGATTAAAAACAGACAGAGTTTATTTTTATGGCTCAAAAACTACGGTAACCGCACGCGCACACCACTATGTTTGAATGTCTTTTATTTATCTTTTGCTCTTCAATGTTATTGAAATTTGCTACGTAATTTAAACGATTAATGCGGGAAAGTGAAGAACGGAGAACGATCAATGCGGTCAATTTTTGTATGAAATTAATTGGGACCTACAGAAATATGCGATACATGCAGGAAAACGATTGTTCAGGGAACGATAGATAGAGGTTTCACTGTACTCTTTTTTAAAAAGTTCTGGACTACTAATTAGAAAAATTCGATTATTCGCGGGTCAACTGTATTGTTTAATTTGACTGAAGACATTGTGACATTAGAAATATTTTAAAATTATAATTACCTGGGACACGTGTGAAGTTATCTGCGACACTCCCGAAGATAGTAGACTTGCCCCCCACCCTCCCCAACTTCCCCACCCGCTACCTCCGCTTTCATCACCTCCCCCTCCAGACTCGGCCTTACTGGAGCCCATTCCACTGCCCAGGGAACTTAGCCTATCGGCCAACTCCTTGAATTCTTTCTCTGTATGTGTTCCACTACACGATGCTGATGCCTGTAATAAGAATGAGTCTATTTGGTTATGTCATAAAATTGGAAAGCATTGATTTATTTATAAAAAGGTTTAATCCACAATAGCATGTATACGCAATGAGAGACAGCAACAGCAATAAGAGAACCCTAAGCACTTTTGAAAGATAATCCAACATCCCCTAAGGCAATAATTTATTATACTGTTAATGAGAGATCATCTTTTATTTATGATTGCTCTTGTTTATTGAAACTATCTGCATATAAATAAAGTAGACCTCGTAAGATTGTCGTTCTGGATTTGCACATGTTTGTGCATGGCTAAATTCATGTCAGTCTGCCTCTCGATGCTTTCGTTTGAAATCTTACTATGTCAAAATCGTCAATTTTACAGTAGAGCAAAAATCTTATAATGTTAATTTTTTTTAATATAACATTTGAAACAGTATAAAAACACAAAGCCTCGCGAGGTAATATGTTTTTTATGTTATTTTCAAAAGAAAGTATGTTTAAATGTTATATAATACAGATGGGTCGGTGGCAGAGCAGTTAGCGCGCTGGGCTAGTAATCCAGTGGTCGCGAGTTTGAATCCTGCCTCGACCGATTTCGTTCACCTAAGCACAAGCATTTATTTGCTTATTTTAGGGAACGTAGGAAGATGTATATGTACTTGTTTAACAAGGACATATTCATTTTTTATATAAAAAAAAAAGTAAGACTTATAGAATGCTTTTTTGCGTTACTCGCCGAGTCACCAAAATTGATTTATGAGAATATATATATATATATATATATATATATATATATATATATATATATATATATATATATATATATATATATATATATATATATATATATATATATATATATATATATATATATATATATATATATATATATATATATATATATATATATATATATATATATATATATATATATATATATATATATATATATATATATATATATATATATATATATATAATTATTATAATGCCAACTGATGCCAACGTAAAATTTTGTTTGTTCCCGTCATAGCCAGAGCTCAAAAGCTACGAAATAATAAAATCCTACATAGGGAGAGGGAACAATTTACACGGAACAATCGTTTCCTTTTGCATTGTGGGTCAGATTTGCTTAACTTGCATTGTTTCACCGATTTAGATGTCAAAATAGGTGATACTTTACAAGTGGCCTACAACGCCAATTATATTGATTTTTTGTTTAAAGATAGACAATATTATATATATTACGGGAAAAATATTCTTTTTTTGTGGAAACGCCTAAATTTTTTTTTAAAAAATATATAAAGGAATATAAATTGTTGGTTTTCGACATCTATCGGTAAATTTTCAAACTTATGGAAACAATATAAAATCATTTTTACAAAAACAACTTTATTTCTAGGAAATTTTGTAAAACAGGAATACAGTTTAAAAATATATAAGATTAAAAAATATTTAAATACCTTCTACTTTCGTGTCAGGTCTTGAAATTGAATTATTATTTAACTATGGAGTATTATTTGAATGACATCACAAAAGCGCCGCAATGCGTTAAAAAATATAAGTTTTCTTCCGATGAGAATAATATCCAAATAATAAAAAGGTCATCAAAATGAAATATTATTATCAACAACTATTGATTATTGAATATAAAATAATGTATGCTGTGCACGTTACAACTTTAAAAACACATTCTTCTATATGGGCAACCCAAAGTTTGAATTAATTGGACTAACATAAATAAACAAAATCCTTATTTAAAAATAATTGAATAAATTGATATTGTTTATCTTAAATAAATGTTGAAGAATAATAAAATAACATAATTTACTGATTTTCAAAACAGAAGTAGGTACCGGCCTACAAATCTAATTTTTTATGTTTAAATTTAAACTAAAATATAATTAGGTATATGTCTATAATCAAAATGAGGTAAATAACTACATTTTGATGATGGAGAATAGAGTGCTGTTACTCATCATAATATGCCCATGAGACACAAAGCGAAGATACAGGTCGATATATTGCAGCATCCAGAGTAATTTATCTTTTCACGGCACTCACGGTTAAGGGCAAGCGTTCGTTCTTCCTCGCGGGTGCTCAGGTTGACGTGGCCAAGTCTTCATGGACTTGGCAACGTCATGGGCGTGTAACACTGTAACGAATATATTTTTAAGTACCTACCATAAAAGCTTCAGTTCATTTTGTTGCATGAACCGCCGAAGCCGGCCATTTACCACGCAGCGGTAAAAAGTAGGCTGAAAACCCTAGCTTAGAAGCTCAGCTAGTAGTTTATAAAATAAACAACTACATTCTATTGTGTGAAAATATACATATCTTGTCATTACTTTACAATGTCTTTTTAATCCAAATTCACCTCAGTATCTCAAAGATAAATTCACTTATCTTTCAAACCACGGGCGTCCACTTCGATCTGCTGAATGTGCTTTACTATCTATCCCTATTCATAGTTCTGATTTTTTTAGCTCTTCATTTGAAGTACATTCGGCTAGACTATGGAATAGCCTAAGTCCTGATATTACGTCGTCTATCTCACTAAACATCTTCAAGAAAAGGCTAAAGCAAAAATATTTATCTGACAACACCTGATTACATCTTCCTCTCCTCTTCATTTCCTTATCATTTAGTTTTCCTATCATTGCTATGAATTGTTCTTATATGCTATCTTCATTGTTTTTTTTTCTTTTTTTACTTTCATTCTACTATCTTTATTTATTTTGTAATGTGTTTAAATTATTGCCATAGTACACATTGTTTTGTATATTTAACATTTACTCTGGTTGGTTGGAAGAAATTGCCATGAGGCAATAAGCCTGCCAGTATACTAATTATATGTACAAGAAGACTCAAATAAATAAATATAATATTTCCTTAATGATTACAATTGTGTCAGCCCGAGTATGATACAAAAGAGAAAGGCAATCGTGGTTTCACTGGATTCATGAATCCAGGCCCACGAGCACAGGCGACCAGAGTACCAGCCAGAACAGGCGAACCACATGGGCTTGCGACCATGTATGCGGGATTAAGGGGCCCCTTTATGACTCAAGTCACGCTCGCCACTCACCCATTGTGTATTTGAATCGAGCGTTACGTAAAATAGTATGGTTTACTTGATTTTACAAAAAAAAGGTAAAACATTGCATTAAAACGTATCGGAATAGTATTTAGATTTATAATAAAAAACATTCATGTTTCAAAGACTCATAAGTGATGGTTTTTAAATGGGAGAAAACAGGTATTATTAAAAAAAAATATTATGAAAATATCAAGCAAAATAAAAAAAAAATATGGGGCCAATGAATCATATATTTTTGTTGATGACGAAACTTTTAGAAGTACGGCGTAGTGAGCATTCAAAAAGTACCTTGGAGCCTATCCCGATGCCTTAACAAAAATACAATTTGTTTTATTTTTATCTTTTCAGGAAGCACACAGTAATGAAAAGAAAAACTAAAAATACCTACATGAAAAATACCAAATAGTTTCCATAAATAGTTGAATCATAATATAAGGAATTCTCCAGATTCATTCAGATTTTAATACATACTTTAAACGAGTGGGTTGTGGCCAACGCTAAACTCCTCACTAACAAGTCACTCCATAAAATAGGTATTCAAATTTTGTATGGAAAATGAGTTTGTTCAATTATTTTTTTATTTAAATATTTTATTATGATAACTTGATAATTTTTCAATGCCATTCTATGAAAGTGATGAGCCTTTGTACCAATTTGAAAATAAAATTTTCAAATATTATGTTTCCTGAGCTTGGGGTAACTTTGAAATATTTAATAGTTAAAAAAATTGAGAAGCACTATTCAGATATCCTTCAAAATCTAATAGGGTCTAAGCGAGTATTAGATAAACATATTTGAAAAATTAAAAAAAAAAGAACCGAATGAGTACTTTAGTCTATAATTGATAAAGTAAAATGAACACGCGGTACATAGTGGTGTGTGTGTGTGCACGCGGTACATAGCACACACACACACACACACACACACACAGATACATTGTGATGAAACTTTCAGAATACAATCTCAGCATGATACTAGTTGATAATCTGCAATAAAAAAATAGCCTTAAAAATTGCGAAATCATAACTCCCCACTATATCCCCTTGGGTAAGTGAGGAGTAAAAAGGTTGAAATTAATATAAAAGGATAGGAATAATAAAAATAATAACAGTAATCAACACTTTCTTGCACCGTGTACTGTATGTTGCATGTTTAAAACATTTAATAATCTTTCCTTTGCTGGGAATTGAACCTGAAACTGATTTGGTTGACAATAACACGTTTTTGACACATTTTACCTATTTTGAAGTTAGTCTAGTTTAAAGTTATTGCAACACGCAAGAATGTGCTGCATAATATTATGATATGTTCAAATACACTTTCTACACAATCAATATCGCAATGAAATTAACGACATATAAACCTGTTATTTTATTTGTTTCGGATTTTGTTATAATTAGGAAGTAACTTTTTAGAACAAACTTTTATTTATTTATTTATTTATATAATTTATGTACATGTGTACAAAGGCAGGTTTATTGCCATAAGGCAATTTCTTCCAACCAACCCGAGCAACGTGAAGTCTCTTAGTTAAATTGGTACAGTACTAATTAAGTGAGAAATAAATTGATAAAAAATAACATAAAAGAGTAAGAAATATAAAAAAAAAATTACAAAGAGAAAAAAAATGAAAAGATAGTTTAAAAATAAAAGAATAATAAAAATAACACTGATTATATTGATAATATTGATTTTACTTTAAAATACTATATTTTTCCTCGACTATAAAAACAGAGAAATAAAAAAAAACTAGTACATCGTAATTCATATACAATGTTACCTAGTTCTTATATTCAGTAGAGGAAAATATTCAATTGTGGGTAATTGTTTACAAGTGGCCTAAAACGCTAATTTTTTGTATTTTTTGTTTATAGATAGATAATATTATCTATCTATCTAATACTAGGCTTCTTGCATTTATCTGTAGTTAAATATTAAGATAATATACAAGAGAAAGGCAATTATGGATTCATAAATCCAGACCCACTAGCACAGGTGACCAGAATACCAGTCAGAATAGGTGAGCCACATGGGCTTGCAACCATGTATACGGGCTTAAGGGGTAAGTACTATGGGTGTATTATTATTATTATTAATTAGGAGTGGGGCCCCACGCCCCCGCACTGCGACCATATCTGATCTATTGTGCACCTCCCTTTAGGGCTGTCATTTCAATAGCAGTTTGGTTTCTTGGATAAAGTCCCATATTTTGCAAAATGAGATGTCTCCCACGTCCTTGGGTCTTAGTATAAAGGCTCCCAGGTGTCTGTGTCTGTCCGATTCCATTAGAGCTGGACACTCACAGATCACATGTGAGGCTGTTTCTTCCTCTTGTTGACACTTTCTATAATTTGGTTCATCAGTAACCCCCATTATGTAATGGTGTCTTTTAAGATGACAGTGGCCAGTGAATAGACCAGTCAAGCTACTATGCGTGTAAATTATGAGTTAATCAAATTACTGTTCTTAATTTGGTGTTTAGTGGACAAAATAGTTACTCAAAAACTTGTCAATAGGAGTCGTTAAATCAGACATTTATCTGAATTTCTACATATTTTTTAATAATTTAAAATTTTCAAGCTGTTCCAGGAAAATAATCATTTTTGTCATAAGTATGTATAATTATCTATCTATAGACAAAAAAAATCAATAAAATTGTCATTTTAGGCCACTTGTAAACAATTACCCAAACGTGAATGAAACAAAAATAAGTTAGGTATAAGAAAAAAATATATGTAACAGAAAATGAAATATTAGGGGTAACTACCTGATTTTCAAGTTCAATTTTTTTACTATCCTCTTCATCCCCCCAATCGTCAAACCCATCATCCCATCCTTCGTCCTCCAACGGATCCTTCTTTTTCGGTTCTTCTAATTTTTTACTGCATTGTGCATTTTCCGTCGGAGTTTCAGATTTCGGTTCGTCGAAATCAAAATTCTTCCAGTCTTCGTCGGATTGATCGTCGTCATCTTCTGGTTTTGCCTTTTTTTCAACTTGTGGGTTATTTGAGATCGCGGACACATTAGAAGGACCGCTTATAGCTGGAGCAGAATCTTCTGACTGTTTTGAAGCGACCTTTACACCTAATTTTGTAGCCTGTTTGGGCTTTTTTTCTACTTGCTGCCTCTTGGGTCTTTCCTTTTTTCTTTGTTTTTTATCAACTCCGTCATTTTCATTGTCATCACTTGTCACAACACTGTTTTTTTCTACTTTTCTATCACTGTTTTCATTAGATTTAACACACAACTTTGCATCGTCAATTTTCACACTACCCTTTGAAATTGTAACATTTTTGGTATCTGTGTCAATGAAATCTTCATCGGCGCTCTCAAAAGCTTCGCTGTCCGATGTAGTCATTGTTGAAATCGATCACAATATGATGAAAACGAATATTAAAATAAACAATATTTTTTTACGTGTCAATGACGGAATATGACGGCTAATACTGTGCTGCCAGCATCTAAATAAAAAAGAGTTATAATGTTTACATTATAAAAAATAACCAAGTAGGAACCTCATATTATACAAAATTAGAAAAATATAAAAAGTAATAAAAAAATAATACCAAGATAAATCATATATAGGGTGGTAGGGGACTTAAATGACTATCGATTTAACTCCCATGTATGATCAGCGATATTGGGTGGTTCAAAAGTTTTTTAGACTTGTGCAATTGAATAAAGATTGGATTTCAGACTAAACTAAATCACTGTAGCTAAACTATTTATTTCTGAAAATAGTTCAATAGTGATTCTTATGCAAAAAATACTGCTGCGTGTCAGCAATCAATAACTTAAAAAAAGAAGTTTTTATTTGCAGAATTCCATTGTAAATGATGTCTACTTATAATTAAAAGTAAAACACTTTTTTGATTCTACATGAATTTAATTTATGCGATAGGCCTATAAGTTCGTAAATGCCCTAACAAGGCGAAATAGGCCTATCGCATAAATTAAATTCATGTAGAATCAAAAAAGTGTTTTTTTTTTAATTAGCTTATATGGCATTCCACCCAATCATTAAGATTATTTCTGCTAGTATAAAAATGGTATTAAATTGTTTTGAGACTTAAAATGTTATTAAAAGTAAAAAGTGTTTTACTTTTAATTATAGACATCACTTTAATCTTTGTTCGAGAAACACAGCCACATAGACTTGTTAAAATGGGTGATAAAGATTGTTTTTAAATTATTTGTTGTATTTAAGTGTATTTATTGTTCGTATCAAGAACTAAAACCTAAAACAACAAATTTTGTTATTTTCGTTCTATTCTTTTTCAATCGTTCGCCGTCTGCTTTTGCCTACGTCACGTTCTTCTACTTGTTTTTTTAATTAAATAAACACTTTCATGACAATTAACAAGTGTTTCCAGTACAGAGAAGCAATATTTGCGTGATAAATGAATTTAAATCAAGTTCTTCTCTGTTGGGGATATACATATGAATGAACTCAGAATCCGGAGTAGAACATGGGGTGTCATTGTGTCCCCCCCCTTATTACTTTTAAACCGCTTGATACACAGAGCCCAAAATTTCAAAAGTATAGAAAATTTTAAACCTTCTAAACTTTTAAAGTCAGTACACAGAATTTCGAATTTGTGTTGCAGTCACGGTTTATCAGTTTATCAACATATGAATTTTTACTTTTCACAAAAACAATAAAAACTAGAACGTTTACAATAAAACGCCATAACACCAGTTAGATAATTTAATATAAGTTTCTATAAAAAATATGTACAATAATAGAACATCTCAAGCTTGTTTTTCTCTCTCAATTTTTGTAAAATTGAATTTAGTGATGAAATTGTTTCATTCAATTTGTATGAAAGTATACACAATATCAACGGGACTCTCAATAGTTTGATACTTAATCTCTATACATACATTTATACCACCAAGCTGTTCATATTCGGGGTAGGAAAAAAGGACTCACCTCCACTCTATCCTATCCTGAAAAAATGTTATGTATTTGGGGTTTTATAGTTTGGTACGTATTATTTTTCTACCTATACCTATGTACATACTTACAACATCGACAGTTGGATCTCATGTGTTAAATGTAACTACTTTTTATTCTTCCAAATTTTTCATAATGTCGCCTCACTTGCATACATTCAAGATGTCAACACGATTGCAAATAGTGGGGATAACAAGTTTAATATTTTATAAATAATAATAATTCAATAACACGTGTTAAATTAAATAAACTGATAGCTTAGATAATGTTTTCTCAGGACGAATTAATGTCGACCGCCGCCGAGGAATAGTTGGTAGGCCGTTGGGCCGTTTCATCTATTTAAATACATTTCTCACTAGATAATATTGCTTCTCTGGACTGAAAAGATTGGTTAGTTGGGAGAAATTGCCATATGGCAATATAAACGCCGCATGCGCAAGATGCAAAGAAGTGTTTATTAATATTTTTTTTATAAAAAATGAATATGTCCTTGTCAGACAAGTACATATACATCTTTTTTTTAACATGTCTACGTAGGGGACACCAGCTATTAGGAATTGGGTCCATTTTACTATTCCGAAAAAGCGTTGGGAGGGGTTGCAATCTAGAAAAGAGTCTATTAATTCGGATTTTAAAAAGACCCGGGTTGTACGAAGGTGGAAACACAGAATTCGGAAGATCGTTCCGCAGTCGGGCTGCTGTATTAATAAAGGAGTTCGAGAAGCGACTGGTTCGTATACGATGAAGGTCCACTGTGAATGAGTGCTGCGATTGAGTAAAGCGAGTGACTCTGTTGCGAGTGGGTGGAGGAGGGACCAAAGATGCAAGTTCTTCTGAGCAATTCCCGTGGTAGTATGTATTGAATAAACTTAAAATACCGACTTTGCGACTGTGTTCTAGTGATTGCAATCCATCAGTAAGTGATGGATCATCAATCAGATATTTCACTCTGTTTAGGAGGTTTGTCAAAAGAGAAATTGTCATGGACTGTGCTGTCATCAATATGTAGGAGGAATAGGGTTGGGGATAGAATGGACCCTTGAGGGACTTCCGCATTGATGGAATGGGGAGAAGAAGAGCAATCGTCCACTACATTTACGACTTCACGTTCTTTTAAAAAATTCGCAATCCAAGTACACAGAGACAAAAAAATCCAAGTAGTCCATAAGATGGGAGTTTCATTAAGGGACCTCGGTGCCAAACCCGGTCGAAAGCTTTAGAGATGTCATGGCGACAGTTTGAGCTTCTTCTACATTCCCTAAATTAAGCACAAATGCTTGCGCTATAGATGAACGAAATCAATTATTATTCGAAATATTATCCCATTTGAAGCCATGAAATCTTTGGAAAGCACCTTTGTTGTCTCCCGTTTGGATTACTGTAACGGTATATATGAGAAGATACTAAAAATAGAAATCAGTTTTCAATGCTGTAACCAGACTCATCACTGGAGCCTCTAGGTTTTCTCACATCTCTCACCATCTTCGCAATATGCATTGGCTTTAAGTTCCCGGTAGGATTGAAGATAATGTCTCTCTCATTCTACAAGAATAAGCTTCCGCACGATCTCAGACAGAAAGAAAATATATCTTCGTTCAGGAAAATCTCAAAACACAACTTTTTTACACATCTTACCAGAACCAAAATGATACATCTTAATCGATTTTCAGCGCGCTTGGACTTGAAGTGAAATATTCACGAAAACGGCGTTATATACATTATTCAAAATATTATATTATTGTATTTTGAGATACCTACCTACATACATTTGGTAATCCAACTGTCGATTTGTTCAGGAGAACTTTGTTCTCTTAACATATCGACAATGTATCAAGCCAGAATACGCGAGAATTGTATGGAGAGGTCTACTTTTTTCACGGCTTTTCCAACTTTGAAGTCAAAAAACACCAACTTAGAGGCTTCGCAGCATATATGTTCCATACACGGATTTACTCAGAATTCGGAGTAGAACATTTCGTGTGTCTGTGTGTGTGTGTGTCTGTGTGTGTGTGTGTGTGTCTGTGTGTGTGTGTGTGTCTGTGTGTCTGTGTGTCCGTCCCCCCCTTATAACTTTTGATCCGCTCAATAAACAGAGCCTAAAATTTCAGAATATATAAACAGTTACAGGCCTACAAAACTTTTATACTCGGAATTTTGAATTTTTGTTTCAGTCAGGGGTTATCAACTTTTGAATTTTTATTTTATTTTTCCATATATCTCAGAAATCATAAACGCTAGAACGCTGAAAATTGATACAAACATAGACAAATACAAAATCTCAAATTAGTTTTTTCAAAAAAATTCCAGGGTTTCTCAAACATTTTTTATTAAGAAAAATATTTTTTTTATGATAAATTTATGAGTTTAACTGCCTATATTTCCAAAACTTTTACAATTATCGAAAAAAGCCGAAACACCCCAACTAGATAATTTAATTTTCTATAAAAAATATCAGCAATGTAGTAGAAGATCTCAATTTTTTTTTAACAATTTTTTTAAAAATTGAATTTAGTGACGACATCGCTTCATACATTTTGTATGGCAGTCGCCTATACACAATATGTAAGAAGACTTAATAGTTTGATACTTCGACTCCAAACATACATACATACCATCATGCTATTTGCATATTCTGGGTAGGAAAAAGGATCTTCCTCCATACTATCCTATCTTGACATACATACCTACATATGTTGTATAGAAAACAAAATATCTGAAAATATTCAATAATTTGTATCTATGGGTTTATAGTTTGGTACATATTCTTCAACTATACATACTATCGCTATCGACAGTTGGATCTCATGTGTTACATGCAACTAGTGAATATGTAATCCAACTGTCGATTTGCTCAAGAGAACTTTGTTCTCTTGACATATTTTCCATACTATCCTATCTATAATAAGAAACATAATAAGAAAATAAAATATCTTAAAATAATTATTAATTTGTGTTAAGTTGTGTTTTGATTCTTTTGCTTATGTCGACGATCGCCTGTTTTTCAGATTCTGTAATCCCGCATGCAAAGATGTTCTTAAAGAGGATACAGTTCAATGCATCGAAAAAGTCGCTGAGTGGATGTCCCACAATAAGTTGAAATTGAACCCAACAAAAACAGAGTTCATGTGGGTAGCATCACCACAACGACAACACATTATAGAAAATACTCCCATAAACATAAACGGAGAAAAGCTGGTGCCAGCTGCAAGCGTCAAATTCTTAGGTGTTTACTTGGACAACAGTAGTCGCTTGATCTGCAAATTTCTAAAACGATCAGCTCATGTTTTTTCCAACTAAGACAACTGAAAAGCATTCGTCGGAGCTTACCAAAGAATGAGACAAGAACACTCATAAATGCATTTGATGTATCTCGGCATGATTACTGCAATGGTATATATGCTGGGTTGACCAAGTATCAGCTCGATAGATTACAGACGGTGTTTAATGCAGCGGCTAGGCTAATTTACAGCGAAAACAAACGATGTCATATAACGCCTCTTCTTAACGAACTGCACTGGTTGAAGTGTCCAGAACGAATTGACTACAAAATCTGTCTCATGGTGTTTAATGCTTTGAATGATCTAGCACCGAATTACATACAAGAACTATGTCAAAGAAAAGAACTCTCTGGGAAGCACCTCACACATAGGTTGTCTGGATCACAGAGTACCAACTCCTTGATGGAGGTGGACAGACCCAACAAAGCGGCATACTATGATCGATGCTTTAGTGTGAGTGGTCCATTAAAGTGGAATAAACTACCTCCTGATGTCCGCGGTGCTCAAAGCAAACACACCTCTAAAAAACTAAAAACAACTTTGCTTCGCAGAGAATTACAGAATTGAGCTACCAGCGCCCTTGGAATGATTTTAAATCATTAAACGGCGCTATACAAATTACTTATCCAACTGTCGATTTGTTCAGGAGAACTTTGTTCTCTTAACATATCGACAATGTATCAAGCCAGAATACGCGAGAATTGTATGGAGAGGTCTACTTTTTTCACGGCTTTTCCAACTTTGAAGTCAAAAAACACCAACTTAGAGGCTTCGCAGCATATATGTTCCATACACGGATTTACTCAGAATTCGGAGTAGAACATTTCGTGTGTCTGTGTGTGTGTGTGTGTGTCTGTGTGTCTGTGTGTCCGTCCCCCCCTTATAACTTTTGATCCGCTCAATTTACAGAGCCTTAAATTTCAGAATATATAAACAGTTACAGGCCTACAAAACTTTTATACTCGGAATTTTGAATTTTTGTTTCAGTCAGGGGTTATCAACTTTTGAATTTTTATTTTATTTTTCCATATATCTCAGAAACCATAAACGCTAGAACGCTGAAAATTGATACAAACATAGACAAATACAAAATCTCAAATTAGTTTTTTCAAAAAAATTCCAGGGTTTCTCAAACATTTTTTATTAAGAAAAATATTTTTTTTATGATAAATTTATGAGTTTAACTGCCTATATTTCCAAAACTTTTACAATTATCGAAAAAAGCCGAAACACCCCAACTAGATAATTTAATTTTCTATAAAAAATATTAACATTGTAGTAGAAGATCTCAATTTTTTTTTAACAATTTTTTTAAAAATTGAATTTAGTGACGACATCGCTTCATACATTTTGTATGGTAGTCACCTATACACAATATCAAAGAAGACTTAATAGTTTGATACTTCATCTCTAAACATACAATATACATATACCATCATGCTGTTTTCATATTCCGGGTAGGAAAAAAAGACTGACCTCCATACTATCCTATCTTGACTACCTAGGTACATGTGTTGTATAGAAAACTAAATATCATAAAATAATCCAACTGTCGATTTGTTCAGGAGAACTTTGTTCTCTTAACATATCGACAATGTATCAAGCCAGAATACGCGAGAATTGTATGGAGAGGTCTACTTTTTTCACGGCTTTTCCAACTTTGAAGTCAAAAAACACCAACTTAGAGGCTTCGCAGCATATATGTTCCATACACGGATTTACTCAGAATTCGGAGTAGAACATTTCGTGTGTCTGTGTGTGTGTGTGTCTGTGTGTGTGTGTGTGTGTGTGTGTCTGTGTGTCTGTGTGTCCGTCCCCCCCTTATAACTTTTGATCCGCTCAATTTACAGAGCCCAAAATTTCAGAATATATACACAGTTATAGGCCTACAAAACTTTTTTACTCAGAATTTCGAATTTTTGTTTTAGTCAGGGGTTATCAACTTTTGAATTTTTACTTTATTTTTTCATATATCTCAGAAACCATAAAAGCTAGAACGCTGAAAATTGGTACAAATATAGACAAATACAAAATCTCAAATTAATTTATTCAAAAAAATTCCAGGGTTTCTCAAACATTTTTTTTTAAGAAAAATATTTTTTTTATGATAAATTTATGAGTTTAACTGCCTATATTTCCAAACTTTTTAAAAATATCGAAAAAAGCCGAAACACCCCAACTAGATAATTTAATTTTCTATAAAAAATACAAACATTGTATTTGTACATCTCAAATTTTTTTTAACAATTTTTATAAAAATAGAATTTAGTGACGACATCGCTTCATACAATTTATATGGCAGTCGCCTATACACAATATGTAAGAAGACTTAATAGTTTGATAGGATTTTAATATCCAAACAAACATACAGAACCATCATGCTATTTTCATTTTCTGGGTAGGAAAAAAGGAACTTCCTCCATACTATCCTATCTTGACATACATACCTACATATGTTGTATAGATAACAAAATATCTGAAAATATTCAATAATTTGTATTTATGGGTTTATAGTTTGGTACATACTTCAACTATACATACTATCGCTATCGACAGTTGGATCTCATGTGTTACATGCAACTAGTAAATAATTTGTATTTATGGGTTTATAGTTTGGTACATATTCTTCAACTATACATACTATCGCTATCGACAGTTGGATCTCATGTGTTACATGCAACTAGTTATTATCCAACTGTCGATTTGTTCAGGAGAACTTTGTTCTCTTAACATATCGACAATGTATCAAGCCAGAATACGCGAGAATTGTATGGAGAGGTCTACTTTTTTCACGGCTTTTCCAACTTTGAAGTCAAAAAACACCAACTTAGAGGCTTCGCAGCATATATGTTCCATACACGGATTTACTCAGAATTCGGAGTAGAACATTTCGTGTGTCTGTGTGTCTGTGTGTCTGTGTGTGTGTGTGTCTGTGTGTGTGTGTGTGTCCGTCCCCCCCTTATAACTTTTGATCCGCTCAATTTACAAAGCCCAAAATTTCAGAATATATAAAAAGTTACAGGCCTACAAAACTTTTATACTCAGAATTTTGAATTTTTGTTTCAGTCAGGGGTTATCAACTTTTGAATTTTTATTTTATTTTTCCCTATATCTCAGAAACCATAAAAGCTAGAACGCTGAAAATTGGTATAAACATAGACAAATACAAAATCTTAAATTGTTTTTTTTTTAATTCCAGGGTTTCTCAAACATTTTTTATTAAGAAAAATATTTTTTTTATGATAAATTTATGAGTTTAACGAAACACCCCAACAAGATAATTTAATTTACTATAAAAAATATTAACAATGTATTAGCACATCCCAATTTTTTTTTAACAATTTTTATAAAAAATGAATTTAGTGACGACATTGCTTCATACAATTTGTATGGCAGTCGCTTATACACAATATGTAAGAAGACTTAATAGTTTGATAGGTACTTAATATCCAAACATACATACAGAACCATCATGCTGTTTTCATATTCCGGGTAGGAAAAGAGGACTGTCCTCCATACTGTCCTATCTTGACATACATACCAAAATATGTTAAAATTTTCAATAATTTGGATTTATGGGTTTATAGTTTGATTCTTATTCTTCAACTATACATACTATCGCTATCGACAGTTGGATCTCATGTGTTACATGCAACTAGTTATTAAGTGTTTATAGTTTGGTACGTATTCTTTAATTATCCATACTATCGCCATCGACAGTTGGATCTCATGTGTTACATGCAACTAGTTTAAATAATAATGCTAATTAAATCAATATTATTAGGTACCTACCTCAAGTTTCTACTCTAAATTTATCAATGATTTGTTAAGTAGGTAGCCTACCTACCCTGAAGTTTTACATTCGATTATTGATTCATACTTTTTTAATTTGGATTTTATAAGTTATAATGTTTGCATAATATGTACCAGGCGTACAGTTTATTTACATGTTTTATTTTTATGTTTTTTTATCTTTTCCATTAATTTTTACGATATTTTTATAGTTATTATGTTATCCGGGGCGGAGACAAATCCAACAAATAAGAAATCATAGCAATAATTGGACCACCCGTTCTTGTGTTATTGTTGGGATATTTAATTGCAAATAAGTGGTTTTTTTTAAAGTAAAATACGAAAGATTACCACACACACGATGGTTTCTTTATTCTGTATATTTTAACAGCAACAACCTTTTTGTATAAGTACAAAACAAGTCAAGTTAAATACTATCTGACAACTAGAATCAAAACACAAACAATTTTTTCTTTAATGTATATGACAGTTCCATAGAACAGACAATATAGTACAAGAAAATGTCCCTTTTTCTTCAACAGTTATAAATATTGTAACTAGCCCGATTTTGTTTTATTTTATAGATATTTTATTAATAAAGTTTATACTTTGTATATAATATTTAGATTCAATAAAAAAAAAATAATAAAAATAAGTACAGTCGACCCCCGGTTATCCGACAAACATTTTGCAGGGCGGTGTCGGATGATCAAATTTGTCGAATTATAGAGTATTGCCAATTGCCACAGACCCCCTGTAGTCCGGAACTTTTTCCGGAAGTCCGGAAGAATATTTATTTATTCATTCAAGACATCAACAGAACACACAAGTCAACACATGATACAAACACATAGGTCTTCTATGCTCCAATAACAGACGTCTGTCACATGACATAGTATATATTGTAATTCGACAATTAATTATAAAAATGGTATGATTCTGTATGCATTTATTTAGTTAAACACTCATTAACTATGATTTGCCGAAATAAATGTACATACATACAACATTACATTATACGTTAAGGGCACGTCGTATTACAGGGGGCGCCGGATTACCGGTAGTCCACTGCGATATAGTTATCTACAGCTTTGAATCAATCAATCAATACGAGTAGAGCTAGTCAAGTAAGAGAATGCGGGTGACTGTACATATGTTAACTGAGAATATTGGTTGATTCAAATCAGAGTAGGTAAATCCCTGTTTTAAAATTGGTTTATGCGCAGGAGGTGACGTCATCCGCATTCTTTTACTTGGGGAACTGTACTCGTATGTAGAATCATAATTGTTTTGTTTGATTATTTCCGCATTAGAATTTGACCAAATAAATAATAACGCAATAATTATAAATCTTTGTCAACGTGTGGGGTTCGGATTTCCGCAGAGGAAATAATATTACTTACTAGTTGCATGTAACACATGAGATCCAACTGTCGATAGCTATAGTATGTATAGTTGAAGAATAAGCACCAAACTATAAACCCATAAATACAAATTATTGAATATTTTAAGATATTTGGTTTTCTATATAACACATGTACCTAGGTATGTATGTCAAGATAGGATAGTACGGAGGTCAGTCCTTTGATCCTACCCAGAATATGAAAACAGCATGATGGTATGTATGTATGTTTGGAGATTAGTATCAAACTATTAAGTCTTCTTAGATATTGTGTGTAGGCGACTGCCATACAAATTGTATGAAGCAATGTCGTCACTAAATTCAATTTTTATAAAAATTGTTAAAAAAAATTGAGATGTGCTTATACAATGTTAAACTTTTTTATAGAAAATTAAATTATCTAGTTGGGGTGTTTTAGCTTTTTTCGATATTTTTAAAAAAATTGGAAATATAGGCAGTTAAACTCATAAATTTATCATAAAAAAAATATTTTTCTTAATAAAAAATGTTCGAGAAACCCTGAAATTTTTTTTAAAAAAATAAATTTGAGATTTTGTATTTGTCTATGTTTATACCAAATTTCAGCGTTCTAGCTTTTATGGTTTCTGAGATAAATGGAAAAATAAACCAAAATTTCAAAAGTTGATAACCCCTGACTGCAACAAAAATTCACAATTCTGAGTATAAAAGTTTTGTAGGCCTATAATTGTTTATATATTCTAAAATTTTGGGCTCTGTTAATTGAGCGGATCAAAAGTTATAAGGGGGGGACACACCCACACACAGACACACACACACACACACAGACACACAAAACTCACATAAAATGTTCTACTCCGAATTCTGAGTAAATCCATGTAAAGGAACATGTATGCTGCGAGGCCTCTAGTTGGTGTTATTAGCATGCAAAAAGTCCACTACGCCATACAAAATGTTCCTTCGCACACGCATCTTGGCTTAATAACGTCGATTCATTCAAAGAATTGAATTCTCATGAACGAATCGACAGTTGGATTAAAAAGGATTTTTCAAGTATGTTAAAGTTGGAATGACTGGTGAGTTTGGGTTAGTTGGAAGTTGGAAGAAACTACTGTTCAGTAAATATCTAGCCTCTTTGGCTGGGTGCAAGGTACCTACAAGGAAGTGTTTACAATACAATTATTCACTTTTGTTTTCTGCAATGAGCCAATGACTTTCCTTTGGATGTCCTTAACTGGTCATCCATTTCGTTGAAAACATAACCTAGATAAATATTATATACTTACTGTTTGATCTTGCCATTTATTCATTCTCACGCGCTATGTTATACAAGTCTGAACAATTAAAAAAAAATCTTAAATTATACGTATCTACATTTTGCGATATATGATTGAAAAATATCGCAGGAGTATATCAGCAATAACGCAGTGATACGAGGCGTGGAATACCAATCCCCTTTATTCCCTCCCCACTCCCCGCAATTCCTACGTACCCCATTATATACATTCCTAATTTTGAATTACTTATCTTGTTTATATTCTTTGTTATTTTTTTGAAGCTGGCATGGCCATTTATGAATAATATTTTAAAAGAACGGAGCATAAAGAACTTTAAAAATCGACAAGCATGTATGAGACGATGCATGGATGTGAGGGAAGCCAGTAAAGTGAGTAAAAATAGAAGAGTATGGCACTCGGTTTTCTCCTCGCGCCGTAAGGGACATGGCGTGATGGCATGTATGTTTTACATCAATGACGTATAAGCTTTTGATATCAAACTAGATTAATAATTCTACGATATCATAAGAGTTGTAGGTAATGTCTGACCGGATCTTCGACTTTGTCCACCTTCGCCGAAAGAAGCACCTTCGGATTCGGTCAAAATAAAGCCAAAGGTATGGCTGAAGCCGAAGTTTTCGATAGACTGTTAAAAATTGTATAAACTGACTGTGCTTGTACGAACGCACGTGAATTTGGCTAATTTAAATTATTAATTTAAATACCTAGTAAAACCTGGTCGTAGTAATAGGTATGACAATAACTCCATAATTTATACCGACATTTTTATAATTTATAAACAGTATAATTATAAAATGAATAAAAAATTGAGCAAAGGTTTTTTTTACATATTAATATAGGTGTTGCACCGACCTTGTATAAAAAAATTATATTCGGAACTTAAAGGGTTAAAACAAATTTAAATGACAGGAACAAAGTGGCTACTTGAAGGAGGTAGACATAACAATGATATGAATGTTCAGCAATACTTATTAATATAACTAATATCAAATTATAAAATAAATTTGGTATGGTAAAATAAAACCAAAGTTTTCAGTTCTACTAATTTAATGACACTGACTAGTTTCGGTCATTCACTTTGAAAATGGTCACTGGATGACCGAAATTAGTCAGTCTTATTAAAGTAGTAGAACTGAAAACTTTGGTTTTATTTTACCATACCAAATTTATTTATAATTTGAAATGGAGTTCTACCAAGAATTATCCGTAGAAAAGTAAAAAAAAACTAATATCCTTCTACTCCTTATTGTGTTTTTGGTGGTTATTTATATTGTGGATTTTTTTAATTGTTACGATTATTATTATTTTTTCTTGTCGTTGATTTTATTTTATTGTATTTTTTTCTGTGTAGGTAATAATTATGCAAACTAAACGGTAGTTGCTTCGGGACAGGCTGTCTAGTGAAGCAGTGATTTTTAATATACTTTCTTTGTATTATTGTGATCTAAATAAACAAATAAAAACTTCTTAGTAGTCAAATCTTCAGCCGAATATTTTTTAGTTCGGCTTTGGCCAAAATCTGACCTTCGGTCGCACACTGGTTGTAAGAGTTTTCTTCTGATAAAATAAATAAAATATTATAAAACGTAATATAAGTCATACAATTAATTGTTGCTCGTTCAATGTGAAGTAGGAAAATGAGACCGATTACCAAATTCTCCAATCTTGGAACTACCATGCTTGAAATCTATTGCTTTATAATAATTTATTTTGTCCTAAATAAATTCTTGTAAATGATGAAAGCTCTGATATGATCATGGCATGTCTATTTATTAAATTGTTTTTCTTATTTAATAGGTATTATATATTAGTTTGTGCATTTTAATTTTAACCAGAATAATTTAAAAATATGTTTTTTTTACTGCTTGCTCGTTCCCTTTACGTTTGCTATGAAAATTGCAAATTTTAGCCAAGGTAATATTTGATGTTCCTTTTCTCATCGTGTTTCGAATGTAGGTACCCGCCCTATGATAATGAAAGAAAAAGAAATAATTAAAAAATAAAATAAATAAAAAAAATGTTTAGGTAGGAAATACTTTTTTTATATAAGTGAAAACATGTATTTAGTATTTAGGCATAAAACAGTATGTATCATTTTTGTTATTTTTATGTATGCTGTATGTTTTCCGAATAAAATAAAATAAAATAAAATATGCATTTACTTTTTTATAACCTATTTAATTACTTTGTTCGTATTGAAAAACAATCGTGTTATTATTTTTTTCTCGAAATTTTGACAAACCTAAATATATGTAATGGTCCGAAAATTAAGGATGCTAAAATGAGTCGGTACAATAGCCTCTGGCATCAAATTCCTGGTATTCGGGATTACAGCATGATAAGATGAATGCGGAAGAGAATCCCTCGCTGGACCACAATCATGGTTGTTTAGGAATTTGAACGGACGAGTTTGATTGGAGGCGTTTCGACCATCACGCTCGCGTTCTTTGATAAAACAAAGTTGACGTTTTATTATGCAGAAATCGAAGCTCGCGGTGACAATGATTGCATTCGTAAAGACGGTATTTTATTGGCACGATTATCTCTATGGTTGATAATGGTAATGCCATGCTATGGTATGTCAGTGGGAGAGGCAAACAGTCCGCTATAGTTAATACGGCAGTCGCCGATACAGGCTCGCGCGCAACGGTCGCCGTATACAGCGAGAACTACTTTCTCTGTTCGCGCATTCCTTCGACGGTCCCGCCGCGCCGCGCGATTGGTTGTACCTTGTGACGTCACGTACTATAATGAGCTATTCAACATGGCCGTGTAGCTAGTTTCGCGTGTGCCAGTTCCTATTCGTTTTGAATGGATTTAATTAGTGAAATATGCCAAGGAGAAGAAATGGTGAGATACCCTTACCCGACGGTTGGGATTTCGCGAGGGACTACGATGGAAAACTCTATTTTATCGACCACAACAGCAAGAAAACGACGTGGATCGACCCGAGAGACAGGTAGGTTCAGTGTGTTCACCCCGCGGGGCCCCACGTCAAAACTCCGCATTCCTGAGATATCTTGCGAGCCTCTCGCTCAAAGTGCGCCCTTCCGAACCCCGGAAACAGCCAGGGTCGTCCCTCGGGCTCCCCGGAGGCTCATCGTGTCATTCTTCGGCCAGCGTTCCCATTGTTTATATCCAAAATTGAAAAACAAACCGTAAGTTGTTGCGGCAGTGCTGCCCCCTCTCTGAAAACACGCGAGTTACGACCGTCGATTTCACACAACATTCTTTACCCGTATTTTAGTGGCAATAAATAGTCATAATCAGCTCGGTAAACAGTGTGGGGAGTGGGTCGCATTCCTGAGGGACGGCCGAGGTTATTCAAGTCTCCGGGGCATCCATCTTGGTATAGACAGCGATAGATATCGCTTGAAAAATGACATCAATTCTAGGATCGGGACGACATACAGCTACGCGTACCACATTCTGTGCGGAGAACCGCGGATATTGCCCAATAGCTAATTGTAATTGACTCATATCAAATATTTTCACGAGCTAATGCCTCCAGGAATGTCAATGTGTATTTAATAGTTGGTTTAGCGTGAGTCAATGATTACTATGCTGTCGACACGGACCTCTCTGTGTATTGACTAATATAATATGTATTGTTTTATATCGCTGGATCCAGCCGTTAATATTGTACATATGGATATTGTCTTGTACTATTCATCTCGTGGCACGTAACATAAATAGCCAGAGATTCCTTGCACACACGGCGCATGCATGCCGCCAAAAATCTAGAGGTTTTTTTCTAGTCGAATAATGGTGTTGGCTGTCTATAATATATACTTACATCGCGTTATTTGATCCATCGCTGTAAATTGTACATACAAAATTACAGTTAGCCGTTCGAAGTCAGCCTCCTCGTCTAAGCGAACGAGTAAAATATATTTCTTGTCAGTGCATGGAGCACATACTTTCAGTGAACTCTTTCTATTGTGTTTTCGTACAAAGAACGCATCTTTTTGATCTAATCTCGGCTCGAATCTTCCTTCACTTTTCCCATCATTTGTATTCTTCCGGTGCACCATTCTAATTGCTAATTGGTTATTATTATATATTATCGAGATCAATGTTGGTATTAACTTTGTGTATTCATTCTATTGAACGTGTATTGTATGTAATATTGATATTCGTATGCGCCTCTATATCAGTATCCATTAATAAAATTATCCCTGTTTCATTAGATTCAATTATTGTATACATTAATCATGACGACGGTGGAATGTTGATGTAGTAGCTAATTATTCCTTAAAATAACAATCTATGATCGAAAACAAAATGAGGTTAACACATAAACATTACGTATGCGGATAATTAGGTACCTAATCATATGTATTTCAGAATGTTTTGACGAATCAGTCAAACGGATACATTGTTTGGCGAATCAGGCTCATGTATATTATACTGTCGAATACAATTCCCGAGATCAAATTGGTATTTTTTAATTAGACTATAAGAGTGTTTTCCCCTACAAATTATTGCACAATTGCAAATGCGCAAAAAAGTGTTTTATTTGTTTGTCCATATGGCTAAAAGCCTTTTACAACAATAAACCAAACTTACAGTAGTGACACGGCATTTAAAAATACAAGTAAATTGTATGAATTAAACAATCAACAGATCAAAAAACAATATTTATAATAATTATAAATTCATAAAATCCCTCGTTACACTACAAAAAATTGACAATAAAGAAAAAAGCCTTGAATAAATTTCTTAATAGGTACCAAATATATGGTATTTGACGTTAGTGAATTAGTGTCATTAACGTTTTTAAACTTAATCTATAATAGATACATAGAATTTTAATATACAATAGATACTAATTGCTCTCACGAAAATATTTATTAATATATAGGAATTCTATGTATATAGGTAAGTATATTATATTAAGTAATATATACATCAATTCATTTCTCTGCAGTAGAGAGAGAGAGAGAGAGAGTACTGAGGGCCCCACATTTTTTAAATTTTTGCAAACATTCAAGGATTTCATTACATTTATGGATCGCCTCAACATGGCCATCTAATCATGTTGCAAAATGTTGTCACTTAATACCATAGATTTTTATTATAATATACTAGATGTAGTACTCCGTGCAATAAGTGAGTCATGGTATATCGTGCTTTTGACGTTTTGGTTGGCAACATATTTCAGTTTTTCTTACATTTCAACACATCCTAGATAACTGTTCTCTAAATCTTAATAAACAAAGTGTTTTTTCGACAAACAAATCCGAAAACAATTCACATTCTAGTCGTTATTCTCTATAGCAAAACGATATTGTCTGCCCCACAAAACGTCAAAAATCCCACGGAAAAATGCCTCAATTCGATTCATACAAAATTTGCTAACTACGACATCTAGTATATTATAGTAAAAATCTATGCATAACACGTATGATTGTCAAAATTATTCTATGGAATTTGTCAACAAACGTCAGATCCAAATCTGTGTATTTAGTGACAGAAACGAAGATGAGAATAATATGTATTTTTATAGCGTTGTTTAATGATTCAAGTAATAGGACTGCTCACCTCAAAGCATCAAATATATAGTAAGCAGCTTTATTGATTCTCTGCAACTCCTTCGTGGAATTGTTACTCTGTGATCCAGAAGACTCGAGTGTGAGATGCCTCCCAGAGAGCTCTTTTCTCTGACACAGCTATTGAATATTTGCAACTTGGTAATTATTTAGATTGTTTCCTTCCTTTCAATATATCTATCATTCACACATTTTTAATCTTAATTATAAATTAAATATGAAGTTCTATTGAATTATAAAACTATTTATTCATTAGTATTGATGTAAAGATATCGCAATATAAATGACAATCATTTCGTTTGGATAAATCGGTCTTTAGTTTTTCTGTCAGTCGTTCAACTATCTTATTTTATCCATCTTGTATCTTCTTTGCTATTCTGTTTTAATTCGCCGTTGTTTGCTTGGAGACCGCGTCTTCTAAGTCGGCATGGTGTAAATCCACTTCTGTGTACTAACCTGGCTGGTTAGTACACAGAAATAATGTAGAATTATGTGTGTGCAAGTACACGATGTTCCCTCTGTTGGTCGTTTTTCAAATTTATCAAGTCTGGTTGTAACGTCCAATTATCGGATTCCAATGGAAGATATTACCTATGTATTTATGTTGGAACTGTGGGAGATCTGTGTTAGAGATTCATTTTATTTATTTCGTATTATACTGCACTGGTACTTTGGTCGTTAAACAACATAAAACTGCTCAAACATTGCATTGTGATATTGGATGTAACAATTTAATCAGGTACATGATTTTGTAGTACTATTTGCATGTAACACATGAGATCCAACTGTCGATGGCGATAGTATGTAGGTATAGTTAAAGAATACATACCAAACTATAAACCATTAAATCTAAATTATTCTATATTTTAAAATATTTTGTTTTCTATACAAATCATGTATGTCAAGATAGGATAGTGTGGGGGTCAGCCCTTTTTTCCTTCCCCAAATATATGAACATCTTGATGGTTCGTATGTATGTAGGGAGATTGAGTAACAAACTATTAAGTCCCCGTAGATATTACGTATACTGCCATACAAATTATATGAAACAATGTCGTCACTAAATTCTTTTTTTATAAAAGTTGTTAAAAAAAGTTCGAGATGTACTGCTATAACGTAGAATAGAAAATTTAATTACCTAGTTGAGGTTGTTTCGGCGTTTTTCTATATTTGAAAAAATGGAAATGTAGGCAGTTAAACACACAAATTTGTCATAAAAAATGTTTTTCTAAATAAAAGAAAGTTTGAGAAACCTTGGAACTTTTTCATTAAAACTTGTTTGAGATATTATATTTGTCTATATTTATACAAATTTTCAGCGTTATAGGGCTTATGGTTTCTGTATGTACCTATAGTAAAATAAAAAGTTGATTACCTCGACTGAAACAAAAATTCGAATTTGAAGGCCTAACATTTTCTATACTTTCTGAAATTTTGGGTTCTGTGCATCAATCGGATCAAAGTTATAAGGGAACACACAGACCAACTCAATGTTCTATCCCGAATTCTGAGTTTATACATATTTTCACAATTTCCGAGCGTATTTTTACGCTTTTTTTTTTCAACAATATATAATGCATATATTTTAGCTACGCCCACCTCCACCCGCTCCGCATATGGGGACTGAAACGGCCCCTTCACAGAAGGCTAGTAAGAATGACAAAGAATGCATGGCACAAAGAGTAGCTCAAGAAGCTCCTCTAGACTCGTGGTCTCGGCACAATTGTGCAAAAAATAACAATCAACGTCGGTGAAGATAATATTCACAGACATGGATTGTCACGAGAGTACTTCAAGCCTGTGACTGGGCATCAGAGAGTTGACCAAGGACACTCTGGAATTTCATTTTTTTTTATTCAGCAGATAGAAGGGCATTATAGCCATGGCAAAACAATTTGAAGGCTGTAAAGTTCTTCTTAGAGACCACTAAATCCGCATGCCCAATGGACCTTGAAGAGGCCCACGGACTGCAGAGAGGAGCTCCGTTCTGTTGTAAAACACATTTGGGTGAAAGCATTCCCAGAAGATGTGCTCTGAAGTTTGGTCAGGGTGATGGCATAACTGACATGAGGACGAGTTTACAAAGCGGAATCTATGAAGGTAGCTATTAAAGCTGCCGTGTCCTGTAATAAACTGAGATGTCCAGAAATCTGGGACGGCCCAAGATTGACGAAGTGTAGTCCTCACATCAGGGAAAAACAAGAATGTTGTTCGTCCCATGGGGCACGAGCTCCATCTAGCCTGCCAAGAGTCCAGCAGGGCTTCCATGGTGATGCGGTTAATGTTTCTGGGGGAAATAGGGCCTTCGGGGGGATGAAGCCGAATCTCACCAATTTCAGAATGCATATATTATACGTTTCGTTGTGATTTTTTTGTGTGTATGGCAACTAATTGGTGCCAATGGCAACTTGATCGAATAAATGGAAATCTCCTCTAGCCAAAGGTAATTATGATCTGTAAAATGATTTGAAATTTGTTCAAAATATAGCCTAACCTAGATTAAGGTTTCGTGGATAGGGCATGCGACTATTTATTGAGTAGATTATGTCAAATAATCAACTACTTATAAACTAAATATTTCATAATATTAAACAATGGGTGACTAGTTGAATTGTACAATGCAATTCGTGTATTTGCTATTGTATTTCAACACAATTATATTACAAACTCATTAGTTTTTTATTGGAAAGAAACGGTACCTATCATTCACCGATTTATGTAATAAATATTTTGTTATATCACATATTTCACATTATAATATTTGATGCGAATGATTTGTAGTATTTAGTGAATAAAGTGTACGAAGGACGCCTGCAGAACGGATTGAGAATCAATGTGAGTAAATCGAAGATATTGGTATTTGAAAAAGAAACTGAAATTATAACTGCATTTAAGTTAAAAGTAGTGAACGAATGGCTAGAATAAGTAGAGGAATATTAATACATACTTGGAGAGTACCTATGTTTCCTTTTATTTTATTACTTTTCCTTTTGTTTTTGTTCTTACTCTATTGTATTTTTTGGGTTTTCTTCTATATGTTTTTTTTGTTGTTGTTGTTTTTATTCTAGTGTTGTTTTGGATCTATCAAAACATTTTTATATTGTCAAACCAATTTCATTTTTTTTGTCATTGTTGGTTAGTTTAAGTTAGCACATATATTGTATGATATAGAAACCCACTGATAACCGTATATGGTTAGTGGGATCTTTTATAAATGAAATTATGTTGAAAAATAAATAAATAAGGAGGACCTGCCCCCCTAGACAATGTGTCATTTAGCTCAAGAAAAGATAACTCAATGTATGGAAGTTACAGTTACCAGTCACGTGACGTGCAACTGTCACTTCCATACATTGAGTTATCTTTTCTTGAGCTTAATGACACATTGTCTAGGGGGGCTGATTCAGATATTGAAAGAGGAGTTATGACAGCCAATAGAATAAATGGAGCACTTCTTTATTGATTAGGAAATTCACTTCGTTTTATTTAAACCATAAGTTATTTGATACGATTCCCATGGCTAGTACTTACTTACTTTCCGTGTCCAAGATCATCAACCTATATTGTGTCCCTCCAGTGATTTGCAGCCATAACAGCTCTCTGATTCGCCTGCCACAGATCCTCCTGAGAGCAACCTCCCTCCATAGGCGGGCAGCTCAACAGGTGTGACATGTTCTGCGTCTCCCCACATTCGCATGCCATGTCCTGGTCATCCTCTAGCATTCCCCATCTGTCCCGGTTTACCTTGCACCTTCCCACACCCGTCCTCAGTCTATTCAGGGATTTCCAGGTTGCATATGGTAGTCGGTGACCCGTTGAAAGTACTTCTGTTGGTTTATGGAAGTTTTCACTTCCTAACCCTTCCTTCCACAGCTCGACTCTTCTCTTTTCGCTGGTTGAGGTTAGTGCGATTGAATTCCTGAGAAAACTGTTTCTAGACTTGAGTCTTGAGGGCGGGAGGCGGGATGGCTAGTGTAAGTGATCGCTTTATGTGCCTGCGCATTTTTTTAAATGTAAAATAATAAACTTAAGATACTAGTGGCATAGTTACAGGTTTTTTCAGCTCGACTTGCTAGTCAAATATTTAAAAACTTGTGATCGTATAATTTTATATTTAGGATTTTTGTTTATGCTGTTATGTGTGTAGTGTATGTAGTGTATGAGTACACTTGTAATATCTATATTATGTTGATTTGTCTATGAAAGGAAAGACTTGGAATGCGACTGTCGTTCATAAATGTTTATTCAGATGTGGATGAATAATTGCAACTTGGCAAATTCCTAACATTTCTGACTTAAATAATCAAACCGAAAATTGTTGTTTTTTTTTTTGTTGGCGGCGATAATCCAAACCTCAATAATTATATTTTTTTAAATAAATAGTATTTCGCATTTTACAAATTTGAAGCTTACAGTTTTTGTTTCGGAAATATTTCGATATTGTGCACTCAGAAACTCTGATGACTCCAGGATCTTAATTTTAATATATTTAAGAGAGTATGTGCATTAAATGAAATGTACTTTATGTAATTGAAGATTTAGTAAGAGATTATTTTAAAGTATGCAATTAAACAATGAGTTTTTTTTTATCCAGGTGTTATTTTCAGTACAGCAGGGCTACTAATGAAGTTGATAACAGTAAAATTAAGGTCAGCTTCAGATTTATGTAATCTTTGAGGTTAAATAAATAGAATAAGAATATAAATTTATACAACAATTAATGACAATTTCATACTAAACGTTGATATTAACAAATTTCCGTTATTAAATGTAGAGAAATATTATGATTGGATTATAATCCAGTACTGATTTATACACTTTTAAGGTTAAGTCAAGCTAAGAACGTGTCATGAGTAGCCCCCCTGCATAATTAACTTATTTTATTTTATTTTTATTGGTCGATAGAGAGTTATACAGTCTACACAATTTATAAAACAGACAATGTTCATTGCTTTATTAGTGGACCAGTGAAAACTCCATGCATTATTCAATAGGATAATTAATATTGATACATAAATTACAAATAATATACAATTGATTTACCAGTACATATAAAAAAACACTAAAATAAGACAGCTGATTAAATCAAAGTACTAGGAAAGATAGGAGGATATACTTAAATGACATGTAAACTAGTCAGTCGTTGTTTTCTGTCGATATATTATTTTGAGTAGGTATTAATAAATTAATAATATTTTCGGAGTTTGGTTTTACGCTTCCGGACACGGCAAATATAACAGCCATGTTTTTGTTTTATATCCTCGGCCAAATAATATATGTACATATAATATATACAATAATATACACGAGGTAAATAGTTAGGAATTTACAAAATATTATATTGTGGTATTTCTGCTATTTGTTTTAACGACATTAAATACGAAAATATCGTTAAAATATATTATGTAGTAGGTATGTTGATATTGTCGATAAACCGCGTTCATAAAAATAGTGTTTGGGAATTCTGAGAATATTCCTTTGTAGAAAAGCTGTTCTGTTGTGATTCTTTGATGTTTATAGAGATGTTGGAGCACATTTCGTCTGCGTTCTTTCACATTTGAATCTTACGAATCTGTTTAGAGATATTCAAATGTTGTCTTGAGTCGAAATATCTTAAAACTAGACATGAAATTCAATAAACGAACACAAATATAAATCAAAGATGTGTTTTTTTATTCTTATTTATACTATTTTACTAATATATATATATATATTTTATTTCTCAAAAAGAATTCCATGTTTTTGCTAACGAAGTACTTTACTGTAATTATATAAAAAAATGTATAAAGATTTAATACATACCATAAAAAAGTTCAAACAATAATAATAATAAACACTTCCTTGCACCCTGCGCAAGTGGCGAGTTTATTGCCGTATGACAATTTCTTCCAACTAACCAGCAATAACAATAGATTTAATTTATCGTAAATTAAGATAGTTATGTTTAATATTTAATATTTTTGTTTTAATATAAACTGCAAAAAATCACAAAAAAACAATATTCGGAAAATAAATAGTATCGTCTCTGTTTTTAAGATTTAAAATTTGATAATTTTAGAATGCTGCCTCCCTAGACAACGTGTCATTCAGCCAGTCACGTGACGTGCAACTGTCACTTCCATACATTGAGTTATCTTTTCTAGCTAAATGACACGTTGTCTAGGGGGGCAGCTTTGTGTAGTACAGTACAGTTCATCCAAGCTTGACTTTGGTATGACTCATCATAAAAATATGTGACACATTAAATGTGTCACATTTTTTTTACAAAATTTTTTGACATTCTTCGTTATATCCTTATTTTTAACATATTAAATATCATATTTCTTTTACTTGTGACTTCGAATTTGACGTTCAAAAATAAACATTTTACATCCTGATTTTCTTTCACATTTATTTATATATTCATATTATATAAATTGTAGAAAAACAATGTTAAATATCTAGGTAGTAAAATAATGAAATATTAGACCCTATGTATTACTTCACTGAACAATTAAAAATCAACACATTCTTCATCGTATTCGAAATGTTTGTCCTGTTTTAAAACAACAAATATTGTACAATTAAAAACAGTGATCTTTTTAATTTTAAAAATTCAAATAATATTCGTGATTTTATAAACATAATTCTGTTTTTTTTATTTCTTTTCTCAGTATATATTAACCATAATTTCGTATAGATTTACTATATTTTAGTGTTGTCATTATCATCATAATGTGATAGAATATTTTCTTCGCGGGATATTTAACTTGAGTTTAATAACGTTTATAAGTAAATTAAGGTATTTTGTAAAACTGCCTATGTATGTACATATGTATATTATATAGTCGGTCGGATATAATTTTATGCATTTATGTTGGAATGTGGATATAAATGAATTGGTGATGATGATCGCTCAATGGTTTACCTTGTACGCCATATACGTCATACTCGGACAGAAATCTCTTATGATATATAAATTGAGTTACTTGTATGTCACCACATACGTAATTGCAATATGCACTTTAATAAATACACGTAAAATATTTTGCTGTACATCACCAGGCAGGGACATATTATTAGGGGCATTGAAATATTACTGAATATCATCATCAGTAGTGACGTCTTCTTCATTGCTAAGGGTCGTGACCCGCCTCTCTCTTTGTCATAATGAAGTTGTATATTGTAGTCTTCCGTTTCTCCCTATACTCCACCGTCCTCATTGCTTCAACCACAGATAAACCAGTGGCAGCCCTAATCTGGTCCGTCCATTTTATGGAGGATCTCTTCATCCCTTCTACCTTCAACCCCACCAACGATTATATCGATTATAGACTAAAGTACTCATTCGAACTCTTTTCAAATTTAGGACATTTGTATATCTAATACTCGCTTAGACACCATTAGATTTTGAAGTATATCTGATCTATGCTTCTCAATTTTTTAACTGATAAATATTACAAAGTGACACCGAGATCAGGAAACTTTAGCATTATCAAGTTATCATAATAGAATATTTAAATCAAAAATATTTTATGAGAATGCTGAAAATTTTCCATACAAAATTTGAATACTTTTTGGGGTGACTTGGTAGTGAGGAGTAAACGTTGGCCACAATCCACTCGTTTTTATCTGTGGTTTCTATAATAATAGACATGATATATGATATAATAAAAAATGAGGACAAAAGGACAGAATGCAAGATAAAGTAGGATATTATATGTAAAATGAAAGTGAATGCCTTGAGGTGGTTTGGACATATTGAAAGAATGAACGACTGACCAAAAATATACATGGGTGTAAGAGATGGAGTGAATAGCAGGGGCCGCTCCAGAAAGGGATGGTATGACCAGGTGAATGATATTTTGATGGAAGGAAACATAAAAGAAGTTTGAACAATCGACGAGCATGTATGAGACGATGCATGGATGTAAAGGAAGCCAGAAATGTGTGCAAAAATAGAGAAGTATGGCGCTCGGTTCTCTCTGCTTACCCCGTAAGGGACATGGCGTGATGGTATGTATGTATTCTATAGTAATATAGGACCCAATAATAATAAATTATAATGGTAATTTTGCTTACTTATTTAATTATATTATATGTTTCGTTGTTTGTTCATAATATGACCAGTGTATTAATTTACTATTATATTAATCTTCAATTATGTGATTTATCTCACAAACTAAATCACAAAATGTTTGATTTCTCCGTGCTCAGAACGTATTAATTTATCTGGGACAAAAGATAAATTACGATTTATATTAGTATTATAGTTTTGTATTCAAACCTATAATGCGTTGATAATGAAATTATACAAGTGTACAATACCTATTTGTAATTTATCTGGATGTTTGTAGTAATGTGCTATCATGTCACGTAATTATGTACATAGTTGGTCAATAGCAGAGACAAAACAGATAGTTTTAAGGTCCGAAACATATCACTATCATAGATTTTGAAAACCTATGATCACGTTTTAATGCATGTTTTTTTCCATTTTTTTCTATGGTTGTCAAAACAGAAATATTTTCTATGCAATTTTATAATATATTTCTTTGTTCATTTTGAAGCTTCCTATTTTCTCGAACCATTATTTATTTATTTATTACTTCATGTACAATATCATGTGTACAATGTCGGGTTTATTGCCATAAAGCAATTTCTTCTAACCATCCAAACAGAAAGATAAAAATGTAACATTAAAAATTTAATTGAATATAAAATCATAGCCAAAATGAAAGGATAGAGATAGATGTTGTGGGATGTGAGATAGGAAGGGGGAGAGTGTCTGAGATTAAGAGGTATTAGACAGGTATAAGAAATTTTGTCTTTTTTTAAAAGATGAATCGATTGAGACGTACTTAAGGTGTTCCAATGACTTGCTGATTGTACTTCAGAGAGGAACTGTTAAATTACTATATAAAAAATATAATATTAATGACTACTGCATCCTAACCTAACAAAATCTTACAAAATTGGTAGTTAATCATTACGAAAACTAATGGGCAGTTAATTTCTCTGACCATAATTAATTTTTACCCGCACGCGCGGTCGGCCATCGTGCATGTTTGTATTGTGTGCAAGACGAACGATGGGAAGGCCTACCATTTCTTTACACACAATTCAAAAATTTCTTCCGCGATGGCGCCGGTTGCACCGTTATAATAATATTATGTTCATTTTAAACTCTGCGCGGCGCCATTTTTGAAATATTTCTTCTCGGACGTCACCTCGCGGCGACCTTGACATCTGGCATCGTGTTTCTTTTTCTTGTAATAATAATAATAATGATATTATTTACACAATGGAATTCACGAAAAAAATATTAACTGCACAACAACGTATTGAACACGTACGCACATTCCACAGAAAAATATTTACAAAGAACGAAATAAACAGATAAGTACTCATAAAGTAGGTAGGTACCCATTAATATTAATATTTTATTATCTTTATTTATGTGTTGCCATTGAAGACGCGAATATGAAATTAAAGTAAAAATGAAAAGTAGAAAAAGTGGACTGTATTTTTAAAGGGCGTTTCGTTGCAACCACTGCAAGGCAAAGGAAGGATAAAGGAACACTCACTTACTTGACTTTTCCTTGGTGCTCTGCCTTGTTAGATGGTCACAACTTTCACTAGGATCCCACACACACACACGCGGTAAGAAAACAATTATGGCGAATTTCGGTGAGTTATGAGGAGCGGTAAAACGGGTGAGATGTGGGTGGTGTCGACAGGACGCGGTTTGAAAGGAGACTGATTTTGGATGTAGGGTGGGCAGCAGTTGCAACAATATTATATGTCATTTGATATAAAAAATGCGACAATAATTATAATGACATATTGGCGTCAACATTTTCCCCGCCCTTAAAGGGTCACCTTTAAAAAAGTTAAATGCGTGATGCGAATATGTATGATGCGATGCGTGGAAGTTTAAATAAAAGTGAAATGCGTGATGCAAGTATGTATGATGCGATGCGTGGAAGTTTAAATAAAAAAAGTGAAATGCGTGATGCAAGTATGTATGTAGGATGCGTTGAAGTTTAAATAAAAAAAGTGAAATGCGTGATGCAAATATGTGTTGTGTGATGCAATGCGTGGAATTATACATAAAAAAATATATATAATAAAGTAAATAATGTTAAATTATCATAGTATAAGATACTTAGTAATATTATATATAAAATAAAGTATACATATATACATCATATAATATGATGAAATTATTTTGAATTTTAAGGACTATCATTTGTTCAGATAACTCCGTATCGGTAGCGCTGATTGACAAGAAGTGTACACATAAGAAAGGCACAATTCACATAAATCATTACGCATACCTAAGGTACGCGGTATTTTTGTTTTATTAAAGAGTGGAAGCTCTGAACAGAACATATCCCAAATATTTATGATGCGGCTGTGCGGTTTGCCATTCCAGTCTAGTCATAATAGCCATAGCTCTTTTCTTACTAATTTAGCGAATAGAACGACAGGCGCTACTGGTCCAGTTACGTCCCATATCTTAATAACAGTAGCTAATATAGTGCGTTTAATAAATTTCAAATAAGAAGCAATAAATATAAAATCAAAATTATTATTTATTTTTGAATAATTTACGCTCAAAATCCTATGTTGTGCGGTTTTATTAAATTTATAAGGAACATTAGCACTACGAATCGCGGAAATACTATTCAAAGCATTTTTAAATTTATTAAGTTTCTTCATGAAGCGAAGCGTATGGCATGACCTGAACATGAGTCCAAAACAAACCCTGTTAAAGTGATATGTTGTGAACTGATTCTGTGACTTAAGGCGATTAATTATAAGTCGGAAATGACGATCATGGACATTCATTGCCACTTGCAAAAACATCAGTTTACTATCAGCGGAGAGTGCTATATGAGATAGCTGAAAATGAAAAATAATAGTAAACTGATCACCTTGTAAATCTGGACTACAATAAAGTACATCATTGAGTGATGCATTCTTGCGTAATTTGGTCGTAGACATGACCTTTTGTGTTATTACGTAGAGCGGTATAATGATACAAGCGGGGTAAATTAAATCATAAGCGAGATAAATAAAATTATTAGCGGGATAAATTAATTTATAAGCGGGGTATGTTAAAGTATAAGCGGGATAAATTAAGTCATGAGCGGACGCGGGTGATAAATATTCTTTCTCGAGATATTTATCATATATAACTGCATCATACGCAGATCGAAAAAGGTATTCACTCTCAATCCTTTCCAAAGATAGAGTGAGCGGTACAGCGGATTGCGATTTATAAATTTGCCAGAAACCATTATTTGACATATTTATATCAAATTCGATAAAGTCAAATACTGTGGTACAGCAGGCTATAGTTAAATTTTCTTGGTTAAATAAAGCGGGAACAGTTTCCATAATAACGTAACTGATTGTAATCTGTATAGTGCGCAGAATTACAGCGGAATGGAAAAGTAACACGAAGACATCGATAAGTATTGAAAGTAAATTATTGTTAATTTTATCGACAACGAGCGACGTAATATTATATTTTATGTCTTTATTGTATTTCGATGAGAATTGAAAATAAACAAATTTATTTGTATATTTATTAGAGGCACCGATACCTCGAACCGATATATTATTTAGGTAAATATTTAATTTCAGTTTATTATAAAACTCTGATGTCACAAAGTTACTATGAGATGCACCATCTAATAAGCAACTAATGTTATGTTTAACATCATGAGCGTCATAAACAGATTCGACTGTCGTTGTGAGAAATGAAGTTGTGTTCTCGTTACGTTGGGCGCTAAGTGTGCGATTATCGTTTGATATATTCACACTAGTGTGCGACAATGCGTTAAGCGAGCAGAGCGAGTTATATTCAACTGTCGAAGTTAATACAATTGCAGCGACATGCAGGTCGTGCAGATGCGATAGAGATGGCTGTTCAACTGATAACTGGGTAAACAAAGACAGCCACGCGGTAAAGGACGTCAAACTGATCACGGGTGCGGAATTATGAGAAGTAGATGCCCTATCTGCGGCATGCGGATGGGGGAGAGGTGGCTGCACACCTGACAGTTGCGTGAATAAAGGCGGCAGCGAGGTAAAAGATGACAAACCGAGCACCAAATTAGGAACTGCGGTTGAAGCAGATCCATTACCGGTAACATGTAGCTTGTGCGGATGCGGAATATATAGATGTTTATCTGACGGTTGCATAAATGCAGGTGATGGCGAACCAGTGTAAGTCGAACGAAGCACAAGTGCGGAATTATGTAAAGCAGTCGAAGACAATACACTGGCGAAGGTATGCGGTATATGCGGATGCGGAGAAGAAAACTGCTCAAGTGACAGTTGGGTAAATGCAGATGGCGGCATGATTATGGATGACAAACCAAATGCGGAATTATACCAATCGGTTAAAAAATATGCACTGGTGGCGAAATGCGGTTTATGCGGGTGTGAGGAAGGTAGATGCTCACCTGACGATTGCATTACTGCAGGTGACGGCGTGGTTATGGATGTCGAACAAAGTGCGGAATGAAAATCGGTCGAAGAATATGCGCCGGTGGCGAAATGCGGATGCGAGGAAGGTAGATGCTCACCTGAGGATTGCATTAATCTAGGTGGCGGCATGAATATGGATGACGAACCGAATGCGGAATTATACAAATCGGTTGAAAAATATGCACTGGTTGCGAAATGCGGTTTATGCGGATGCGAGGAAGGTAGATGCTCACCTGACGATTGCATTACTGCAGGTGACGGCATGGTTATAGATGTCGAACAAAGCACGGCATTATGTAAAAGAGTCGAAGAATATACGATGGTGGCGGAATGCGGTCTATGCGGATGAGAGAGGGGAAGCTGCTCACCTGATGATTGCGTAATATCAGGTGGCGGCGCGGTCATTGGATTTGAACAGAGCGCGAGTGCGGTAGTTAAATTAGATTCAGTAGTGGCGACATGCGGTTGATGCGGATGCGGGTTTTTTATGTCAATTAGACTTTCATCATATAAGCTATCGGGAGAATATATGTCTCTTGAATAGAAGTTCTCTTGGTCTAACGCCGTTTTTGAGTCAGATTCAATTTTTGACATAACATATTTCACTCTCCAGTACATGTCTTCGAAAGAATTCCACATGTCAAACTCTGGTTCTCCATTATTCAATCGCATATTTAAAATATTATACTCTTCCAACGTTTCATCAAACTCAATACGCAGTGTGTCAATACAAACTGCGGCGGAAATTATATCTAAATTATCTTGTACATTCTGCACCTTGGTAGAGCGATCATGAATCATTTGCAAGCACGAAAAAATATAATTCAGTTTTTCTAATGCTATTTGCAATAGTAAGCTCTTATCGACGTCCATTTTAAGAATTTATATTTTCTCTAATTGCGATATATTAAAGATATACTTAAATAATAGGCACGTCAAAATATGTATAATTAAAAGATAAGTAAGTATAAAAGATAAGAATTAAATTTTATAATGTGAAAATGTGTAGAAAGACGGCGCGGAAAATAAGCAATCGGGTAAAAGTAATTTAATAAATAAAATTTAATAACATAAAAATATCAATTCAACAAATAATAATTTAACTTTAATTTTGAATACATAATATTAAACAGTCGGCGCAGATTCCGCTTGTTTCGTTCGGCCGAATTCTAACACGTTTTTATTATTATCGTTGATAGAAGTAGTACGTACCTATTGACTCGATGCAATGCGAGAATATTTTTTTTATCGCCTTGGTCGAAACAGTTGACGATGTAACAAGAATTATATATCAAATTGTAGGGTACTTTAAAATATAATATATTTATTTCCGTGCAATATTTTAACACAAAAAAATAAGGCTATAAAATAAATATATATTGCGGTAGATTATGAACTAAATTAATAGTTTTAAATAAGAATATAAATATATAATTAGGGTTAGGTATATAATAAACATAGGTACTTATATTGATATAATGTAGGTATAATGCGGATTAGTTATGCACTTAAAAATAAGTGCTTATTAAAAATATATAGCGGAAATTTTATGTAAATGCGATTTGAACATAAATAAGTTTATATTAATAACCTTTTATGTTCATTTTACTATGGCAAATAGGTATATCGTGTCATAAATAAATGCGGTTTGAATATAAATAAGTTTATATTAATAACTATTTATATTCGTTATAAAGGATGCGGTTAACACGACATAAATATATGCTGAGTGGATAAATTATACAGAGCGGGTAGAATTATGTTTTATATTTGATGCGGGTATGTTATATAAATATATTAATAGCGGGTTGATATATAAATATTAGAAAGTGAGTAATCCTTTATATAAGTTATGATACAAATAGGTACATAATGGCATATCACATAGAAAATAATTATAAAGAAGAGCGATTTAATATATAATAAATATGTGGTGTATACGACAAATGTACCTACATTTGTATGTCCTGTGACATGTTATAAAAATAAATTAAATATGTATATTTAATATTATAATATACATTAATATATTTATTAATTGTAATATGTGTGAGATGTAAGTTATGAATGCGGTTCAAGAATGATATACCAAAATGTTAGCATATCCGTCTCGGATTGACCAAAATGAATATGAAATCCGACTCGTTAAGGACCAAAAAATGAAGACGCGAATATGAAATTAAAGTAAAAATGAAAAGTAGAAAAAGTGGACTGTATTTTTAAAGGGCGTTTCGTTGCAACCACTGCAAGGCAAAGGAAGGATAAAGGAACACTCACTTACTTGACTTTTCCTTGGTGCTCTGCCTTGTTAGATGGTCACAACTTTCACTAGGATCCCACACACACACACGCGGTAAGAAAACAATTATGGCGAATTTCGGTGAGTTATGAGGAGCGGTAAAACGGGTGAGATGTGGGTGGTGTCGACAGGACGCGGTTTGAAAGGAGACTGATTTTGGATGTAGGGTGGGCAGCAGTTGCAACAATATTATATGTCATTTGATATAAAAAATGCGACAATAATTATAATGACATATTGGCGTCAACAGCCATGTTCGAGTAACATTAAATATTGAGCGATACTGCCCCAAATAAAAATTTATGTGTATCGGAGAAGAAATTGGAATTTTCTTATGTTTCTTAATACGTGCGCTTTTCTGTAATATTTTCAATGGCAACTTTCCATAGAAAAATACGATATTTTTTAAAGATCCTTTTTTATATAGCTATAGAATATTATGAATATTTAGGAAGAAATTTGTGGCACATTTTGAACACTGTTTTTATTTCAATTCACTCTGTTTTTTTGTTTAAAACAACCACGAACGAGTTATTTTATACGATCTGTTTCGAAGCGACCGCTACTTCCTCAGGTGTCGTATAAAACAGCGAAACTAAATCAATAAACTGAAAATAAAACTTGTGGTTTTATTATATGCCCGAGAAGCGATATTATTTTTATTTGTTTAAAAAGTCATATTTTTAGAAATATTGTTGTTTATTTCAAACTAACGATTGTAAAATCAAATTCTTATTTTACTCAATATCCGATTATTTCGTTTCATTCAAAGTTATTAATATATTGACATTTAAAAACAAGTCTCGCGGTTGTGAGATCTCAAATAATTTATTGACATAATATCGCGTTGAAAAAATAAGTAATGTGAAAAAATTCAAGAATTAATTTAAAAATTTAAAAACTTGTTCCTCTTCATATTTAAACAAACATCGTTCTGCATTCGAAATTATTTTAATTTTAGAATAATAATATAAGATTCTAATTTGACAGGTTATGTAACACGGAAACGAAATTTTAATGTAGGTAGTGTATTTTTTACGACTGTATAGTATTAATTCAATTTCCAGATTCCATTTTATTTGTAAGTAATGGTTTTGATTACCCATAAGGACATTTAAAAATACTATACGTATTATTAACATAATCGTAGATATTAATAGATTTTTTCTATATATGTAATACTTCGAAGGGCAGTCGTTGCTAGGCGCTGCCGAGTTTATATTTTCAGGTTGAATTTATGAGAAATGAAATTTATAAAACTAGATTTTTACTATTAAACTGTATTGTTTTTAGCAATTATTTTAATTGCTAAGAATAACTAGACCCCATAGTACTTACTTATCTGTTTTTTTTTTTAAATCTGGAATGAATGCTTTATCATTTATTTAACATTTTTATAGGTACTATTATACCGAGAAAAATGACTTAAGATTTTTCGATCGGAATAATGGTATTTAAATCCTTTTTATATGATCTAGGTATAATTTTCTCTTCTAGGCTAGAAACACTAGTAATTTGGAATAAATAATATTGGGCGGTCTTCGTGGGTCAGTAGCTTAGATGTCTGATTCCTGGACGAAATGTCCCGGGTTCGATACCCGGCGGAGACACAACTTTTGATTGCGTTTTCAGTCTGGGTCTGCGAGTCGATTAATATTAAGAGTCTCCAAAATATGGCAGCTTGTTATTGGATGCGTGTAAAATTAATATTTGATATAGTATCTGGTTACTCGAGAAGCAATACAAAATTAAATAATATATTATATATAAAAAATATTTTATAATAATTTATGTATATTGATTGAAAGATCTGGGGCATTTGCGTACCAGAAGGGCCGACCCCAGATGGACTGGGTACAGGTAAGGAAGAAGAAAAAATAATTTCTGTATATTGAACGAATTTTTTTAAATGGATGTATTTATAGACAAAATATGAATTTTAGTATATTTTTTTTTTTTTTTTTTAACTCACACCCAAGTTTCCTTCGCACCCAAATGTCCCGCACCCAAGTGGCCGCAGCCAAGTGTCTTTCACACCCAAGTATTCCGTACCCAAGTGGCCACAGCCAATAGTCCTTTGCATCCAAGTTTCTCGCGTCCAAATGTCCCGCACCCAAGTGTCATTCGCACCCAAGTGGCTGTAGCCAATTTACCTTTGCACCCAAGCGGCTGCAGCCAAGTGTCATTCGCACCCAAGTGGCTGCAGCCAAGTGCCCTTCGCACCCAAGTGGCCCTTTCTGCTTACATGTTAGTTGCCCTAGATGCAAAACAAAATATTGTGTGAATTCACTTTTACTGAACTCTAAGTAACCGATAAACTTCTTGATATTTTATATTTTCATCTTAATTTGCTTTTCGTATGGTTTATCACATTTTAAAGTTTCTGTTCCAGTGTTGAGCCAATTTTTCTGATATAAGTTATTACACTTTTACGCACGATTTTTCTCTTTTGTAAAAATTAATTTAAATTATGATTAGGTACATTGTTTTTTTCTCTCTGTCTATGAATATTATAAATCCACAAAAATGGTATTATTTAATGTTATATTTTTCCCATTGATTTTCACATATTATCTGTTACTAGTGTATATAATAATATACTATGGTATGTTTTTATCTATAGCTAATACACTGCTTGGAATGCGGGCGTATTCATCTTGTATTAGTATTAGTAAATACTAATGTCCATGTACGTGTGTGTATATGATATACATGTATGTACCTACCTACATACATTACAAACATAATAAATACACATACATACCTATATGTAGTATGTAACATCATACAGTGTAGTTTATATACATACATATACAGGGTATCCCAAAAAATGTATACTCACAATATATAAAAACTACCTACCTATAGGTGTATTAAAGGCATATTGCCTGTAATACACCTATAGGTAAGTACAGTTTTTATATAATTTACAGTTTTTATAGAATTTTAACACTTCACCGTAACACAGATATTTTTTATTTTTTCTCTCGTATATTTTATATTTGATGAAATTCATGACGTAAGTCTTGAAGGATTGTGCATCTTGATTTTTCTACCTATTTTATTACTTTTTACGGCGCTGGCCGATTTACTAATGATATTAATAACAATTCAGCACTACAAATAATAACACTCAATTATTATTATTACCATTATACACTTCCTCAAAAGAATTAGCAGATCAATGCGTAAATTGTAAATTATTTAAAAGAGCAAAATAAAATGCAACAAACGCATCATCAAGCTTTTAATTGGGAATAGTTCACCCATCCAGATACTTAACATATCAAAGGATTAGGCTCTGAGGAGGTCTCTATACTACCTAACAAACCTACTGATTCCTGAATATTAACGTTTAAAAAATCTCAATGGGTTATGATTTTTACTCTGTATTATTATTGTATTTTCTTCTCGCTTATATTAAATTGATTTATTTATTTTTACTTCCTCTATCAACATAGTTTAATTTATTATTTCAGAATATTTTTTTTTATTTCTACCGCACATTAAATTCGTAATATTTCACGTGTAAATTCCTAATTGGAATGTATTTATATTTTAAAGATTATGTGAATAATGTTATGTAAGGTAATACATTCTGTGAATTTACCAACAAATAAAAAATAAAAACAAAATAAAATAAAATGACAGATTGAATTGAAACAGATAGGTATATATTGTAATTTTTATTATTTTTATAGATCTTTTAGTTAGCACAAATGGGTCGGTGACAGAGCGGCTAGCGCACTGGATTAGTAATACAAAAGGGACGCATGTTCGAATTTCGCCTCGACCGATTTTGTTTATTCTATAGCTCAAGCATTTATTTTATTTATTTTATATTACTTCTCGGGCAACTAACAGGCACTATGTCAAATATATATTAAACACGCACCCAAGTTGTCACATTCTGGAGACTTACGATGTTAATCGTCTCATAAATAAATAAACAAGTAAAATAACATTTACATTTTTTAATACTTGTATCAAATGCATATGGTGTTCACTGCCAACGTTTGTTGTTTTGTGAATGTCAGATGAGATGAAACTGTTGTGTGGGGATACACGCATGTATCGTGTTTAGTTTTATGAGGTGATGCGCACTCGCACACCTGTCTCTTATTTTTATTAAGTAATGCACACCTGTCGCTAGTTATCCCGCATTGTGGGATATTTCGCATTTCAGTGCGGATTTGCAGGTATATATTTCAAATGCATAATAGTTACGGTTTATTTTTTCATTTTTTGTTTTACCTTTTTTTTATTATTATTATTTTCCAGAAAAAATACAAATTATCACATATAAATTTTAACATTACATACATAACAAATTGGTATTACATTATAAACACTTAAAAGTTACATGGAATATATCACCTCACTAGACCTAGGTCTGTTCTGAGGTGATACTATTTTTTATTAATTTTTGTCATGATGTATGTATGATGTATGTAGTGAATATAGTAATAATATGCAAGGAATGTGAAAATCAAGTATGTAAGTGTAATTTGTCTCATGTATATCGTCTAAAGTCTAAAGCATTGTCATTTTGTTATTTTATGATGTAGGTTAAGTCTTTTTCTGATGTAAGTGTAAGTTGTCTCATGTACCTTACACGGCTTCTATTAAATTCTATTGCCGAATTTTTCATTTTATAAATATTATGATATATTCTGGTTCCTGTAGGTACTTTTAATGTATATCCTTTTTTTTATTTTTCTAGCTTAATAATAACACATAACACACTCACTCACACATACACACATACACACTACACACATATAATAATCACTTCCTTGCTCCCTGCGCAAGTAGCATACATATACATGTAAAATGTAAAAAATAGTACATTAAATTAATAATTAATGTATTGAGTGGGTATTTATGAAAGTTAATTTAAATTTTGTATTTAATTTTAAATTCATATATTATAAAATAATAAACTCTCCACTTGCATCCTGCGCAAGTTTATTGCCATATGGCAAAGCCTTCTAACTAATCAGTGTTTCTAGCCCAGAGAAGCAATATGTGCGTGAGAAATAAATTTAAATAGACCATGCTTCACATAATTTTTTGATATTTTATTTTTCCTACAATTTTGTATTTCAATTTATGTTTGTAAAATACAATTTATGCCGTAAAAATAAGTAAGATGTGTATAGATTTTAGAGCCACCCTGTACTTATGTATACATTATGGTTGATATATATGTATTATAATGTAGATACATGTTATATACCTAGTTAGTATAATCTGCCATACTAAACTTGTAATGGACTTATATACACGTTCATAGATTGTCTTCGTACGAAGCAGCAATGCTTGTTACATATTATATTATGTATATGTACTTACATAGTTAATGATATGAGCAAATTCTATTGAACACCTGTTAGTTGGTCTATGAAAGCTTACCAGACCAATAATATGTAGAGTACGTTTCATTTAAAAGTGGACTTCGTGGTATGATCGCATTTGGGGTTGTTATGCATTTTTAAAAACGGAATATTCCCTACAATTAGAGATTTTTTTCATTTACATTTTTTGTAACAGTTAATTCTGATAAATCTGCACCTTTCGTTAAAAAATAAGATATTCCCTATAATTAGGGATTTTTTTATACCTGTCTAATAACTCTTAATTGACACTCTTTCCCTACCTCTCTCACATCCAACAATCCTCTATCTCTCTCATTTCTTTGTTGCTGTGATTATATACTTACTTAATAATGTTACAAAGTTAATCTAAAGTTTGTTTTTTGTTCTAAATTTAATGTACCTACCACTACACTATTTACTATGGTCTCACATGAAAAATGAATTCAAATCAATTTCTCCTTTGCTGGGGATCGAACCCAGGACGCCAAACGGCTTACCAACTGTGCCACGGCGGTCGGTTTTCTTGAGATTTTTGTATCATGTCTTGTTTCTGTATTGCCTACTCGATCTGCGCCAGCTAGAATTTTTCTTCTTAAGTACCTGGAAACTCTTTGCTCCAGTGGCTTTCAAATATTTTTTTTCTTTGGAGACTTAAAATTCATTCTGAAAACCCATCAAAACTGTTTCTCCACCGGGAATCGAACCTGGAACCCTTGGATCAGAAGACAGATACCTAACCAACTGAGCCACGAAGGCCGACATCATTTATTTCATTTTATTCGGAAACGTAAATGCTTTTTTTTTAAATAAGTCATAATATATATACACAGTTTTCACGGAAAATCGCCAATTATAATAACTTATCACTATATCATGATAGGGCAGTCTAGTACTTACTTTAATATTTAAAATTTATATTAAAATGTAAAATAAAAACACTAACAATTTCTCCGACTCAAACCGGTTTCGTGCAATGCACATCTTCTTAAAAATATATTCTGTTCTATTCTTGTTGTAGGGAATGTATGAAAATATAAAATGTTCTTTTATAACAAGGATATATTATTTAAATAAAAAAAATCGGTATGAGGTACCTATGTTGTGAAAGTTTTATGTCCACTGTGTTACAGGTAAATGTTGTATAGCGTAGATTGGAATAGCTGGCTGACGGGGCCTAGCCGCAAGAATGCTGCGCGGTCGGATTTTCTATGATGGGCCGCGGAGGCGGCAGGGTTGGGGGGGGGTACAGAGAGGCGGAGGGACTCGATTCACAACTAGATAATCTCGAGGACGACTCCAGCGCCATTTCGATCGTAGAGAAAAATACTGTTTATTAACATTTTTCACTATGCGCTAAGTGCATGGAGTGGAGATTCATGGATATATTTTTATTACTCTCAACTAATGTGGGTGCATGAAGAGTCATGGATATATTTTATCAATCTCCACTTCTATGAAATAGTGCATGGAGAGTCATGGATATATTTTTATTAATCTCCACTTCCATAAAATTGTGCATGGAAAGTCATGGATATATTTTAATTCTCTCCATTATTATGGAATAGTGTATGGAAAGTCATGGATATATTTTAATTACTCTCCATTATTATGGAATAGTGTATGGAAAGTCATGGATATATTTTAATTACTCTCCATTATTATGGAATAGTGTATGGAAAGTCATGGATATTATTCATTACTCTCTATATATGTTATATATTTTGTATATTTTAATTAAAGTTGAATTATTTTGCATCAAAGATATAATAAACAAGCACCAACGACAGCATTTGAATGAAATAACCAAAAGAATTGCGCAATTTTATGTAAATAGATGTATATTTCTATTAATACATATTATTTAAAAATTTCAACCTGAAAACAGAAACATTACTAAATTACTTAAAAAAAAAAAATTTAAAAAAAAAACAACATTTTACAAATCGTGTATGTTTCAAGAGTGTCACAATATTCTTATTAAAATGATTTAATAAAAACTCGGTAATTTATTTCTTTATGCAACAGTATGTACCTACTTAATAAATAATTACCCCCATGTTATTTAGTATTTTCTTATCTTGCAACACTGAATATAAATCGGAAAATTAATAATAATAATTAAGTACTTAATGTCTCCCTTCCGCGAAGCATCATTTCAAGGTCGATCGTTGATTAGCACCCGCAGTAGCAGTGAGATGGCGCCAGACGCGACAGCCCGCCTGAGAAGCTCACAGACTCGTTCAACTGCCTTTCCCTGAGAAAAATGCAAATGTGTGAATTACTATCCAAGTACCGGTGATTTTTTTAATCTCAATTTCCATGGAATAGTGGAGAGTCATGAGTCCACAATTTTTAAGCATATTTTTATATCAATTTCTTAACAGGAATCATACTTACTTACTTTCCGTGTCCGGAACACCATCATATTCGTTGCCCCCAATATTCAGCCACTCGGATTCAACTAGTGTTTGCTATCACTGTGTCTTGGTGCATGCATGTCGCTCCTATCATGGGACATGACAGTAGATGCACTTTGTCCTGTCTGGCGCCACACTCGCAGATGTCTTCCTCTCTGTAGCACCATTTCTTGAGGTCACTGTAACAGCAGGAGACACCCGTTCTGAGCCTATTGAGCGCTCTCCATGTTGAATAAGGCAGGTTGTCTCCCACTGACACGTCCTCCGCGGGTGGTAGCAGCGTGCGTTCGACACTATCACGCCACAGTGACAGCCTTCGGACCTCGGTGGGGGCAACTATAGGGGCGGTCATCTCCAGGAAGCTTCTTCTGGACTTGAGTCTGCACTGACGCGGCTGTGAGCCATACATACAGGAATCATGCAGAGAGTGCATACTTTGAGTTTCTTCATGATGATTTAGCTGTGTGTATGACATACCGTGACGTTTTTTGTGTGCTCTGTAAAGCCCAAACTATCTTGAGTACGTCGAATACGGTGTGCAGAGCGCGAATTTGGTATGCTTTTTTGCTTGGTTGATATGCGCAAACCGCTCCACGACGTCTCGAAGTTATTTAATGGAAACTATAGGTACGTTCGATCGACTTCATATTGATATTTTATTTTAAATGAGCTTTTACATAAGTAATTATAAAATGAATACACAGATATCACAACTGTTGTAGTGCATTCTAGAATTTTCTGAAGAATATAGCAAATGAAATGCGTTGTTGATTAATTTGCACGTAATTTGAATACATATGTTGTAAATTTAACTATTATTTGAATTAAAATCCTCAATTCACCTCCTGCACCACATTTCAAATGTGTATTTTAGAGTAAATAGGACTTAAAAAGATTATCAAGACAATAAAAACATCTTATTGTCTGTATCAATTGACTGAATTAAAAGATTAACAGTGAAATAATCACGTTCAAATGCCAAGAAAATTGTTTGGCTCATTAAAATTCCACAGATAATGTGTTACTCAATGTTGCGTACATACATAAACTCAAAAACAATACATAATTCTACATTATTTGTTCTTATCGCTTTACATTGTGGAAAATACGTTCTTTCTGCAAAACATCAAACAAATTTATTATTTTTAGACATCAATTTAAAGAAATTCCTTTAATAGTTAATCTAAAAAAATAATAGGCAATCGATTGTAACACCACGATTCCAAGAAGACGGATTGGAAAGGAGATGAGATTTAGGAGCTTCTATATTTTTTTTCTTCTTAGCTATCTCTCCACTGCTGTCTCTTCCATGCTTCTTCGTATATTTCTGTGTTGCGCTTTCTGAACCCACTTTTCCCGGCGATTTGGATAATTTCATCTATATTGATGACTGGTAATTGATTACACAATCGGGATTCGTGAGCTGTGAACGAATAAATGTAAGCAGATTTGATTTTATGTTGGGACTTTACCTATCCTTTAACTCCTAAATTTTTCAACCGAACAATTATTCTCTTTCAACTTCGTATAAGTAAAATTTATTGTATATCCATTTGGATTTGAACCGGTTCTGGATGTTTTTCTACGACAGGTGTTATCTCGTATCATCTTTCCTTGCGTGTTTTTGTAGTCCTTACCGTTTATTGTAAATCCTTGCTTCTGTTTCGATTGTGTGATTCCGTCCATCTCTCAAATTTGTTTCGACGTCCATCGTATCTTTCATTGTTGTCGATTCAGGGGCCTCGAAGTCTCGTGACTGTCGGATTGTTTTGTTTTGTCAGTGTGTGTGTGTGTGTGTGTGTGTGTGTGTGTGTGTGTGTGTGTGTGTGTGTGTGTTGGTATAGTAGGCACATTGCGCCTTGGACCGGTCGCGTTATGACATAAGCCAAAAGGAATTCACAATTATTATTATTATTGTCTACGTTTAGTGTTATTGTTGTTATGACCGCAATATTGTGATTCATTTGTTGAGGTTACGTTTTTTATCTGCCCAATGACATTCTAAGCCCTGCTCGGTTAAAATAAAATCTTTTGTGCTCTGATTTTGTTATAGTCCCGTATGTACATTTTGGTGCACTTAATTTTGCACATTTTCCATTTTTACCATTCCTGTCATTTCAATTTTTTACCATACCATCCATTAATTATATTGACTGTTTTTAAACTTAGGTTTAATATTTTAAGTTTTGATATTGTAATGTGTTAGATCTGCGAATTCAAAAGAGTTTAAATATATTATTTCAATTAATAAAGCACACCGCAAAATAACTTAGTTTCTAAAAACAATATAAAATATGCATCATGGACATCATGGTACAAAAAATGTAGAAAAAAGTGTTTGTCAGGAACTGTTATTCAGGTCTTAATTTTTTTTTTTTTTTTTGGTGAATTTTGATAGTTCTTCGCTTGAATAACGAACATAAGTTATTTTTACTATAAATGAATTCCCAGGTAAGGCGACAGTTACACGTAAAGTATTTACTGTGATCCATCAATTTAATATTTATTGATGGACGTCAGTATTTATTGATGGATTAATAAATTAATAATTAAATCTATAAATAAATATTGACATCCATCAATACACTAGACTACACGTTCAGTAAATACCACGATACATCAGTATTTATTGACGGATCACAGTAAATACTTTACGTGTAACTGTCGTCTTACACACACAGCGTCGGCTTATTTTCAATAAACCTAACAATTATATACAATATCGTTGGATTTACGCGTTATTTGGTCAATAACTCATTGTGGACGTCTTGCGTGTTATAATTTATCGGAACCAGTTACAGCGGAGGAGATATCTCAATATATTTATCATTGTAAATAGTAATGTTTAATTGTTCCTTCTCACATCGATGATATTATTTATTCGCAGTCGTTCTTTATTAGACGTTGTGACCTTTGCACCTTGCATTGCTTCGAGATTTCCGCTATCCGATGAAAGATTTAAACCTACCTTATGTTAGGTTTCAATTAAGTAGCTGTGCTTGGATTCTGTTGTCTCTTTTAAGTTATGTAACTTACATAGTGTACAAAGGCGGGTTTATTGCCATAAAACTTCTCCTCTTAAAAATCTTTTTCAGCCAAATTAAGCGACATGAAACACTAGCAAACAGCAAACTAAAAAAAAAAATCGGCAGTAATAAATAGAGAAATGCGGAATTCACCAAGGAATATATTTTCGAAACTTAACACAAATAGTTACTTTGTATTGATACCGAACAGAAAAAAAACCTTCGATCAAAAAAAACAACAATACATTATGTCACGTACTCGATCACATTGACCTCGTGTCAAATATATCATGGATCAAGAAATCTGAATATATTAGGTAACGTCTACTAGAATCCGTAGTTTCCTCGTTCAGGTATTCATAATCGACTTGTCGCAATTGTGACTGTCTTCTAGTTAGAGGCGTTTGTAATCGACGTGTTGAAAATCACCCTTTTGCTTATTTATCAGTCCGCGTGTGATTCCGATCGGCATTCAGACAACAACGCGGTTGAACCCCACACCGTTGCGCAACAACTACGGAGCACAAATTGACATTGTCTGTAGCTGAACACAACCACGCCGCGCACATCCAAAGACTCGGTCCTAATCTCTCGTTCTAGCGACGGGGAAAAATGAGTGATCCGTATTATTTGACCGGATCATTAAATTGAATCGGTGACTCACGGTTCACGTTGCCACAACGATCCGCTCATGAACCAGACATCACTCTCACACTTTCTATCTCAAATAAAATATATCGTTAGAATGCGATACACACACCGACTCATGGCAATCATCGATTCACAACTAATTCATTATGGTTCATAAAATCTAATTCATTGCGGTTCTTAAATATGTTAAGCAATTTTGACCGCAACATACTTTGAAAAACAAATACGTAACGTCTATAATTGAATATACTATTTTGAAGGCGATCTTCGATTCATGACTAATTCATTATGGTTCATAAAATATTTAAGCAATATTGACCATTAAGTACATTGAAATGCAAACATTTTAACGCCTACATTTGCATATCATATTTTGAATCGGTTTTGTTTTCTCTGTCATACTACGTACATGTTATATACGATAGATAAGGATAGCTATATTTGAATCATATTGAATCGAAGAGCGAATTGATGATCCGCATAAATTTCATGAATCGATTTTAAAAGACAGGATCTTACAAAAATATCGAACTTTGCACCACTATCTCGTTCCGTAATGAAGCATCTACCAGACGCCTTCGTTCGGGACGGTCTCCTTTCGTAAAATTCGGCCCAAATGTGATGGAATGTCTTGCGGCCGTACCGCGCCGCTGCGGTGACCTTAACAACGATAGGACGGGTGTTGCACATTGCCAATTGAATAACAATCTGACAAAACTTTCCAAATTGGCAGGCAACCTAGCCGCTCGGAATGTTTACGTTCAATATACATAATGTTTGTTACCCGCGAGGCGAGGACGAACCGCACACGCAAAACAAAGCGAAACAAAAAAATAACTTGCAAATGAATTATAAAGTAATAACAATAATTGAGATATAAGCAACAAATTATTTAAAATGCATTCCTTGAATATATTTCTAGTTGAAACCTATGAAAAAAATGCACTTTTGAAAACAGCAGTAGTGATGGAACGAATATCCATGTATCTTACAAGAGATAAAAATGATCTGAATGGGTTGGTAACGAGTAAAAGAAGAAGGAAAAAAACATGTCGAATGGATGAACTTATTCATAGACAACGATTCATTTCGTCTGTACGATTTCATCTGTCAAGCCTTTAAAATACTTTCCACGATGTCAAAAATTGAGTTATTTAAATTGAGAAGTGGAATGATAAAAGCATTATTTATAAATTGGCAACTTAGGAATAAATGTGTGGTCTGTGCAGCCCAAATTGACAGTTCTACTCTACTTTATGGTGATATCGTAATGTGCATCATCTAAGTTTTTCAAAGACATCCGTTCATTTCATCATTATGATTGCATCTGTCAAAACTTTTGAAAAATAAATACGTCTTTTATTCAGTCTCAGCTGAAATTTCCATCCACATATTTCATCTTACTTTACATTATTTATTTAGTAGTTACTTAATGTTGGCCATTTTATTGGCATGTGAAAAATTTCACAGAGTATTCATTTTAATAACGTTGTGAGTTTTATACTGTCATTAAAATATACCTATAATTTTCTTGCAGAACTCACCAGGTGTGTCTCTGATAATTATTTATTGGCATAGATGTCAATTTATCTATTGAAGGAGTAATTATATTGAACGCACATGTTTTCTGCAATTCTAATATTAACGTTAGGTACACATTTAGATTATCTATGTACGATGAATTCTTTATAGATTGGTAACGCATGCTATCGATGGTGAGACTTTGGTCTTATGTGACCTTGCATCCTTCACGGTGACCTTGGTCGCCGAAGGAATTTCAAGTTGTGGCAGGTGCTAGCTGCCAGGGGTCATCTATCGTCTTTTGAAGTCGGTATAAAATGAAGTTTTTTTGCGATGTGAATATCGTTTTATCGAAGTAGAAGTTGAGTATCGACTACAATAGATTTTTTTTGACGTGTACGCCACAAAAAGATATATGTTTTTATGTGGAATTGTGGATGGTTATAACTTCACATTTATAAGCGTACCTAATTATGGAAATTTATGGTTTTACAATTTTTAAGCGTATTTTAGTTTTACACCACTATGTATTAGTGTAGAAATTTAACAGTTTTTAAATTATTAGTCATCACATAAAATTAACTGTTAATTGCAACAAAAGCCTTACCCACAATCTTGAGAATTTTTAGTTGAGGTTAGTTTTGAACATCTCAAACCTCATGTACAATTTTCCCAGTTTCTACTATGAGTTTTGTGGTGGTGTTTGTGTATATGGCGAACAATACAAAGAAGATTAATATTGTTAGTCTCTAGAATGTGACCACTTGTTATTAGGTGCGTGGTAAATTTAATATTTGACATAGTACCTGTTAGTTGCTCGAGAAGGAATAAATAAATAAATGGAAGATTTTTTATCCTATGAACAGCGCAAATTTATGTATATCATCTGAATAAAAGAAACATAAATAGCAGTCCGGTAGGCAACAAACGATGTATTTTATGTAAAGAAGTGTCTGGCGCTCTTTTCTATTTATCTGCCCCATTGATAGAGACATGGCATGATGGTATGTATGTATGTTTTGAAAATATAAGTTCCACGTTGCATGCATGCGTGTGTACTCGAGGCGAGGAATTGTAAATTGTAAGCAATAGAATTCCATGAAATCTAATGGATGGTAGAGCGTTATGCAACACCGGCTGTCGTGTGAATCTTGTTCTAGATCATTCCTTCCAAAACTGTAGCCCGCAACGACACCGACACCCAGGTCTCCATACACTAATGGTACTATCTCTTATAATTTTTTAAAATATTTTTTCAAAAGCTGGAAATTAAAGTAGTCAGTTCCTTTTTTGAAACACACGCACACACTGTAAATCAAACATACAAATTAAAACAAAAACTTATAGACTTATACTATACATGATGTAGGAAGTAGGAATGATAGTGAAATGATGGATAAGGAGGAGCCACATGCCAAATGTCACAACAGCCGCTATCTCGAGCCAAGGCACGAAACTGTGAAAGCAAATAATATGTACGCTGTCGTCCCTATCAATATTTCTATTCAGCATTTCGTGGCGAAATTAATTTTAGAATGAGCTAAAAATGTCTGTTTAAATCACAATTAAACAGCTTTTCTCAGCGTGATAATGTAGCATTGTCCTGAAGTTACTTCTAGGGTAAGGAACACGCTCAATATATTATAATTTATTATTGTGTAGATATTAACCGAATAAAATGAAATCAAATCAAATCCCTTGACGCTGACGAAATCGAAAAAGTAAAATTAAACATTGCAACGAGGTTCGCTTGCGAAAATGTTTGTTAGTCTCTGGTCTCGACTTTCCATGATGTTATGTGTATTTTTCGCAATCCGCAGATGTCCGTCCGTTCCGAGGCAATATCCACTGGTTATGTCGCTTAGGAATGTCGACTTTTTCTTTTATAAACTCGCATAAATACATACCAGGAAGTTGAACGTACGATTGGTGTAAAAATATAAATAATAATGTACCTATAACATTGTGCTCATACATTCGCCCCATCATCGGTGGAGTAATTATTAATAATGGTAATGTCTCCTTCTTCTTGTAATACATAGATCCACGATCTGTTTTAACCGGCTCACTCTTGGGATTCGGATGACCAACTAAACTAATTTATATTTTTTTTCTTCCAAGCGAACGTTGACTTACAGGGATTTCATTAACAGCTACAGTACTGTCTGAATTTCGCTACTTCCAACACCAACCGCTCTGCGTATGGGGACTGTAAACGGCCCCTTCACAGAACGCCAAGTGAGCCACAAGAAAAAGAAATGGATAGCACGAAAAGTAGCTCATGGTGCCCTCTAGATTAGCAATCTCGGCACCATAGTGCAAAAAAATTATCGACGAATGTGAATGGCATATTCACACTCGTGGAATGTCATTGACTTCAGATCTTTTTAAATGAGAAACATCAGAGGTATTATCAAGATCTTTGTAAAAAATGACCTACTGGAAATCTAACAATACCAGCACTAATCTAACAATGGAAGGCACCATAACTATGACAAAACTTCTTAAATAAAGGCATCGAGATTACAAAATCCGCGTGGCCAATGAAACCTTGAAGAGGTCCACGGACAGCAACGAGGAGCTCCGATCTATAAGAGGACACCATAGGGTGGCAACAATCCCACAGGGTATGTTCCGAAGTTTGGTCTCTGGGTATTGACAGAAGTGACATGAGGCAGAGGAGGCAATTTTATATCGGTGATGTCCGAATTAATGGAAGTAGGTACTGTCTGAATTAATGAAGTTGTCTTGAAGGTGAACATGTTCTTCAGTTCCGGATACTCATAAAAATCTCGTTTTATTTTAAAGGGCTACGAAGTCGCCTCTTCGTTTTTCCAGGATTTAGGAGTTTCAAGTTTAATCGATTCTATTCGTGGAAACTGCTTTAGCAAAAATTGATGTAGTAAAAATTTCTTTAGTATTAATCATGTACGAAATAATTTAATGCTTCTTCCGAGAAGGCTCCGTCAGCCAATCTCGATTTGAAGAATCCATCAATTTAAAATGAAACGATCGAACGTGAATCAAAAAGCCACATCTTGTTCTCTCAATGGTTGCCCAGAATCACGCCATATTATAGATATGAAAAGAATTCACCTATAAGCAATTATCATTATACGTACATTGTTATCGTGAATTATAGGTACTTATAATATATAAGTGTGCACAACCCATCTATTCCAGGGATTGTAAATTGAATTTTATTTGTCAAAATTATGATTTCACCGATCGAATTTGTATTTGTTTTTTCCTCTTTAGGGACATGCTCAATTATAAGCTTATTTGCCACTAATGCTGGTATTACACAATATTTCTTAAGAAGTATCAAGCAATTATGTTTCTTTCCTTAAACTTGTCCCCAATTCCAAAAGAAAATTTCGAATTTTTTAACATTTCTCTCCTTACACTTTTCGTGTGTGTTACTTTCCTTTTACACAATATCATGAACCCCAGGGTCATATTCAATTTAAATACTAATTATATTTTAAAATACAGACAATCTTCATTAAATAGCATTACAAAAGTCTACCAATTGCTTCGCTTTCTTCCAATTAATACAAAAAAATTACCTTTGAGGATGGTCGGGATGGATAGATTAAAAAAAGTTGGTGCGTAAGATATTAAAAAAGTTGGTGCGTAAGATATATAAAAAGTTGGTGCGTAAGATATATAAAAAGTTGGTGCGTAAGATATATAAAAAGTTGGTGCGTAAGATATATAAAAAGTTGGTGCGTAAGATATATAAAAAGTTGGTGCGTAAGATAAAAAAAAGTTGGTGCGTAAGATAAAGAAATACGATTGAAATGACAAATTATTTATATTATGCTTCTTTATTAGAAAAAATAAACAATGTTTGCATATTTATTGTTGCCTGTAATATGTCTGTAATTATTTTTAGGCCGTTTATTAACGTAGTCATAGAAGCAATCGAATAAAAAGAAAAAAATAGTGGTTGTGAAGCTAAACTTACCGACTTACTGTGAATAAATTATTCGGTGGGAACTTGTAAATGAATGAATTCAATATGATAATGTATTTTCCTAATCAACGCGAATAAGTTAAAAAATAATTATTATAATAATTGTGAATAATACGTACGGGTTACACGGGTAATTATCGTTGGAGGTGTGATTGACCGATGCTATGTTGTATGTAGGTATAATCATCGTGTGTTGTGACGTCATCGATATATAGATAGGACGTTTTGTAGATTTGTAGATATGTATGCAGTACGAACTACTTACTATTCGTTCCTGAATCGTTTCGGTCTGTCCATATTTGTTTTGTGAAACAAAAATGGACAGATATAGCTTTCGTCAAACTTCGTGAGCCTTTTCGCCGGTTCGCACATACCAATCAAGCTAAAAAAACACAAAATTGTGCTCTGCGCACCCACGTGACAGTACTTTTTATAAATGGTTAATAAGAAAGTATCATGATACCTATTGATCGTCAAACATACGGATGTTGACACGAAAAGTACAAACAGATTTTCAATACTATTTTATTTTATTTTTTATTTATTCGAATATTTTTATTATTGCATATGCGCAAACATTGGATTTTTTTCCCTGTCGGGAGTCAAAGATATTATCGTAAGCCCTGTAGGTGCCTTGATTTCCCGGTTCTCCTACAGTAAATATTTCAACTTCGGCTTTATTGAGATAATTAAAAATCTGTTAAAAAATATTTTTTTATTTATTTATTTATCACACAATTTAAATAATCGTCATTAAAAATAGTTAACTGCTGCCCAAATAGGTAATAATGCTATAGAGCGAGACATGTACATTTCGATTCTTTCTATCATAGAGTATATTAAAAAACGAGTGGGTTGTGGCCAACACTAAACTCTCCACACCACAAATATTGACAATGAAATATTTTATTCATTCTAAATTTTACTACCAAGAATATAAATTTTCTAACGATAGTATATTTTCATGTTAAGATAGACAAACTATTAATGCAGTATGGTGAAGAATTCTAATGTTGTATGAAATATTTTAATAAAAGCAGATAAATTTTGTTTTAAAGGACGTTAGAGCATTTTGACAATTTTGACACGTAATATCATATGAAGAAATTTTTGTTATTTATGAAAAGCTAATCAGTTCGATGTTCAAGCTCTTTACATTATAACATGAAATCAAATTACTGAACTTTTCCATACATAAGAAATTTATCTTATTATATACATTTTTATTCATACTAAATTTTACTACCAGGAAAATAAATTTCTATCGACAGTATATTTTTATGTTAAGATAGACAAACTATTATTGCAGTATGGTGTAGAATGCTTATGTTGTATGAAATATTTTAATAAAAGCAGATAAATTTTGTTTTAAAGGACGCGAAAGCATTTTCCAAATTTTGACAGGTGATATCATATGAAGAAATTTTTTGTTATTTATGGAAAGCTAATCAGTTCTATGTTCAAGCTCTTAACATTATAACATGAAATCAAATTACTGAACTTTTCCATACATAGAAATTTATCTAATTACATTTTTATTCATACTAAATGTTACTACCAGGAATATAAATTTTCTTCCGATAGTATATTTTTATGTTAAGATAGACAAACTATTAATGCAGTATAGTGAAGAATGCTTATGTTGTATGAAATATTTTAAAAAAAGCAGATAAATTTTGTTTTAAAGAACGCGAGAGCATTTTTCAAATTTTGACAGGTGATATCATATGAAGAATTTTTTTGTTATTTATGGAAAGCTAATCAGTTCTATGTTCAAGCTCTTTACATTATATCATGAAATCAAATTACTACACGTTTCCATACATAGAAATTTATCTAATTACATTTTTATTCATACTAAATGTTACTATCAGGAATATAAATTTTCTTCCGATAGTATATTTTTATGTTATGATAAACAAACTATTAATGCAGTATAGTGAAGAATGCTTATGTTGTATGAAATATTTTAAAAAAAGCAGATAAATTTTGTTTTAAAGAACGCGAGAGCATTTTCAAAATTTTGACACGTGATATTATATGAAGATTTTTTTTGTTATTTATGGAAAGCTAATCAGTTCTATGTTCAAGCTCTTTACATTATAACATGAAATCAAATTACTGAACTTTTCCATACATAGAAATTTATCTAATTACATTATTATTCATACTAAATGTTACTATCAGGAATATAAATTTTCTTCCGATAGTATATTTTTATGATAAGATAGACAAACTTTTAATGCAGTATGGTGTAGAATGCTTATGTTGTATGAAATATTTTAAAAAAAGCAGATAAATTTTGTTCTAAAGAACGCGAGAGCATTTTCCAAATTTTGACAGGTGATATCATATGAAGATTTTTTTTGTTATTTATGGAAAGCTAATCAGTTCTATGTTCAAGCTCTTTACATTATAACATGAAATCAAATTACTGAACTTTTCCATACATAGAAATTTATCTAATTACATTTTTATTCATACTAAATGTTACTACCAGGAATATAAATTTTCTTCCGATAGTATATTTTTATGTTAAGATAAACAAAATATTAATGCAGTATAGTGAAGAATACTTATGTTGTATGAAATATTTTAAAAAAAGCAGATAAATTTTGTTTTAAAGAACGCGAGAGCATTTTCAAAATTTTGACACGTGATATTATATGAAGATTTTTTTTGTTATTTATGGAAAGCTAATCAGTTCTATGTTCAAGCTCTTTACATTATAACATGAAATCAAATTACTGAACTTTTCCATACATAGAAATTTATCTAATTACATTATTATTCATACTAAATGTTACTATCAGGAATATAAATTTTCTTCCGATAGTATATTTTTATGATAAGATAGACAAACTTTTAATGCAGTATGGTGTAGAATGCTTATGTTGTATGAAATATTTTAAAAAAAGCAGATAAATTTTGTTCTAAAGAACGCGAGAGCATTTTCCAAATTTTGACAGGTGATATCATATGAAGATTTTTTTTGTTATTTATGGAAAGCTAATCAGTTCTATGTTCAAGCTCTTTACATTATAACATGAAATCAAATTACTGAACTTTTCCATACATAGAAATTTATCTAATTACATTTTTATTCATACTAAATGTTACTACCAGGAATATAAATTTTCTTCCGATAGTATATTTTTATCTTAAGATAGACAAACTATTAATGCAGTATAGTGAAGAATGCTTACGTTGTATGAAATATTTTAAAAAAAGCAGATAAATTTTGTTTTAAAGAACGCGAGAGCATTTTTCAAATTTTGACAGGTGATATCATATGAAGAATTTTTTTGTTATTTATGGAAAGCTAATCAGTTCGTTGTTCAAGCTCTTTACATTATATCATGAAATCAAATTACTACACGTTTCCATACATAGAAATTTATCTAATTACATTTTTATTCATACTAAATGTTACTACCAGGAATATAAATTTTCTTCCGATAGTATATTTTTATGTTAAGATAAACAAAATATTAATGCAGTATAGTGAAGAATGCTTATGTTGTATGAAATATTTTAAAAAAAGCAGATAAATTTTGTTTTAAAGAACGCGAGAGCATTTTCAAAATTTTGACACGTGATATCACATGAAGATTTTTTTTGTTATTTATGGAAAGCTAATCAGTTCTATGTTCAAGCTCTTTACATTATAACATGAAATCAAATTACTGAACTTTTCCATACATAGAAATTTATCTAATTACATTTTTATTCATACTAAATGTTACTACCAGGAATATAAATTTTCTTCCGATAGTATATTTTTATGTTAAGATAAACAAAATATTAATGCAGTATAGTGAAGAATGCTTATGTTGTATGAAATATTTTAAAAAAAGCAGATAAATTTTGTTTTAAAGAACGCGAGAGCATTTTCAAAATTTTGACACGTGATATTATATGAAGATTTTTTTTGTTATTTATGGAAAGCTAATCAGTTCTATGTTCAAGCTCTTTACATTATAACATGAAATCAAATTACTGAACTTTTCCATACATAGAAATTTATCTAATTACATTATTATTCATACTAAATGTTACTATCAGGAATATAAATTTTCTTCCGATAGTATATTTTTATGTTAAGATAGACAAACTATTAATACAGTATAGTGAAGAATGCTTATTTTGTATGAAATATTTTAAAAAAAGCAGATAAATTTTGTTTTAAAGAACGCGAGAGCATTTTTCAAATTTTGACAGGTGATATCATATGAAGAATTTTTTTGTTATTTATGGAAAGCTAATCAGTTCTATGTTCAAGCTCTTTACATTATATCATGAAATCAAATTACTACACGTTTCCATACATAGAAATTTATCTAATTACATTTTTATTCATACTAAATGTTACTATCAGGAATATAAATTTTCTTCCGATAGTATATTTTTATGTTATGATAAACAAACTATTAATGCAGTATAGTGAAGAATGCTTATGTTGTATGAAATATTTTAAAAAAAGCAGATAAATTTTGTTTTAAAGAACGCGAGAGCATTTTCAAAATTTTGACACGTGATATTATATGAAGATTTTTTTTGTTATTTATGGAAAACTAATCAGTTCTATGTTCAAGCTCTTTACATTATAACATGAAATCAAATTACTGAACTTTTCCATACATAGAAATTTATCTAATTACATTATTATTCATACTAAATGTTACTATCAGGAATATAAATTTTCTTCCGATAGTATATTTTTATGATAAGATAGACAAACTTTTAATGCAGTATGGTGTAGAATGCTTATGTTGTATGAAATATTTTAAAAAAAGCAGATAAATTTTGTTCTAAAGAACGCGAGAGCATTTTCCAAATTTTGACAGGTGATATCATATGAAGATTTTTTTTGTTATTTATGGAAAGCTAATCAGTTCTATGTTCAAGCTCTTTACATTATAACATGAAATCAAATTACTGAACTTTTCCATACAAAGAAATTTATCTAATTACATTTTTATTCATACTAAATGTTACTACCAGGAATATAAATTTTCTTCCGATAGTATATTTTTATGTTAAGATAAACAAAATATTAATGCAGTATAGTGAAGAATGCTTATGTTGTATGAAATATTTTAAAAAAAGCAGATAAATTTTGTTTTAAAGAACGCGAGAGCATTTTCAAAATTTTGACACGTGATATTATATGAAGATTTTTTTTGTTATTTATGGAAAGCTAATCAGTTCTATGTTCAAGCTCTTTACATTATAACATGAAATCAAATTACTGAACTTTTCCATACATAGAAATTTATCTAATTACATTATTATTCATACTAAATGTTACTATCAGGAATATAAATTTTCTTCCGATAGTATATTTTTATGTTAAGATAAACAAACTATTAATGCAGTATAGTGAAGAATGCTTATGTTGTATGAAATATTTTAAAAAAAGCAGATAAATTTTGTTCTAAAGAACGCGAGAGCATTTTCCAAATTTTGACAGGTGATATCATATGAAGATTTTTTTTGTTATTTATGGAAAGCTAATCAGTTCTATGTTCAAGCTCTTTACATTATAACATGAAATCAAATTACTAAACGTTTCCATACATAGAAATTTATCTAATTACATTTTTATTCATACTAAATGTTACTACCAGGAATATAAATTTTCTTCCGATAGTATATTTTTATGTTAAGATAGACAAACTATTAATGCAGTATAGTGAAGACTGCTTATGTTGTATGAAATATTTTAAAAAAAGCAGATAAATTTTGTTTCAAAGAGCGTTAGAGCATTTTGACAATGTTTACACGTGATATCATATGAAGAAATTATATGATATCTATGAAAAGCTAATCAGTTCTAAGTTCAAGCTATTAATATTCTTCTATCAATATGAAATCAATGAACTGATCATTGCCAAATATAAAAAAATTCTCTTGTTACATATAAGTTTCATACAAATATCCATTAAATAAAATATAATTTTTGAAACCGTTGAATATTTTTCTTTTAACATTGACCAACTTTGAATACAATTTTATGAAGATTCTTGGTGTTGTATAAATAGTTGAAACCAAATTAAATTATCTCTAATTTCCAGGTCGTGAGAGCATTTTTTCAGTTTTAATAGATGAAATCATAAAGAAACATTGGGAAAAAATGAACCGTTGTCTATGGAAAACTAATCAGCTCTAAGTTTATGGACTTAACACATGTGATATCAATATGAAGTCAATCGGACTTATAGTTTGGGCTGCAGAGAGGACACAAAAAAAAAACAACGTAAATGATGAATTCATAGAGAAGAAATCAAAAGTTGTCTATGGAAAACTAATCAGCTCTAGGTCTTTGCACTTTACACATATGATGTTAATATGAAGTCGATCAGACTTATAGTTTGGGCTGTAGAGAGGACACAAAAAAGATAAATGCTACGGCGTACGGCGTACGGCGTACGGCGTACAGCGTATACGCCATACACACAAACACATCACGACGAAACTCATAGTGTGCATTCTCTACATGATACCCATTGAGAAATTGATGTAAAAAAAATACGCTTAAATTTTGCGAAATCATGACTCTCCCCTATTCCATAGTGTGGAGAGTAATATTCCATAGTGTGGAGAGTAATAATAATAAACTGTTTTTTCTAGTATATAATTTTTCTTCCGATAGTATATTTTTATGATAAGATAGACAAACTTTTAATGCAGTATGGTGTAGAATGCTTATGTTGTATGAAATATTTTAAAAAAAGCAGATAAATTTTGTTCTAAAGAATGCGAGAGCATTTTCCAAATTTTGACAGGTGATATCATATGAAGATTTTTTTTGTTATTTATGGAAAGCTAATCAGTTCTATGTTCAAGCTCTTTACATTATAACATGAAATCAAATTACTGAACTTTTCCATACATAGAAATTTATCTAATTACATTTTTATTCATACTAAATGTTACTACCAGGAATATAAATTTTCTTCCGATAGTATATTTTTATGTTAAGATAAACAAAATATTAATGCAGTATAGTGAAGAATGCTTATGTTGTATGAAATATTTTAAAAAAAGCAGATAAATTTTGTTTTAAAGAACGCGAGAGCATTTTCAAAATTTTGACACGTGATATTATATGAAGATTTTTTTTGTTATTTATGGAAAGCTAATCAGTTCTATGTTCAAGCTCTTTACATTATAACATGAAATCAAATTACTGAACTTTTCCATACATAGAAATTTATCTAATTACATTTTTATTCATACTAAATGTTACTACCAGGAATATAAATTTTCTTCCGATAGTATATTTTTATGTTAAGATAAACAAAATATTAATGCAGTATAGTGAAGAATGCTTATGTTGTATGAAATATTTTAAAAAAAGCAGATAAATTTTGTTTTAAAGAACGCGAGAGCATTTTCAAAATTTTGACACGTGATATTATATGAAGATTTTTTTTGTTATTTATGGAAAGCTAATCAGTTCTATGTTCAAGCTCTTTACATTATAACATGAAATCAAATTACTGAACTTTTCCATACATAGAAATTTATCTAATTACATTTTTATTCATACTAAATGTTACTACCAGGAATATAAATTTTCTTCCGATAGTATATTTTTATGTTAAGATAAACAAAATATTAATGCAGTATAGTGAAGAATGCTTATGTTGTATGAAATATTTTAAAAAAAGCAGATAAATTTTGTTTTAAAGAACGCGAGAGCATTTTCAAAATTTTGACACGTGATATTATATGAAGATTTTTTTTGTTATTTATGGAAAGCTAATCAGTTCTATGTTCAAGCTCTTTACATTATAACATGAAATCAAATTACTGAACTTTTCCATACATAGAAATTTATCTAATTACATTTTTATTCATACTAAATGTTACTACCAGGAATATAAATTTTCTTCCGATAGTATATTTTTATGTTAAGATAAACAAACTATTAATGCAGTATAGTGAAGACTGCTTATGTTGTATGAAATATTTTAAAAAAAGCAGATAAATTTTGTTTCAAAGAGCGTTAGAGCATTTTGACAATGTTTACACGTGATATCATATGAAGAAATTATATGATATCTATGAAAAGCTAATCAGTTCTAAGTTCAAGCTATTAATATTCTTCTATCAATATGAAATCAATGAACTGATCATTGCCAAATATAAAAAAATTCTCTTGTTACATATAAGTTTCATACAAATATCCATTAAATAAAATATAATTTTTGAAACCGTTGAATATTTTTCTTTTAACATTGACCAACTTTGAATACAATTTTATGAAGATTCTTGGTGTTGTATAAATAGTTGAAACCAAATTAAAATATCTCTAATTTCCAGGTCGTGAGAGCATTTTTTCAGTTTTAATAGATGAAATCATAAAGAAACATTGGGAAAAAATGAACCGTTGTCTATGGAAAACTAATCAGCTCTAAGTTTATGGACTTAACACATGTGATATCAATATGAAGTCAATCGGACTTATAGTTTGGGCTGCAGAGAGGACACAAAAAAAAAACAACGTAAATGATGAATTCATAGAGAAGAAATCAAAAGTTGTCTATGGAAAACTAATCAGCTCTAGGTCTTTGCACTTTACACATATGATGTTAATATGAAGTCGATCAGACTTATAGTTTGGGCTGTAGAGAGGACACAAAAAAGATAAATGCTACGGCGTACGGCGTACGGCGTACAGCGTATACGCCATACACACAAACACATCACGACGAAACTCATAGTGTGCATTCTCTACATGATACCCATTGAGAAATTGATGTAAAAAAAATACGCTTAAATTTTGCGAAATCATGACTCTCCCCTATTCCATAGTGTGGAGAGTAAAAATATCGCATTGTTATGTGTAGGTATTCTAACCAATATCATCACCCTATACTTGTACTTATTTAACTTATCATCAGTTGCCAAGTTACGGATATCGTTATGTATGACGAAATTTACGGATAATTACGGATAAATAGTTATGTACATATGACGAAAATCGTCATCAAAAACACGATTTATTTTTTAAATATTTTAAGTATTTTTTATACAGTGTTTAATTAAATTAAAATTTGTACTTCCGTTAATATTTCCCGATTTGCAATTAGTTCTCTAGTATTCGAGGAAATCGTTTTTTGTATGTTTTCTAAGTAATAAGTTTTATCATTTTTACTCTCCACACTATGGAATAGGGGAGAGTCATGATTTCGCAAAATTTAAGCGAATTTTTTTTACATCAATTTCTCAATGGGTATCATGTAGAGAATGCACACTATGAGTTTCGTCGTGATGTGTTTGTGTGTATGGCGTATACGCTGTACGCCGTACGCCGTACGCCGTACGCCGTAGCATTTATCTTTTTTGTGTCCTCTCTACAGCCCAAACTATAAGTCTGATCGACTTCATATTAACATCATATGTGTAAAGTGCAAAGACCTAGAGCTGATTAGTTTTCCATAGACAACTTTTGATTTCTTCTCTATGAATTCATCATTTACGTTGTTTTTTTTTTGTGTCCTCTCTGCAGCCCAAACTATAAGTCCGATTGACTTCATATTGATATCACATGTGTTAAGTCCATAAACTTAGAGCTGATTAGTTTTCCATAGACAACGGTTCATTTTTTCCCAATGTTTCTTTATGATTTCATCTATTAAAACTGAAAAAATGCTCTCACGACCTGGAAATTAGAGATATTTTAATTTGGTTTCAACTATTTATACAACACCAAGAATCTTCATAAAATTGTATTCAAAGTTGGTCAATGTTAAAAGAAAAATATTCAACGGTTTCAAAAATTATATTTTATTTAATGGATATTTGTATGAAACTTATATGTAACAAGAGAATTTTTTTATATTTGGCAATGATCAGTTCATTGATTTCATATTGATAGAAGAATATTAATAGCTTGAACTTAGAACTGATTAGCTTTTCATAGATATCATATAATTTCTTCATATGATATCACGTGTAAACATTGTCAAAATGCTCTCGCGTTCTTTAAAACAAAATTTATCTGCTTTTTTTAAAATATTTCATACAACATAAGCATTCTTCACTATACTGCATTAATAGTTTGTTTATCATAACATAAAAATATACTATCGGAAGAAAATTTATATTCCTGATAGTAACATTTAGTATGAATAAAAATGTAATTAGATAAATTTCTATGTATGGAAACGTGTAGTAATTTGATTTCATGATATAATGTAAAGAGCTTGAACATAGAACTGATTAGCTTTCCATAAATAACAAAAAAATTCTTCATATGATATCACCTGTCAAAATTTGAAAAATGCTCTCGCGTTCTTTAAAACAAAATTTATCTGCTTTTTTTAAAATATTTCATACAACATAAGCATTCTTCACTATACTGTATTAATAGTTTGTCTATCTTAACATAAAAATATACTATCGGAAGAAAATTTATATTCCTGATAGTAACATTTAGTATGAATAATAATGTAATTAGATAAATTTCTATGTATGGAAAAGTTCAGTAATTTGATTTCATGTTATAATGTAAAGAGCTTGAACATAGAACTGATTAGCTTTCCATAAATAACAAAAAAAATCTTCATATAATATCACGTGTCAAAATTTTGAAAATGCTCTCGCGTTCTTTAAAACAAAATTTATCTGCTTTTTTTAAAATATTTCATACAACATAAGCATTCTTCACTATACTGCATTAATATTTTGTTTATCTTAACATAAAAATATACTATCGGAAGAAAATTTATATTCCTGGTAGTAACATTTAGTATGAATAAAAATGTAATTAGATAAATTTCTATGTATGGAAAAGTTCAGTAATTTGATTTCATGTTATAATGTAAAGAGCTTGAACATAGAACTGATTAGCTTTCCAAAAATAACAAAAAAAATCTTCATATGATATCACCTGTCAAAATTTGGAAAATGCTCTCGCGTTCTTTAGAACAAAATTTATCTGCTTTTTTTAAAATATTTCATACAACATAAGCATTCTACACCATACTGCATTAAAAGTTTGTCTATCTTATCATAAAAATATACTATCGGAAGAAAATTTATATTCCTGATAGTAACATTTAGTATGAATAATAATGTAATTAGATAAATTTCTATGTATGGAAAAGTTCAGTAATTTGATTTCATGTTATAATGTAAAGAGCTTGAACATAGAACTGATTAGTTTTCCATAAATAACAAAAAAAATCTTCATATAATATCACGTGTCAAAATTTTGAAAATGCTCTCGCGTTCTTTAAAACAAAATTTATCTGCTTTTTTTAAAATATTTCATACAACATAAGCATTCTTCACTATACTGCATTAATAGTTTGTTTATCATAACATAAAAATATACTATCGGAAGAAAATTTATATTCCTGATAGTAACATTTAGTATGAATAAAAATGTAATTAGATAAATTTCTATGTATGGAAACGTGTAGTAATTTTATTTCATGATATAATGTAAAGAGCTTGAACATAGAACTGATTAGCTTTCCATAAATAACAAAAAAATTCTTCATATGATATCACCTGTCAAAATTTGAAAAATGCTCTCGCGTTCTTTAAAACAAAATTTATCTGCTTTTTTTAAAATATTTCATACAACATAAGCATTCTTCACTATACTGTATTAATAGTTTGTCTATCTTAACATAAAAATATACTATCGGAAGAAAATTTATATTCCTGATAGTAACATTTAGTATGAATAATAATGTAATTAGATAAATTTCTATGTATGGAAAAGTTCAGTAATTTGATTTCATGTTCTAATGTAAAGAGCTTGAACATAGAACTGATTAGCTTTCCATAAATAACAAAAAAAATCTTCATATAATATCACGTGTCAAAATTTTGAAAATGCTCTCGCGTTCTTTAAAACAAAATTTATCTGCTTTTTTTAAAATATTTCATACAACGTAAGCATTCTTCACTATACTGCATTAATAGTTTGTCTATCTTAACATAAAAATATACTATCGGAAGAAAATTTATATTCCTGGTAGTAACATTTAGTATGAATAAAAATGTAATTAGATAAATTTCTATGTATGGAAAAGTTCAGTAATTTGATTTCATGTTATAATGTAAAGAGCTTGAACATAGAACTGATTAGCTTTCCATAAATAACAAAAAAAATCTTCATATGATATCACGTGTCAAAATTTTGAAAATGCTCTCGCGTTCTTTAAAACAAAATTTATCTGCTTTTTTTAAAATATTTCATACAACATAAGCATTCTTCACTATACTGCATTAATATTTTGTTTATCTTAACATAAAAATATACTATCGGAAGAAAATTTATATTCCTGGTAGTAACATTTAGTATGAATAAAAATGTAATTAGATAAATTTCTATGTATGGAAACGTGTAGTAATTTGATTTCATGATATAATGTAAAGAGCTTGAACAACGAACTGATTAGCTTTCCATAAATAACAAAAAAATTCTTCATATGATATCACCTGTCAAAATTTGAAAAATGCTCTCGCGTTCTTTAAAACAAAATTTATCTGCTTTTTTTAAAATATTTCATACAACGTAAGCATTCTTCACTATACTGCATTAATAGTTTGTCTATCTTAACATAAAAATATACTATCGGAAGAAAATTTATATTCCTGGTAGTAACATTTAGTATGAATAAAAATGTAATTAGATAAATTTCTATGTATGGAAAAGTTCAGTAATTTGATTTCATGTTATAATGTAAAGAGCTTGAACATAGAACTGATTAGCTTTCCATAAATAACAAAAAAAATCTTCATATGATATCACCTGTCAAAATTTGGAAAATGCTCTCGCGTTCTTTAGAACAAAATTTATCTGCTTTTTTTAAAATATTTTATACAACATAAGCATTCTACACCATACTGCATTAAAAGTTTGTCTATCTTATCATAAAAATATACTATCGGAAGAAAATTTATATTCCTGATAGTAACATTTAGTATGAATAATAATGTAATTAGATAAATTTCTATGTATGGAAAAGTTCAGTAATTTGATTTCATGTTATAATGTAAAGAGCTTGAACGTAGAACTGATTAGTTTTCCATAAATAACAAAAAAAATCTTCATATAATATCACGTGTCAAAATTTTGAAAATGCTCTCGCGTTCTTTAAAACAAAATTTAACTGCTTTTTTTAAAATATTTCATACAACATAAGCATTCTTCACTATACTGCATTAATAGTTTGTTTATCTTAACATAAAAATATACTATCGGAAGAAAATTTATATTCCTGATAGTAACATTTAGTATGAATAAAAATGTAATTAGATAAATTTCTATGTATGGAAACGTGTAGTAATTTGATTTCATGATATAATGTAAAGAGCTTGAACATAGAACTGATTAGCTTTCCATAAATAACAAAAAAATTCTTCATATGATATCACCTGTCAAAATTTGAAAAATGCTCTCGCGTTCTTTAAAACAAAATTTATCTGCTTTTTTTAAAATATTTCATACAACATAAGCATTCTTCACTATACTGCATTAATAGTTTGTCTATCTTAACATAAAAATATACTATCGGAAGAAAATTTATATTCCTGATAGTAACATTTAGTATGAATAATAATGTAATTAGATAAATTTCTATGTATGGAAAAGTTCAGTAATTTGGTTTTAATGTTATAATGTAAAGAGCTTGAACATAGAACTGATTAGCTTTCCATAAATAACAAAAAAAATCTTCATATAATATCACGTGTCAAAATTTTGAAAATGCTCTCGCGTTCTTTAAAACAAAATTTATCTGCTTTTTTTAAAATATTTCATACAACATAAACATTCTTCACTATACTGCATTAATAGTTTGTTTATCTTAACATAAAAATATACTATCGGAAGAAAATTTATATTCCTGATAGTAACATTTAGTATGAATAAAAATGTAATTAGATAAATTTCTATGTATGGAAACGTGTAGTAATTTGATTTCATGATATAATGTAAAGAGCTTGAACATAGAACTGATTAGCTTTCCATAAATAACAAAAAAATTCTTCATATGATATCACCTGTCAAAATTTGAAAAATGCTCTCGCGTTCTTTAAAACAAAATTTTTCTGCTTTTTTTAAAATATTTCATACAACATAAGCATTCTTCACTATACTGCATTAATAGTTTGTCTATCTTAACATAAAAATATACTATCGGAAGAAAATTTATATTCCTGGTAGTAACATTTAGTATGAATAAAAATGTAATTAGATAAATTTCTATGTATGGAAAAGTTCAGTAATTTGATTTCATGTTATAATGTTAAGAGCTTGAACATAGAACTGATTAGCTTTCCATAAATAACAAAAAATTTCTTCATATGATATCACCTGTCAAAATTTGGAAAATGCTTTCGCGTCCTTTAAAACAAAATTTATCTGCTTTTTTTAAAATATTTCATACAACATAAGCATTCTACACCATACTGCAATAATAGTTTGTCTATCTTAACATAAAAATATACTGTCGATAGAAATTTATTTTCCTGGTAGTAAAATTTAGTATGAATAAAAATGTATATAATAAGATAAATTTCTTATGTATGGAAAAGTTCAGTAATTTGATTTCATGTTATAATGTAAAGAGCTTGAACATCGAACTGATTAGCTTTTCATAAATAACAAAAATTTCTTCATATGATATTACGTGTCAAAATTGTCAAAATGCTCTAACGTCCTTTAAAACAAAATTTATCTGCTTTTATTAAAATATTTCATACAACATTAGAATTCTTCACCATACTGCATTAATAGTTTGTCTATCTTAACATGAAAATATACTATCGTTAGAAAATTTATATTCTTGGTAGTAAAATTTAGAATGAATAAAATATTTCATTGTCAATATTTGTGGTGTGGAGAGTTTAGTGTTGGCCACAACCCACTCGTTTCTTATGAAATAAAATCTTGAGACTAATAGACATTCCAAGATATGGAAAACAATTATTAATAGTATAGAACAATAAATCGTGAGAGATTAATGAGAGTTATTAATAATTATCTAAGTTTTATCTTATACCTCGTGTTTTTATCTTTAGAATACTTTAAGTGCGTACTTGATTTTTACAATGTAACAACGCGTAGTACAGTACCTATATACCTGCTTGGATAAGAGTGGATGTTTTTTTTTCTTCTCAGCGTAATCCCGTCCACTACTAGACGATGGCCTCTTCCATCTCCTTCCAAGCGTCCAAGCCACTCTGTATTGTGCGCTCAGAATCCAATTGACACTAGCATAACGGCTGATCTCATTGTCGGTCTCTCAACACCTCTGGTTATCATTCGCGGTTTCCAAGCTTATTCTTGGCCATCTTTCTTCTATTCTGCCCATCTCCATTTCAGGGTAAGAATGCGGTAACGACTTGATGTGTAATTTTTTACGTGCCTATTAATTATTTAAAAAAAAAACGGGTGGGTTGCAGTGCTTTAGTCAACACTAAACTAAGTTTATTGTACACTACAAAAGAAAAACTAGTTCAGCTGCTGTCAATTATAACAACAGTGTAATACGTGGTTCGACGACGGATATCTCTGTTTAAGGTTGTTCAAGTAATGGCCTGCGTTCACGCAAGAGATCTTGGGCAGATCGAAGGGCTTCGGTAATCAAATATCCTGTAGCGAACTTAACAAGGTCAGTCCATCGGGTCGGTGAGCGACCTCTAGATATTCCACCCTCCGCGCATCTTGAAGTTATCAGGAGCTCTTCTGGCAATATGTCCAAAATATAAAACGATGCGCTGTTTGATTTACTGACGCCGTTGATACAGACTATCTTCTGGCTCTAGTTCCTTCATTTAATAAAGACGCATTCGTTCTCATAGCAGTCCAACTCTTCAGCTCTGGGTAGGTCTTGGCTGAATTCAGCAATCTCTTCCTTTCTGATTTTAATATATTTGCTTTGTTGTTTATTAATCTTTGTTGGGTGGATCAGCAGAATAAACAGGTTGGCTTAATCACACTTTTTAAAACCCTTTTGATTGTCTTTCTTCTTCCTTATCCACTTTTGAGCCACTGAGACTGTTACAGTTTGAACATTGAACGTATTATTCTAGAATGTTCTCGTGTGTTATATTTTGAGTGTGAAATAGTATTGGAATGTGTTCATCTGACATGATTCATGACAATAATATATCCGTTCGTTTGTTATTTCAACACGACCGAATCATTATTTTTCAATAGTTCTTTTGTTCTTGTCCTGGTATGTCAACTATTTGTTCTATTTATTGCGTCCACATTTTGACGACCATTTTTTATACCTATGATGTGTTTTGTTTTGAAAATCATTGAGTAATCGTGGGTAGCATAATATATATATTACCTAAAAATATTACTTTAGTAAATATATTTACGGTTAGACGTCGGCTTGGAATAGTATAATTTTCGCCAAACATCTTGAACGAGCTTCTGGTTGCGCAGAGCGCAAATTTGTGTCTTTTTGCTTCGTTGGTTTACGTGCAAATCGTCCCCCTTCTCGGCTAAAAGTTCAAGATATTTGGCTACAACTATACTCTTTTTTATTATCATCTTCGGGTATCCTGTAAGAGCAGGGTAATCGAAAATACAACAATTTATTTATTTATTTATACATACACTGATAGACATTACAATAATTGTTGAATCTGCGATGCCCCACTAGGCAAATAAACCTATGCCGGGGCCAATGCATCTCGAGACAGTGAATTAATTTTTTTTACAGTCAATTATCCAACCATTGAGGAATTTATTTTTGTCGTTTCAATTTTTTACTCTATTTTGTACTATGATTTTATCGTATACAATTTGTTTTGATGTACAACTTATATATTTTTTTCTTTTGTGTGCTGTTTAATCCTTTTTTATTTGTGTATATTGTGGTTTTTGCTGTTAAGATATGTCTCGAGACGCGCAATTGTTAGAGGAATGTGATACCAGATTAGAAGCACAGTGCCGAATCTGTTTTTAAATCTTATGGGAACTCTATAGTTTTAGAAACTATCAGAGGACTCTGAGGAGGAAAAAAAAAATTGTCACCTACGAAAATGACCATCGAAAACGCTATGATAATTGTGGATGATTTTATTTATTTGAGAGTAATTTTTTTGGTACCTGTATATTTTTCAAGTAATCGCAGGCTCGTACCGTATATTTTGTGTTGGGTAATTTATCTGAATATTGACTCAAAACCGTTTATTTTTTTATTCGGAAGTATTTGTCTGGCTCAAAGTTTTATATTTTTGTCTTATGTCTCGTCTGTTTTCTCGGGTTATACCGTATATATTTGTTTTGTTTTGTGGGTTATTTTTCTAGTTACTGGCTCAAAATCCAGTAACAAAAAAAAAATGACTCACAAAACATAACTCCTATATTTTCATCTTATTGTTATTTTTCTTGTTACTGGCTGAAAAGCATTAATTTTTGTTTTTTATTTGCAGTTATTTTTCTGGTTACTGGCTCAGTACCGTATATTTTGTTGTGTGTTGGGAGTTATTTTACTGGTTACTGGCTCAGTACCGTATATTTTGTTGTGTGTTGGGAGTTATTTTACTGGCTACTGACTCAAAACCGTATATTTTTCTAGTAACTTACTCCGGTTCTTTATTTTCTGTGCCCTTAGATTTTATAAAGTCAGCCACTGGTTAGCTTTTGTGTATCCGTTTCGATCGTTCAATATAATCGATCAATGTCATTCTGTCATTCTCATCTCAACTTGTATAATATGATTGATGTTGTATTGTAATATTATGCCACTCAATCGGTAGTTTGTCATCTTTTTATATGTAAAAAATATCTCGCCTTCTGTTTTGATTGTACTTTTTTGTAAAGTGTGACAGGCTTGTGCCACCAACAAGGTGGTGCATTTTATAGTGATTTGTGGGCTATTTTGAAATAATGTAGTATAGATGTCTGTTCCTTATCTCCGTATAAGCTTGCCTTTTTTTTTCTTTTTTTTGACATTTCAACGCACACAGAAAAAAATATTTGAAAACCAGAAATCTGTTTCAGCTGTGAGGCATCGGCTAAGAATAGTGCTTCCATTATTTTCTATTATCGCCGTTTTCGAGTGTCCCGTAAGAGCCGGGTAATCCAAAATAAAACAGTCAACATTAACATCTCACATAGTTCAGCAATGAGGTTCACCACCCATTCTGAATGTAGTGCTTTTGATACGAGATTGGTGTGTGGGTACACACGCAAATGTTGTGCTCCCTTTTATAAGTTAATGCACAACCGCACACCTATCGGTGGTTACCCCACATTGTGGGATATGCCGTGATGGTATGAATAAGAAATCGATGTGTTGGATAAGTCTTGTTAAATTATTAAATTTCATTTAAACCTTGTTAATGCCGAGTCATCTCGGCGAAAGCGTTCGTTTATAATAAATACCATTTTGTGGAAAAATACTTTTTAATATTCTTCTTATATTTTATTCGTTTTCTCTTTAATGTTGACACCCAAGGATGTCGGGTCCAATGTATACCTATTTCTCGTTTTTTGTTTAATATTGTATTAATAAAGCTCCTATATTTATAATAATGGGTATTTTAAATCAAACAAATGATTAGGTCTACATATATATTTTTTCCTGAATCCAGGACGACCGTTTCAGCTTATTAGGCCCAGTTGATAAGGGCCTTATAAGCTGAAACGGTCGTCCTGGATTCAGGAAAAAATGTATATGTAGACCAAATCATTTGTTTGATTTAAAATACCCATTATTATGGATTTCTACATATTCAACACCGTCAGTATTGATAAAATTAAAAATTCCTATATTTAATTAATAATATTTCATTCAAACATTAAACCTCGGTAATCAGCGACAGGTGTGCGGATGTGCATTACCTTTTAATGATGGGTCGATGGCAGAGCGGTTAGCGCGCTGGGCTAGTAATCCAGTTGTCGCGAGTTCGAATCCTGCCTCGACCGATTTCGTTCACCTATAGCACAAGCATTTATTTGCTTATTTTAGGGAACGTAGGAAGATGTATATGTACTTGTTTAACAAGGACATATTCATTTTTTATAAAAAAAAAGGAAGTACGACACACGCGTGTATCCCCACCAAATCTCTACTCACCTAAAAAGGCAACATTCAGAATGGGTGGTTTATCTCATTGCTGAACAACGTTAGATTTTATTTTGTCTCTTGTATTTGCTGTCAGGTACAGACCTGGAATAGTACTTCCACTCTTTCCTGTTGAAATTTAAATTCAAGATTATGTCGGATTGCGGCGTATCAAACCGCGGTGGGGATCATTTGAATTTTTGTGATACAAAATTATTTCGTCCCGTACAAAGGAATTTGGCCATCTTTTAAATATGAGACAGTCCGTTGATTTATGATGGTCTAGTGTAGGAGAATGTTCCCGGCAGACACTGCGGTGCCCCGTGAGTCGGGGTGAGGCGGTGCGGGGGCGGTGGCGTGGCAGCTCGCCGTACCGTGAGACGCCGAGGCGACTGCGTCCGCCCACCGCGAGCGGGCTCATATCAATAGGGATGATAAGAAAATGCTTTGGAATTCATAAAGAACTAAAGAAACTGACACAAGATCTAGCAGTGGCGATAATCCATAAAGAACTAAAGAAACTGACACAAGATCTAGCAGTGGCGATAATCCATAAAGAACTAAAGAAACTGACACAAGATCTAGCAGTGGCGATAATCCATAAAGAACTAAAGAAACTGACACAAGATCTAGCAGTGGCGATAATCCATAAAGAACTAAAGAAACTGACACAAGATCTAGCAGTGGCGATAATCCATAAAGAACTAAAGAAACTGACACAAGATCTAGCAGTGGCGATAATCCATAAAGAACTAAAGAAACTGACACAAGATCTAGCAGTGGCGATAATCCATAAAGAACTAAAGAAACTGACACAAGATCTAGCAGTGGCGATAATCCATAAAAGCGGATTAAACACAACTTACCTTTTTCTAAAAAAAAACCTTTTCTTGTTTGTATCATTTTTTCAAAGAGCCTACTTGAAAATGCCTATTTTTTCATAAAATGTCATCATCAATCATGATAATATAATCTTTATATATTATCATGATTGATGATATTTCCATTTTGCTTCAAAATACATATGTGCATATTTGACACTTACCGATTCTTGATAGGTACTCCTCCATATTTTATTGACTGTTTTTTTGTAAATTTTGCTTTTGGTTATGGAATTGTACATATTTGCAGTGAGGCACCGGCTTAGAATAGTGCTTCCACTCATATTATAATCGTTTCGGGTGTCCTGTATAAGCCAGCTATCGAAAATTTAATAGGCAAATTGACATCTCACTAAGTTAAGTAATGAGGTACACTACCCATTCGGAATGTCGCTTTTTTAGGCGCGAAGAGACAAGTGTGTGGGCATACACGCATTTATCGTATCGTTCCTCTTATAAAGCAATGCACACCTATCGCTGGTTACCTCACATTGTTGGATATGCCGTGATGGAATGTAAATTAGTTTTCGTGTATTATAAGTGCTATCATTGGGCGTGGAAAATATTAATGAACAGGTTGCCTATTTTTAATTTTGAAAACACGATACTGGAATATACATTTATTCGTAATTCTATTACCTACTTAATTTTTTTATTTTTATATTCATTGGGTTTTGATTACAACCAACAACGCAATTAAAGATGAGAATGTCTTAAGTAGTCCATTTCGGTAAATACACTAGGCACTTCATATTTTTATGTATTTATAGTAATCGAATATATTTTTATTTATTATTGCATATGCGCAAACATTGGATTTTTTTTCCCTGTCGGGAGTCAAAGATATTTTTTAACAGATTTTTAATTATCTCAATAGAGACGAAGTTGGGATATTTATTGTAGGAGAACCGGGAAATCAAGGCACCTAAAGGGCTTAACTTCGTCTCTATTGAGATAATTAAAAATCTGTTAAAAAAGTATTTATAGTAATTTATTAATTGTCTTTGTGTTTAATTGAACCTCGTAAAGCTGATGGAAGAATAATGATTAGTAGCTTATGATTTCTGTCCACCTGTTTTACGTTTTGACCTATCTCATGTCTAGTTCCAAGGATGTGTTGATTCTTGGCTAAAAAGTTGCACGTTTCTCACGCGCCCCGCAGACACAACATCATCGTGTGTTCTTATTTTGAAGTGATCTCAACACGTTTATGTTTTTCCCCACAATATTGTATGTGTATGTTTACAAAAACATGGTCACGCCTGGTTCGCCGATTGCTGCTGCTGCTGCTGCGCTTACAGTTTCCTCTCGGTTTGTTCTATTTCCGTATCTGTGTCGCGGTACTGCCGATGGATTTGTGGTGACGGTGTGGACGTCATGACGACGGGAGCCGAAGTCGTTTCCGAATCGACGGAGATGTCCGAAAATTTAGCAACGGCTCGGCCTCAATCAATCAACAGACAAATCAATTGGAATGTCATTGTAAGCCATGGCTTAGCAGCAACAATTGCTCCAAATAGGATATTAGTACAGTTTTCGCTTAGCACCAACCACACCGTTGTCTCATAATATTTTCGATCAAATGTATGACTCCGTTGTTGATTTTGAGGCATCATTGTTTTATTTAGAGGGAAAACATTGGATTTTGGCGAGGATCGCAGTATTCTCCCGTTAAAACATTGGATTTTGGCGAGGATCGCAGTATTCTCCCGTTAAAACATTGGATTTTGGCGAGGATCGCAGTATTCTCCCGTTAAAACATTGGATTTTGGCGAGGATCGCAGTATTCTCCCGTTAAAACATTGGATTTTGGCGAGGATCGCAGTATTCTCCCGTTAAAACATTGGATTTTGGCGAGGATCGCAGTATTCTCCCGTTAAAACATTGGATTTTGGCGAGGATCGCAGTATTCTCCCGTTAAAACATTAGATTTTGGCGAGGATCGTAGTATTCTCCCGTTAAAATACGTTATTGATTAAGCTTCTTCCTCTTTTCCCTAGCTTTTCCCCTATTCTACAACCCCAAAGATTAGGTTGTAGGTAATATACGGTCTATCCTGGTTTTGCAGTAAATCTTAAATGTTTTTTATTTTATCTTTTTACTATTAAAATAACATTTTCTATTACATCAAACATATTTTACAGTCCACATTATTTTAGCTCTAGCTTATTTCAAAACAACCGAATACCTCTATAGCAAAATTACCAACTCTAAATAGGAACACAAAATATACTTTTGTAGGCACCACTTTAATAATTATATTTCATTTACCTACCACTTAAATTCATATATTACAGGAAAAAAGCAAGAGGGATATGAAAATAATTCGGATTATAAAAATATATTTGATGTAATAGAAAATGTTCTTTTTAATACTAAAAAGATAAATATTGAATTTAATTTTCTTTTTCAAAAGTAGGAAATCCCTTACCTAATGCATTTTGATGAATTCGAAAATTAACATAATTTTTGTATGGTCCGAAGTCTACTTAACTGAGAGATCAATCTTTTGTTTACTTTTCTGTTAGATAATGATTATAGGTACGTCGGACACGATTGAAATGTATATGTACAATGTATCTATACATAAAATAATATAATGATTTCAATAAACCCTGATGGAATGTATACTATTTTTTTTAATATTTTTTCGAAGTAATATGGGCATATTACTATCGGGTTGATAAGCCACTAAACAATTAATATTAGTGTTCGTATGTTTTGCTGCTTCATTCTAACAGTAACCGACAAAAACTGTCTCTTATGTGTTTTTTACGACTTTGGAATTGTATCTAAAACTGGTGGCGGGATAAATCTGCCTGGCAAAATTATTGTCGTTAATATTATTAATATGAGCGTTGAAATTGATAAAACAATTTCAAATATAGGTAGGTCGAACAGTACCACCTGTCGCTTAGATCCAGCATCCTCGCTGTGAACCAACCACTAAATCTTTCTACCAACAAACTGATACACGTTTCGTGTTTAACTAAATCTTTACTCCAGCGAGAGAGAAAATACGTACTGTGGGTGGCATTACCTTGAACGATAAATTATCAACGGAGACGTGAAGTCTTATTTGTTTCTTTGTATCGTATGATGAAGATCTCGAGGATTATTCCTAAGTAATGAAGTTATGTTAGTTTCAGCTGTCTTAATATTTGCAACACCAAATAATTAGATAATGATGTTAAAAAATAAATATTTTGAACGATCAAAGTTAAAATATGACTTTTATACTCACGTCAAAGCCATAGATTAGATTGTTTTAGCGCGTTCCATAGAGAGTTCGTACAGAATGGTGCCATAATTTAATTACGTATTCCGCAGATTTATTAATGACGTTTGATAAAATTGATGTTTAAAATTCCTTTTTGAACAATAATATTGTCGATGGATATTTAAAATACATATTAAATGATAATTTTGTACTTTTTCGTTTCAATTTATTTTTATATTGGAGAAATATTTTGAAAGCGAAAATTAATATGGGTAAAATTATTTTACTGGCAATACGCGCACATGCTAAACTGACACGGCATACACGGACATAGGAGTGGGAGACGTATTCAATATAATAGATACATAAGCAATGTATAAAATCAAATAAAAAAGTAAAATAAGTTCGACACATTTTTTTGAAATATATTCCGATTCAAGTTTTTTTTAATGAAATATCTAATGAGTATTTTGGAGTTTTTCCAGTTAAATAATTTATGGAATAATTAAGTGGAACCAATGCGTGGAGTCAAATAATCCTACAAGGAACATTTTAAAAAAGACAGACTACTAACAACACACGGCAGACAAACAAGATCAGTGACAACAAACATTTACGCACAAATTCAACAATGACTATGGACGTAGGACCGACGATGTGTTGCTGCCCAAGGTCTGTCTGGGAACCCCATGCCTGCCAGTTTGAAGCAGTGCGGATCCATCGAGGATTTCAAAAAGAAAACCAAAGAATACATATCACACAAAAATCCTCGATGGTCGATCTATGTAAGTGGTGGGCACGGGTTGTTTAGTGTAGGTATTATTATTTTATTAGAAAATTTAGTATCAAGATCACAGCCAAAAACCCCCTTTAGGGATTAGGTGAAATAAAATAATGGGATGCTTACATTCTTTTTGAATAAATCTTTCTCGTTCTTTGGTGACGAAATAAAATTTAGTATGATTGAGGGAAATAATACATGTCATACGGTGTCAGAGTATGGATCTGTAGTAGGCTGTAAAATACCAACACAAATATGATTATTGGCATAAATTTGTCCATTATTGATTCTCGTTATCGTGTTTTTATCTCGGGTTCAATGTTACTGAAAAAAATCCTGACGATAAAGTCTTCACATAATTTTGAAATCTTCGTAATGTTGTTAATGTTTGTTTCGAACAAATTCCTTTCTCGTCCAAGTACTTCGTTTTAATATTTCCTGAATGGAAACGGCCGAATGTTCTCTAGTTCCAAAGCGAACTGATATGCGATCTGTATGTGGATAAGCCAACAGTTTATCGCCACTTTAGACTTTTGCAGCTATAATAATAATAATAATGATTATTTTAATTCGACGGACAGAGTTTTTCGAATGGAATCCGATAATCGCGAGGGACGGTGCATTTTGAGCATTTGCTGAAAATGTCATTAAAGCCGAAAACTTGGGCTATAAATACCGCGAGTTCCGAGATTATACGCGGAGATTCCTCGACCCGAGTGGGTTGGGAAGTCTTTATATCATGCACATACGCACAGGTTGACTGAACCGGCAGTCAGTTTCAAGGTTGAGTTAGGAACAGAACCCCGCAATTCCCGCTCTCTCTCTCTCGTGGCTTTGTCTTATCAGACCAGGAATAGACGGAACAGCTGATGATGGAATTGATTCGTTTGCCTTTTGAAATTATTATAAGAACGATATGTTGTGTGCGTGGACTATTTTTAGCGTCGTACGTGTGAGATCGAACAACAGTTTTCTGACACGGATTCACACAGCGGAGACTTTCTTGGTCTAGTCATTTTACAATATATTAATGGCAAATATAATAACTGTTATACATTATTGTCAAATAATGAGATTAATTGTTTTGAATATAAATATTGTTTTAATTGTATCGAACACATGCCATTTTATGAAGACATTTTGATGGACTACTTTTAATTTTATACTGATGCGGATGTATCAAAAGAACCGAAATTTGATATCAGTGTATGATAATGCACAAGAGAAGATAGTGAAAACGTCGTTGAAATCTTCGAGTTTAACATGTAAGATAAAGAATGATGTACTAAATAGATTGAAAATTTAAACAGAATGAGAGATAAAAGACAGACGATTTAATTCTGCCATTTATTTCCTTCCATCTTTGAATTTAAGTACTGAAATTCAATTTTAGGTAATTTTATTTTTTTGACCGTGAAGCCTCAAGAGTATTCGGTACAATATTATTATTATTTATTTATAAAATCTTACATTTCATAGACTACAATTTGCCCAAAATGTTCAGTCAAGTGGAAGTTTAGACAAACAATCGCGAAACATAAAAGAGGTATTTTGGAACCCCTTGGGTACTCAACCTCTAGACTTGCACTTAACTGTACATTCTGGGACATCCTTGTATAGTATCAAGTAATCAACCTCCCTAGGATGTACCTGTATCGAGGTTAATAAAATCACAATAATTGTGAAAGACAAATGACATAAAATTGACAGTTGGGTACTTATACATTCTTAATTCTTCTTCGTCTTTGTCAGCCATCTCTCCACTGCTGGATGTAGGCCTCCTCCAATGAACTCCATCTCTCTCGGTCCTGTGCTTCCCCCAGCCAACCCCTTATACATTATAATTATACATTATAAATGCATTAATAAAAAATATATACATACATATAGGGTAACCATCACTATTGCAAATGAAATTTAAAAATGATATAGTTCAACCCATGAAGGTTAACGATGATAAAATATTTTTGTAATCCTCCGTCAATACAAGTATCTTGACATTGAGAGTGAAGAATTGCATTATTTTATGTAGTCGGGAAGAATATTGCAAATGAGTGGAGCTTGATAACAATAGTTTCGTTGATCAAAAGTTATTTTAGTATAGGTATTATGTCATAATGTTTAGAGAAGTGCCAGGTCTATGTTCCTTTTCAAAATAACAGCAAATTAAATTAAAAAAGAATACGACTTATATTCACTGATAACGCCAATGAGCAAAGGAAGGAGGGAATTGAGGGATGCATACGGATCATTCAAGATTCATTTGATAAATATAATATCTTCAACTGAATCGAAACTTTATATGAAACATGATCACTTACTTAATTGATGATTTGAATCTTTCGAGTTATTCCGCTGATGTCGTTTTTATCAATCAATTTGTTAATGTTATTCATTTAATCGGAATGATATAAATACTATGTGGTTTTCCATGGCATTTTCTGGATTCCATTTTATTCCGTATGACGGCAGCAACCAGCGCTCATTATCATATCTGTAGGAAGAAGTATGAGAAGATTCTGTAGCATAATAATTATCTCGCCGTACTTAATGGGATTCATTAGATCGGAATGCAACACATGTGTGGATGTCTGAACTGTCGCGAAGGCTCCAAAGACATCCATTAAAAGGTTCCATATGTTGTGCTCTCGTCGTTTGCAGCTGATGATGTAGGTTTTGTTTTATTTTACGTATCTTCTTCATATTTTTATCTACATGGTTTATGAGGTGTTTTTATTATCTAGTCAGCATCGTGTTTCTTTAAAGAATTAATTATATTTAATTCTACCGACATATTCTGGTTATTAAATCTCGTCACTTATTCTAGTTATGAAATCTTTTTCTTGAATTCCTCACAACTTATTCCATCTTGTATTCATATGTCAGTGGCTTAGTCGTACAATAGTATATTATGGTCTTTTTCAGGACATAAAAATATTCGACGGCAGCTAAAAACAGACTGATCTCGGTAATAAAAAATGTGAAAGAAGAAATTTTTGGTTGAAGTTTTTAAAATGTTTCATAGATTGAGACGACATAACATCATCACTTACTGTATTCCATAGTTTTAGTAACGGGGATAGTAAGTATGATACTATTAGTTATATTAGGTACAGATTGATAATTCAAATAGAAAAAGAAAGATAAAGAATGTAGTCGGTACAAATGTTTAAATGGATGCTCATTTTTATCCAGACAAGAGTAGAGTTAATGGGAACGGTTGGTGTGGTACACCAGGCAAATCGGAGATTCAGGTCGTTATTTGTCAAAAAGTTGAATTAAAATATGTCGTAACAATGGCAAAAAATGTGTTCAGATAAAATAGACCAGAAGTATAAATGCCATGGCATCAATTTTGAAGTTCTTGCTTACGAGCCAAATTTTAGAAAATGCTTATTGAATGTTTTGAACATTCACAGATTTTATCAAACCACGCGACGTGTTATTCATTTCTGTTAAAGTTTTCAAATCGGCCGACTGTATCTTATCAATTCTCCTCCACCTCTTACCTCCCTCGACTTGCGGCGGATCTTCAGTTTCCTTATCGAAGGAATGCGCTCAGCAAATAATAATATAGAAGCAGATTTTAAGTCTAGAGGCTCAGCAATGAGTGTTGGCTTGTCTTATCTATGTATTTAGTTAGGGTTAACAACTGACGTTGCATTTGATTAAATTAATTTGCAATTTTGATTTTATTTTATGAAATCATTCAATTTCTTAGCACTCTAAACTATTCATAGCGAAGATATATTATATAGCATCTTATGAAAATTCCTTGGTGCCAATTCCAGATCTCTATTTTATTATTCAACGTAAGGTGTTTTCCTGGCGGTAAATTAACCAAGTAGAGCCGAAATCAACTAAAATAACTAGTTCAAAGTACCATTAAGCGTATGATACTTTTTATTTAGGAAAAATGGACACGTGACTACTGTTGCTTTGGAGAATTTTTATACCATGAATACTGATTGTGTTTGTCGATAGTTATTGATTAACTTCGTTAAAATAACCGTCAACGCCGCATCATCTTACACCACGGCAATTCCAGCTCTTACACAGCCAGACAGAGAAACAAGTCTCTGAAGGTAAAGAAGTAGAACTTACGGGCCATCCTGCATACAGTCTCTACTTGGTGCCTTGTGACTTGTAAAAATTATTACGCGGTAAACAATTTTTATCGCTAGAAAAGTCTGTCGAAGAGTATGAAAAAAATAACACTATCCTGTTTTATGGCATTTTCATTGGCATCTATAGATTGTTTATATATAGATTATCAACTCACAATATATAGATATGTAAGTAAGTATTTATATGTATAATATATTGAACCAATGTCGAGTATTTCACGCCTTGGAATGTCAATCAGATAACTATAACTCGTACGATAAAAATATTTTAACCATATCTGACTGTTATTATTTGTTACGCATTAATATTATTTATTAATTAATCCGTGACGTGTTTTTAGAAAAATATGCATAATATATGATGCATGCATTTTATTTACACATCACCTGATTTTTCTATAGTAAAACGGTTTCATATACCTTCCCAGGATTTTTTTAATCAGCCAGGCGACCAGAAATTTTCCAAATGTTCTCTCGAGTGTATTATCGCAATGAGCAAAGGAAGGGGGGAACCGAAGGATGTCGAGAGAATATTCAGGAACATTTAGTTACAATACGTAGTAGATTATATTTTGTTTGCCACCGTATAGACAACATGGTACTAGAGAGTGAATAAATAAAAAATACGTTGTTGCTTTGAATTATGATATAGCCGGAGACACCATGTTCATTGATGCCATTAATTCACGAAGTCATGATAATTTGTCAAATGAATTAGCCTAATGACTATTATTTTTTGTTTTAATTTGCACGTTGACGGGTTGATGGTTTGGACTCTTGTTCTACCCGATGATTATTACGTTTTCGATTTATACAAAAAAAAAGAAAAACAAAAAAAAATAGCATTGTGTCTTTCAATACTTCGCTTATGGCCGATTCTTCCGCGTTGTAATGTTTTATTTTTGTTGTGTTGTATTATTTTTTTCCAATTTTTTTTCGTATGTCAACCTTGACCCAAAATACGCGGTATTCGTAAAAAAAATGCTGTTGGAATTCGACGCAGTTATTGAATTTGACGTTCCGGTGGTATTTTGTATGATTTATTTCGTGGTTTGTTTTCTTTGGTTGTTATTATGTTTGTAAGGTAACGTAATATTATTTTGACGAGAATGTTATCGATGGAAAACGAAGGATTTATCTGATATGGCGCAGGTTTCGTGTTAAATCCTACAGCTTACTTGCTTGTTCTCTTTCTTACATCAAATGTCCGGAAATTTTGAAGAACTTTCAGTATAATAATACCTTTTCGAGGCGGGAGATCTATAGTTTTGTTTCTTAATTTTTCATTAATTCCAGGTCTATCTAGATCATTTCCTAGTATGTATTGTTGTTGCCGTCAAAGGGCTTCGCAATGTTAGTTCAATTAATGGATTTGATCTACGTTTATTCGACGCATTGTCTCCTAATTTTCATTTATTGCAGATTTATTTAGATCAGCTCCTTTATTGCTTAGAAATTGTTGTGCCTATCGATAAGCTTAGCAGTTTTATCTTACTGGATGTATTTCATCCATCTTTTGGCTTGCAAACACGGTTACGCTGATACTGGGTGTGTTTCCTATTTTATTTAATTATTCCAGATTTATCTACTTCTCTTTCATTGGTTAGTAGTATTTGTTGTGTCCTTCCTATAAGCTTAGCAGTTTTTGTTTGATGGATTGATAGAATTGTTTTTCCATAATTGCTTTGCTTTGCATTCTTGGCTAAATTATATGCTATTCGAATCATGTAGTGCCATAAAACACGAGTTTCAGGAAAATTATTTATGTGTTTTTTTTTTAATTTTTGCTTCTTTCCTAAGAGCAGTATTTAATTTCTATATTTTCTTATTTCGCAGGTTTACAAAGCCGCAGACATTTGCCGATTGTATCGGCAATGAACTGCCACTTGGCTGGGAGGAGGCATACGATCCCCACATCGGAGCTTACTACATCAACCATGTCAACCGTAAGTTCAGTTTTTAAATGTTCGACTTCGATTCCACTCCCATTGTTTAGTTGGGCTTTAAGTTTATCAGATGTATTAATCTATATCCTAAGCTGTTTTTATTCATTTAGATTAAAACCCTACATTTTGAAATGAATGAGTTGTCGAGGCGTTTATATGCATTAAATAAGTTCTTTATAAGTGTTAATTTTTTGTTTAATTTTTGCCATATATGCTTGAATAATTTATTTATTATAATCTTTAAAGTTTTTACATTTTAAAGCCGGCTTAAATAGTGCTTCCACTCTTTTCTATTATCATCACTTTAGGGTGTCCTGTAAGAGCCAGGTAACCAAAAATACAACAGGCAAAATAAGATTTGACATAGTTCGTAATGAGGTTCACCACCCGTTCTGAATGTAGTGCCTTTTTAGGTAAAGCTCACCTAAAAGGCACTCATTGGTTACCCCGCATTTGCCATGATAATATGGAATGAATGAATGAACAATTTAAAAGTTCGATTTGACCTTATCTCAAATGTTTATTCGTAATCAGCTTTTGTTGTTCAATAAAGTGTTGCCGCATATTTTAATAGCTATAAAAAATGTGATAATTTTTATACTGATGTAATGTGATTAAATCATAAGGATAATAGCTTCGCCGTATTATTCCGATGCAATTCGATGCGGAACCTTGAACTTCTGGTTTATTTATAATTATAGGTTCTAACGAGAAGTCATCCACAAGTCAAATGCCGTAATTGGTACTTGAATCATACGAATAATGAAAAAAAACTATCACAGACGGCGCTCCCGTGATACATTAATATTACCAATGTCAATCTGAGTTCAGCAAAACCACACCGCAAACTAGATCAGTTTTAAGACAAAATGAACCGACCGACCATGGGAATTCGTTCCGATATCTCTCGTCATCGGTGTCAGTTGTTTGTTTCTTCTGTTGCTATTCATTTCGCATCATCACTGCACTATCTGACCTATCTTGATTGACAATATTATTATATTCGATATGAGTAACGTAATGATACGGTGGATCTTCTACAATGCATCTCTGATACCGATGTCGTTATATGATGATGTTTGATTCTTAACCTTCGACGTTTCTCATTGATTATCAGAAGGAATTCTTGATATTGCTCTATGTAAGTTATATATGGAGGCAACATATATTCTTGTATCAATCTATTGATGTTTGTTTCTTCGTTTTACTAAATTATGAGTAAACATAATTCTCTTTTTTTTTAATTATTTATCTTTTGCGTCATAACATTCATTCCTATCAGACGTGAATCCTCGCTTTCTTAAGAATCTAAATCCATCGGTCTTGACACTACGTTGTTATTTTTCTATATCTATGCCAATGATAGACAGATGAGCATATAAATTATCTCTGCTTCGACCTTCCTACAACCTTGAGATCAGTTGTAAAACAGTCACTCCATAGATTGCTGGCTTCCTTTGCAATGAAGATGTCCCAGCTATTGATTATTGGATAAGTATGCTCATAAGTTTAGGGATTTTAGATAATTTCTTTAGTACCTCATTATTGGTGTGGTGAAGGTTCCCTGTCGATTCACGTGTTACTGTGGCACTGTTGGGTAAGAAACCCTCGCCATGATTGACGGGCCTTCACGTTTTTTGGTTGGACTCTTAGTGGTAGGGGTATGAAATATTTTTGATCGTATTCCTTGTTTTGTCCGACGAGCAGGCGCTTCGGGGAGGAAAAGAACTATAAAGTTCTAAAACTTTCCCTATGGAGTGGGGTAGGAGACTGCGAAATACTTTCAGTACTTCATTATTCTATACGAGTTTTTTCTTCTTATAATGAGGTTGTCGGCATTTGTGGTTCATTTAATACCTGACTCCTTTACCTGAAGTTCACTTCCGGCGAGGAATTGGTTTTTTCTGTGTTTTCAGTCTGCTTTGGTTGGTCTTTTGGAACATTATCCCCTTTTTTGTTGTTTTTAGATGCTTTGGAATATCCATTATCTTTTGAAATAGAAATCTCGTGATAATTTCATGGTTGGTTTTGGATCTTTATTGCACTAGTCATTAGCGTTCCTATAATCGTTCCTATATATATAGCATTCATATAATCCGACGCTTAGCGTTTTGGCAATACATAAAACTGGGGAGGTATGGGATTATAATCAGGTTGCAAATAGTAAGGCCTTTAAATTTCTTCCTTGGCTAAGTTTTATATTTGGTTCTATTTCCCGTTTGTCATGTGTTATATATTCATTAAATTATCTGCTTCTGAAGAATTTTTGGGTTTGGTTCAGCCATCCCTATCACATCCTCCTCACGTTCTCCCGGTCAATCAGATGATGTACTTCTCCCGGTTCCGCCCAATTTGTATTCAGTCCGTTGATCTCCGGCCCGCCCGGAAATTCCAACCGAGATAAAATGACCCGGAGTCGCCAAAGGCACCGTTTCGTGATGATTTTTGGTGGTGCCAGAGTTTTGTTTTAATCTTTTTTGTCATTGTTAAATATTCATGGAATTCCGCCAGTGCATATTTTCTGGCGTTTTTGACATTTTTTTCCTAAGAAAGACAAGATCTATTTTACTAACGATTTTCCGTTACAATGTAATTACATCAGTCAGAATTTTGGAATCTGAAAGGTTTTATTTATCTTTCTCAGGAATTTTGTCTATTATTAAGACATGGATATTGTGATAAATCGCGTATTTCAAATTCAGCTAATTAATTTGGGGATATACAATTTCAGTGCACAAAGTTGTAGAAGTAAATATTAAAGGAATACTATTTATAAATGAGATATGGGGACGTAACAGAAGACGCTTCTGGTGAGACGTATGTCGAAGGCATGGACGACAATAGATTCGTAAAAATTGTAAATACAGAAATACCCAACAATAGAAGATTACCCGGAAGACCTGCAAAGAGATGGAAGGAATTCTACTCTTTCCAGGATAGTTCACCTTCACAAAAATGTCAAATGACCATATACGATGATAAAGAAGAAGAAGATAGAACGGCGCGTGGGTCAAATTTATTGCCATAGAAGCGTGTAGATGAATAGAAAAATGACCAACTAGATAACTTTTTATAGATAAAATTCGAATTTAGATTGTCGTTTATTTATGGTAGTTACCTATTCAAACCAGAATAATTTCTAAATCGTGTAGGTACATTTCATAAGAATGCTTCATCGTCTATACGCGTATGAGAATTATGTATTAAGAGTGTCTCTTTGCGTTATATTATGTAGGTAATTCGGAGGTGATGCCTTATGGAATGCGCGAATGTATGGTGATTCTTGGAATTGGTCTATTGCTCTTATTATTAAGTTAGTATTGCTCGAGTATTTCACTCTATTTATACATCGGCCATTTGTTGCACATATCAGCTTAGTTGCGTCTAGTTTATCCACAAATATACATACTCACATAGTTCACGGCACAACATTAAATGTGTTGATGTTTCAGATAAAATACGAAACACGTCAATTTAACTACTTATATTCATTTTACTATCAAATTTGTTGCAAAATACTATACTCGTAGTATGTGATCAGGACTTAAATTCGATCAGTGTAACTAATTGGAAGGTGCGGGCGATGGACCGGGTGGAATGGCGGAAAGTTCTCGAAATGGCCAAGGTTTGCATGGGGCTTTGGAGCCACTGACGATGATGATGTTTACAGTTTTGGGAGCTCGTAAATTTGAAAAACATATTGAATTATATGTCTGTATATTTCCGTAGAAATTTTTGCCAATCGTCTCTCTCTGTAAGTATGTTATTATAATGTCCGGACGATTTAAAGCGAAGTACCCGGCATGTGGTATTAAAATATTGTTGCTGGTACGTATTAAAAAGGAAATAAATAAAATTAAAAGTTTATCTGCTCCGGTTCGACCAGTTGACACTAAGTGCTGGCTAAATGTTCGACGAAACCGTTTCGTAAATTAAAATAAAAAAATGTAAAAAATCCTCCGAAACTATGTCACGTTGCAAATATTTTCTTCCTACCTTACTGTGACTTTAAATACATATCATCACACCTTGTATCTAATTAGGTAGGCAGATAGTACCGAAATCCATATTTTAACTATCACGACAAGAAGCCTCGTCTTACACATGATCGTCTATCTATTGTTAAAACATTGCCCTCTTCCAGAATGTCTTTCACATGGTCATGTCAACATTTTTTTGGCAGGTTCCTTGTAGGTTTTTAAAATTCACCAGGCAATACGGTCATCCTGCTTCAATGTGCTTTATTTATAGATTTGCAGAACCAAAAGTTTACAGTATATTTACAATTTGTATATTACATATGTTTTGTTATAAACCTTTCAAAGTTTTTTTCCTTGTTAAACAAGTGTATATTATACTTAAATTTTTATAAATATCATATAGGTATATTAAATTATTATAAAATAAACGTATTTTTAGGCTTTTGAAAAGATTAAATAATTTTTTATATATTATCATATCCAGCAGGGCAGGAATTGTTAGAAATTAATACTCTTGATCTTATGAAAAAAAATGTTTGCCATAAAAGTTTTGTTGCCTGATAAATTTTTGATTAGTGAACCAGTTGTTTCCTTATAACTAGCTCTCTTTGGCACTTTAAGTGCAGTGTCTGCAAGGTTTTATAGTTCTTCTGACTCTTCTTATGTTCTTCATGTGTTCTTTCAGAGTTTTCGCAATGGGCCGTTATTAGTCCCCATAAGCAGAACGGGTGGTGGTTGGGGAAGAACAGTATTTTTTAAAATATTACACAATTTATGTTGCGATGTTAAACCGTTTGATAATCGATATTGATTAATGACGTAGATAAACCCATTGGCTGGTAATTCAAAACCCACTCATTTTTTAACGTACAATCATTCGATGAATAAAATATTCTTTTTCAAAAAGATATTTCGACAAACGCTTGAATCGATCTTTTCGATAACTCCCACAAACAATTTATTTCTTCAAAACGAATTGAAAAGATAAGACTATTTCACGACCATTACGATCTCTGAACTGATGATGAGCGTTGATTTTTTTCCGTAGGCGTATCCGAGATGCTATCCGGCTAGTGGTCTCTGTAAGGTTGTGATTTTCAGCCATGAAATCAACAATAATTATGCCTTGTCAGTTTTCTGTTTAATTAAGTAAGATTTTTTTCCAAATAACTATCGCAAATTAACTGAAAATTACTCCTAAGCGCTAGAACAATGCCCCCACGGAAGTAAAGAATAACTATTGAATATGCAAAATTACACGTTCGGCATGTTTTTAATAATGAAAAATAACATTGGACATGGGTATCAGAGTATAAGGCTTTGCTGACAACGAAGACATTCGGTGTCCACACAAAAATGTTGTCCGATACACTATTTCAGGAGCATATCACAGAAAAAACAGTTTTCTTCAGTCAAGAATATTTTTTCATATATAACGAAAATAATATTCTCTCAAATTAAATTTTTTGTTTTATCTCAAAACAATATTTTCTTAATTCAAACAAATTTATTTGAATTAAGAAAATACTGTTTTGAGATAAAACAAAAAAATCCTAATTTGAGAGAATATTTTTTTTCGTTATATATATGAAAAAATATTCTTGACTGAAGAAATTTTTTGAAAATTTTTTTTTCCGTGAGGAACAATCGGTATACTCCATATTTCAGTTGCATAGGAACAATCGGTATAATCCAATACACTATTTCAGTTGAATAGGAATAATTGGTAATCTAATACACTATTTCAGAAGCTTAAGAACACAATTTCGAAATTACAAAACGATGTATTGATCCATATTAAAACATGCACTTCGTTTCTTCCGAGTAAACCGAAATAAATCGTTGAAGATGACAAAAATAATATATCAGAAACAATAAATACCGTAAAACTGGGATCTTCAAGATTGTGGACGAGTGTTCAAAATAATTTTATGGGATTCTTTTGTCGTTTTATAATCAGTGTCTATGATGTATGCCGTTCGCTCTGTGGTCTGTGGAATCTAAGTCGTACACAATTAAGTGTCTTGATGCGTAAGAGATTGCCCGTTACGTCAATTAATTAGAATGTAATTGTAAATGCTCACTTCGTTATATTTTTATTAAATAAATCATAAAAATGTGTTGATTATTATAATTAATTCATTGCTCTTTTCTACATGGTATTTCCATCAGTGTAATTTTATCGGTTCAAATCTTCACCTTAAGTTTGTTTTTTTATGTTTGAGTCTGGGAATGAATATATACGATGTTTTAAACAATTCAGAAGACAAAGCTGTTGTTGATTTGCAGATTTTATCGAAGTAATTCATTTTTATATTGAATATGAATATTGAAGATGTAGTAAATTGTTGTTCACCTAAGTAGTATATAAGTTAATAATATATCCAAGACTCGCAACCATGTACCGAGTGCTGGTTCGGGTCCAAAAATTGCCATTCGAAAAAGTATGAAAATTAATGAGGTGTTACACCAAATTTTTATATTTTTTTGGAGAAACCAATATGTATATGTTTTGTAAATACTTACACAAGAAGTATTCAAGTAAGATCGAAGAGGCAATACAAAAATTATTTTTAAAAAGTTTTCGTGGTACCCGAGTGTGGGTTAAAGCGGTCGAATCCGATGGTTGATGATTTAATTACATTTATTAATCTCTCACTGTTGCTGACCATTCGCCAGAGTTATGGAGGTAAGACAGTAGCCCCTCGTGGAGATACGGATCTCCTATCATTAATAATACCATCGATCATGGGGTCTTGAGACGGTGCCCTGAGGTAAACCGCGCCGGTACGGAAAGAGACACTCGGTACAACTTGCTCGCTTGCATACGGAGAAAGCTGACATGACGAAGTTTTCGGGAATGTTCTGGCGGGAATAAATAACTACCGGGAGATCGCGTACGTTTATGCCCTTCCTAGAATCACGGATATAGAGAGACGGCCCGCTGGTATCTCGGACGATGGGATCACAAACCATTTTGTAAAACTGTAAGCTTTATAAATATTGAAAATACAAGACGGGTTATTTGAATGGTAGCGAGTACCTAATATTATTATTTTTCTTGAACCGTTTCTGCAGAGTTTGCGGACTCCTGGGATGTGAACTCACAGGTGTCATTCCATCTTCTGGTGTTTCTTTCTACTATTAATATTTTTTATTCAAAAGTTTTTCATTATGAAATTTCCAAATTCACGTTATATTATCTTTTAACTGTTATTAGTTTCCTTGTTAATATTACTTAATATTTTTACATATATTTTTTGTACAATTATAAAAAAAAACTTTTGGTTTTCTAATAAATAAATAAATTAAACTTGATGTGATGAGATGTGAAGCACTAGCCCAAAAAAGGACCGAGCTATCTAATTGGTCAGATTCTGTTAGTTTTTCCTTTTTGTTTTCATCGCTATCTTTTGTTTTTACTCCTCACTAACCCAAGGAGATATTAGGGGAGAGTTATGAATTAGCAATTTTTAAGGCTATTTTTATATTTCAGATTATCAACTAGTATCATGCTGAGATTGTATTCTGAACGTTTCATCACAATGTATCTATGTGTGTATGCTGTGTTATGTACGGCGTGTTTATTTTATTTCATCGACTATAGGAAAAAGTGCTCATTCGATAATTTTCAAATCTGTATATCTAATACTCGCTTAGGTCCCATTAGATTTTGAAGGATAGGTATCTGAATGGTGCTTTTCAATTTTTTAACTGTCAAATATTTGAAAGTGACCCCAATCTCAGGTTTTTCGGAATTTGTTATTTTTGATTTCAAATTGGTAAAAAGCCACATCACTTTCGTAAAATGCCATTGAATAATTATTAAGTTTTCATAATATAATATTTAAATCAAAAATAATTTAACAAACTCATTTCACGAAAATGCTTAATATTATCCATACAAAACTTTGAATACTTTGTCTTTTTTTCTATACGATTTTACTTTGTGATTTGATCAGTGTGTTGCTATGTGTTCATTTGTATTGATGTGTAGTGTGTTAAAGCGTTTTTGAAAAATTCTCAACGACGATGCAACGTTGCAAATATGGGTACCTATTAAACAGCTATTGTCGACATGGCTATTTTACACCTTTATAATATTCATTTGAGAATGACGATTAGCATTTTGATATTATGAAATACAAAACCAGACATGGTCGTGCTACCGGTGCAGTGCAGGGGATCCTTTGCGTAGCCGACAAAGTTTGGCGACCCGTCTCCAGTCGCGAATGACAACTTATTGTAAGTAAGGTGACCAGAGTGAATTCCATTGCGGAATATTTCACGGGTCATGTTTGGAGTTCACCAAGAGTGACAAATTTAAATTGTGTTCTCGATTCAAAATGGGTTTTCTTTAAATTCAAAACGACGACAATAGACGATCCGGATGCAGTTACAAAATACTGTTAAATTAAATATTATACTTAATTATTTGTAACAGAACGATGTATGACAGAGTTCGAAATGAAGATAGGTGCAAGGAAAGAATGTAAGATGAAGAAAGACGTAATTAACAGAATGAAAGTTAACACATTGGGACGGTTTGGCCACTTGGGGAGAATGAATGAAGAACGCCTGACGAAGGAAATATACAAAGCTGACAGGAATGGAATAAGAGGTCGAGGACGCCCAAGAAAAGGATGGCACGACCATGTAAACGATATTCTGAAAGATGGAAATGTAAGAAGCGTGAACAACAGACGAACGTGTATAAGACGATGTATGAATGTTGATGAGGCGATGAATGTGTGTCAAGATAGAAAAATGTGGCGTTCGGTTCTCTCTGCCTACCCCGTGAGGGACATGGCGTGATGGTATGTATGTATGTATGTATTATTTCAGTTTTTTTTGTGCAATTTGGTTGATAGGAATTTGTATTTTGTCCATAAAATACTTCTTGTAAATTTCATTTAAAATCCTTCTTCAATATAATACATACAGATATTACATTTTTACTCCTCACTCACCCCATGGGGAGTTAATATGAATTTGCAATTTCCAAGGTTATTTTTATTGCAGATTATTAACAAGTATCATGATGAGATTGTATTCTGAAATTTTCATCACAATGTGTCTGTGTGTGATGTGTTCTATGTGATATGAGCTATGTACTATAATGTACGACGAGTTTATTCTACTTTATTGAAAGTACTATTTGATTCTTTACAAATTTTTGTAAAATTTATATATCTAATACTCGCTTAGACTTCATTAGATTTTGAAGGATATCTGAATAGTGCTTCTCATTTTTTTTATTTGTCAAATATTTAAAAGCTCAGGAAACTTAAAATTTGATATTTTTATTTTCAAATTGCTATAAAGGCACATCACTTTTAGTAAATGGTATTGAATTATAATGTTTTCATAATAAAATAAATTAAAAATAATTCAACAAACTCATTTCATGAGAATGCTAAAAATTTTCCATACAAAATTTAAATACTTTGTGGACTTAATTGGTTGTAAGGAGTATAGCGTTGGCCACAACCCACTCGTTTTTTTATTTTGTATTGCTTCTTGGGCAATCGGATGCTATTTTAAATATTAATTTAACAAGTTGCCACACACTGGAGACTAATGATATTTATCGTCTCACTGGATCCAGACTGAAAATACAATCGAATATTGTGTCCCCACCGGGAATCGATCTCGGGAACTTTCTCTCAAGAGTCAATAGCATATTTATAATAACAATAAATGAATTCTATCTTAATTTTTCCCCTTTCTCTCCATGAATCGTTTATACTTCTTTTTACTACACAATACTTTTTAAATTTTAAATTTTTAATAAACACATTTTTATTACTTTCTTGTTACATAATATCGATATAATATATACAAAATTAAATAAATATATATAATGTTTTACGGTAAATTTATAAATAGTACAACCATTTAAAAATAAAAATACATTTTATGAAGAATTTTACGAGACAATTTTTTGACGGCGGAAAATTTCATAAAAAACTGATTTGTTTTTTTTATTTTTTAATATCTGTATTAAACCCTCGTAAAAATACAACATAATATATGTGTCGTAAATAATATTATTATCATTTTAGTTTTATGCGTCTTTAATCCCCCCGTTTCATTTAATGCTGCGCTCTACGAGAATTATAATGAAGTATGTAGTGTGCGATCTACTCGCGAGATGGCATAGCGCGTAATAATAAAATATTATAATTTATTGCATGAAAATTCACATATGACGTTTTTACTTTCTTATATTATTATCATAATATACTTAATGTTACGATTATCGTAGTAAATTTAAATACATTTTATAAAGTTGTACGTTTTGATTTTATACGTCGTAAATTACGATTTAATTATGATACTTAATTTGGTTTGACACTATTAGTAGTTGTGGAGTCGTACGACTATGTCTCGTGTTCGAATCCCGCTTAAGTTGCTGTTTATGGCTTTACAATGAGTCGTGTATTTGATATAATTAAAAATTATGACAAATTATAATATGTAAATAGAGACGAAACGGGTTTATATATTTTTTTATAGGAGAACCGGAAAGCAAGCACCTACAGGGCGTACAACCTGTCATTGGATGGTATACGTGATCACTTTAAGCGCTTGCGCAACGTTCACCTATAGTTATAATTAATTCGGCGAAATAGCTGTTTATTATTTTACTGTTTCCTCTGCTGCTGTCTTTAAACCCACTATGTTATTTTTTTATTTAATTTAATTTATGTATAATGTCTATTTATGATATGTTTATTTTTCAATAATTATTTCGTGGAATCCACTTAGTGGATTGTCTTTAATGCCCTTACTCTTAATATGTGTATACCACGCCATTTCCCTATTTGGGGTAGGCAGAGAGAACCGAACGCCAGACTCCCCTCTCTAAACATACATTTCTCGCTTCATTCACGTCCATCAATCGTCTCATACACGCTTTTCTGTTATTCTCTTCATCTTTCAAAATTCCATTTATTTGATCTATACAGGGTACAAAATATTAAGTAGCACTAAACGAACTGTTTTATAGTCACCATGGTTCGGTTAATTTTAACATAACTTTTTTTTCAGTGTACGCTTAATAGATGTCACATTATTATCGGATCCTCAAAATCAATTTATGTCACATATTTCTCAATACGACTTTTCAATCCATACTAATAATTCAAAAGAAACTAAAAAAACGATATTTAACAAATAATTCCTGGATATTCCATCTGCGTTCCTCAACTCCTTTCTTCCTTCCCTCCATGCTATGATTGTGTTTACTGTTGTATTTTATTTCTTGGATAGGCAAATAATGCTATTCTGGCGAATTGAATACTTGGATTTTTATTTAGAACCAGCAAACCATTCACAAACTTGAGAACACTCAAATTTCTTTATTTTTCCCTGGTTCACCCTATCCTGGAATACGTATCTCCTGTCTGGTCTCCCCATTATGCAACACACATAAACCGTATCGAAAGGATACAAAATATATTTATTAAACACCTTAACCGAAAAGCATTTCTTGATTTCCCGTCGTATCGTGAGGCAAGGATTTGCCATTGCATTGATTCACTTGAAAACAGACGTACTGTATCTGATATGATGCTTCTCCACAATATTATCAATAATAAAATTGATTCTCCTGCTCTCTTAAATTATATATCTTTCAACATCCCTACCCGTAGAACTAGACACACTCCTCTTTTCCACCTAACCACTCAACACACCAACTATGCTCAACATGCAACAATGTACAGAATCTGTAATACATACAATAGGCATTTCCAAGAGATCGACATATTCTTACTTAGCGCCCCCACATTTAAACAAATATATCAAACTTAAAATTTCATCCTCATAATCAAATTTAACACTTAATATACTGACACATTTATATATGCAATTTCACACATCATTCACACAATATCTCACCATAATATGTAACCATTCCTAATGTATCTTAATATACCTACTACAATAACTTCAGCGACAACCTGTAATTGGCTTTATTATTAATCAAATCATCTTTATGTTATATAATTTATTATATGCTGTATGTTGTCCTCTAAATAAAATAAAAAAAAATAAAAAATTAAGAATTTACTGTTTTAGCTGGTTGAAAGATATTGTCTTACGGCATTAAACTTGCCTGATTGTACAAAAATCTCATATGTAAGGACTTGTAATGTATTAATTAACATTTTAGTTATATTCTACTGCCTGATTGTAGTTATAGCTTACCGGATGGAGATGAATGTAGCAAAGATTAATTTTCATACAAGACAGGTAGGTACATAGGTACTATCATAATGGCGACGTCAGTGCTTCTGGATATACGCCATAAACAATTAGAGATGTTATCTGAATTGAAATTCCAATACAAAAATACCAAACTACCGGTTATATTATGATAGATGCTGATAAGCGATAATATATATATATATATATATATATATATATATATATATATATATATATATATATATATATATATATATATATATATATATATATATATATATATATATATATATATATATATATATATATATATATATATATATATATATATATATATATATATATATATATATATATATATATATATATATATATATATATATATATATATATATATATATATATATATATATATATATATATATATATATATATATATATATATATATATATATATATATATATGCCGACCGCCGTGGCACAGTTGGTAAGCCGTTCGGTTTCTGTGCGGGCGTCCTGGGTTCGATTCCCAGCAGAGGAGAAATTTATTTAAATTTATTTCTCACGCAAATATTGCTTCTCTGGGCTGGAAACACTGGTTAGTTGGAAGAAATTGCCATACGGCAATAAACTCGCCACTTGCGCAGGGTGCAAGGAAGTGTTCATTATTATTATTATTATATATATATATATATATATATATATATATATATATATATATATATATATATATATATATATATATATATATATATATATATATATATATATATATATATATATATATATATATATATATATATATATATATATATATATATATATATATATATATATATATATATATATATATATATGAAAGCGAATGCAACAGACAGAAGTATGTACTCATAGGTATCTTTGAAGAGATCTCAAGCAGAGATAGAGGGATGGAGAGAGATTTGAATATGAAGACAAGGAAGACCACAAGACATTCCTACAGGGCTTACTACCTGTCATCGGCTGGCTTAAGTAATCACTTTGCGCCATGGCAACATTCACCAATTAAATGTCTTATACATAGTGGTTTCCTTGTGACAATCGCAAAGTTGAAAGTTGTATATATTTAGTTAATTGAAATCTGTTCACAAGTGGGTTTTAAGCGTCCATCTGTCGGATGAGACACAAACTAATTTCCGCTGTCATTCTTTTATGTTGAAACATTGAGAAACGCTTTTATGTTGAAACATTGAGAAACGTCATTTCCCCTTTTGGTCTACAGATGTCACTGTAGATCGACAAATTATGACGATTCCTTTATTTAATTGAAAAATAGCCTAGAAACGTCGGCAGACGACTGATTCTCTCGGGAATCAGAATTTGACGCGGGTTATCCCCAAAATACTTAATAATAACATATTTTGTACTCGCGAAATCCTTAAATTTAACATATATATATATATATATATATATATATATATATATATATATATATATATATATATATATATATATATATATATATATATATATATATATATATATATATATATATATATATATATATATATATATATATATATATATATATATATATATATATATATATATATATATATATATATATATATATATATATATATATATATATATATATTTATATATATATATATATATATATATATATATATATATATATATATATATATATATATATATATATATATATATATATATATATATATATATATATATATATATATATATATATATATATATATATATATATATATATATATATATATATATATATATATATATATATATATATGTATATGTATATGTATATGTATATGTATATGTATATGTATATGTATATGTATATGTATATGTATATGTATATGTATATGTATATGTATATGTATATGTATATGTATATGTATATGTATATGTATATGTATATGTATATGTATATGTATATGTATATGTATATGTATATGTATATGTATATGTATATGTATATGTATATGTATATGTATATGTATATGTATATGTATATGTATATGTATATGTATATGTGTATATATATATATATATATATATATATATATATATATATATATATACTTAGCGTAGAGCTCTCGTTGCGAGCGGTCGTGTTTCGCGCGCGTTCGTTCTTTTCGAGTAGGTAACGTTAAGGCGGCTTTCGAAAATGCCCGGTGTTATTCGGGCGAAACGTCAGGCGACAAACAGTCCTTCTCAGGACTATCCTACACGGGTTTACCCAAAAAGTTGTTTTGCATCTTATACCCGTGAAAACCTTAAAGTTAACATATATATATATATATATATATATATATATATATATATATATATATATATATATATATATATATATATATATATATATATATATATATATATATATATATATATATATATATATATATATATATATATATATATATATATATATATATATATATATATATATATATGTTATAATATTTTTATCTCGGTTTTCCCGTGTCAGTAGGTCTTGACTAAGACCATTTGTCTTCCGACGTTTCGCCTGAATATCACCAGGCATTTTCAAGGACTTAACGAAAAGCACGCGCGCGACACACGTCTACTCACACTGAAAGCTCACCGTCAAGTGACTCGTAGCGTACAAGATGGCCGCTTATGTCAAATATTGTTAGCGCGACGTGATTGGCTCCTTGTGACACGCCCACCTGCTGTCGTGTTCGTTGGTAATAATATTTTATCATTATTTTTGTGTTGTGATTTATTGTTAATTTTAGTTGTGACATTAATATTATTATTGTTGTGTTTTGGGGTTATTTTCGCTATGGTATTATTAATATTATTATTGTATTGTTTGTCATATAAAATGTTCTTCCAGGTACTAGGCAAACGAACTCCGTCGTCCCGATTGTTCATTATATCCCTTCTCTTATATATTTCTATAGCTTCCCTGTAAATTCTGAGAGGTTCACTGTTTAAACTTGCTATTATTTTTGAATGGTCAAAATCTATTGTATGTCCTTCTGTGAGCGAGTGTTGTACAAGTGAGGATGTAAGTTTTTTGTTTCTCATGTCGACTCTGTGCTCCGCTATTCGTGCTTCAACTTTTCGATTGGTTATAAATTGTCATCGGCTAGATTTACGTGATCACTTTATGCACTTGCCTTCTTATTCCTGGCTTTCCTTGTTCTTGTATAATATTTCAACTTCGTCTCTATTGAGATGTTAAAAATTGTCAAAAATACCAAAAACCAATGTTTGCGTATATGCAAGTTTTAAAAATATTCGATGTTTACTATTGTTTAAGAATTAAGCTTCATGTGTACCTCCTCCAGATCTCATGTCTCCAGCAAGGTGTGTCGTATCAAATTTGGAGTTTGACAGCTTCTTCAACCTTGTTGATTCATGTCGTCGGTGATCTTCCCCTCAGTTTTCATCCTAGAACGCTTCTAGCATTACTGACCTCTCAAGGATTTCACCTTCACTCCTTGATACATTGCGAAAGAATCGGAGCATCCTTTGGATATAAAATGTGGAAAGTCTCGAAGAGTTATAGAATATTATTAAAAAAACACAAAAATTTTATGACTTTAAAAGAAAAATCAAATCTTTAAAATAACAATAAATTTTTATGTATTCCTTTTTCATATTCACTATGTGTATATGTATGTGTGTGTATGTATGTATGTGTAAGTATGTGTGTGTATTCGTGTGTATGTTTGTATGTGTATGTATATGTGTGTATGTATGTATATGTATGTATGTGTGTGTATATGTATGTATGTGTGTATATGTATGTATGTGTGTGTATGTATATATGTATATGTGTGTATGTATATATGTATGTGTATATGTATGTGTGTACATGTGTGTATAAGTATATGTATGTATGTGTGTGTATATGTATGTATGTGTGTGTATGTATATATGTATATGTGTGTATGTATATATGTATGTGTATATGTATGTGTGTATAAGTATGCGTATATTATATGTGTGTATGTTGTATATGTGTATGTGTGTGTATGTATGTGTATGTGTATATTTGTATTTGTGTATGTGTATTTGTATATGTGAATTTTTATTTTTTTCTCCTTTTTGGATAAATTATGGTTTTTATTCTATATTCACTAAAAAAACAAAAATAAACTTTAATCATCTGTATGTATTAGCTGTAAGTTGAACTTGATTTACAATTTATTAAATGATTCTATTATTATAAGTAAAATGTATGTAATATGTTAAATGTAGATATGTTATTTGCTCCTGTCCCAAGCACAAGTTTTTAACTTTTTTGGGACAGTACCTATTGAAAAAAAAAATTGTATTAATTTAAATATTTGTACTATGTGTATGTTCATATTATGTTACTCAATAAAAAATAAAAAAAATATAAAACAAATTTTAAGCGTCACCCCACGTTGATAATTTAATCTTCAATATATGATTAGAAAGACTATTTCTTTCATACGATATTTATAGCCAGAATTATTATTTTTCTTAACTGCAATAAAAATGATTATTTTTCTTTGGTTACATATTTTCATTCACATATTTATTTTATTTTTATCTAGTCTTACTGCATCTCAATTAGTTTTAAGACACGCTTTCGGAGTTTATTTATATTTTGATTATGTGTTTAGAGCTCTATATTTTGCTGTTGTCAGATTAAGCCTCGTCGTGGCATTAAGCCTCGTTTATTATTAAGCCAAATTGAGGTATGTAAATTTTATAAACTTTATAGTACGTTAACCCATCTTGTTAAATGGGTTTCTACGTCGCAAAAAGCGAGTATATAATTATTAATATAATAAAATTAAGCTAAAATTCCTTGTGCATTGTACCTATGAATTGATAATATGGAAAAATTCTCACAATAGTACAATGGAAGACTTAAATCATCGTTTAATTACGATTATTATGATAGCTATGTGCTATAGTATGTACTGATTAAAATTCCTAATTGGCCGTTGATCTTTGTTCGTTCGTATGTTATTTTAATTTCTTGATTTTACTTACTAAATTTTCGAGACAATTTAGCAAGGTCTGACCCGGACATCATCATATCACTGTAGTTCTTGGCCAGTTAACAAACAATCCACAATTAATTCTGATCCTTTTCTTTTCTTCTACAATTGTCCCATATGATCGTTGTGTCTGCTTTCTGCGTCCGCTGTCATCGGTTCTGCGCATTGGTCATTGGTCATTACTGTACATCAGAGTACCGAGTCTTAGGACTCCTTGCTCCTTCATCTGACGTTACTTGACTGGGTGGTTTGGAGATTTTAGTACTGAAGATGGGTGGGTTTTAGGTTGGAGGGATGATTTTATATTTTATATGAAGTTGGTGGGGTTGTCGAGTTGGATTCTATGTATTGAAGGTTGGTGGGGCAGTTTTTCGGATCGCTATTATGGTGGGGGTTCAGGTGGGGGTGGTCTCTTGAGGACAGTTTTGGGTCTTTTGTGCTTATGGAAGTCGTTTTCATCATATGTGGCTAGACTGTTGATGGAGGCGTTCTTATGCGAAGGGATCTTCGCATAAAAACGCTTCGAAAGGGAGATTATGAAGTCTTGGATTGTGGGTACTTTTGCATCCTCGTGTAGTTGGGAGGTTCTCACCCATCTTGGAGCGCTTAGAGCTAAACGGATGGCCTTGTTTTGGGAGATTTGCAACTTATCTATGTGGGTCTTTGCTGCGTTTCCCCATATGGGGCATGCGTATGTCATTATGGGGCGTATGACACTTTTATAGATAAGAAGCTTATTTCTGTTGTTCAACTTGCTCTTTTTGTTGAGTAATGGGAACAGGGCTCCCATTACTTTTGTGGCAGCTGTTCTTTTGTTTTCGATATGCGATCTCCAAGTGAGCTTTTTGTCAAGGGTGAGGCCTAGGTATTTTACCTCGTTTTTCCACGGGATGTTTTCCCCGAACATGGTGAGGTTGTTTGGGAGTTTGGTACGTTTTTTTGAGAAGAGCACAGCGACGCTTTTGGAGGGGTTGATGATGATGCGCCATTTGACGCACCATTGTTCCAGGAGTGTTGCCATCTCCTGGACTCTAGCTCTTGCTAGTACTCGGTTCTGCGCATTCTCCGAGTTAACTCGGTTACGAACTATATCCTACCTCACCCCTTCTTTTCATCTGCGGTTTGGTCTCCCTCTGGATATTTTACCCGGCTTATTTAAATATTTGGCTACGTACTCTATGTATTCTAGTAGACTTTATTTTTAAACTTTTATTCTAGAACTAATTGTAGCGTTTACGCCACATGCCCACTTGTCGTTTACTGATTAATGATTTAAATATAAATCGTTATCAGCAATCGTAAATCTTCATTGCATTATGTGATCAAAATATATCCGGAATTGCATTGTACATATAATAAGTTCCCTTCATTTCCTATTGTGACACCATACTATTCTCCAAAATGTTTTTATTAGTGTAATAAATTTCTGCATTATATGATCAAAATATTGTTATTTCTTCTCTTATCGCACAATGTGACCAAAAATATTGCAACTTGTTTGTAGAATCTACTGGAGTTGTTAGTTGGCTTCGTTACTTATGTGTGTGAAAACTGTCCGTTTCCAATCAGATGAACGAGGAAATTCTTTGGAGGATCGTGTAATGAACATGCGTTTTATAGTTCCTACATGGAGAGCGATAGATCGTTAGTCTGCCACATATCATCGGGCGCAAGTATGTCTTGCATTCTCCGCTGTTGTTGTAATGTTATTATAACCATATATGGGAAAAGTTAAGGGCATTGTTCTCGTATCCATCCTATCCTATACCTACCAGAGCGAGAGTCTTCTTCTTTGATAAACGTACATACCTCGCTACTTAATTTATTCCATTTTGATATTTATTTTAATGGAATTGTTGTTCTTCATTCCTGTTTCTTTTATTGCGGTTCCCACGGCCTACCGTTGATCTGACAGCATATTTATAAGTTTTTTAATCCTATAAAACCGATCTAGTTACGTAACCGCGCCTCGTGGAAAAAGCTTTGAATTGTATAATACCGATAAAAGTATTTTCAATATTTCAAATTCCTCTTGCATACATTGGTATGAATAATTTGCTTCCCTTGGAATTGAAAAAGGCTAAACATATAATATAGTTATGCATTCAGGAAATTGAAAAATGGTAAAAATATACAGGTAAACCTTTTATCAACAACCTGCACTGATGCCAACACATGCACTAAAATTTTATACAAAATGATTAACTTCTTCAAAATAGGTTATTTGTATTCGTATTATCATTTGTTTATTTGTCAGCTATTCTATGTATAATAATGTATTATTGTGTTATTTTACAATATAAAAGTACCCTTGCTTCTGATTGTTCGTAATTGGTATTACGTACAAGTTTCCTTGAACAATTTTAAATGTTATTTTTGACATATCACCTTCCCACCTTAACGTTACGGCGATGTGTAGTTTCTTTTGTTGGTCAAAAACTCAGCTCCGTATAATACAACACCGTTGTTTCATACTTTTCAATAAGAATTCATATCATTACACGAGAATAAAAACTCTCACACTTCTTTTGTGGGATGATCAACATCACAAGTCGTCAGTAATTGTGACATGATTTTAATAGTCTCGTGATATCTGTTGGGCGTCCTGGGTTCAATTAACAGCACAGAAGATATTTATCCAATTAAACTCGCGCAATCAATGCTTCTCTAGGTTGAAAACACTTGAAGCTATTGCTTCTCTATGTTGAAAACAAAGATTTTGGTATCAGGCCATAAATGAGGCAGCAAAGGGTGCAAGGAAGTATTTACAATACAAGTCTGAAAACTGTGATTATAAGTGATACAAAAGAATCAACATTAAAGCAACAAAAATACTGGCAACACATATCAAAGACAGGATAAAGAACTGGTTTCGCATACAAGAATGAAAACAATATTATAGTCCAGATACTAAAAAAACACACATAGTTCGAGTAATTTCCGTCGTGGTAGAGCGAGGAATAAAGTATGTAGATAATTTGTATTCAAGACATGAGCAACGATCTTATACCAGAAGAGGTACACGTACTGATCAATGATCTTCTGCAGACCCGTGAGACCCGCAAATCTCACTCAAAACTCATGTAACAGACTGTCCTGTCCCATCAACATCTAAATTAGACATTTTCTTAGAAGTACAGAATTGTAAATTGTAATGGGAAACGTAACTACACTGAGAAAAAATCATTTGAAACCCGGAATTCCTTGAATATTGATGATTATCTCCACAATTTTATTTTCCTGGTGCCTCCTTTTCTTTTCCCCAAAACACTTCAATGACTTGCTTTTAATTGCACGCACGTACGGAGGAGTTTGAGATTTAGCATATGTAGTTCGTTTATAGCGAAAATTTATAAATGATATGTGTTAGAGATACATTAAATTAAATAAAAAAAATCACATCAAACCATAGATTGGTTACTTTCATACTGCCAATGTTAACACGTAATGCCAAACGCAGCATGTTTTATATAACAAATAAAGATAAATTCAAATACAGAACATATTAAAGAAAATACCTAATCTACTGTGAAACAATATAAATTGGTACTTACCACAGTACTTACCTACTTAAACAATTACACTTTGCAATATGTGAAAAGAAAACTTTGTACCTAATATGATGATTTTTATTAGATCAGATCCAATGACTTTTCAAGAATTTAATGAATTACGTTTGAATTTTGATCTCTGAGCGATCACTAGTTAGTAGTTACTATAATTATTAATTAAGTACCTAACCTGTTCCAAATGACTATATATGTTTATTTCAAAATAATTATGTTAGATGTCTTTAACACGAATATCAGGCGACACAATTTCGTGAAGTTTATGACAAAATTTTAAAAATAGTTCCGATAAGCCCAAAAATATAGCCTGAGAAGTGACACGTGTATCAGACTAATCCAGGAATTGTTCTGTTGTTTTGATGATATCAAGTACGTGTCTATTCGCGCATATTATACTCATAGAATTAGGAAAATACGTCGGTAGATTAGCTTCGTGGATCAGTGTCGACTGATGGTGGCCATCTAACAACGTGAACATCCATATAATTATGTATCGTCCATGGTTGTGGTGTGGTGTCTTCTCGGAATTCCCAAACTGATGTTAAAATATAATAAAACAGTTTGTGTACTGTGAATTGTAATCGCCAGACCTTCAAAGAAAAACTATAAATCGCTAGGAATTAATTCCAACGAATCTGAATATTTGTTCGCTCTGGCTGGAATTACAAAAGATATCGTAGAAAATGATGAGAAATCCTGTTCCTTTCCATACATCTATGATTATTACAAAATATTATGAAGAATTTTTCGAATTATCAAACTTTTCTTACCTTAACCATTCCCTACACCCTCTTCTCTGACATTGAAAAAAATCACGTAGAATTGATTTCAATGAACTAAGGAACTTACTGACTTATTAAAAATGAGCTAAGGGAGTTTTGTGTATCCTAATTATAGATCCACTACCAGGTTCTGAGTTTTTAAGAAGCAAATGCTTTTAAAGGGAACATAATAATTCGAGAAGTAGACGGAGCAGGAAAACAGACTCCGAAGTTGAAAGTTCACCCTAAAATAATATTTGACTAGATTAACGTATTTTTTTTGCATTTCAGAGGTGACCCAGTTGGAAGACCCGCGGCTAGAATGGCTCGGAGTACAGGAAGCCATGCTGCGGGATTACCTTCAAACGGCACAGGATGCTCTTCAGGTAACTTCTTTAATTATATGCCTTGGAACATCGTTTCTTTTAATCGAGAATGATAACATAGTTCAGGGAAATAATGTCATTGAACGATGGAACTTCTCCATGAAACGGGTTTATCAATTTTGTTGATGATAGCAAACAATGTATTTTATAATTAGACATGTGCAAATTCTTAAGAAGTCCACCTTAACTTCATTATATAAGACTTATCCTTGTTCGCTCCTTAAAGGATTAGATCATTCTATGTTTTTAAGCCATGGACAAATCGCGTTTCTCTATTTTTTCTGTCACAAAATAAAACAAAAACGACCGTAATCAATGAAACGCGCGCATACCTGCGGTTCGAAAGGTCGCCGAATCGGAATGTTTTTTCGTAATTTTTTCTACCTCCTTCAGAAATATTTACGAATTATCGGGGCGATGAATCCGAACCGAGGCGAGCACCGATACGCATCTCTCGCAAGCCCCAAGACCGTCGCACAGATAGAGAGAGACGAACGACTCGCCCCGGCTCGGTTCTTTGACCCTGCATAACGAGCGGTCGAGTAAACAAAACCGTACGTTATTCTGCGTCTCTTTTCGGCGAGGCACGATCGTCGCGAAAGGAAAGGCGACGGACGAAGCGGCGCTCGGTTCTAGTAGGGGGCTCTCTGTTTGCCTACGCGAAGTCCGTCCATGGCCATGCGAAAGTGAAAAAAAAAAAGTGTAGCAATTACTATGGAATTCCGGCGCGAATCGTGAGGGCGTTTTGCGGCAGGCGACCGAGCGTCCGCTGATGGAATCGCCTCACCTGTACGGAGGAGAAGTTATCGTATCGCACGATGACTTTACGTCGGGCGAGTTGCACGGTGTTTTGCATACGCCGATCAAGTCCATTGCAGCGAATAGTTTCATAGAGTAAAGTTGGTACCTACCTACCTACATATATCTATCTATAGGTACATTACATTTGCGATATATTTGCTTCTTCTACTGTGAGTGTCGTGTCAGGTTCCCCTAACGTTGATTTATCACCCGAGAGTAAGCATCTCTCTTCCGTACGCTACAGTTCCTCAATAATTTTTATTCTTGTCCAGTCTCATAAGTTGCGGAGCCAGGATATTTTGATTCCTGCCAATATCTCTTTGACCCTCTATTTTGTCCTGGATGATAAGGTGTAGCAGCTCGTACATTCCCCGTCTTGGATACCAAGATCAAAGATCATCCTAATTATTTGATGAAGTAGCTAGAGATAATTGAGCGTCGCACATTTTTGTTGATATAATTTAACTGTCACAACCGTATGTCATCAAATCTCTATAATTATAAGTTTTCTTCGATGTTGCCTAATAGTTTTATTCGTTGAAAATTATTATTTATTAATTCACCCTTTCTTATATATTATACAAACAATAATTTGATACAGTTTATCTTCTATCTTTGAGATCATTGCTGCGTGTCGTGATAAGTCCATAATTAATTTTCATTCCTTCAAACCTTTGACCGAGTTGATCGAAGAGTCACAAGAAATGTCTATCTATTTTACAAATGACTGGTTGCCTTTAATTTATGATAAATAGCTATTATCGACTCTTGTTAGCTATTGTTTCTTAATACTAAAAACGCACTCAGAATACTTAGAATAGGATTCATCATACTGCGCTCAAGAAATTTTTATTGGCCATCCGGGATTCAACGTTTTAATTGTATTTGGTAATGTTTATCTTATTACAAGTCTTTCGATGTCTTAGAGATTCGTTTGAATTATACGAGTTTTTTTGTTTAGCTTGTGTATTTGTATTATTATTAAATGAGGTTCTAAAGAATAAGTCTACAGTTCATTTAATAACTAACATTCCGTATATGTACAACGAATTTTTAAAATACTCGATATTCCATCTGACTACGCCGTTTTCTTAAGAAATGCGACATCATTCTGTTTACGGAAAGACGTAGCGAGTTCGCTCTAAGACGGAATGTAAATAAATCTTCATTCCTTATAATTACATTATTTTCTTCTGCTGCTTCGCACTCTAAATACGGTGCGTCCACTTCGGAGGCGAAAAGTACCGAGATATTTGACGTGATCCATGCCGGAACGCTGCATTTCCATTTTTGCTCTAGCATCTCTACAATTGGAAGCCTGTTAGATGCTAGACGAGGCACCGTATGATTTGACGTCGAAGGGAGACGCAAACCCGGTTAGAAAGACGAACAGCCGATGCATCAGCATCTCATTATTTTCTCTCCTATAGATCACAATCGAAGCGGTAAGACCGTTCTTCTCCTCTCCTCCGTGCCAACATCGAATCAATTAAATACCGCCCAACACATTGTTTCGTGTTTTACCGTTTCCAATCGTTGACAAGTCAGGCAAGTTTGGGTCTAAGGATTTCGTCAAACGTTATCGTAACCTGTTTGATAGCGTTTTACAATGACTATAATAATTTTCTTTACATTATGAGTAGACTAAGGAAATGATGAAAGAAGATAAAAAGAGAGATATATTGTGGAAAAATACTAAGTTATTTATTTATTAATTTTAAAATGGATTTCCACTCTGTAAACACAAAAACTATAGAATCATTAAAATAAAACAGTTTATCCGTGAAATTCTTCATAAAATGCCGCAACTTACACATCTCGAGAGAATAATAAAAATTGGACTATTGTTGGCAAAAAAATAATAGGGGCGTTCCTGGCGCGTACGGTTTCTCTATTGGCAAAAAATGGACTTTGCAGCATATTGTAGAGTTTTAAACGACCAATAATTACCAATGGCGGCGGCTCGTTAGTGAGAGATATCTCGCATACCAGCACCATCCCGACGCCAACGGAATCCTAACGAAGCAGAGGACGACGGCGTCTCAGCTATTCACCTATCCTGTCCAAGAAAAGTTCTTGCACCGTAGTCTGCCAATGTCGTGAATATTCGACCATTACATATTTTTCTTACCCTATACTTAGTTTTTATGTTCTAAGTCTGCCGATGTAATATTTTCATATTTCCTTATCACGAATAGTTTATTTTTTCACGATATTTTGTTTCATAATCCTCCAATATTGATTAAATATTTTTTGATAATCGAGAAACTGATTAAAAGTCTATGTTTTAGTCGACTATGTCAATTTTTAAATTGACATAGTCGACTTTTCAATTCTTTATTTATTGTACTGGTAAATTTTGACTTTGATATACGTATTTTCACAGAGTAAAACGTTGTACTAACAAATAATTCCAGTAAACTAAATAGGATTCTTTGTTGCTTCCAATAGTTTTATGTGGAGATGCCAAAAATATGTATATTGAATCAATACGCCTTGTTTTTTTATTGTTGATTAGCGTTGGACCTTGTGTGGTGGCGAGTATGCTTCTTCTCAACATTAGACAGTCCGACTCAATATTGGAAAGTATTTTAATTGCGCAGAATTACAAAAACATGGTTTCTGTCGTCGAATACATGTGTACATACCTGACATGTAAAATACCTGCGTTCTCTTACATACATAGTATAAAATACCACCGTTTTAATTTGTTGTCGTGGGCGTTGCCACGCGTGGGAGATGCCTTTCTGCGTTATGAAATTATCGGATAATTTGTTAATGTGTGTTTTTATAGCGACCATCAATCATATTTTATGGGTCCATTCATTTGGACCTTTTAGTTAGCGTTTTATCATTTCTTGTATCCACCGTGTATAGGCAGACCCTCAAGCCTTGGGGCTTTTTTCCTAATCGAACTCAAAACAAACATATTACTCAATACACGATTAGCAACCGGGAATAGTAATATTTATTTCACTGTGTTAATAATTATTTTCGTAAGCAGTTGCTGTTCGCCAGTTTTATTTTTGTTATTTAAATAACGAGTATCAATTATAAGGTTATGTCGTGTGTTCAACGAATGTCGTATAACGTTATGCTGTTATTTTTAGTAAATCTTGCAATAGTACCTCTGTGTTTAAATTTCCCTCAGATCTAAGTTTTTTTCGTTGTATTGACCATTATTTAGTTTGTCTCTTAACTTTTAGTATCTTTTAATCATGTGAATTTGATGGTCTTAAAAGTATTTGACAATTGGTAAAAAAATTAGATTTCATAGCAAATTTCTTAAGATCTCCTATTGGCAAACGTGCGAATCATTTTTTCTTCAATAAATGTGAAATTATTCAAAATTCGTAAAAAACTGACTTTACGTAAATCGTTTCCCGTTGATTTCGCGTGTTTTGGAGGCGTCTGATTTCTATCAAAGAAATTTGCAAGGTGTCATCAATTATGGTCTAATCATTGGCTATTATTAATTCGTCTTTCGTTTTCTCTTTTTCTGTTATTTTTCAACCATCATCATCGTTATTTTTTTATGGGAGCATTGTTTTGTTAATTTTAATTATTCATTTGACAATTTTGAGATTCGTTATTAGAGGTCTTGCGTAGGTCCGCATATTTTTTGCAACGGAGGTGTGGCAGACGCTGTTAATTTTATTAACTTACGGTATTGATAGTTCACAATGATTGTGAATATTGTGAAAAGGATCAGCGGTTTCGATCTACCCACGAGATGCCACAGATGAACTTTGTACACTTATCTCGTTTCTATGAACTTTCTAGGAAATGTTTTGTCATTTATTTATTAACTTGGGGTTTTTGTTTTTTTTTTTTCTATATTCCTTCGCTCTTCCTGTAACTATACATTACAGTGCTGCTTCTTACATTTTTTTAAAAATCTTTTTGTTTAAAAGAAAATACAGTCTCAAGTCTCAATGTTGTTTGTTTTCACATTTTGCAATTGTTTTGAACCTCCTTAAAATTTATCACGATTTTTTTTTTACTGTTTATGATTGATGTGAAATTTTTCTACAAATTATTGAATGAACCGTTTTTAATTCTGTTTTAAATATAGGTATGTGAAAATAATATTAATAATCTTAATTTTAAATAACTTTTGTGATTGCAAGATCATTCCGGGGGCGCTTTTGCTTATCGTTGGCTTTACGAAACTAAATAATTTTAAGTAGTTTACTTAAAGTGTCAAGACTGAGCTTTACGTATGTCATTGGGATGTTTTATTCCACTTTAAAGACCCGTTAACTCTAGTACTACGATCATAATGAGGCGCTTTATTTACTCGCAATTCTTGCAATTCCTTCTACTAATTGGCTCTCGATAATCCGAAGTTACTAAGGCTGGGTTGTTTCAACAAAAGTATCGGTTTACATAGTATAGTTTAAAATACTTTGATTTCATAAAATTGTTCAAGTTTGAGTGGTTTGTTGGCATTAGATTTCAATGAAACAACCAACAAAAGTATTGAACAATATTATGAAATCAAAGTATTTTAAGTATACTTTTACTTAAATCTTTGTTCGAGAAACACAGCATGAGTGTCTCTCTGAAAGCAAATTCTTTGACACAATGTTTAAAGCGTACTTTATGATAGTTGCCGATCGTTTCCAAACTTCAACCAATGTAGTAGGTACATTAAGTAAAGGTGTCGTGCGACATCTTTTGTAGCTCAAAAGATTACCCTGGCAGTTGAATTAGAATTTGTTTAATATAGAGTTGTGCTGTAGTTAGTATTTTGTCTTTTTTCATTATTTTATTCATCATTTTATTGACATGGCAATACTGTCATGTTGTATCTTCTATCAGCCCATTTCCATGCATATCTAAAACCAGATTTATAATATGCCCATACATTGTTCCATTCTATCAGAACACCGCCGCAGCCATTTTGTTTTTTTTTTCCTTTGCCTTCTTCGCGACACACGCGACCGGAAACGGCTGCGGCCATCTCTAGCGGCAGGATCACCTCCACATCCGGCGGCCATCTTGAAAATGAACCCTAAAGATATATAAATTATATTTTATCTCTAAATAATGCAACATTTGACGTAAAAGGATATTGAAATGAATGCAAAATTACACTAAAAATATATTACATCCATAACCATCATTCCATGTCCCTAATGAGTAGATAGTGAGAGCTTATGTATTTACTACTTCTTGACAGTAAAAAACCAAACAAAGTTTCTTTTTCTTCTTCGTGCCATATCAGGTCCCCCGGTTGGCGATCACTGTTGAGAAGGCTCTATCCGCCGCTGTCCGGAACAATTCGCCGACGTCTTTGATGTCGGTCCACTCACGAATGTTGCGGAGCCATGACATCTGATGTCTTCCTATTCTGAGGCGTCCTTCTATGTCGCCCTTCATAATCAGTTGAAGCATCCAATACCTTTTGCCACGCCGAACGTGACTCAAATATCAACTTGCTTGCGCTCGACATTCATTTGCTTTCGAAAGTGCTTCTACATTTTTGATAATTTATCGACCCAAGAAATTTCAGCATGTAGAAAGAAAACTTTCCTCATAATATAATTAAAGATTTTAATTATTAATTTTTATTTTGAAAGTGACAGTAAACACAAAAAATAAGCTCACCTATTTTATTTTATTTTATATTGCTTCTCGGGTAACTAACAGGTACTATGTTAAATATTAATTTAACACGCATCCAATAATAAGTTGCCACATACTGGAGACTTACGATAGTAATATTAATAAATACATTTTGTAAAGCGCCGTTTAGTGATACAAGATTACTCCATGGGCGCTGTGGCTTATTTAAGGCTCTACGAAACAAGGCAGTCTTAAGAAGTCTGCCAAAGGTGTCAATGCACTGAGCTCCACGTATGTCAAGAGGCAATTTATTCCATTTTAAAGGCCCATTCATACCGAAACCGCGAGTAAACCCCTTGATTGACTCTGTCCAATTCTTTTAAAGAGTTGGTACTCTGTGATTCAGATGATCTCAATGGAACATTCTTTCGGCACAGTTCTTGAATGTAGTGTGGAGCCAAGTCGTTCAGAGCCTTAAACACCATAAGGCATACCTTATAATCCACTCGTTCTGGACATCTCAATCTGTTCAGTTAGTTAAGAAGAAGTGTTATAAGTATGACATCTTTTGTCGGCTCCATATATAAATATCGCAGCTGCGTTGAAAACTATTTGTACAAGTTGTTACTAGGGCAAACCCGCATAAATAGCATTACTGTAATCCAGCCTTGACACTTCAAATGCATTGATAAGCGTTTCTAGCTTCGTTTTTGGGTAAGCTCCAGCGGATACTTTTCAATTGCCTCAGCTAAAAGAAACAAGAGCTAACAGTTTTTGAGATTTGCAAGTCCAGTGATAGTTTGTTGTCCAAGTGGTCGCCTAGAAATTTGAAGGTATTTGATGGTGTCAGTTTTTCTCCATTGATGTTTGTTGATTGGAGTGTTTTCAATGAGATTAATCGTCTCACAGGTAGGGGTAGTGAGTGTTTGTTTTTCGAGTCACATTGTTCATAAATTGACGCTCTTTTTTAATTACGACGTGAATATTGCGTAATTCCAACCAAATACGTACACACGCCATAATTTATATTATTTTAACATAAGTACCACGTAATTGCTATTATCATTGACGATTATTTTAACTTGTAATGATTTTTTGTATTTAATTTATGCTATTCGTTCAGAGATGGCGTGGGCGTCGCTTCCATAAAATATCCGTCGCGAGATACAAAACTCGTTGTAGAAATGCGATATAAAACTGCTGATAAAAACACCGAGTCGTTTAATCCGACTTCCTAAACACAGAGGGAGATAATGCGGTGTGTATGAGATCGAGAGAGTGGCATCTGGATTTGTCCATTTAAGGACGGTAAAAAGTAAAACCCGCTTTCGACCGTAAAGCCATCGTCGGCCTTTGTTTGATCTCGCCGATCGCGTCGGTGGCACAATCCAGCACCGTCTGAGGCTGTCGAAGGTTTCCATCGATCCATTCATCGTTTGACTTCTCACGGCCGATCTGCATTTTTGCGGGGATGGGTCATCGTCGCTTTTATTGCATACCAATTTGTCAATTCCTACGTACTTGCATTTCGACACATTTCCAAAGATCGTTTGTTGAACGCAAGACCTTTACCGCCGCGATTCCTCAACCCAAAAGTCAAATTTTTGATGATTTTTTATCAGCGCAAAATTTTTCATTTCACCAGGTCAGTGACAGCATGTCAACTCTTAAGAGGGCATATAACGCTAAATCTAGTGACTGAAAAAATGATATATTTAAACCTCCTAATGCACTTCTCGGGCAACTAACAGGTACTATGTCAAATATTAATTTAACACGCATCAAATAACAAATAAACATAACAAATTGCCACGTTCTGGAGACCTAAGATATTAATCGTCTCGCAGATCCAGACTGAAAAAAACAATTAAAAACGGTGTCTTTACCGGGAATCGACCCCGGGACCCTTGGATTAGCAGTTAGATACCCTGCCAACTAAGCCACGAAAGCCGACTATCGCGTGCGTTAAAGGGATAGGTACGTGATTTAAATTATCGGAAAACCAAAATTTTAGATTTTGTGCATTTCAAGATCAAACCAGACTTGATATGAAAAAAACTATCACGAATATTCACTTTGATTTTATGCACTGTTTAAGCACATACAATATTTATCTACGACACATAGCTATGGAGAAATGTAAAAAAATAAAAAAAAATGTAAATAATAGATATTAATAATCTTTTTTTAGGGAAATAGATGCTGAATCTCATAATTGTATGACTTCTTTCACATTCACTAAAGAAATTTTGAAAATACTTATGGTATGTTTTTAAGAAACTCACTGCTTGACATAATATTTGAGAAATTTGATTTCAAATTTTGGTTTGATAGGTTTTGGATTATATCTTATTTTATTTAATTGGCGGTCTTTTGTAGAGTAAAAACAATCAACATGTTTGACGAAAGTATTTGAGCGCAATATCGTCTCGCATTTTTATGTTTTATTTATATTTCATTATCATTATAAAATTGTGGTCCGCTGCCTTTTAATTTTATCCATAAAAATATCCACTAGTCTACAAAACGTCTACAAAAACAATTGTGGCTTTCGGTCTGGTTGATACTGCGCATTCTCCACTCGAAAAAATTGAGTTACAAATGGACACTTAGTTTGTATTTAATTTGATGCTCCTAAGTGAAATCGCCTATATAAAACAGCACAATGTAACGACGTTCACAGAGAAAACAAACCTATCTATGAATGACGCTTATCAAATAAGAGACAATTGTAAACTCATAATTCCTTAAAACCGGAGTAGTCCTCAAAACGGTAATCAAGTGCGTTAGGAATTTAGTATAGTCATTTAATCGATAGGGACATCATCAAAGACCGAATGTCATCTGCAATTTCGATCGATCGAGTATTTTTACGAGATTATCGATGTCAATTGTTAAAATATATTTTTCATCCATCCATCCATCATCCGACGTCCGTAGTGTCGTGTCGGCTGGCACTCGGAGGACACCTGTTGAATGCCCGCCTGCCGTTTGTATGTTTGTGCTGAAGAAAACCTGAAGACGAAGTTGTGGTATGGTTGACGATGATGTAATGTATATTTCTGACTGCGGGATGACAGTAGACTCGAGGAACTGGGCCGTCTTCACCCGCCAAGCGTCTCGGTGCTGTCGCCTCGGAACTAATAATTCGCCATCTAAGTTTGACTTTCGTCCAATGTAATTGATGTGGTCAAATATTTTCCATTAACGGTCCCTTGTAAAAAGCCAATACAAGAAATAAAGCCAGTTCTTCAAAAAATTGAAAGTAAAAAAGTCATAATTAAGGCTGGGTTGTTTCATCAAAAGTATCAATAATATTATAGTTAACATACTTTGGTTTCATGAAATTGTTCAAAACTGCGTCGTTTAACGGCATTATATTTCAATAAAACAACTAAAAGTATTGAACAATTTTATAAATCAAAGTATTTTAACTATACTTTTACTTATATCTTTGTTCGAGAAACACAGCCTAAGTATAGTTATTGGCGGAGAACTCTTTTTGGTACCTGCGCAAACCGTCCCCCACCTTCAAATTAAGTCAAGATATATGCCGATAACTATAATAATGATTTCATCAATTGTGAATTAGTCATAAATATAGATTTACTATTCAATTTTATTGAGTAGTCCACTTATTAATATGTTCCAGTTGACAAAATTGTATCCTCCCCCGTCACAACCGCTTAACCCCCCCCCCCCCCTCCCATTTAACACTGAAAGATAGAGAGTCAAAATGAAATGATTTATAATTCTTTAGTTCAGAATTGGACATTTTTAAAGCAATCCTATCTCCTGTGTTTTATTTTATATTTTTTTTCCTTTTTCCGTCCTCTTCCATCCAATTCGACCTTGGACTACACCATCTCACACCTTTGTTTATTGTCATATTAATCATGTATGTTATGAATGGACGATTCTAGTAATGGCCCTGCCCTGTCTTGGCATATTTTAGCAGACTACACCTGACTACCTCGGCTTGAACAATTAATTTTACGAGGTGGGTTTTTTTTTTGCATAGCGAACCTATTAACATATCAATTTGTTTTTGTGTTTTGACTCTTAACGTTTCGCGTTTTGTCTTTTAATTTCGCTTATTATTTTATAACAGACTCCACTCGTTCACCCATGTTTCGAGTTGATGGAAAAAAAAATATTCAAATTTATTTCAAAGCTGTCTTGTTTTCGTACTGCTCTAGTATGGACGATATTCTCTATGGCCCCTAATTTATGCGGATATCACCAATTGCTGTGGCTAGTTCAAAATAATTTGATTTTCTGTCGACTTCTTAAAGACAAAGAAGAATCGATCAAAAATCCAACACATTCACAATTAAAATTGCAACTAAAATTTAAAGTTGCTAGTTAACTAGTTGCATGTTGCTAGTTAACTAGTTGCTAAATTAACTAGTTGCATGTAACGAGAAGAGTCCTTCACCATAGACCAGAGGGTGCGAGGCGTAGGGGGAGACCCAAGTTGAGATGGATGGACTGCGTCCAGGGGGACCTGGACTCTTTGGGCGTGGTCAATTGGAGACAATGAGCCGCTGACAGATCAGAATGGCGAAGACTCCTTTTGGAAGCCAGGTCCCACCTTGGGATGTGGAGCTGAGGATGATGAGGATGATGAGATCCAACTGTTGATGGCGACAGTACGTATAATTGAAGAATACGTACCAGACTATAAACACTTAAACATAAATTTATAAACTTTTTAAGATATTTTCATTTCTAGTATTAGTACATCTCAAAATTATTTTTACATTTATTTTTAAAATTGAATTTAGTGACGATATCGTATCATACAATTTGTATGGCAGTATACACTACACAATATCATACTCAATAGTTTGATTCCTACTTAATCTCCAAACATACAAACATACCATCATGCTGTTTTTGTATCCTTGGTAGGAAAAAAAGACTGACTTCCATACTATCCTATCCTGACACGCAAACACTGAAAACACCGAAGTTCGTGTTTTTGGCATTCAAAAAGTCCACTCACTACAGTATACAAAATGTTCCTTCACACACGCGTCTTGGCTTTATAAATATTATTCATCTAATCATAGATATCCAATTATGTCTGGTGTACTTACTACATTATCTTTACTGAACCACTCTACAGTATTTCTCGTCTTTTTTTGTAGTTTTATTTGTAGTTAATTTGTAATCCATTTTAGATAATACAAACGAAGCCATGACCTTATTATTTGTTTTATAAATATGTATATTTTTTCTTGTTCCAGGTATGTTTCAAATTGATATCGATTTGCAGAACTTTGCGCGATTGTTGAGAAAAAGAGACTTTTAAGGTAATAAAACTTTATTAATTATAATAAAGATTCTTTGAAGTGCTTCTGTAACAATAACTTGTGAAACCGTTTCAAGACTTAACCTTGGCTCTAAAATTATTTAATTTTCGATTCAGGATTGTTGACTGGTTGTTTAGTTTATAATGAAAAATTAAAGTGGGACATCCAATTAAAATCGCTAATAACTATTACCAGCCCACGTATCTTACAAGTCATAGACGAAAAATAATTGGCGTAAACAAAATATTAATCTTACAAGGAGTAGTTCCCTTCAATGTTATAGCGGTGTTGTGTCGAGGTCTGTCAAATCGTTAAAGCTTACTGTGTTTTTTTTATTAACCATTTTGAATTCTTGTTCTACGATATGATGAATAGAATTTTTAGTTATTATCCAGCCTTCCGTAGATGGTGCGACGCCATTTTTATCGATGTCGATATTATTTTGATTATCCACTGATTGAAGTAGGTACTTCTATACTTTTGTGTGCAATACGAAAAATGTACATAATTTATGTTTTGATTATCTTCATTGATAGTTTTGAAAGGTCTTATGTATTCTTGACCCAAAGCATTGCCTTATTTGAAATTCATATTTTTTCTATGCATATTGTAGCTACATTCGATTTTCAACTGTAATGTTGAAAATTTGTACTTTATTCTTCAATGGTCAAGTTACTGGTTATGTAGAATGCTCTACGAGGATATGCACCTTTATGCATATCCTTACTTTTCTATGAGTTTTATTAGTTTTCGAATGTAGGCTTTTAGTTTCCTGGTTCTTTTCTACAATCAGTCATTTAATTTCATGATCTGTACTGAGATTTCTTTATTGAAAGCTTCGCCATGTTTCTTTTTGTACCTAAATGATTTTCATCATTTTGGCAATCCATTTTATTGTTTTCTTATATAATATCTTTCATTTGATTTTGATCTGTCCTTTCTTTTTCTATCCGAATGTTGGTTATTTACTTTCACTTCACAACTACCAGTTCTGCGTAAGGCTCCTGATAACTAGTGATCCTTGTAGAATTATAAAAAATAAAACAAACTTTTGAGTATTATGAAACCTTTCTTTAAAAGTTCTTAGGAGAGAAAATAACAAAGAAGCAAAAAAATATGTTACGTGTTTTTTGGCCAAACATTTAAAATAGCTATTATGTGGTAACACTTTTGTTTTAGTAGCTCTTATATAAGCCTTGGGTCTATAGTAGGTAGGTTTTATTTTAATGTGTGGTAATTTTTATTCGTAAATTAATGAATCTCTTTCAAAAGACATTCCGATCATCCTACGACTTGAATGGTCGACATTTGGAAATGTTGCCCGGTTATTGGTACTTGGTACCTGCATATTATTATTATTACTATTATTCATTCAAATACACCAGTATCTCGGTTTACGGACGTTTGTGATACTTACTTCGAGTCAGGATGCAAGAGTCAACGCTAAAAAATATATATACCTACACACTTCTGCCAAATAAACATATCATCACGCCATGTCCTGCATACACACTATCACTTTGTCTTGACACGCAGTCATCGCGTCACTTGAGAACTCCATTGGTTAGCTTTTGTTTAACCGGATAATACCCTCTGATAAAAACTGAAAATAATACAAAGAAAGTCTCATAGTGTGTCCTATTCTGATTCGTTTCAGAGTACGAAAACGTTTGTAACCAACGGGCGACCGTGGATAAAAGGATTTTGTTCGCGCGGTGTGACGTAATGAGTCCCGTATAATTGCAAGCACCTTTTTTACATTTCTCATGTACTAAAATTCAGACGGATAAATTTAGACGAATCAGAATTGGACATATATGTTACATTATCTTTACGAAAATCAGAACAAACTAAAAGAACAACAGTACAGTACATATGAAAAGAAAAATGCAACAGCTGCAGGAAAAAAAGTTTAGACATAAACTGCTAATATGATTCCTTCGAGTGGATAGGTCCGTTTTAATAATACATACATACCATCACGCTGTGTCCCTTACGGGGTAAGCAGAGAGAACCGAGAGCCATACTTCTCTATTTTTGCACACATTTCTGGCTTCCTCTACATCCATGCAACGTCTCATATATGCTCGTCGTTTGTTCAAACTTTTTAATAATAAGAAAGGGATATTTATATGCAAAAAGCGAATGGTGCTGGGAAAATCTGTCACGAAATTGTAAATGCGAAGAGCCTCAAATAAGAGACTGCAATTCATCAACACAGAAAAGTGAATATTAATTTCAGGTATAACTAGCACTAGGAAAATGTATGAACAGTGCTGCAGCAAAAAAAAATACCGTCGATAATCGTGGTCGCACTGTACGGAAATATTTTACACTATCATTTTATTTGATTACACGAGAAAAAATAAAATGAAATTATACATATTTGGGTGTGGTGGTCGACGTGTACCTGTTGTAGTAATAATGCTATAGGTGTACCTGCATACCCACTAATCATCGGACCGTTTCAACGGACGTATTGCCGTCTCTCTCTTAACACCCTAGATAAGAACCGGCCGAGGGAGAGAGACGGACGGACTGCTTCGAGTACCCCCGTCCGACCAGTCCTTGGACTTAGTTTCTCGGATGTGACTGGAGACAGAAAAATGTGAATGAATGCAAATTGCCAAGATCGATTGCCCCGTAGTCGAGTGGGTCTCGTAATATTGGATTTATTCAATGTGAGCCATTGCATAATGCTTTTTTTCAACGCTGGGGCCCACTACAAAATGTTTGCAATGATCGAATCCAACATCGGTATATCTGAATTTTTAATTATACGATGTATACAGTCAAAATTTTAACTTTGTCTCTAAAATGTGATGCTTATTAAATATACCCAAATGAAAGTAAATTACATGGTTTTTTCTTGTTAGTTGTGAAGTTTATAGACATTGTTTTCACGGTAGATTCTTAAAAGTTTTGTTTTGTTTATTAAGGTAAAGAATGCAAACCTTCAATAGCAAAAAACACCACACCATTTAGTACTAATTTAATATTTATCAAAAATCCATCCTATGCGACATGCTCACAGTGAGTTATATTAAAATAATATGTTAGCTTTAGAGTTGGCGTTCGTCAATAGTTATTGGGAATTTGGTTTAAGTTTTCGGAAATCTACTTTTAATACAAACCTTTCAAAATCTTTAAAATCAAACGGTATCACCATTCCGACGATCGAATCTATTGCTGCTGACCTTGCGGCATCAGGTCGCACGCGATCTTGTCGATGAGACCTCCACCCATTATCTGGTGCCAGGTGGACCTGCACGCGATTTATTTACACTTCTTGGATTTGGTAATTCAACGCTGTCAGTATTCTGGTCGGGAACAGAAAACACGAAGAGCTAAAGAGAAGATACAGACCCTACATACTTGATCTATGATACTTAATACGTCTTGTTTAAATGTATAATGCAAATTCAATTTGTCACAAAGAAAAGTTTGTTTTGATTTGGTGATTTTTTTTTCAGATTAATACAGTTCTGTTGTATTAAAATTTTCTGTTGTATTATTTGTACTTCTATCGCAGGCGATACAAATCTAGTGTTTTCCTAGGCTGTCGGGACAAGTAACGAGTTTCTTATCTTTCATGTCTTCGAGTTCCAGCTGTGAAACCAGATATCAGAACCAAGATCATTCGTTGAATCTCAATATATGATCATTATTTATCTTTCATCGTCTGGGAATATTAATTTTTAGAACGTGTTGCGTGTGTGTAATAGACGATGGTGTTAACGATAGGTTCTTACGAAGCGTGTATATTTCAAGATCTGTTTCTCCAGGCTTTGGTTGCCCTGAAAGTGAACGCAAAAACCATTGGTCCGGAATTATCAGCCTTCGATAAAGCGGTGGATTTCTTCTTTCGTTATGTATGAATTGTGTTTCTAGAATTATCCTTCCTATTCTCCGTTCAGTGAAGGGATTAAATCTTCATGCTTTAATGGCAGATATGTGCCTTGAACTTCACGCGTACTTTCTCGTCTCTATTAGTGCGTTAGTCTGACAGCTTGATGTACTATAATTATAGTGCATTGTATCTAGTAGGCGTAGACAATTTAGCATAAATAGTAATAATAACGTTCGCACGTTATTGCATCCTTTGAATGTGAAACATCTTCATTGATATTCGGCATAACGTATAATTTAATATAATCAAATTACGTATGATAATGTAATGAGCTGGATTTTTTTAACATTGGTATATTATTTTGTTACATAGAAGTTGTCAAGCCAAAAATGGCATACAACATGGATTTCCATAAGTTTTTGACAAGTCTCGTTATACCCGTGTGTCTGTCCATTTATCATATTTTGTTGCTTATTAATGCTTCGGCGAAAATTCCATAGATTGATTGGTTTTGAGAGCGGATGATCTCTTCTTAATTCTGCTCTCAACTCCTAAATATTAACAGCACTTAATTGAAAATTAGATTTATGCGAGTTCCGGGATAAAGTTTCTTGTTTTTATTTCACCGAAATGCGCAATCAAAAATATATTTTATATGTGTTTAACATGAAGGCATAATTTATATCAGTTTTGTTAATATTCTGAAACTTGTGAACCTGGTCTAAGTTCAATGTTTTTTTTAACGCGATTAAAATTTGTGGCTCGGCCGTGTATCGATATTTTCAAATTCTTCTCTAATAACCCGTGCTGTGTTTGATTAATCTCTCTCGTAGATTCTCTGATACTTATTACATGATGTGATTTGTGGTGCTGATGTTTGTATATATATTTCAGGTAGTTGTAGGGTTATAAACTCTGCGTTTATTGATACGGCAGAGGAACGTACATATTTCAACCTATCATACACCAAAAATAACCTCGCATTCCTTCGTGGAGAAATCACATCACGAATAGAAGCGTCATTACCAGGTATTATAACGGACTGAAGAGAGAGAGAGAGAGAGCTCTGACCACGTTAGGTACCTTGGGAGTATCAAATTCCTTTTCGTGGAGATATTAGTTTGTGTTGTAAAAACCCACGTAAAAAAGAAAAGTTTTTAGCACATTAATTATTTAGGTTCAGATAAAAGATATTTAAACGAACTTTTCGAATCTCACCTTTTTTGCCAAGCGTTTCTCTTTGGGTGCTTCTACGTTTCTCAAATGGGGTGTCATTCTTAGAAGTCTCTCGCTACCAGTTTGCATTAAAACCTTCAAATTTGTATACCGCCAATCCTCTTCGTCCTCAAAATCTCATAATTTATGATTAAAGATCGACGGTTACGCGGAACCAACAGTAAAATTACTGAAAGGAAATTAGAGCAAACCGCAATTAGTATTTTTGTTATAGCTGAGACCAAATGTTTTCATTTGTTTTCTATATTCATTTCTGGCATTTTATAGTGAAAAAGTCATTCGAACTTCCCTTTTATTTCTTGAATTAAACATGAATTACAATCTGTAACATGGTGACAAGGTAAATTGGGGATTTAAAATATGAGGAAATGGCGGATTACAATGTTAAGTTGAAAGAGACGATGATTGCAATATTAATCAAACTGGTTTTCAGAGATATAAGAATTTATTTTTGTTAATAATGCATCACGACCGTACAGAGCAGTCGATTATTTCGTTTTATAACATGATTCAGTCAGATTTTGGTTATCATTATATATCGAAAGGGACCTGAACTTGTGACGTTTCGATTAACGACCCTCTCTCCTCTTCGTGTCTGCAGATCATGATTATTTTTTTTTTGTTATTTCTGCGTATGTATTTCATTGACGTTCCTCGGATCCACCTTCCAAATAAGGAGTTTCGCAGAATGCGACCACTCCACCTCACCTCTCAGTGGTCCATTCACCTACGATCTCCATTAGAGAGGTAAGGATGGCGCGCTCTCTCGGACGGTTCTCGAATGTGGGATGCGACTGCACGGGACCGTCCTTCAATAATGTATTTTGTGGGTGCCCATTTTATTTTATAAATAGCTAGAGTCGTTCAATATTAGCAGTGAAAAAATATAAATAAATTTATTTTCAGATAATTTTTGCATCGCTGGAAATATTGTATTTATTTATTTATTTAATATTGCTTCTCGGGCAACTAACAGGTACTATGTCAAATATTAATTTAACATGTACCCAATAACAAGTTGCCGCATTCTGGAGACTTACGATATTAATCGTCTCACAGATCCAGACTGAAAACACAATTAAAAACTGTGTCTCCACCGGGAATCGAACCCGGGACCTTTGGATCAGCAGTCAGATACCCAACCAACTGAGCCACGAAGGCCGACGTATTGCTTATGAATACTATAATATTATGTACTTATGCGATTGACTCGTTTGATATGGAGAGTTTTTTTAAATTATTCATCATGTTTAACAATAAACAAATAAACTCAATATTTTATTGATAATTTACAAGTTAATGTGGAAAAATTTAAAATTTACAAAATATGCTATTTAAGGGGCCATATAACCCTAAACACCTCAATTTCAAATCAAATCCCACAAATATTTTAAAAAGTGTGTATTTAAAAAAAATAGTGTAAGTCTTTTCAACATTTCTCTAATGAATGTTCGTCGCACAATTTTAAAATTCAGCATAAATTCTTATAAAAAAATATTAAAAATATCCTTTTTTACAACATTTTTTTAAAATTACTTCATGTGTCGTAGAAAAATAAATCTTTTATATGCTTAAATAGTGCATAAAATCAAAGTGAATGACCGATAAAGTTTTTTCAATTCAAGTAAGGTTTGTTCTTAAAATGCAAAAAATCAACAAATTTTGGGTTTTCGATAAACCTTTTTTAACGCACGCGATAGTTACCCTTACTAACGCGTAACTTCATAGTGCATTGGGCGTTTTTAATGTTTTCAGTCACTAAGTTTAGCGTTATATGTCCTCTTTTAAGTTACGTTTAAATGTAGAAGTAATCATTTTATGTAATATTTTTACATACCGTACACTATATTTTATGCATCATCTGAAAATACTGTATTAAGATATTTTCCTTTTTTATTTTTATATTCGTCATTTTTACTGTTAAAAATAAAATCTTTAAATATTATGTGGTGGATTGCGAAAAATTACTATGGCATTAGCATAATTTTAATATTACACCTTTTTGTATAGGTACCGAGTGCTTAAAGTCAAATAAAAAAATAAGAATAAATGGGTAACTAACGACGAGTGAAACTTATTAACATCCGTCCTTACAAAGAATCAGTCGTTTTGTAACCGGTAATTAACTGAACTCACTAACTAAATACTTTGATAACTGGTTAACGGTAATGGCATGGGGGATAAATATTAACAAGATCAATAAAAATTGTAACGCCGAATTCGCGCGTGTTACGGTGTGTGTCTCGCCCGGTACGTTACCTAACGACCGCCCCGTCCTCCGTCCCAATGCATGTATGGGCGAGTGAGGCTTGAATCGAATTTTACGAATAATTATGCTAATCGCGTTGCACCGCATAGTTGTATGTAAACCGTTTTGGATCGGGCATATTTTCGACTTATACGGTTCAAGAATGCTGAACTGGAGTCAGTGAATGGCTCGATCTGAACCTTACTCGCGTATTAAAAATTGATTATTTTAAAGCACGCGATTGTACGACATTTTTATTTAAAAATTTTGACTATTCTTTCATTTTTTCTTATGTAACCAATATTGTTTTGCTAAATCATCCGCTAAATGCACATTATGGTCAATAATCTCATGTGTTTGATATAGGGCTTTAATTTAGAAACTCAACTGTCATAAATAGTATTTTGCAAGGTAATATCTATATCTATATTGCAAAATACTTCACATCTTCTGCTTTTAAGTTTGTGGTAGTTTGTCATTTGTCCAAGGGAATCAATTGGCTCTAATGAAACTTCTTCTTTCGTGTCAGCAACGCATTGTTGCGTTGCTGTGGTGGAAGGATTGGCCAGAGAATTTCTGTTACCAGGGGGCACCGCGTGGAGGTTCCTTCCGTGCTCCCTAATGAAACTATGAGTAGTTGTTCTTATATATTCACATTTTTTTTTATATTACAGTCATTTTTTTCAGAATGTATGAATGTTTCATCATCATCATTGGCTCTACAGTCTCTGGTGCCAATTTCTGGCCTCCTCCAGAAATTGTCTCCATCCCTCCCCGTCGACCGCCAGTCTTCTCCAATAATTTATCAGGTCCATTTTTCTTAAATCACACAGCACATCGTCCAGCCATCTCAACCTAGGTCTGCCTCTACTTCTTCTGCCTTCGGGACAGGTGTCTAATACATTATGTAGGAATGTATAGTTATCGTAAAATAGCTTGAACCTGTCACGTGGGTCAAATTTTGCTTGGTTGGTATATTATGAGCAAACTGCCTCCATCCACGGCGAAAAGGCTCAAGAATTTTGGTGGTATCTATAGGAAAGCAAGTCTTTGAAAAAATCCAGTTCCAGTATGGAATTTCACGCTAATTTTATTTTTTTTTTCAATTGTTTATTGTTTGAACCTTCACATCACGAATCATTAGTAAGGTTTTGATTTGATTATTTTTAAATTAGAAATTGTTACACTTATAAATGTCACTTTTTAAAGAAAAGTTTTGTTCGTTCATTTCGAATACCAGCGATAGTTTCTAGAAACGTGTTGATTCCGCGAATCCCTTGGTTGAAAATTAATTTTCGATTCTTTGTTTTAGTAAACTACTATTATTATTATAAGATCTCGAATGTAGCTAATGATTATATGAAATTTGTGAGCCATTCCCCTCAGGGCTGATGGCTGCTACCCACAACATAAAACTAATAATTCTACCCCGTCCAAACGGAGCACAAAAAATGGGAGAAGAGGAATAAAGAAATACCTTAATGAAACCCGCCCATTCTAACAGTTAGTAAATTATAATTTAAGAACTGGATGCATCGCGGTAGCCCAAGGTCGTATGTTTATCCCTCGGGCAATGTTAATAAATTTATACCTACCATCTTTACTTCTCGGAACTTGGACGAAGATGGGGCCCCGCGTTGGCGTTGCGCCTCGGGCACTTCACTTGGTTTTATTTGCGCGTCAAAATTGTGACTGACAGATCTTTACGAATTGGTAACGTACCTCCCCTTCGTATGCTTCGACCAAAATCAATGTGGATCATTAAAATCTACCTCTAGAAATATTTAGAATTTGTGTGGTTGACTTTTTGCATTCTGATGTTCAATTTTTCCCTAATTTCTGATAGTGTTTGGCCACGAAAATAATATATAAACTTCCTTTGAGCGATACCAAAATACTGCATTGGTCACAAAAACTTTCAAAGAAACGATAAACTCTGTTTGACGGAAAGATTCAGTGTCGTCTCTTTAAACATGTACGACATTGTCTTATTAAAACCTATTAATTGTGTCTTGGTAAGTTTTTTTTTCTTTTCCTCAGCATTAGTCCCACATGATTGTATGGCCTGCTTTCTACATTATGCGCTTCCATTATCGTCGGTTCTGCGCTCTTATTAAGTAATTATATGAATTTTAAGTTTTAACTGATGTAATGTCATTTTTCAGGGTATATTTATCAATCCTCGCCATACTTTGTGTAATGAATGGTTCGGTCTAACTCGGAATATTATTTGGTTGTTGATAGATCCAATCACCGTTGGAATGTCTCAATGGTTTGATTTTGCAGAAGGAATGTTGCGCGTTCACCCGAGCGCGTGTTTACGTTGCGAATTCAACCGTGCTGTGGTAAATTTCAATCACGATTCTATCACCGTGCATAATAGCATTATTGTATATGTGTATTATATCGTTTTTTGTTTGTCTTCGATTGCGCTCTTTGACTTTGTATGTGAACTCTCGTATTTGTCTGTAGTCAGTCGGTTTTGTGCGATGTTTCGCGTTTGTCAGGTCGTAATATGGCGACGATTAATAATTAAAACTCTAAAGGACATGTCTCTGTTGAGGTGTCGATGGCGGAATGCCATTGTCCATATTGGAATGCGCTCAATGTCGACACACACACATACATGCACACACGATACATCAACAGCAAACCACGCAACGCCAGATCGACTCCGCTCGATTGCATCGCTACCGGGCTTGGAGGCTTTAATATTTTGTTAATCGAATAGAATTACAAGTGGTTTTTTAATCAAGAAAGCACTTAACCTCACTTTTTGGCATCGAACTCACAAGTTTGATTACATATCTTTTTAGACAAATTATATGTTTCTAATGCAATTTTAAAATCTATGTTAAAATTTTGTACTCTTACTTGTAAAATAATATTTGGACTATGATTTGGACCTTTATTAAGTAATTCTATTTCATCTTGTGAAAATATTTAAATGATTTTTCTGAAACATTTTCTCATGTTTATTTTAACACAACAAAATCATATATATCTACTACTCGTAGCATAAATATTATTAACTACATTCAAGTAGCCAACTTGAGTTTTTTAAGAAGAACAAAATATTCATAATTTAAAGGAACCATTTATGAGAATGCTTATTTTCTTGTTTATTTTGAAATGATTGCATGATGTGCACATTCAACATAGGTATCAACATACCTATCCCGTATTGGACATATTTCCAGATTTCCAGGAATGAATTACTGTATTCAATATTTCTTTATTAGGGTACCTGCATTGGGTCTGATTGTATCACAACATCACATCATGACTGGCGGGTCGAAGTTGATGTCTGTCTTGGCCTTGTCATATTCTCAGAATCAAACAAACAATAACTTAATTGTTCCTTTGTTACAGCACACATTGTTGTTGTGTCTTTTTTGATTTGCATTCCTTTCGATCTCCACCTGTAATACAATTAAAATCAAATTAAGTATATTTCATTTTAAGGAATCTTCTTTTTTTCTTTTTCCTTGTCCTACTTTAGGTAGGGTCGGCTCTCCTAATCTTTCGGCGTCAGGATGATCTGTCCTGTATTGTCTAACTTGGTATTTGGACTTTTTAGCATGAGCTTACTCATACTACTCCACCACGTGGATAGTGGACGTCCTTTTTTTACTGTTTTGGGGGGCTGGAGCAGTTTGTACCACATGCTCGTTTTAAGGAATGTATAATATTACATTTATTTTATTCAATCAACGTTTGGTTTAGAATAAAATTATTTTAATATTGGAACGAAAAAAAAAACTTTTAATCAAAATCTTCATTAAAAGTTTGTGTTGCTATTCATTGATTTGCTAGTAAATTAATTAAGAATTTTTTATATTCCATTTTTAACCTTTTGTATCTCAATAGGGACAAAAATACATACATATTAAATAAAAATACATACATTCGTTAGTGTTCACTCTGATTTACCACATAATTCCGGAACAATGTTTCTATTCCTATTTTAATCAGAAGCCATGTTATTGTTAATTTTTTCCAAAACGTTGGACCTATGATTTCGTTTAATTGACTCGGACATCGTCGGGTGAGGTTTTACCGAACAGCCAACGAGCGGATTGACTCGGTATTGAAATAATTTAGATTATCTTTCGCTCCATGGAATAATATCTCGACATTTGCCCCGGGGGCTGACTAACTAGTAACTGCCTCGATTCATTATTATTGCTGGTTCTGGATCCATTACCGTCTCGATACGTACATCTATCTGTCTCTATAATATACATACCGGTTGCCCATCGCGCATACGCATATCTTTGCATATTGCTGGCTGCCATCCAGACAGTTCATCGCCCACAGTTCATATTCTTCAATCCCATACCTGGCACAATCCATCCGGACCAATTAATCATCCACGATTGTCACTGATCGATAGATACGTAAACGAACACTTTATCACTTATAATTAATATTTCATAATTAGTATTTAATCAGATTTAAGCTAATAATCTACTTCCGATTCAGTTTTGCGTTCTAAGCGTTTGCGTTTGTTCTTCCTCAATATCCCTGAACAATTACATAACAAGAGATTAGCATTTTTCGCCCATGATCAATATTTTATACTTTATTTTCTGCCATATAATCTAATGGAACGTTTCATAACCGATATTTTGAATGAGCTTTATGTATTCTCGAACCTCCTTTTTCTAAAAATAAAGGTTTTTAGTATATTTGGAAGGAAAATCCATAACTGGGAAATAATTTATTCGTTTTTCCTTCTTCCGTAGTCATTGGTTCCAATTATTGATAATACAATCTAATATAATTGATGTATTTTTATTTAGGGCAATAGGTAATCCAATAAGATATCGAAAGGTTAGGAAGCTTCCACATATTTTCAACCCAAATAGAAATAACTAAGTCGTCGATAAATCTAAGTTATGTGAACCAATAATGCCATCAAAGCTGTAGAATTTATTGCCGTGGATTATAATTCCTATCGGTTGTCGATTTCCTTATGTCGTCTGACCTTCACGTTCCTAGTACCTACATACATATAATAAATTTGTGTTTTACCTTGATCTCGTTTTTTTTATTTTAATGGCCGCTTCGAGTCTTTTGCTTTCTTCACTAATCTAATTAACCTTTTTTTTTATTTATGGCTCTAATGGAATTTTAACAGTGGTCTTGAGGCGCATCGACAGGACACGGTCGTGAGCTGTCAAAGAGTAATACTTGTAATGAATAATTTTGTTTTGGTAGTTTTTGATAAGAACGATTTTTTAGGAACATGAATTATTAAATATTCAACGATTTATTTTGGAATCATTCTCACTGCCTTTGTTGAATTCTAGATTATTTATTTGTCAATCACGGGGTCCACTGAGACATGCTCATCCGAAGATTTTGAAATAGTCTATTAATTACATTGTCATTTTCACATATTCAAATCAGACCCGAGAATTCTGCGAGGATCCGTTACAAGTCTTTATATAAGCAGAACTTGTGGTGATGGAGGAACAGCATTCATATATTTGTTGTCATCAGTCATCAGTATTACAACCTCGCCTCATTTGTGTGTCTTGTTTAACGATGTGATCCTACGTGTGTCTGTCGAATTAGGATCTTCTAGGAAACGAACGTTTCTATTTTTTGTAATGATTTCATTTCATTTTGGTTTTAGATCACGCGAGGCCGTCACGTGATCACGTAGAGTTTTATGATTATGGTGTAGGATTGCCACAAGTCCCGTGTTATGCGGGACTGTCACCGTATTTGACCAGCTTCGCTACATGTCCAATATTCGTCCTGTTTTTTTTAACAAAATACGGAAATGTTTAGATAATACCATTACTAACTTCGGCTGTCTTTGTCGAAACCAAAACGTCCCGTATTAGTTTCTGGAAATTATGGTAACCCTAGTTATATTTTTAAAGTTGTTTATTATATAAACATTACGTGAATGTGTGTCTTATTTTCGATGGTAGGAAGATACAGGTTACATACAACAATGAAGTTACAGCTGTCACGCAATGCATCTCCGTAACATTATCAAAGTTCTAAGTCTTCGTTATATTTTCCGTGAGTTCTTAAAATTGTTACAATGAACGTGATATAGACTCATGGGTTTATACGATCGTGGGTATCAAAATTCTATTGGTTCATCATTATGCTGATATCTTTTTGACAATATCGCTATGGAGAAAAGTATAATTTCAAAATGATTTGAATGCCTGTTTCCAAATTTATCGTACATACATACGTACCATCACGGCATATCCCATAATTCTTGAACGAATGAATTCCTTTGGCATTCCTCAATCCCTTCTTCCTTTCCTGATTGCTGGGGTCAGTTTGTATTTTAAAGTTGTACTTTTTTAGTTTATTCTTCTGTTGTTTGGAAATGGAACAATATTTAAGTGTATCGAATTCGTCTTTCTTGAGTTTATTGGAAGATATGGCTTTTAATCCACTTCTGTAGGTACTTTTATCTGTATATAGATGCATTCAATAAAGGTTGGCATCCACTTAAGCGCAGCTACGGATCAGACGCAGATTTTACTATTCTTCATATACACAGAAGATACATAGATTCCCTATTATGTTTTCATATAGGAATTCTTGCGCGCATTGGATCGTCGGCAATACGCCGTTGCTAGGAGACAAAGATCCCATCCAAACGCTGCGCCCATGTGGACGATAGCATTTAATTATTAATTTTATTATTGTTTTAATTATTTGTCAGGTGGATATATACATTTGAAAATGAAACACTGAAAACTGTCACTAATGAGACACAAATGATAGTAATAATAGTTAAAAAAATGAATAAAACAATTATCGGTAGGTACTTAAATTTATTTTTTAATCGAGACTAACGTACTCGAAAGAGTTTATCAAAATGAAACATAAATCACCATTTGATAATGTGCATTGCCCGAAACCGGTTGGAATCAAAATATAAAAATGGATTATTATTTTTATTTAACATAAAAAAAATATATCGGTACATTTTATCATGGTCTCACTGTATCTCCCAATAACCTGTTACAGTTCAAGTTGAATGCTATTTTTTTCCACAGCCAACCGGAGAGGTGCAACAATACAACCCGCGTATTTCGGTAGCCATTTTAATCCTCCGCTGATGACATATAAAATGAAGTATAATAATAAAGAGAATAATAATAATAATAACATATCTCTCTCTCTCCCTCGCTCTACCTGCGAAATATGGTCGAGTTTGCGAGGACACGTGAGGTTGACAGGTCCGCATCAAGGTGCCACGAATATTTTTTTTGTAAATTATTTAACTTCAAAAAACGCAAAGAAACGTTTATCAATCATCATTCATAATCACAATTTGGGGGTACCAGCGACAGAGGTGCGGGTGTGCGTTACCTTGTAAAATGAGACTCGAGACATTCGTGTATACCCACACAAGTCACGTCCCACCTTTAATGCACTACATTCAGAATGGAAGAATGGACGGTGAACCTCATTGCTGAACTATGTGTGAGATGCAATTGTTGCCTGTTGTATTTTCGATTACCCGGCTCTTACGTGATACCCTAAAACGATGATAAAAGAAAAAAGTGGAATCACTATTCTAAGCCAGCTAAGGCACAATTTAGGGGACGTATGATGAACTTTTTTCATAGACGTATTCATTATTTTTAAAAAGATATTTTTGTAGTGGATTTAAAAAAAATATCGCTAACAGTAGTGTTTACGAGTAATTGTATTCGTTTTATGTCATGTGTTATTATTTTCTATCAATAGATGGCTACAATCAAAACTTTTCAACTTATTTCATTCGGTCATTTGCTATCCTAAACAAATAATGCGACGCGTCCTTAATTTATTGTCTTAAAAACTAAGCAACATAAATATTCAACCATTTTACAAGCAGTTATTTAAATAATTCCATCTTGAATTGGTGTAGAGTGTAGACTCTTGGTAAATATACATTTTATTTTCTGCTTGGGGCGTCTGTGAGTTTATTTTATCTTTGAGACCCTATTCTGGTTGGAAGCAATAATGAACTTAATTTAATATTCAAAACAATTCCTATGTTATATCAGTTTAATACTTTCCCAGGGGCCATGTTCTTGGTATTATTTTTTTCTGGTCCTTTCTGTCAGAGTGGTGTAAAAAATCAATGCGTAGGTAAAATTTTGATCAAGGCGTTGGTAAATTTTAAAATCTTTGAGGTTATTCCTATCCCCCCATTCTCTCTCCGTTCCTTTTGAATCGAGGTTTGTTCGTTTAATTATTAATGTGTATACATAAGTATCTGTTATTATATCTACAAGTTGATTATTTGATTTAATTACGATTTCATTACAGAACTTTAATGGTTTCATATTTACCCCCTATTCAGTAACTATTGTAACTATAATTGGAACGTACTAAAATTGTACATTTCAGATTTACGGTCTTATTTCAGCGTTATAAAATATCAACTTGGACTAAATGCAATAGAAACATACCTACCTACGTTAGACGGATCATTATTTAAAATTTACTGAATTAAACGTATTTTGAATAATTATGAAAATTTCATAATTTTCATAATTATTCATAATACGTCTGATTCAGTAACTTTTTAAGAACGTTACGGTCAAAATTGGTATGTTCCTATTCCATTTAGTCCAAGTTGATATTTTATAACGCTGAAAGGCTGAAATAAGACCGTACATCTAAAATCTACAATTTTAGTGCGTTCCTATTTTAGTTACAATAGTTACTGAATAGGGGGTATTGTGTTTCATGGTTTCTTACAAAATTGTATATAAACTATGTATCAGTATCCAGAATTAAATAAAATCAAATAGAACTGCAAAACTCGCGCTTATTTTCGAGTCACGCAGGTACATAATTTTGCATGTTGATTCATCTTTATTTATTTGTCGTTTTGAATTGCTTAATAATATGGTGATTCGATTTGAGTACAAAAACATGTCTTGTCGTGTTTTATTAATTCGACAGCAACGAATACGGTGGTGAGTATCAATGTTTATTAATCATAATATATAAATTTGAGTCCAAATTACCTCTTCCGAGTTGACCCACAAACGTCTTCGCTTTGTGTGATGGCTCTGGGTTGGTCTGGTGTTGCTACTGTGTTGATCGTGCGAATCAACCACAACAGTGTCCGAAAGTCCTTGAAAACCAACGATTAATTTCTAGAATTACGTCAAATCCATTCATAGTCGCATAATTGCAATACTTTATTTTTAAAACGACCACCTACTAAATATTTATCACATTTGTTCCACAGATGGACATAGACCGTTTCTAAACATTTACAGTAGACTCTGTCCAGGGCTATTTGCTTCTTCTTCTTCTTCGTTTAGTAGACCCAGTTGGTCTGTTCTTCAGAAACTATTCCTCCTGGGATGACGAAGTCCAGCTATCCTTCCATCTCTTGGGTGGTCTTCCGGGTAGGCAGCGGCCAGAAGGAATTTCATTCGCTGCTATATATGCAAGTCTATAGGTCCCTCCAATGCCTTCTTCTGGATCTACTCCATCGAACGATGTCCTCTATTCCACATGTTTTCCTTATTTGAACATTGCGAACACGATGTCGGAGAGTTTTACCAGTGATTGAACTTAGGACCTTCATCTCCGTTGTCCTTAGAAGTCCCTTGGTTCGTACAGTGTCTGCTCGCGTTTCCACAGCATACGTCATGATCGGTCGCACGCATGTCTTAATATTCTGACCTTACTGTCGCACGCATGTCTTATATATTCTGACCTTACTGTCGCACGCATGTCTTATATATTCTGACCTTACTGTCGCACGCATGTCTTATATATTCTGACCTTACTGTCGCACGCATGTCTTATATATTCTGACCTTACTGTCGCACGCATGTCTTATATATTCTGACCTTACTGTCGCACGCATGTCTTATATATTCTGACCTTACTGTCGCACGCATGTCTTATATATTCTGACCTTACTGTCGCACGCATGTCTTATATATTCTGACCTTACTGTCAATACGCATGTGTTTATTTGCTGCTATCTGTATTTATTTATTTGTTTATCCCACTAAATTTTATAATGATCACAACAATCAGATTACTGATGCACAGCTAGGAAACCCTGTTCTAGGGCTAGCAGTTTACAATTTTGATGGTGACAATAATATAATGATGAACTGGATGTCATCCTTGGCTCTTTTATATTATTATATCTTATTAACCCAATATATAAATTAACCGTTTGGAATATGTACGCAGCATACATATGGCAACAGAATGCTATATTATAATAAGTTAGAACCCAAATTAAATTAAAATTGAAAACACGTTTGTGATTTCTCGAATACACGGAGAGAAAAAACTAAGTAAATTTCAAAAAATACTTTAACGACGCAATAATGAAATTATACACACCGAGTTCATAATGTATGTAGGTAACTTTTTAGCATAGTGTGACCAAAACTAATTTGAAAACAATGTTTGAAAATTAGAAACATTGAAAACAAATCCAACGCAATTTTGTGCCATTATACAAAAAAAAAATTGCGTGAAAAAAATAATAAAAATTTAAAAAGATTATTCCAGAATAAATTTGACAAACGCGTGTTCAATAACTATTCATTAAATTAATTTTAACAATAAGTAAAATAGCCAGGTCTAAAATAAATCTTTTATGCAGGTTTACGATCGTAACCTGATTCAAATCTCAACTCTGTATCCAGTCGAATAAAACTACATAATAATTCTTCTAATCTGGGGGGGCAAGTCTGGTGAACCGGCGGAATCAAAACCATCCATGTTTACCCATATCATGGATATAATTACTTTATGGAGTTCTATTATAATATCTTCAGATGTTATAGAACTCCATAAGATACTTATATCGTTATGGGTAATCATGGATGGTTTTGATTCAGCCTGTTGACAGACTTGCCTCCCTGATGTGTTTGCAATGGTCCTCAACTATTGTCCAAGGAAAAAAAACTGTAGCGAGAGACATAAAAATCACAAAAGAAAGTTTCGTCCAAGAACTTAAGTGATGGTATTGGATATGTTTCATGCTGTTTATAATGCGATGATCACAAACATTCATATTATATGCTAAGATTACGACTCCATATTTCAATTGGATAACGTAATTTCATATGTCAATCAAAACTTCAAGCTGTAAGAATCAGAAAGACTTATGCAGTTAAACTGAGAATTTAAGCCAAGTCGTTCTTCTTTCCAGTGCATTCCGATTCAAATTTTTAATTTGAGGAATTTACATAGAACCCGAGACGTTTGTTACAATTTCAAAGCTTTAAGTCATTAATGATTTTAAAAAGTTGATTGTAAATAACTTACTCTTGTCAATTTTTCAGTTGAAATAGTTGATAGATTTAATTTTGAATACCTCCATGTAAGGTTTTCCAATATTAATGCGAACTTTAACCGAAGAATTAAGAAACCAAGACTATTCTAATAATATATTACTTCCCGATTCACAAAATATAAGTATTTAGTTATATTTCAGACAAAGTTAAAGTCAATAATGACAATAACTTTTAGTTGAAATAGTTATCGTATTTAGTTTTAAAACCACCATGTACATAATATTATGTGAGCGCTCCTCATTCTTTCGCTATCGAAATAGCCTCACTAATACTGTATCTACTGAACATTAAAAAACATTCACATTATTTCAGACAAAGTTAAAGTCAATAATGACAATAACTTTTAGTTGAAATAGTTATCGTATTTAGTTTTAAAACCACCATGTACTAGGATAGTTATGTACATAATATTATGTGAGCGCTCCTCATTCTTTCGCTATCGAAATAGCCTCACTAATACTGTATCTACTGAACATTAAAAAACATTCACATTATTTCAGACAAAGTTAAAGTCAATAATGACAATAACTTTTAGTTGAAATAGTTATCGTATTTAGTTTTAAAACCACCATGTACTAGGATAGTTATGTTCATAATATTATGTGAGCGCTCCTCATTCTTTCGCTATCGAAATAGCCTCACTAATACTGTATCTGCTGAACATTAAAAAACATTCACATTTTTTCTTACGTGTAAAATGCTGTGGCCTCTTTTTTCATAACTCTTGTGTATGTTATGCTTTTTAAGTTTCGTTGCTATTACGATCACATTAAATCGTTGTTGGAACCGTTCGTTCCTCTGGAGCCCGGGGCTAAAATATTATAAAATCTGTGTACGCTGTTCGGAGTGTGTGTATGTTTATGTATGTATGCATGCTGTTCTGGTAAGTATGCTGCGTTAGGCTCGTATTGTGGTGGGGCTGGCGAGGTAGTGAGGAACGGAGGAGTGGTACAATGAGCGGGAAATAAATAAATAAAAAAAGGAAATAAAAAGAATTCCACTGAAGGCGGGTAACACCGGTGGCTGGACGGGTCGAGATGAAGAGCCGAACAAAAAACACACTACGCCATAAAAAGATGAAGACGGCCGAGAGAATGAGAGAGAGAAAGACGCCGCCGTGCGGCAGAGTGAGACGGCCGAGTTTTTATTGCCATATCTAAAGGGCCAAAGAATGCTGGATCGATCAAAAAATACATTCACGTGGAAGTGTATTATATTATGTGTGTATGTTGTCTTCTTCTTTATCTTCTGTTGCTCGTTCTTCGACCGGTATTACTTCCATGATTGTCCTATTATCTTGGATTCTGTTACCGAAAGGCATTCCAAGTATTTGAATTTATTATGTGCATATAATCTTCATAAACAACATCAATTTTATTGTGCCCTTTAAATTCTTTCGATGCCACTTTAATTATCTAGGCAGTGAAGGTAAACGGAGGAGGTTCTCTGGCCATTTTATCTATTTAACATACCTATACTTTTTATCTAAGTTATTAATGCCCTCCATAAAATTAGAGCCGATTTTTTCGTATGGGTCATTTTCGAATCCCTCGTGAATTCTTTCTTTGATTCGGGAAACAATAAAGGTGATAATTTAGACTACGTCTCGTTAAGTTTTACCTTCTTTAGAGTCTACTGGGTTATCACTAAAGTGGAACCAATAGAAAAAGTAATAAGACATATTTGTGTCATTGTTGTTATTGGTAGTAAACAAAATGTTTGTTAATTTTGAAATTGAAATTATCTAATAATAATTACGTTTATGCATTTGTGAATTCTTTGACTAACACTGTTTTGTCACTAGTTAAGACTGCGTGTATTCAAACACCACCCAGAAGATTTTTTTGTCCATACTAACGTAGTACTTAACGCACATTTTTTCCTCTTAAATATATGTTTGTTGTTCAAGAAAACGTATCTAGTCATAATATGTTTTTAGTACTTAAATCGTTTTATTTTGCAAGTGATGTTATAAGCAAAATAAGAGCAACATTACTTATTTCTTTAAGAACATACATATTTCTCTTAAATACACGCTACATATAAGTTTCCGTGATTTCTCAAGTCATTTGCCAAAAACTGTGTTGTTTAAGAAAGATTATTCAAATATTAAAATATGGTTTTTTGTGTTTCAACACATTTCTCAAATGGTGTTAAAGCTAAAATATAACCAATTTTATTGTTTCACCTAAAAAATAATCTAACCTTGGTATTTTTTGCAAACATACTATGAGAGTTTTATTTTATAATATTTGTATTTCTATAATGGGGCATGGACCCGAACCTTGTGGGCCGCTCTGTGGTTGACAAAGCAGCCCTCCTGCATGCGTTGCAAGCAAGGTCAACGCATGGTATTTTTAACACATCATCGTGAACTTTTTCGAATTCTCCGCATTCCATTGTATCTGCATCACGTCACAGCGGCTCAGCGATTCTCCAGTCATTTATTCTTTTTTTGATAAATCATTATTATATTAAGATTTATTTTTATGTTCAAACAATAAAATTGGTAGAGTATATGGAATAAAACACCAACAACATAATATTGTAATAAAAATACCAGCATTTTCAAACAACATACGTTTAATATTCATATACGTATATTTTATTATTTATTTATTATTTAATAAATAAATAATAAAATATATGGATTAAAACTGTGTGTTTTTATTTATTTTTATATATATTTTAATTTATAATTATGAATTTCCAATGTCTCAACGACAAAACTTTCAAATTATTTTCTATTATTTATTTACAATATTCAAACGAATCAATAATCAATTGGTTATATTTTTCCTTCAGCATCACTTGCAATAAAACTAATCACTAACAAGCTTTCTTAAATAATATACATCGCACCGTGAGTTTAAATCCGAAGTATGTGCAAGTACTTCGGATTATCCAGTCATCTTCAGAAAGTAAGCGGAGGTTGCTTCTAAAGTCTTCGACTGGGTTAAGCAGAAGCAATAGCTGGCGAGAGTTTTGGTACCCCTAGAGTTTTGGTAAATTCATTTATTCCAAACTATACTATTTGCGCATATTTCGGTTTCAAGTTGATACATATATTATGAGAAGAAAAAATATACCCGCTTTAGTTACTTAAGTTATAAATACACGCGTGCATAAAACTTCCCTTCTTTTCTATAATGTGCATGAGGTTATAAATACGTACGAATGTATTTCTGTATATGATAAGATAAGGTGTTCGGTTTTATTTTTGTCTGCCTTAATAGGAATCGAATGATATATTTGACGTGGTGCATTTATGGGATGCGACTTCTTGTGGGTGTCAGATATGTATTTAGGAATGTAGCCGATGAAATGAGTAATAAACATAATCAGCTAACCTTATTTGTCAAACTGAACTTTAAATGATGATTTTTAATACATAAATACTTCAAATGTTCATTAGACGCAGGGTTTAGGTTATTAATATCGTATTCTGTCACTTTTAGGGAGACAGCATATTTTTTAGAAAAATTTATAATATGTAGTATTATATTTCTTCAATTTACGTTTTATTCAGTTTGCGACTTTAGTCTCGTCAAGTAGTTCTTCTAGTTTTTTTTTACTTTGAAAGTTCATTGTGTGTTGGGTTCACTTAAACCAATTGTTGTGAAAGTTTCTACTTACCTACTTAAAAAAATATTTTACTTCTCAGTATACGTTTTGTTCAGTTTTTCCTCTCGTTCCGTCTGTATTCTCGTTAGTTGGGTTGTCCTTGTTTATTTTTGACTCTTGGGTTATTTTTTCGTTTGTTTTGATACGAATATGACTAATGTGCTTTCAGACAGTTTATTTGCATATTTTATCTTCCCATCTTCATCATTCATCTTATTATATTTCATTAGCTACATCATTTTTCTTTGACATTCCATTAATCTGTCTTGCTTTGCTTGTTATGTGTGTCTGTATGTATGTTTTGGTTTCACATTCCTCTCGACGTTTTGTTCGTCTGCAGTGTTGTTTTAGTCATCTCATGTAGCTCGTCGTCGTCTCTCTCTGTCTTTTTCGATTCAACAATGTAAAAAATGCTGCCGAATATATTTTCGACAATGTTGGCCATCGTTCTGTGTATCGGCCACTTCCTTCTGAATGTGGGACTCTAGTTTTGGCTCATTAAAAATCCGCGTCGACAATCCTAATAGTTCATGACTGCGGCATTAATCATTTAGAGTTATTGCCGAGGAGATAATTCCACCTTCGTTTCTGCTTCTTCAGTTTGTAGTTGTTAAAGTGAGTAGCAATGTAGGATATGCGAATACATTTTTTTTAAATATATTAATTACCTTTGTGGGATAAACCTGTTTTGACTCCAGCGCTGCTGCCTATATTGTTTTTTTTGCGATACGTACGATATTTATGATTATGTGATATTTTTTGCTATCTATGATATGACGAATTCATTATTTGTTGGGTTCTCGTTTCCTAGTATGTAAATTAATGTTCGTAGCACTGTAAATATTTGTTGCACCTTTGTTTTCGATTAGTTTATTTGAAACTACAAAATTTATGATTTTGTATTTTTTCAGCATATTATTTCTTTTCTTCTCAGGTAATTTGTTAAGTCTCATTTTACAATTTAAGTACCTAACTAACCTTATATTTGCCACTTAAATATACATACCTACGTTTGTTGATTAAGAAAACATATAGATTTTTTGTGGTTTGATTCGGTTTACTATGCGAATGATGTTAAAGACAAAACATAACCAATTTTCAGTTTACTTGCATTTCACTCTCTTCTCCCTGGTAATTTCTTTCCATTATGAGGTTCGGCCCTCCTCGTCCTCATTCGCCAAGTCTTTCTCTCTCGTGTGCGTCTCCTTCGCGCAAGTCTTCCTCCCGCAACTCTCTTCTGATGGTGGAGTGCCATGTTGTCAGCGGTCTGCCTGGTCTACACTTGGTATCATATTGCCCTCTATTATACTTCATATTGTTGTCTGTTGTTTCCAATTAAATTACTTTTTAGGACAAATATTTGTTAAATGTTTTGAAAATATATTCGATTAGACATTTTTTATTCGATTCAAATTATCAACCCTGTTTGGTTTGATAATGTTATTTATTTTATGTCTTGTATCCATCAAACTCAAATAACAATCGATAATTGAACACTTGAATATAATAACTCTATGGTGAATAGTTAACCATGACTCGTATAATTATTATAATTGGCTTTATTTGTAAGGATTGCGAGTAGTTTGAACAATTGAATAGATTGCAACACGTCATTCCCAACGTTTTGAAGTAGTTTTGATAATTGCTTTGATAATAATAATCCCCAGCATAAATTTGAACAATTATCAATTACTACCTATTATTAAAACGAAACAAAACGCATTAGATCAAATTAGATAGATTTATAGCATCAGTTGGAATGTGGTGGCTTTTGAGTTTGGTATCTTAAGGTAGTCAAGATAATATATTGTAAATTTGTATTTATCAATTATAGAGGGGCACCCAAGATGTAAAAGAAAGGTTGAGAGACCGAGGCTGCGATGCTATGAGAAAGATGTTATTTCAAGGGGTGAAAATTGGAGAGTATTAGCAAATAACGATTGGAGGAAGAAGTTGCTGGTGGCCAAGGTTCGATTTGGCTTACAATGTTCTCTATAGAGCCATCAAATAAGCAGAATTGTCAGTAACGAGTGTATGCTTTTAGCAGACTTTTGCAAAATATATTAGGACAATATCATTTAATAATAATTCTTAAAAAACTGAATTGTTTTGAGACTATATACATACATACTATCACGCCATGTCAGATTAAGTAAAGAAAACCGAGCGCCATACTCCTCTATTTTGCACACATTCCCAGGGCCGGATAAACGTGTTTTTGCGCCCGTAGCAATATATTTGATTCCCCCCCCCCATTTTTTTTATTGAATTTTAAATGTAGAACAATTAAAAAGTATGTAAAATTTCATCGGGTCTAAAATGACTAAGCGGGATTTTTTACATACACACCATCATGCCGAGCCTCTATCCGGGTACGCAAAGAGAACCGAGCGCCATACCTGCGAATTTTTGATTTATATGATTAAAATTTTAGAATTGTAAGCGCCCTTTTTAAGACAACCGCCCTGACTTCTTGTTCCTGATTGTTCTATGATTTATCCGGCCCTGCACATTCCTGTCTTTCTTTACATCCATGCATCGTCTCATACATGCTCGTCAATTTTTCAAGCTTCTTATGTTACCTTCTTTCAAAGTATCATTCACATGGTCACGCCATTCCTTTCTGAGGCGACCCCTGCTATTCACTCCATCACTTACACCCATGTATATTTTTTTGGTCAGTCGTTCACCGTTCATTCTTTCAATAAGTCCAAACCACCTTAAGGCGTTCACTTTCATTTTACTTATAATATCCTTCTTATATTTTTTCCTTATGTCCTCATAATATACTGTTCTATTACATACGACTTCTTAGTGATCTCATTTCTTCAGAATTTATTCTACTTACATGCACCTTTTGCCACGTTCATGTTTCACAAGCATACGTTAAATTAGGCTCTATTTGGCAATTTTGGCTTCCTTTGAGATGCTTGGATCTTACATTACTGGTCTGCTATTACCTGCCATAAATCTGCTTTCAATATCTTATCAGGTCTTCCATACCGGTTAAACATACTCCTCAAGTATAAATAACAAGTGAGACTATATAGATTTAAATTATTATAAACATCAGATTCGAAATTCTGGTAACTAACAACGACATCAACTAATTTGATTTATATTATTAAGGTATTCTGAATTTCTTTAAACGATAGAATTTATTCAGTAAACATTAAATTAACTTCGTATATTCCGCAATCATTAAAATTGCACAAGATACACGATCCATTTTTATGCGACATGTGCTCCAGGAATTTTCTATTGAACGCAAGAGCTAAACTTAATTGATGAGGTATTTCGGACATGTCACAATTTAATTGATTTAATAATAATAGAATCTTGGAAAAGTATTCTAACAAGATGACCTTTATTGATGTTATAAGTGGATCGCTTCAAGGAATTACACGAAAGAGAACTGACAATAATATGCGAATGACCCTTTCAAATATCAACGGTATAGGTTACCGTCCATACAGGCGTAGCGGACGGATCGGATTTTTGTCTCCTAGCAATAATGATAGTACTAATGCACGCGCTCCGTGTGATGCCGATCGATCAGTGGACGCACTTGCATGAATTCTTAAACAAAAAATACTAAAATCCGTCTGATACGCTGCGTCCGATCCGTCCACTGTGCCTCTATGAACGCTAGCTTTAATACAAAGTTCTGTGAAGACAACAGACAAACGCGGTAGGCAGATAAAACATTTACAAAAAAACGTGTGTTTTTCACGCTTGTCCCACTGACTGGAATTCGAATTGACAGAAATGAATCTAGCGACATGACAGCTAAACCTACACAGAACATGACTTTTGATTTAGTTGTTGGTTATATATTATATTCGTATACATTAGTGATGAGCAAATGCAAGATCATGAACAGGTTGGTCTTTTAAATCCGGTCTTAGTCTAGTTCTTGCATTGATTATTTTGCGTGTTTTATAATAACACTAATTGTAAAAACGTGGAAGTAAAAAAGAAAAAAAAATAGAAATACCAGCAAGGTCCAAACTACGAAGGATGGACTCTGTCAGCACTGATACATCCATATTAGGAATAATTATCTGCTAGATAAGAGCATCAGATATATAAAAATGGAGGAGACTTCTGGATTCAGAAAGGCCCATGTAGAGTTTATTTATGATAATATATGCCGAATTCCGTAACTTTATAAAAAATAAAATGATTGTAGAATGTATACTTACTGAATCAAGACTCTTGGTATTGTACACCTGGGGGTCAAGTCCGGATCTGGGTTACCACGAGGGTTTTGATTCCGCCGTCTAGTCGGACTTGTTTTTTAGGTCTTGATCTTGCAATGACGCATGTAATTTTAGTATTGGTCTTGCAATAATGACGCATGCAGTCTTGGTATTCGTCTCGCGCTCATCACTAAAGTATTTCTATTTCATAACGGTCGGTGAATTCTTGCGTCAACATAGAAAAAAATACGTAGCATAATATAGAATTTATAATAGTAATGCATCGCATTGTGCAAAATAATAATAATTAATGAGAATCAATGGAATTACATTGCGATAGGAATGCAAGATCAGGTTTCTTACTACTAATATAAATTTTATTTCTATTTAGAATGTTTTGTAATTCCATTACAGGTGAAGCGATACCAATTTACTTTCTTTAGTCTGAATAATATCTCCTATAAATTATATCCAGAGTCATAGAAATCGTTATTTAGCCATAATAAGCCATAATGTTTCATTAAAATATTTCAAAATACCCGCGTTATATCCTCGCCATAATCTGTTCTGTCACGGCGACTAGTAAAATTACTATACAGAACTTCAAACCAGAACACAAGAGGATTTTTAGAAATTTGCCGATCCCCATTTGTGTTATAGAATATATTTGTTTTAAATGCTAATAAAGTTTAGAATGGCAGATTCAAGAACCGTTTAAGTGTCTAGAGACAATATCCCACTTGAAAGAAGACTTTCAGGACATCCTCCCAAAAGATGGAAGGATAGCTGGCAATTCACGTCTCCAGAGTCATAGAAAAAAAAGAATATAAAATTCATTATAATTTTCAATCAATATTCTAGTAACTTTTGTTACTGCGTTGTTGGCTACCGCTGGTGTCGATGTATCAGTTTCGAGAGACGGTGGACTGAATAATTGCCGATCTAGGCATTAGATTCGGATACAAATAATACGGGTGAATATTTTTTGTTGTTTGTCAGGTGTTGTAGCGTTTAATTTAAAACTCGAGCATCCACGCTTCTCATACACGGTATTAACAAGTGCGGTGCTTTAGAAATTGAAATTCACATTAGCATACCTTAGATAATAGATTTTACGCCAAAGGTGACTGAGTTGTAAGCGATGGAATTTCGCACTACCACGCAACAAGAATGAGAGACCAAAGATTTTGAGCATATTATATTATATAATTAAATTTAGAAATATGTATCCATAGTTAGTTTCCATTGTCAAAGTCACAACATATGTTTGAATATAATGCATCTTCCTCAGAACAGTTATGAGATGGTTTGGGACAATTGATTGTTGTTGGATACCATTTTAAAATTATTTGTGGACTGTGCGTGATACTTGGATTGCCTGTTTCATTATAGTGAGATATGTCTAACATCTATTTTCTACACATCAATCTAGTGCCCAAATCTTGATTGTGTTAACATTTGAATGCTTTTTGAAATATTCGGCTTTAGTTCAATTTGATAGGTTTTATGGGTTTCTTAACTGTTTATGATTATAAATGTATTGGGCTTTATCTCCTATGATCATTTTGCTAACCTTCGTGAACTTGGAGATCTCTGAAGTTCGGTGGCACAGCAGCAGCGGCAGTGGTTTTTTATCCAAAGGTTACATACGGGAGTTGGTTATTTCTTTTAGCCGCGGGCCACTCGTAAACAACCCGTGTGTTATTATGTTATGTGTGCGCTGGCCTGCCCCTTCGTTCGGAGCGACATCCAATGCCACGAGTGAGATGTCACAAATCACACCGTTCTCAGCATCCGATATCTGGATCACGTAGTTTTTGACTCGAAACGCGCGGCATGTAATGGCTAAGTCCGGTCTTTGGCGTAGAGAGGCGTAATTCAGAAGCAAATGTCGTTTCACTCGCTGTTTATACAAAATCGATTTATTTTTATCAGTTTCATATAATAAGTATGTAATTATGGAGTCGCTTTATAATATTTTTTTTATAATTTCCAATACATTTAGCACATTACTGGATTATAGTTTTATTACCCCATTTAGGTACCTGTTCGTATTTTTTTCGTAAAACTTCTACATAATATATAAATTTTGCAATTTCCATAAATGCTTCATTGATTCTAACTTCTTCAATATGGCTTGCACTCTATTTACTGCATTTACATAAAATGTGGTTTTCATCGTTTCCTATATAATCGATGTTGCTATGTATAATAATATGCGTGGATCGTACAGCACTGATACATATTCCGTTTGTTAAGTTAAATACAAGTTTTATTGCTCTTCTTGGTTTAGAGTTTTATCTCTTTGTGCCTATTCTCGTAATGTATAGTTTACAATATTCTCTCAATATACCCCACTATGGATGGTATGGTATGGTGTGGAGTATTGTGAACTTGTACATGCTGGGCTTTTATGGCGACCAGATGTCAAATTGCTGTCGTTTCTCGGTGAAGTCTTTCATTTGATGTGTTGAAACAACACACGGATCAATTAGATGAGGTTTTTATAGCACTCCCGTATAAATGATTCTCTTTTCAGCTTTTATGTCCCTGGATGTAAGTGTCTATGATTCCAAGTTAATTTATGGCTGTTCTAACGTTCCTTGTGAATATATTTGTACGCAATCGATTTCTTTATTACGGAACAATAATACTTTTACATCTATTCCTATCGGCTTTTTTAAAATTTGTGTTGAAATATCAAGTTTTTACTGCATTTGTTGTAAAAACTGTCGATATAATCGGAATTCCCTATCTATTTGAGCTCGGCTCGTGTCTACAATTCCATCAAATAATGTGTTCAAGTAATCTCTTTATTTTAAGCTGTTTTTCTTCAAACTGATATAATTGCCTATATTTTATATATCATCATCAGCCCAGAATGGCCCTTGGCCTTCTCAAGGAATCGTCGCCATTGCACACTTTCTTATCTAATAATTATCCTAAAATATAGTTTTTTTAAAGAAGTTATTGCAGTAGGTATAATCTTCTTTTTTGTAAAATAAATAAAAATGGATTAAAATAATACACAATCGAAAACGTGATTTTTCGCAGGATTTGAAGGTCTAGATTAGCGGTCGGGGAACTTTTTTAACCCATTACCCCAAAATATTTTTGCGTAAGTCGATATTACCCCCTTTTTCCCATTTTGAAAAGAAGACAATCAATGTATATTTAAATAAACATTATTTATTGAATTAATTTACATACATACCATCACGCCATGTCCCTTGCGGGGTAGGCAGAGAGAACCGAACGCCACATCTTTATATCCTGGCACGCATTAATTTCTATCCTGGCTGGCATGAATTAAGTTACACGGAAAATAAAAAAAAAGTTACACGAAAATAGTAAGTATGTAATAGACAAACAAAATAAAACAAATTGGATCAAACAAAAATACAGATTTTCAGGTTTCCCTTTCAGTTTTTGGAGAAATGATGTTGCTTCATGTTTGATGCAATTACTTCAAAATTGGGACTTTTTGATGTAAGTTGCACCTGAATTGATTAGAAACTAGAAAAATTTCCTTATTACCCCGAAAAAACATTTTTACCCCATTTGGGGTAATTTAGCTGGGCTAGATTTTTTGCTCAATAATGAAATTTTACTTATGATATTTAAAATTATAATAAGCTAACTAATATTTTACTTGTTATTTTGGTTTATAGGTTACTTACTGGCTCAAATTAGGTAGTATATTTTTTTATTTAATAAAAATTCTAATTTTTGTATTATAAATATCTATAATACATATTGTTTAAAATATTCTACGAAGTTAATAAACTTGGAAAATAATCACAACCATAATAAATAATTTTACCTCGACACCATAACTGACTTCATCCTAGACGCAAACCATAATACAGTATAATATTTATTAAAATCTTTGACGGTCTCTCGCAGCGTGTCCGTGGCGTAAAGGTAAACTCGATGTCTCATATTGAGTTGTCCTTTGCGTCCATGGTTCGAACCCCGCGTTGGGCAAGGACGAATTTTATTTATAATATTTGTATTTATTTAATTTAAATTACGCACGTAGACAGATGGTTGTCGCTATAACAATTGCGATATCGCCACGAATTATGCGTGCAAGAGTAAAGAATTCATGAGGTTTTTCGCTAGCGTCGCCATGTTCTATTGGCGGAGTTTGATAGTAAACCTCTTGACATTTATGAAATATTTTTTTACATAATCTTAGTTTTATTTTTATTTCCATAAACCAACCTCTTGACATTTATGAAATATTTTTTTACATAATCTTAGTTTTATTTTTATTTCCATAAACCTCTTGACATTATTTTTTCATTTACTTACTAAAATCTCTTGATATTATTAGAATATATAATATATATATTATGTTTCTTTTAGGTACTTACTAAAAACATCTTGAAATTATTATAATGTATTTGTTTCATTTAAGAAAACCTTTTTATGATTGTAAATTAAAAATAAATTAAATAATGAAATAAAAAAAATACATACACTCCAGTCTCCATCACGTGCCTTCGGGCTAGTGGAGAGGAAACATCCGCATTTGATTGATAGTATTTTTTTTCTTATGATTATACTGTATTTTCTTATGATTATACTGTATTTTAATAAATAAAATAAATATATACATATAAACATTATGTCACGGGTTTTTCTTACATATCAAATGTTTTTATTAATGTTTCATTGAGAAATCAAAATATTTTTGCTAACATAATATTATACGAATTAAATTAGCATACATAGTTTTACCGGGCGACCATTGCTTCACAACAAACACACGCGCATTTGTTTGTATACATACACTCTCCTACACACGTGCTCAAACATTGGAATGCGTACTCATAACACGACATTCCTCCATAGTATTCCTCCCTCCCCGCCCCTCCTGCCCCTCCCGCTCCGCTGCCATGCCTCTGCGCGTCATCTTTCTCCCTCGCGCGAGTCAGAGAGAGACGGAAGACGCGGGATTCCAATGTACGTCATCCGAGTCGTTGCGTTCAAAATTAGACAAGTCCACAATTGTTATTATTTTTTTATTTATATGTATTTTAAATATGTATAGTTTAGAACGACACTGCATTTAAAATTATATCATAAAATTAGTAATGCGCTGTTTTATACGGGACCAAAATGAAAAAATTAAGTATCATAAGTAAAACTTTATTTTTGGTTTTTTCCCCCTTTCTTTCAATGTATTATATTTATTTTGAAAAAGAACTGCATTCAGGAATAATATTATAGTTGTTAATTATGTTATAAAAATAACATTGGGCTACAATATATATTGTCGGCCTTCGTGGCTCAGTCGGTTAGGTATCTAGACTGCTGATCCGAAGGTCCTGGGTTCGATTCCCGGTGGAGACACAGTTTTTAATTGTGTTTTCAGTCTGGATCTGTGAGACGATTAATATCGTAAGTCTCCAGAATGTGGCAAATTGTTATTGGGTGCGCGTTAAAATTAATATTCGACATAGTACCTGTTAGTTGCCCGAGAAGTGATTTAAAATAAAATAAATGGCTAATAATTGGCTATACAAAGGAATATATTGAAAGTATATATTTGTACTGTCTAAGATTTTAGGGAATTATTTAATTTACTTTTATAAAAAATAACATTACAATATATTATTTTTACAAAAGACTAAACAAAAAGTAAATAAAAGACAAAACAATTAAAACAATATAAATAAAAAATAAAATAAAGTATAAATATCACAATAAAAATAAAGTAAACAAAAAAAAAACAATTATAATAAACTAAATCAAAACAAAATTAAGTAAATTATAAAACAATTAAAATAAAGTCAAACAAAACAATGCAAATAAAGAAGTTCATTGTAAATATTTTTTTTTTTCGATGAGGATACATTTCTACTAGTTTTGAAATTTACCATACCATCACGCCATTTCCCTATTTGGGGTAGGCAGAGAGAACCGAACGCCAGACTCTTCTCTCTTGACACACATTCCTCGTTTCATTCACGTCCATACATCGTCTCATACACGCTCTTCTATTATTCTTACTTCTAACATCACCATCTTTCAAAATCCCATTTATGTGATCGTGCCAACTTTTTCTTGGCCAACCTCTACTTTTCGTTCCTCTTTTATCAGCCTTGTATACTTTTTTTGTCAGACAGTCATCACTCATTCTTTCTATGTGGCCGAACCACCTTATGGCATTTATTTTCTTCTTACTTACGATATTTCTTTCAATCATACATTCTCGTCTAATATCCTCATTTCTTATTCTATCATACATCGTTTTACCACACATTCGTCTTAGTGACCTCATTTCAACCGCGTTAATTCTACTTTCATGCGTCTCTGCCATGTCCATGTCTCACTAGCATACATTAGAGTCGGAAGTTTTGAAATTTTATGGAATTAATGGGGATTTATCTGTTCCAAGATTTTTAATGGACAGTATGGGGATGTATTTTTAATTTCATATATAACTAATATAATATGCAATACTATCGAATTAGTAAAATAGAATTATTGGTCAATTTTCCGGAGTTGACTGGTTTTCGTGTTAGATTCCTCATTTGCACGGTTTTCCATTTCATTCCGGTCGCTTACTTTTTACCTTGGAGCGAGAGAGATGTCCGACACAGTCGTTCTATTATGAAAGGTGTCCCTCTCGCACCTGTGTTATTTATACGGTCGCTACGAGATGGAATATTAATTGGTCCAATTAAAGCAGAAGGAAACCAATGATAGAATGCTTTATACTAAACATTGATAGTGAAAATAGTTAGCCGTTTGATTGTCTTTTACAAAAATTAGCGTCTTTTAATCCATTCTCTTGGTTTAAGTGTTGTTATAAAAAGGGACCGAAATCGGGATTTGTCGTTTAGCAAAAGAAATGTACATTTTTTCAAAGTTCCCTCTTATTTTACATATTTTAAAAACAACATTTGAGCTAAATTACGCCAATACACTTTCTCATATCAAATTTAATTTGTCGAAGAACGTTCTAGTTGTGGATGTGACCACAATATTAGTTACGTACTTGAGTATTGGTCAGGTTCGATATTTTTAAATTTGGAATATTTGTATCTTACTGTCAATTTAATAATTTTTTTGTAGGATGTTTTTCTTAATAAACAAAAATAATAAATTTGGATAATTTATATAGCGCCGTTTTTGTGAATATCTCACCTCAAGGGCGCTGAAAAATTGATTACGTTGTATCATTTTGGCTCTCGTAAGATTTGCGAAAAAGGTGCGTTTTGAGTTTTTTTCTGAATGAAGATATATTTTCGGTTTGTCTGAGGGTGTGTGGGAGCTTATTCCATGCATTTGGTCCTGCCATGCACAGCAAATGCACGATCACCGAAATTAGTTGTGTGCACCCTGTTTATTTCAACTAATTTCCCAACCATGGATGAAGAAGCAGAACGAAGTGATGATTGTCTGTCATTTATTGAAAGCGGAATGCACAGTTCGGAGAGAAGTAGGAGCCATACCACGAACATAGAATTATAATAGTATAGAATACTCTTTAGCCTGCAGTAAATGAGACTGCTTTTAGTTGACTAATTTGGTCGACATTTTGCTACGAGCATTCAGTAATCATTTGGCCGTCTGCGTGATACGTTCTCCAAATAGAGAATTTTTTAACTGCTTGCAAAATTATTTACGGAAAATTACTTGCTAAATTATAGCAGAGTCATACATATAATATTGACACGAGTCGGCCAATAAAACAGCTTCACTTTTTCAGCGAGGTATTGTATAGGAATGAGAATTCTATAGTTTTATTATTATTCTATGACCACGAAGTGCTTTAAAGATTATGAGACAAAGCTTATATTCAATTCTTTCGGGGACTTTAAGCCAATGTAGATTGCGAAGATGGTGAGAGATGTGAGAAAATTTGGAGGCTCCAGTGATGAGTCTGGCTGCAGCATTGAAAACTGACTGAATTTTATTATTTTTATTATTATTGGTATACTCCTTCGGATTGATTTTAAACGTCTTAATTGAAAGAAAGCAGAAGAAGTAACTGTGTTAATTTGGTTTGAAAAGCTTACCTAGATTTGAATCTATTTTGACTCCAAGAAGTTTAACACAGGATTTGCTATGATTTTCATCATCATTTATGAATGCAAAAGTTTATTTTCATCATCTTACAGTACATTTATTTTTCTTCACTCTTTGTTTTAGTACACTCACTTTAGGAATATAATATCTGCAATGGTCTGACAACCCTGAGCTAGTATGAGTACATACAAAATAACCAACGATTTTTTTCGGATAGATAAGTATGGCATTCGGTTCTTTCTGCCAGTTACGTAAGAAACCGTCGTGATACGTGTGATTTTGTATAGGAATATGTCAAATCGAATATTTATGTTTCCGATTGCCGTTTTAGAGATATATCTAAATGCCATTATAACATGGTCCGTATTAGTTTTTTAATTGCGACATTTTGTTTACGTATACATTTATATGACACACCGCATACCTCGCATTCCTTCACATATAGTCAGGGCCGTCACTACACACACACGCACACATACACATTACTTATTGGACATACATACTTACTTGATCATTACACAATTTCACTTTCGATATTTCTTCCTACTTACAAATTAATAATAATATGTCAATACTGTGAGATTTGTGTAGGCGAAAATCTGATAGTGTCAACGGTTTCCGATCAAATGATGTTACAATGAAATCTAAAGATGACAGATGTGGTGTTTGTTGCATAACAAGTAGTTGTCTAGGTATAGATATTTTGAGAACTTGTATTCAAATCTGTTGTGGAACCTCTCTTTTACTAGAAACTTCCTTCCACCTACCAGACTCATCTTTTACAGTATCAGTTTACAGTATCAGTAGGTATATAATTTGATCTTGGATCTGTCTGCCTATCCTTGGAATTGCTTATCTGTTTACAGTTTCAGGTTGAACGAAGAGAACTTTTTATTTGAATTATTATGACAATTTAATTATTATCTAATATATAATGGATTCGCTTTTAGGTGTTCAGATAGGCTAGTTTGGTCTCATATCATGTTTAGTAATGATAATAAAACTTAAATTTAATTTAGATCTCATATTTAGTCTTTTTTTTTAAATATTAGGCAACCCACCCTTAGAAGAGTGATTTGTGCCAAATGAAAGAAAAAATAAAAAAATATATTAGTGAATATTACGACATACAGATCAATACTATTGATTAATAACTTGAAGGTTTTTTCGTTGACACAGTGGAAGTTCATAATTATAAATTGTAAAAAAACACTTCGCTGGCATCCTCAGAGGCACACTATATACTGACTAAAAAAAGCGCTTAGGCAAATAAAAATACTCATTGTGGAATCTAACTGTGTTTCTATTTATAAGTGTTTTTTTTACAATTTATAACTATTGATTAAGATAAATTTAGATATTGCGGAATAAATAGTAAGAGTGTTAAGTGATAAGAGATGCGACATGTTTAGGTTCTGGTAGAGGGACTTTTAAGTTGGGATAGATGTCATATTCGTAGTGCATCGGACATTCAAAGAACACGCGATCGAGTGTTTCCAAATCTGCTCTGCATGCACAAGAAGGGTTTTCTTTTATATTTATTGTATTTATTGTATTATGTGAGAAGCAATTGAGCAATGACCCAATCTCATTCTCGAGATATTAGTCGTTCGCGGTATCAAATTATCAAAAAAAGGTGCAAAAACAGATTATTGTTATGAAAAAAAGGTAATAACAACACAAGACTCGTACTGGATATGTAAATTTGAACTCAAATGAGATAATTTCGTCCAGAAAAGAACGCTTGTATCGGTTGTAAATATATGTATTATCCTACATTGTACTTTCAGCAGATAAATAGGTAATACCTAATCACAGAAAATGTCAAATACTTAAATAGAATAATTGAATTATTCTGAACGTAACTTCTAAACCAATGACATTCTAAACTGAATGTCTTAGGATTCAACCGGACCCAGATTTCTTCGAGAGTTCAATTAGACAATATTCGTTTAGACTGAACCCTCGTGGACCCCGCGTTTTATAAATTTTTTTTGCGCCTGTCCCATCTTCGTCTTCAATTTCTCAGGCAGCATCATTCAGATGTTCGCTGAACACCATTTCTCAATAGACGAGCTCGCGTATTATGTGTAGCAAGGCGGATTCCATTGCGTTTCGTAAAGTCGTATTTTCAAAATTTGACACGTTCGCGACGACGTTTGAAATGGGTCAGACGTCATATATTTGTGTTATGTAACAACAGTCCACAATCATGCCGGTGATTGTTATGATGATGATAATTGTTATTCTAATGGACACACCGTATTTCAAAATGATACTCTGTTATTATCCACTATCATCATTATCGTCCTTAATCTATTTTATACTCATGACATAATATAACCGTTCTGTCTTTTATCCGAGGTTTTAGGAATTGTTGAAGATGAACCTACCTTTCGTGTATCACTATTCCTAATGTTGTCCATTTGTGTGGACGTTGGACAAGATGTACAATTTAGGTTGTATTTTTTCATTGTCTCTAATTTTGGAAAGTGTTTCCCATCCCATGAATGTGTTTTGTGGCTTGAATTTTCTATTAGAAACTTTTTATTATGTCAATGTTTGAAATTAAGATTTTTATTCTTACGATTTGTGTAAAGAGACATGATTGAGTTGGCTACCTATCTTGACAAATTCTTTGCTTTAGCTTTGTTAATATTTTTCCAGGTATTATTGTTAAGCGCTTTTGAGGTGAATACACAAAAATGGCTCGCCCTTGTCGATTGATACCTACTGTGGTTTAAATACAACTGATCTAAATCATATAGTATAGGAAATGTGTTTGTAAGATTTAGGAAAGACGTGTTTGGTTAACTAAAGTTATTCTCATTTTTTTGTAATCAATTCCTTGTTTACAATTTTGTTGTGATTTATACAATCTCACCATTTTATCCAGGTGAGAAGTCAACCAAGTCAAGTCGATGACAACCGTTTAACCAAATTGTAATAGGTATAGATAACACAGCTTCGGAGCTGATCACCTGACTCTTGGTGATTCATTGCTTTTCTGGCGCGAGTAGGTTGTGTGTTCGCGGCACGGTTTCCGGAAGCCATGAAATTCCTCCGCGTGGAATTTTCGCCTCGTGCTGCAAAATTGCACCCTATTGCATCAGCCAATAAGAACTACCTTATAATATGTAGGTACACTGTCGGACTCGCCGTGATCTGGTTTGTATACCTATTCTTTTTGGCGTAATGTAATTTATGGGATATTTCTGAGCTTACGTAAGCTAGATTTTTATTTATGTTTTGATATACGATAGAATATACTTTATTATCAAATTATTTTCCTCTTCTCTTAAATATACATTTAATTTTGTGAATGTTATCACGACTAAATCAGATTCTCGAATTAAAATTCCATTTCTTTGATTGCTATTAATTCCTCTTAGTACTTTGGTATTTTTTCCCCTTTCGTCGTTTGTAATAGGCATAAATTTATAACAATCCCACAAATGTAGAACTAAATTCCTGTATTATGGCAGTTTTTTTTAATATAGGCACTGAATGTGGAAGAATTTCCATTTTTTTTGTCAGTGACAATTAATAATAATACTCAATCTTAAGCGTCCTTGAGGTAAGATGTCTCGAAAGCCCTTTTGTTATTATTTATTATGTTTCTCGTGCCCTCATTCGTTTTGTTATGTTTCCAAGTAAGATCTTAGATTTCTCCAGTTGAAACTTTATATTGAACAATTTTCCTCAAGTTCTATCATTCTTCTCCTTTCGCGCCATATGCTTACCCAAAACTCGAATTCCCGAACGCAAGGGCAAACGCATTGGCCTTGTCCAGAACCAACTATCAGCGACAGCATCGACTCTCTCGTAAAAAAAGTCTCAGCAGTGGTTTGTCTTGACTGTTGTATTAAGTATGAATCGTATCGTTCTTTTGATTCGTTGGTCTCGCTTGCTCGACTGATTCGTGTTGTGTTGTTTTTGTGTTCGTTTGAAGCATCTGGCAATGCAACCGAGTCCCGCATTCCTCTCGCGCCTATCAATCACCCGCCCCCTCGGTACCTGCTTCTTTCACTCAACCCTCGGGCGAATATCGACGATCGCAGCCGACGGAAGACAATTCGGCGATCGCGTATAAGAAAGGCAGGACCGTTGGTCCATTGTTTTTCCCCGGCTCTCTGGACAGATCATCCAATTTTTACGAATACTCATTTCGCTTTCGAGATGTTGACGTTCGATCTGGACCAGGTCTGGACTCGCTTAGTTGGCCGCGTGAGGCGGTGGGCGCGCGCCGGAGACTATGAAACTGGTCAGCTGAATTAGAACCGCGCTGATAAATTTTAGTTTTAGAATTCACTTGTAGCTATTTGGATTTAGAACCTCTGTTAAAATTCTGTATTTGGGTTTAGGTCCATTACGTCATTTTTATTTGTAAAATTTTAGTTTGAGATTCTTTCTACGTTTTACAGTAACATAACATCGTGTTTTGAACCTATAGCTCAAATAAGTTTTTGATTTTTAATTAATAACAATAAAATAACTTTGTATTAACCACTTTTTATTAGAACCAAGTCTACATATTTCAAGAACAATGTTCTCTTCCTCAGGACATTTAATGAACTCAGGACACGTAGTAGTTACAGTGGGGGCTCAAAAAATTAGAGCCACCCATAATTTATCACAAAAATTGTGTTTCAGGTTCATAATCAGTATTAAAAACTTTAGATATGCTATTTATTGTTGTTTCAGTTTATCACGCCATTCCTTGTGAATATTTTTTTAGAATAACAACACTGTTTTACTGTTTGTTATGAAGTTAGCTGCGTTACAATGAGAAATGTCACAGTTTTACACCACGTGTGATATTGAACAATAGCAATTTATTCTGAAGTTTTATGGTTTATAATTTTTATTTTACAAGAATATTCGTACTTCTTTCTTTTTTTATATGCAAGTAAGTTATTTTTACCATATTCCATTATTTATTTCATTTATCAAGGCTTTTTTATATACTTTTTTTACACTTATTGATAACCTCATTTTTTTCAAGTTTTTCAAAAATGGGCAGACAGCAGGACATCTCTTCATCCAAACTTGGTCAGATCCAAGGCTTCATATTGAGTGGAAACCATTCAAATAGACAGATTGCCAAGTCTCTTAAGGTTTCCAGAGCAACTGTTGATAGAATTAAGAGAAAAATGGACAATAATGAGCCCATACAATCAGTTAAGAGGAAAAATTGTGGGCGAAAGCGTATTACAACACCACGAACTGAAAGAAAAATAAGGGATATTGTTCTTGAAAATAGAAGAAAGTCAAGAAAAACGCTTAAAGAAATAATAAATGAAGAAGGAATTGCAATATCTCTTGGTACGCTTCGCAGAAGACTGGCAGAACAGGGATTCAAAGCTTGTAGACCAGCAAGAAAACCGAGACTTACGCAAGCAATGAGGGAAAACGTCTCCAATGGGCCAAAGATCATCGCCATTTTACTGTTGAGGATTGGAAAAATGTAAGTTGATGATGTAGTCATCATACCATTACAATTTAAAAGGATAATGGCTCATTTTTCAGTAAATTAGAATGTTTTACCAACTCTATGTGAATATTTTCTCTATTTCTAGGTTTGTTTCTCCGATGAGTCCTGTATTGAAATTTTGATGGATAAATCAAATTTTGTACGACGAAGATAGGGTGAAAAATTTAAGGAAGAATGTCTCGTGCAAAGGGTGAAGCACCCATTAAAGATTATGGTCTGGTCTGTCATCAGTGGTCAGGGTACTGGAAGACTGTACATTGTTAAAAATACCATGCGTCAGGACCAATACATTGATGTCCTCAAAGATAAACTGATTCCTCAGGCAATGGAATGGTTTCCAAATGGAAAATTTATATTCCAACATGACTCTGCACCATGCCATAAGGCAAAAAGAGTCACATTGTTTTTACAGGCACAAAAAATAGATGTCCTACCCTGGCCAGGAAACTCTCCAGACCTAAATCCCATTGAAAATTTATGGGAACTACTAAAACGAGGGATTTCGACCATATTGGTCACAAATAAAAGGGATTTGATAGAGAGATTAATAAATATTTGGCATCATAATGATAATTTAAAAAAACAGTGTGAAAATTTAATAAACAGCATGCCTAGAAGAGTAGAAGCAGTGATTGCTGCAAAAGGTGGACATACAAAATATTGACACGCATTTGGTTTTCATATGTTTTTTTTTCAATTCTAATAAATAAATTCCTTTTTTATATACATTTTTCAATTCTATATACCCATATTTTTAAAATACAATTGATATATAAAAATGAAATTAGAGAATTATACCAAAAAAGTCTAAAAATAGTAAAAATGTTGGGTGGCTCTAATTTTTTGAGCCCCCACTGTAGTTTACTAAGTGTCCTGAGGAAGAGAACATTGTTCTTGAAACATGTAGACTTGGTTCTAATAAAAAGTGGTTAGTACAAAGTTATTTTATTGTTATAAATTAACGATGGAGCCACAAAAGAATAATTTCGCATTTGATAAAATTTTGATTTTAAGACTATTTTTTTAACATGTACCCAATAACAAGTTGCCACATTCTGGAGACTTACGATATTAATAGTCTCACAGATCCAGACTGAAAACACAATTAAAAACTGTGTCTCCACCGGGAAACGAACCCGGGATCAGCAGTCACATACCTAACCAACTGAGCTACGAAGGCCGATAATCATATCAAGAAAGACAAAATTGAAATACTTCGATTTGAAATCAATGTATTGTTAAATGATATTGATAGTGCTAATCGCCAAAATTGTGGAATATTTTGTTGATTGATATCATTTTGGACCTATTTTAGAATTTTTAGCTGATTGATATTATCACACGTCTCAATAGTGGAGTATTCAAGATGATTGATTGATTTTGTCAAACGACATAATTTTGTGACTGTTGTACAGTCATTGTCATCTGATTGATGATATTGTTAGCTAATTGATATTGTCAAACAGTATAATTTTTGAACTATTGTGGAATATGGGTGTTGGCAGAGCGGTTAACGCACTGGGTAACGATACAGTTTTGAAGAATTTTACGAAATCGAATTATTTAACTTATTTTATAGGTTTATTATTCGCGGAATTTTTATACATCTTTTAAAAGGACTATGGATTCGCCATTCCAACAACGATATTCCAACTACATACATTTTTCTACAGTACCTACTCACGTATTTTCTGTGGCAGTTTTGGATGTTTTTATCTCAAGAGACGTAAACCCGTTGTATGTTAGTTACATCAACCATCTTTAAAGTTTCGGATGTTTAGGAATGCAGCCGAGACAGGAATGTCTGTGAACTTTGACCACGAGAGACACGATGACCACAAAAAATGAAGCTCGCCTAATACCTTTCGAGATCCTTTATCTGTTATTAAAATACCTCATTGTGAAAGTTACTATAAGCTTTAATCCTCACCTTTGACTACAGACATATTCATGTCAACGCTTTATTTTTTATTCAATGTTATATTCATGTTAGGAAATGTTTCATTTTTATTTTAGTGGGTACCCACTTTGGTTCATATTATAATTCCGGTTGAAATAAACATTAATCGGAGTTGACTTAGTGACACATTTTAAACTATTTTATTTATGTATTACAATCCATGTTGTTTAACCACGAATGAGTTATTGGATACGACCTGTTTCGAAGCAACCGCTTCTTCCTTAGGATGGATGACAACTTGGCATAACCCTTCAAAAGCTTTGAAGAAGAAACTCATTCGTCGTTTATAAAAAGTTAATTGAAAAATAAATTATGATTAATCAACTTCAATAGATTCGAAGAATCCATTTTTCCATAAGAGAAATCTGAGAATTACATACATAGCCACTTTTGACGATGATGATCACTGATCACTCTATGAGTTCACAAATAATGTATTTCAATAAGTTATTTGTTTTTTACACAAAAAACCTAAAACGTGGATTTTTTTTCAGTTTTTTTTTACAATTCTTTTGGAGACCAACAGTTATCAATTATAGTTTTTCAATTGGGATAACAACCGAACAGCCAATTATAGGTCTCCGCTGATAGGCCATACCATCAATTGCAGGATGAAAAATACAACATCACAATATATTCGGTTTCTGTAATAGATAAAGTTTCATCCTGCAGCCGAGGTAAACATAATATTACTTACAATAAATGTTAAAATTACAATAAAAATATTAAATTACAATAAAAAAAGTTCATACCTATTCACAAGTTTTGTTGTTTTGTGGCTAGGATGAACGGTTGTATACACTACAGCTAATGAAATCCCATAGTTGTACATCGTCCGCCTGTAAGACCACCGAAGAGATGGAAAGACAGTTGGACTTCATCTCAGCAAACTCAAGTTTTTGTATCATAGACCAGTAGGTCTATCAAAAGAAAATAAGTTGAAAATCGTTTCAACAATCATTGTAGGCGGATGACGCGGTTGATTAAGAGCTCCTATCCAAGCTCAAAACCATGAACGAAACCATGCGAGGTGCTCGTATTTTCTCATTCCGATTATTTTCAACGAAATATATTTCCTTAAAATTTTGATAAGATTAATGGTTTATTTTCCTTGAATCGGGTTTACCGTTCACAGTTTAATGAGGTCGTATTCGATGTAAACACTTCGTTGAATTTTATTGCCTATATGTTTTTCCGTTACGAATCGTCGACGCAGCCGATTTACAGCAGCGAAGAAGGATACTAAGTATCTGTGAATATACCCAGTTAAATAATATTACTCTCAGTCATCTCTTGAGCTCCAAACATTTTCACCAGACCTTACACCAAAAGGCAGGCATGCGAAATTTGTAGTAAAAAAAAACCTAATCACACGCCACTCTTTATGCTCTTTGGTTTCGCGTCTGAGGATGGCGACTATACCTACTCAATCATCCGAGTGATGGACTGCCTCCACGTACGAAGGTTTTGAAGCATCCGTAAATATACCAGGTTGAATATTACTCTTAATCATCTCTTGGATGCCAAACATTTACACCAGAGCTTACACCAATAGTTATATAGGTTTTGGCAAGTATCTTAACAATTTTCGGCGTAGTGGGGAAAGTTTGCGTATCTACCAACCAAGCGAAAATTTCCAGTTTGCCGGTCCCTCTATGCATGTGGAATATATTATAGTAAAACCTTTTTATACTCTACCTTGGTTAAGGAAATGACTGAGGATGGCGGATACACTCAATCATGCGACGAATGGTTTGCGTCCATGCAGGAAGGTCTTGCAATATCTGTGAATATACCCGTTTGAATATTACGTTCAGTCATCTCTTGAACATCAAACACTTACACCAGACCTCACATCGAATGCTTGGCTTGCGAAAAATATAGTAACGTCTCTCCACTAGCCTTTTTTCTTTCACAGCTTACTCGGAGAATGGTCTGTCTCTTAAAGGCCTGTCTCAGGCAGATCGAAGGACTTTAATTGGAGATATTCTACTGGACTTGGTAAGGTCTCTCCTCTGGATCTTCTACCCTCCACGATTTTCATTACGGCGAGCTTATTGAGGCTATCAGTATAACTTGCCTAGAGAGGCTATGGAATAAACAAAAAGTGTGTTTTTACCATATTTAGAAAAACCAACGGGATCATAATCTATTTGTGTATTGTATTCATTCTTTGATGATATTTTCTATTTTGTTTTAAATATTTGATTGTGAATTGGCACTAGTATTTCGTGAAACATCATTACCTATTTCAGTCTTTTTTATCATTCGCTACTCATGCCTACTTCAAAGCAACATGCTTTGATGGTATATTTCTAAAATTATTATTTGATTTATCTTTACTTCTTCATCTCAGGAGGCATAGTTTTTGAATTACAGACCAACAGGTCTACTTAACAAAGAAGAAGAAAATTTTTTATCTTTTACTCGGACAAAAGTCATACCAGAGAACAATCCTACTGGTATTAGACAAATTGCGTCGTCAAATAATTTATGGACAAAGAATCCGTCAATGCAATAATATATAATGTTTCCTCGCGTTCAAAAAAAAATGAAATACCTACCTTAGGAATGTCGGATGGCTGATCTATCCAAATGGTCCTTTTCATTCCGTCCCCATTGTGAATTTGTCAGTTTCTTTAGATTGATTGTGGTTCATACTATTTTGACTGATACAATAATAAAATTCCTCGCTTTATAATGAAAAGATTATGACGTGATGTACGCATCTTTAGAATGTTCATAACTTGTTGGTCAATGATCCCAGTTTTTTTTTCAACTCTCTTTGATGTTTATAGTTAGCTTAGAAAATTACTTTTTCAATTGTTTGATAAAACTGAGCAGACATTTTTTAAGGATATTTGACCCGATTTTTGAATCTTCCACGAATGTTGAATAACGCTTCCCGCAATTCAATGTTTTATGGTAATTAGTCGGAGCCTTTCACTTGTGCATATGCCAGACTGATATCTGTTTGTTTTGGCTATTTCTAGTTTGTTTAACTTTAATTGTGATCTATTCCAATTTACTATTGAAAGAGAAACGATTTATTTAAGTGGTGCAGGGTTTGCATCAGTTTTCCACCGCTAGCGAACAGGCCTGCGATTTGATTTTGTATACACACCAAGGGATATTTGGTGTTAAGTACCTTATATTTTATCTGTGGTTTACGCTCGTAAACGCAATGTATGTATGATTTTGGTATTTTGTAAGCAATAAAATAAGAGGTACTTAACACACCAACGATTTCCCAAAGATCTCTTGGTTTGTATACAAAATCGACTCGATTGAAAACATTTGATTTTATTTTGAAAACATTTTTCAGAAGTGTTTATGATCTTACATATCGTAAGACGGTTTCTAACAATTGGGTCAATACTGCCACCAAACGAAGGATTTCACATTTCACCACAGTCTTCAGTAAATATAAATCTCAAATATACGTGTGCCTTCGTGGTTCAGTTATAGTTGGCTATCTGACTACTGGGTTTCGGGTTCGATTCCCGGTGGAGACACACTGTTTTTCATTGTGTCTGGATATGTGAGACAATAAACATGATATAAATATTTTAAGATATAGTGTTTCTCTATATCATTCATCATCATCACCAATTGCGATACACCCCATCGTGAGCATTGGCTTCTTCAAGAATTTTCTGCCATTCCACCCGGTCCAACACCCGCACTTTCCAAATTAGTTACCTATACTTACAATACATCTTTGTCAGGATAGGATAGTTTGGATATTAAGTATCAAACTACGAATCTCCGTATCGTGTATTCTGCCATACGCCCATACAAATGGAATCAAATAACGAGGTCGTCAAACCGTCACGTCATATCCCACAGTGTGGGGTAACCAGCGGCAGGTGTACGGGTGTACATATATTATAAAAGTAAGCACGATACATGCGTGTTTACCCACGCACCAGTCACCTAAAAAAGCAACATTTCAAATGGGTGGTAAACCTCATCGCTGAACTATGCGAGATGTAATTTGGATAGAAATATGTATGTCGATAGAAATAAATAATTTTGAACAAATCGACAGTTGGAAAATTTTTGACTGATATATCTTCTGTCTGTTTGTTCATGTCTTATGTCCATTATAAGTCCGGTACGCGGCATCGAAAATTTGATTCGATCCACCATACCTATAATGTACAGTACAGGCCTCGCGTCTTTCGCCGGTCGAAGGTAATTTTTTATACCTGGACCCCCCTCCCGCCTCTACTACAATACCTCCCATCCCCCCCTAGATGATGCTGCCTGTACCGTGTACCCACATGCTGGTCCCGACCGGCCCAAATATTCACAGGGGTGTATCAAACTTTTTTTTATTTAGATTATTCTACAAATACATGTATGCATGTATGTATGTATGTATATTTTAATTTAGATAAAAAAAAAACAAATTTATATCGTAAAGGTAACATATTTTATAAAAACAAAATACAAATAAAAATATGTGAATAAAAATTAATTATAAAAAAAAACAAAAAAAAAAAATAAACAATTTAAAAAAAATAGAAATACATAGTTAGATAAAAAAAATCAAACGATTGTTAATCCCCGTTTAAACATCGTTATATTCAATTTTCAATTCTGGTTTTGTAATGTTTTTTATTTATTTATTTCAAAATGTATACAAAGAGCAAAAAAATGTTTTTCCTTTTTTCATAAAACATTTTCGGTGCCACTATTTTTACGATCGGAATTGGCGGGAAAAGCGTTTTCCCGCCAAAAAGTGTCTATTTACACGACAAATTTTCTGACATCGTCTATGTTTTTAGGTCATTTATAACCATAGAAAGCGCAGATAAATCAAAATACAAAAATATTTACCTTTGTCATTTTTTCAATGGTCATAAAAATGCATCACGGAAACCAACTTGAAGAAAAAATAACTAATATTGGCATCTTATTACATTTACTTAATTTTATAAATAATTTTTTATCGAGATCTACAATTATAAAAAAGTATAAACAAAGGTAAATATTTTTATAACTTGATTTATCTGCGTTTTCTGTGGTTATTTTTGGTTTTCGTCTATGGTTGAGTCGTGTTAATAGTCGTAGCCAAACATTTTTTTTAATTGTATTGTTATTATTTTTTATTATATTTTAATAAGAAAAGAATACACATATATATATAAATATTAAGCATTATGATTCAGAACATAGAATTGTTTCAAGAATGTTCATATTGAAATCGACAATTATTACTTAAACAAATCTTACAATACATAAGAATACTATTTGATAGCTATACTTAAAACTTAATTACTATTAAACTTACTATTAAAACTTAATTATTTATATTTTCATTTTTTTAATTTTAGTTGAAAATGGCATTAGCTGAAAACCACGATTTAAAAAATAATCATTTCGTTCTCAAAAAAAATAAAAATAATAGAAAGTATTTTTTTAAATCAAATTATTTACACCACGATTTAAAAAATAATCATTTCGTTCTCAAAAAAAATAAAAATAATAGAAAGTATTTTTTTAAATCAAATTATTTACAACCAATACCTTAAATACTTTTTAATACTTTTTTATTTATACAAGCTAAGTTGTGATTAGTTCAGTAAGTAGGCAGTATTGCCAATATCGAATATTTAAAATTATCGTTAATTATACGTTTGCGTCATCTTTAATGTCGGAGATTATTTTTTTTTATTTTATGCACCATTAACCACCGACCGATCAAATAATAATACTATAGTTGCGGGTCGAATTTTTTTCCGTCCAAAAATGAATTTGGTATTTCACCCCGTGCCCTCGACGGCTGGAATGTTGCTCCGCCACTCTTGTCGTTCTGTGGAGGGAGGGGGGGAAGAAGACGTGCGGGGGGTTCGCATTCCTCCCGCGGCACCTGCCCGCTGCCCGCCTCTCTCTCTCTCTGTCTCCTCATCTCCAGAAACAGCCGAACCTTCGTCCGGATCGGGACTGCCCTCCAAACAATACCATTATAACACACTATAGACCCGAACGCGGTGATATCTGGGGCAATTTTTCAAACGCGCCTTTTCCGAAGTTGTGTACCGTCAGTGTTACCCGCTCTCTCAGAACTCGCGCGCCAACCCGGTTCTATTCTCTTTGAATCATATTCAAATGCCCGCGCTTTTCATACTTAACCTCAAACTCAGTGCGGTTCGGCAAAACTGTAGATATCATATTAGAGAAATCAAGTAATTGTTTCAATAATATCAGTTGGTGTTTCTGATGTGGTCCTAGATTTGTGTAAAAATAGTGTTTGTGTGTTTAGTTTAGTGTTGTGAAGCGTGTCGTTAATATAATTATCTAGATTCAATGTCAAATCCGAGATATGAATACCAATTCGAGGGGTACGTCCGTTACCAAAGGCTGCGCGGAAAAGTGTTTGTGTTGTGCGCCCGGCACCGTTGCGACCCAATCCTGTGAGAAGGAACCCTTCGTCGGCAATAGCAGAATATACGAAAACACCATGTGCAACCTAGTCGGCGAGTCCTCCCTTAAAAAGCTCGAATGTTCGAGGGCGTCTTGCGGATGCTCGATAACGAAGACGTCCAGTTCCCAGACCCACTCGCAGTACGCGAACGACAAACACACCGTGATGACTACGGTGCAGAAGTTTGTCTCGAGTTCTTGCGAGCCCAAGTGCCACTGCTGCAACATTAGACCCAGAAGTTCTACAATTTCTGGCGAGAACGCCTCCTACTCTAATCCTTACAACAACGCCAAGTTCCCCGTCTCGAACTCGACCAGTCGAATCAACGACTTTAACAAGTTATACAGACAGATCAGATGTAACGGTGTACTTGGCAAACCGTGTAACTGTGGATACGGTAAAAATCAGTATTCCAGGATCAGGGATTTGACGTATAGAAAGTCTCTGACGCTGGCCAAGAGAGAGTGCCAGTGTGCTACTTGCAAAGCTAACACGGCAAAGACAAGGCAGGAGAAGGAACCGCAACCACAGAACTCGAAGGTATGTTTGGACGGAAGAATCGGTATGTGCAACTGCTCTGGAAGGCACGAAGTCCAGAAGATATATCAGACCGCCAAGCCTCCCCCAAGTAGTAAGAGCAGCAAAAGCGTTGTTCCTTACAACAATTGTCTTGGTTGCGATACGTGGAAAAAGAACCAAATGTCGATGGACAGCGTCGATGGAAAAGACTCGACTATGAGACAAGCTGCTATTGCCGAGAACCTCTTGGAATACGAGATATCTGCGCTAGAATATGGCATTTCTGTTGTGGAGGGTTCTGCAGAATTGATGGACTACGGGAGAGGGTTGTACGTTAAAGAAGTCAAAGAGAAAGAACCCAAGTATCAAAATGTAAGGGAATATGTTGTCGAGGAGAAACCGCAGTACGCGAACCTCGAGGAGATCACGAGAATATACGGGGACAGGCTGGGTCCCGAGGGTCAGAATTTGGAAGACGAGGTCTTCTACGAGAACCTGACTTCGGTTAGGAACTCGATCAGAGGTATCAGAGACCAGAAGGCGGCCACGAAGAGGATACTGTCCGCATCTGCGAATAACCTCTGTCTGCGGACGATGAACGACGCTAACTTCTACAGCGGAAGTCACAGTGGAACTTTTCCACAATATTTGCAGAAGGAGCTGAGAGGTGCGATTGCCAACGGAAGTAACCTCGGTCGCAGTCAGTCAGACAAAGGAAATGTATGCAATGTTGATGCCAAAACTGGAACTGTGATAGAAGTTGTAAGATTTTTTAATATTATTTTGAATACGTATTTATTTTTAGGAAATCGAGATATATTCACTATTACTACGATTTCAAATAAATTTATAAGGGCCGAAACGATCGTTCCGTAAAAGGAATTAAATCTTTTTGGAACATTAATCAGTTATTTGATTTTTAAACCCTCAAGATGGAGTTTTTCAATATAATATCTGCCGTCAACGTTGACAAAAAAAAAAAAAACAAATAACGGTTAGTTTCAGGAGCGATACTTCGACCACACTAACTTTTTAATATACACGCGTATGCTATGTATGCTATGTCTGTATACTTAGCATACATTAGTATATTATTATGCAGTAGATAATATTTATTATACCAACCTGACCATATTTATGGACCTAAGTTAACTAGTAATGTAAAATAAAGAGCATAAAATGTGAATGTCAGAATCGTTCGGAAGAAATTGCCCTAAGGTCACAATATCTACGTCGTTATAACTACCGGAGTTATGTAGAATACCGATTATTTATAACGACATAGCAATTAACCATGTCATGGTTTATATTATATTGTCATGGTTTAAAATATGCATATATAAGTAATATGGTTCACTTATAAAACACCAGCTATAATACTTGAATGTTTACAACGCGTTAATTAATATAGTTTCGTTATTAAATATTTGATTAACAACTAAATAGCTCATCCCGCTACGGCAGATTTCTATTTCTGGGGGGCAAGTCTGGTCCAACCGGCGAAATCAAAACCCTCGTGACTACCCTACTTATGGATATAATTATCATATGGTGTTCTATGACATCTAAAGATATTGTTGAACTAATCATACTGTCAATTTTGCAAATTTTCAAAGATAATGTTTTACAAAAATTAAAAAAAAAAATAAGTCTACGATTCCAAAACGATTTTAAAATACCCAAATGTAATACAAGACAAATACAAAACAACTAAATTTATTTGGGAATAAATTGTTTCAATTTCCTCCCAAGTGAATTAAAGCAGATAAAGGAATATAACAAGTTAAAACAAAAATTAAAATTGCATCTAACATTCTAAATTGTTTATTTTCGATTTGTTGTTAATATGTTTCAATTGTCTGTATTTCCTTTTTTTTATCTGAATATGTGTTTGAGATGTTTCAACTGTCTGTATTCCTTCATTTTCATTTTTTTTAATGTTCGTTTTGATTATTTGTTTATTTATGACTTTGATTTAATAACTTTATGTATGACTTTGATTTAATTACTTTATATTTGATATTTTTTTGCAATGCCTAATAAAAGATTGTAATCTTTTTGATGAGGCATTGCAAAAAAAATAACTATTGTAAAAATTACAATAGTTGTGAATTATATTTTTATGTGTATTGGAACATAATACGTAAAATAAATAAATCAATAAAACTCCATAATATAATATAATAATGATTCATGATATGGGTAATCGTGAGGGTTTTGATTTCACCGGTTGGGCCAGACTTGCCCCCCAGATCTTATCGATATATTTATTTATATTTATCGATAGATGTTGTATTATTTCATTCCACTATTAAAAAAAAGAAGTCTTTTATTCCATTGCCCGTTCCGTCAAGAGCCCCATTGATGCTATTTCCACTTCTACCGTTCTTGTTTATTTTTTCAATATTGTATTTTGTAGATTATTCATTATTTAGAATTGTTTTTTATTAACTCATTATCTTCTTTCATTCCTCATTACTGTGATTTTTATCATATTTATTTTTGAACAAACGTACAAAACTTTTAGTTTCATCAAATTTAAGTTTAACATATTATTACAGTATCGTTTCCATTTCGCAAGTATATTCATTTTCGATTACGATTATTACAATATTGTTTCCATCTAGCAAGTACATACATATATTACATTTCGATGAAGTACAACATTGTTTCCATTTCGCAAGTATATTCATTTTCGATTACGATTATTACAATATTGTTTCCATCTAGCAAGTACATACATATATTACATTTCGATGAAGTACAACATTGTTTCCATTTCGCAAGTATATTCATTTTCGATTACGATTATTACAATATTGTTTCCATCTAGCAAGTACATACATATATTACATTTCGATGAAGTACAACATTGTTTCCATTTCGCAAGTATATTCATTTTCGATTACGATTATTACAATATTGTTTCCATCTAGCAAGTACATACTTACATATATTAAATTTCGATTACAACATTGTTTCCATCTCGCAAGTATATGAATTTTCGATTACGATTATTACAATATTGTTTCCATCTAGCAAGTACATACTTACATATATTAAATTTCGATTACAACATTGTTTTCATCTCGCAAGTATATGAATTTTCGATTACGATTCATCAACTTTTATTTACAGTATTTTCTTTCTGATTAATGACATTACGTTTTATTTGTATCATTTTTCGATTAATCACATCAGTTTGATGCAGTATTTTAAGATTTTATTTACAGTGTCTATATTTTCTGTTACAAATAATTGAATCAAATTTTAATTGAAAGACATATCGTAAATAAATGCCCTAAGGTCATTTATTGAATGGCCACATAGAAACAATTAGTAATTATCGTCTCACAAAAAAATCTACAAGGCTGATAAAAGAGGAAAGTAAAGTACCGAGATGTTGGCACTACCACGTAAATGAAATTATGAAGGATGGAGACATTACAAGTAGGAATATTCGTTACTTCCACCATCCCCCGCTCTGTATATGGGAACTGTATACGGCCCCTTCACAGAACGCCAAGTGAGCGACAAGATGAAAAATGTATACTTAGCACGAAAAGTAGCTCATGGAGCCCTCTAGATCAGCAATCTCGGCACCATAGTGCAAAAATAACAATCGACGAATGTGAGACGATGCATGGAAACGAATGAAGCGAGAAATGTACCTATGTCAAGATCTGGTGTTCGGTTCTCTCTGCCGACCCTAAATAGAGAAATGACGTGATGGTATGGTAAATTTTATTCGCAGAATATTTTTGATCACGATTATTCACATCAAATTTTGTTTGCGGTATATTTTCGATTGCGATTATTAACATCAAATTTTATTTGCGGTGTCTTTTCGATTGCGATTATTATTATTATTACACAAAATAAATACTACATACATAAGCTATCTAATAATTCCCCACTAGGCAAAAGCCTGTTCTGGGACTGTTATTTTTATTCGGCTGTAATTTTCACATTTTAAAAATGAAGAGTAAACAGAATAAATTAATAATAAATAATGGAATTGATTCTAAACAAGTTTTTTATGTTTATTAATTAAAAATATTAATTAATTTGAATGGAATTCCATCAAGAACTGACGATCAACAAGTTAAATCTAAGTAAACAGAATATTTACAAAAAATATATACAACAATACAAAAAAAAATACATTTGTACAAAATATTATAAAAAGTAAATATAAGTAAATAGTTATTTTCGATTGCGAGTATGTACATCAAATTATATTTGCGGTATATTTTCGATTACGATTACGTGTATTACATTTTATTTAAATAATTTTTAAGATTACGTCAAATTCGTCAAAACATCGACGATGTGACCTTGTCCCATGTTGTCAAACCTATCTGTTACTACGTTATTTTACTATGGACGCATTGTAAATAATAGGCATCGTAAAAATAACACATTGTGGGAAAACCGAATTCCTCTTCCGACAGGTGGTGTGTCCCGTCTGCCATAATGCCATCATCATATAATAATATAATACCTTACACCTTTTTCTTTTCTTCGATTTCGAAAATATTTCACAAGCCCTTGCATTGTTTCTTTTGTTCGGGGCTCGCATCGGAATGTGCACAAAAAATGAACGAATTTTACCTTTACGAAGGTAGGTGCCATTTTGTTTATTTATCGACGTTTTTAGGGACCTGGCAAAACTGCGAATTTTTTATTGTATATAAAAAAGACGATCGTCGCATTCAACACATCTGGGTAAATCGTTTGACTATTGATGTGTCTGTGTCCTCGATTCGATTACAGAAAAAAAAACTTTTTCGTTTAGTAGACCTGTTGGTCTGTAATTCAAAACTATGCCTCCAACTATCCATCTGGATGGTCTTCCGGGTATATACGCAAGTCTATGTATCACTGTCCATTCTGGGTACGTGGTCCTTCCAATGTCTTCTTCTGGATCTACTCCACCGAACGATGTCCTCTATTCCACATGTTATTTCAACATTGCGTACACGATCTTGGAGAGTTTTTCCAGTGATTGACCTTATAACCATCATTTCCGTTGTCCTTAGAAGCCCCTTGGATATAGTGGGGAGTTAATTTTTCTTTATCGATTACAGACTAAAGTACTCATTCGATTCCTTTCAATTTTTGCAAATTTGTATACCTGATACTCACTTAGACCCCATTAGATTTTGAAGCATATCTGAATAGTGCTTCTCATTTTTTTTAACTATCAAATATTTCAAAGTGAAAAATTTATTTTCAAATTGGTGAAAAGGCACACCACTTACATAAAATGGCATTGAAGAATTATCAAGTTTTCATGATAAAATATTTAAATAAAAAATAATTTAACAAACCCATTTCATGAAAATGCTGAATATTTTCCATACGAAATTTGAATATTTTATAGAATGACTTTGTTAGTGAGGAGTTTCGCGTTGATCACAACCCACTCGTTTTTTTAATAGTTCCATCTCTAAACCTTATATCACTTTTACCCACTGGTTAGTTAGAAAATCATAATAATGGATGCAAGTAAATATACCTACAAAATTATGTAAAATGATAATAATTATAATAAATACTTCCTTGCAACCTTAGCAAGTGGCGAGTTTATTGCCATATGGCAAATTTCTTCCAACTAAACATTTGTTTCCAGCCCAGAAAAGCAATTAATTGCTTGAAAAGTAAATGTCTCCTACGCTGGGGAACGAACTTGTGTATAAGGGATTTCTATTTTTTTTAATATTTTTGTTGACTTACTTTTGTTGTTAATTCAAAGATTGTTAATGATGCAACTAATAAAATTTACAAAGTTCAAATTTTTCCATTTCATTACTTATGTATAGCCATTTCTCTTGTAATTATGTATAGCCATTTCTCTTGTTATTATGTATAGCCATTTCTCTTGTAATTATGACATTCATGTCTCTTGTAATTATGTATTTCATTTCATAATAAATTTAATTTAATGAAGTAATGATATAATGAAATTTACTCTATAACGACTAATAGACGCTGTAGGTTTGGGGCCTACTTGTAATTGTGTTCACAGTGTACCATTTTACAATTATTTATGTATCCACTATTCACAAAAGTATTCAATTTTAGAATGTTATTTAAGAGCCCATTTATTTAAGAAAAAACTTATCCAAAGTATCAATTTTTGAGCTACAACCTTCTAAAAGACATGCAATTTGATTGTGATGGTTGTCACCTGAAATCGTGTAAAAAACAAAAGTAAGTAAATTTAATATACCCACTTGGTAATGTAGGTAAATATACAATAGACATGGTAAAATAAAAGGTAAAAAATAACCTTCCTTTTCCTTCCTTTCTTTCCTTTCCTTTAATACCCTTCCATTCCTATTCAACATGGCGATTTTTTTTTCCACTTTCAATCTGTATCTCATATAATAATACTTTAAATTGTAAATAGATGGATTCAGTAATTGGCTTAGTAAATCATAATTGTTTTGTTCTTTCTTTTGTAATGTAAAACTGAAATAGCTGTTGTATCCAATACTACATATAAAAAATAAAAAAACAGGACTAAGTAATGTGATTCTATGGAATGTTCTCTCTGCTGGTGTTTTTGTTTTAATAATCGACAAACTTAAATGAATCTTCTGTTTGTTTGATAAAAATAATATAAACAATGGCAGAAATGGTGAATCTAATAAGAAAATTACAATGAAATAATTTTTGTTGTAAATTTCTCAAATCATTGACATTTTTTGTTTTGTTTTATTATAGTAACATTGTCTACATTTTAAATATCTATGGAAACTTGTTAAGAAGTTTTTTTGCTAAGTATTGTTGGGTGAAATGTAGGAAATTGTGATTTTATAACGTAAGGCTAACAAATGCATGCAAGATGAAGAAGAGTATTATAAATAAAATGAAAGTGAATTCCTTGAGGTGGTTTGGACATATTGAAAGAATGAATGATGAACGACTGACCAAAAAAATATACATGGGTGTAAGAGATGGAGTGAATAGCAGGGGCCGCCCCAGAAAGCGATGGCATGACCATGTGAATGATATTTTGAAAGAAGGAAATATAAGAAGCTTGAATAATCGACGAGCATGTATGAGACGATGCATGGATGTAAAGGAAGCTAAGAATGTATGCAAAAATAGAGAAGTATGGCGCTCGGTTCTCTCTGCTTACCCCGTAAGGGATATGGCGTGATGGTATGTATGTATGTATGTATGTAATGCTAACAAAATAAATAAGTTACATATACAATAAATACTACTTAAAAAATAATAAATATGCGAATCCATAGTCCTTTTAAAAGATGGATAAAAATTCCGCGAATAATAAACTTATAAAATAAGTTAAATAATTTGACTTCGTAAAATTGTTCAAAGCTGTATCATTAAAGGAATAGGTAAATCAAATTGATATTTTGCAATTATTCAAAATTGTGTGGTTTCACAATATAAATATATATTTTTTAAAAATAATGAATATGTCCTTGTAACAAGTACATATACATCTTCTTACTTTCCTTAAAATAAGCATAAATGCTTGTGCTGTAAGTGAACGAAATCGGTCGAGGCAGGATTCGAACTCGCGACCTCTGGATTACTAACCTAATGCACTAACCGCTCTGCCATCGACACTTGTATATAAAAATAAGTGCATCCAGTTGTCATTGTATATAATCTTTTGAAAAATAATACATATATAAGAATGTAACATAATAATATCTTCATATTATTATTAATATTCTCAGAATTCACTTTTAAAACTTTTTAAATAAAGACAACTGACTTTATTTTAACTACTAATTGAGTTAATATATTTGACGGATTTTGAAGCGTACCGCTTGTTCGTCAGGACGGATGACAACTAACTCTGAACTCTCTACGTTTGTGTGTTATTGTCGGTGAGCTGTTGGTGCATTGTGGAAGTAGAGGGGTTGAGGGAGGTAGTAATGGGGCGTGGTCAATTTTTCTAGAGGGAACATATTGATGAGCAGACTATATGTTAAATAGTCCGAGTCCGCATATTTGTTATATAATCAAATTTTGCAGTTTCAATACAAAATTCTCATTTACAATAGGTACACAGAATGCTCTAAGTAGCAGTTGAACCGACTGCTTCAAGCGGTTGGAATATCTGTTCCAAGCAGTCCGTGTATCTCAGGTCTTAGTGTTTGCTTTTTTAATTTAGCTGAGAATATTCTCTGTACATCAGTACTCAATAATCCATTTATCCATCCGATGGCGCTGCAGCCCATATCGAGCCTTGGTCTCCTGTAACTTTTGCTTCCAACTCATTCTGTCCTCGGCTGCCGTCCTCCAGCCTGTCACCTGAAGGAGCTGCTCTGCATCCCTCCTGACCTCATCCTCCCACCTCAGCCTGGGTCTTTCCACAGGTCTTCTTCCACCTGGGTGTCCGTTCAGTATTCTTTTTGGGGATGAGTTCTGGCATTCTTTGTACGTGTCCAGCCCATCTCAACCTAAACAGTTTTAAATGCGTTGAGATGCTTGGGGCCTGGTATATTTCGTACAGTTCGTCATTTGTGCGAATACGCCATTGGTCTCCCTCTTTTACCGGTCCACAGATTCGTCGGAGGATCTTTCTTTCAAAAATAGTACCCAATAAACTCATACAAAAAAATCTAATTCTCCATCAAAGTTATGTTTAGTCTTAAATAATTGGATCGTCCTCAAATAGTTTATCTAATATTGGTGTTTCTTTATTTTCAGGCCAAGAAAGAGATGTGTGAAGTTAAACAGCAGAGGTTATGGTTGGCGCAGGATGAGTACAAACATCTAAGCAGTGCCCTTACAGCGCTGGCAACATCCAGAACCAGCTGTGAGTATCGCCATTATTATAATTAATAGACAACAAAATACCATTAAAATAAGTAAATCTGTTAATCTTTAAATGCTGCTTTACATATATTTTTACTATGCATATTTTTAAAAAGAAATTGAACTAATTCAATCTTTCAGTACATGAAAATGTTTTGAAATTTTTGACAGATGAAATCATAAATAATAAATGTACATTATGAAGAAAATTTCACCATCATCATTGGCGCTACAGCCCTGTGTGAGCCCTGGCCTCATCCAGAATCCTTCTCCAGCCGTCCCTGTCCTCCATCGCTCTCCTTCAGTTTGCTATTCCGATTGCCCTTATGTCGTCTTCTGTATCGTCCAGCCATCTTAGCTTGGGCCTGCCTCTTCTTCTGCCCTCTGGATTGGTATTAAGAACCTTTTTGGGGATACTATCATCATTCATCCGGCTGACATGACCCAACCACTGCAGTCTGCGTACTTTTATGACTTGTACAGTGTTGGGTTCATATAATGCCTGTAGTTCATGATTATATTGCATCCTCAAAAGTCCATTATCATTTACTGGGCCAAAAATCTTTCTCGGGATTTTCCTTTCAAATATCAAGAGGCTGTTTTCGTCTCTTTTTGTTAAGACCCAGCATTCAGCTCCATACACTACGACAGGTCTGAGAAGAGTTATCAATTAGGATTTTTGTTTTCCTTGTTAGTATTTTGGACCTAATATGCTTTATTAGACCATAATAGTACCTATTGCCAGCGGCCAGTCTTGCCTTAATTCGGTGCTGCAATTATTTAAAAAGAGAATTTAATAAGTTTTTTCTGTTGAAATATTGTACTTAAAAAGATAGGTTGATCATTAATAAATTTATTCAATTAGAGACATAGCATGATGGTATTTATACATTATTCAATTAGAGACATAGCATGATGGTATCTATACAATATGAGTAATTAATAATCTTCCTTTGTGTTGTGTGCAGGTGACATCTGCTTTGTTTATTAATAATCTCTTCATTGTCTCATAAAATAAACCATCTCTTATACAGTGCCATCTGTTAATAATAATTATAATGCAATAACTGATAAGGATTATTGGTCCAGGCACACTTTTCATATACATAATGGTATGTCAAAACATGCCCACAAGTAATGTAGTTTATCTCTCCTAATGTTTATATTAATAGCCCTAATGTATGTAGGTTAGGTATATGATGTTATTTGTTTATAATGTTTTCCTTTGCTGTAATTTTTTGTTATTGTAATCATTTACAAATTTGAAAATATGAAGGCAGATAAAGATAAAGATGGTATTGAGGTTATATTTGTTTTTTTTTATATGGGCATAAAATGGTGCTTAGTGTGAAAAAAATAACCATTCCCAAGAAAACAATTTAACATGTAAATCGACCAAAGATGCCCAAGTTTTTTCCCCTTTTGACTCGTAAATCGACTATGGCCTGTAAAAAACGTTACCTTTGGATGTGACAAAAATATAAAAAAATATATGTTTAAATTAATTTTTATGAGCCCCCCTCCCCCAAAAGTATAACGTGACAACTATTTTTTGGTGTATTAAATCAAGATATTGATAAAAAAAAAATTATAGAATACTTTATTTTTTATTGAAAATTTGCATTTTTCAGATCAAATTTTATGTTTTGCTTAACGCGTTCAAAGGGTTAATTTATTAATTTGTTTTGAATTTTGGCAACTCAAAGAATTATCCTGTTTTTTCGGCCTTCATGGCTCAGTTGGTTGGGTATCTGACTGCTTATCCAAAGGTCCCGGGTTTGATTCCCGTTGGAGACACAGTTTTTAATTGTATTTTTAGTCTGGATCTGTGAGACGATTAATATTGTAAGTCTCCAGAGTGTGGCAACTTGTTAGTGGGTGTGTGTTAATATTTGACATAGTGCAATATAAATATTTGACATAGTGCAATATAAAATTAAAAAATAAAATAAAATGTTCTTTTCTAGACTATCTAATCTTGAGGCCATATATAAATTTGATTTGGGTATAATTTTATATTTAATGTTGTCCTTAAAATAACTATATCTGAAATGATTGTACAACTTCTATGAATATAAATAATTAGCGAAGTCAATGAAAGACATAATTGACAAACATTGTGATAACTGTATATCTATAAGATCCTAAATTCCCCATTTTGAAGTAAAAATGTATTATAACTTCATTTTTACAAGGCATTATTTAAAACTACACCTTAAATTTGTTTTAAATATAAACTTCCCAATATTAAAATGTGTTTAGTAGTCTTAAAATAAACATATGTGTGGAAAATAACAATTTTATCAATTACTTATAATTCTATATTCTAAAATAAACTATCATGAAGTTGTCGCTTAAGGGGCTGCTGCCAACGTACCTATTTTTCAATTTGACATACCATCATTATTTCTTATCAAATCGTTTTGAAAACAAATAATTTAGATAGTTTGGGTATTAATAAAGAAAATATGTATCTTTGCTTTTTGATAATGTTCTGTATAAATTCTTGTAGAAAAATAATGGCTTACCCCGATTTTCAACGTTTATCTTATATTTTTAATAAAATATAAGGCGTAGTTCAACATATTTTTTTTAATTAAAGAAGATAAAAATATCTAGAAAAATATGATGTGACGTTGCATTAATGCTTCAGGTTTAGAAAATAAACCTAAAAAACATTTATTTTCCATTCAGCGCCATTGCGAAAGTTTTTTTGGTTTATTAACTTAACCTGATGCATTAATGCAACGTTACATAGTATTTTTTCAGATATTTTGATCTTCTTTCATTTATAAAAAAATATAATGCTCTATACCTTATAGTTTTTTAGAAATTTAAGATAAATGTCAAAAATTGGGGTATGCTTATTATTTTCCTACAAGAATATATACAGAACATAATTAAAAAATTAAGGTATATTTTTATTTATTAATATCCAAACTAACTAGGTTATTTTTTTCAAAATGATTCGTTTTGTAGTAATGACGTAAATTCAAATTGAAAAAATAGGTACGTTGGCAGCAGTCCCCCCCTTAATCCATTGAAGAAATATGTAAAACAAGTAAACTGAGATTGTATATATCTAAATTTGTTAATGTTATTTTACAGTATGTTCATCGGGCAGTGGCGGTAGTGCTCGCTACGATCCCGAGTTGTTGAGATCTGACGTTGCCTTGGCCAGGGGTCGAGTGGCGAGGCTACGGAGGGAACTAAGACAAGTTAGAGCAGAACTATCATGTACCCAACAGGGTGTAGACACGTTGCATTCGTAAGTATTTGATTTGATACCAAATAAACATATTAGTTATAACATTACGCATATTGTTGGTGAACATTCCCAATCCATTTCGATTTACCATCTTGTTTTTGGGCCATTTTGCTTTTCTAGTTTCAGCTTCCAGATTGTTTATGGTATTATAATTTATGAAATTAAGAATGCGGATTGGTATGTCAATAATAATATTGGTATGTCAATAATAATATAAATAAATGTTCATGAGAGCTAAAAAATACTCCAATATAGAACTTATTAGTCAAGAGAATAATATCTTTGTATTTTTGAGTCTCATTCAATCCCATGTGGTAATTAAATCTTAAATTTGAAGTCATTATACCTAGGTACTTATATAGTTTTCCTACTTTCAATGATCGTTTTGTAAGTAAAATTTCATAAGTATCAGAAAATTTGCTTCTCCTTTATATTTGTGATTCATTACACTAATGTTGTTTTATTTTTTCAGTGTGGAACAAAAAATAAGCACTCAACAAGGAGTATACAACATCACAGAGGCCCAGGCCATCATGACTGAATTGAGAAATATTCAAAAGTCCCTGACATCGGGCGAGAAGGAGAAGGCTGAACTGATGCAGTCTCTAGCCAAGCTGAAGGACGACCTCACCAGGTTACAGTTGGGAGAGATATCTCCAGAGACATCCACGCTGAGCCTTCCCCAAGAGAAACTCAGCACAGCGTCACAGACAGACCTCTGCGCCGATCTGGTGCCCATCGGGACCCGATTGGCGGAGATGGCGAGGGTGAGGTTGCAGTACGATGAGACAAGAAAGAGGATACAGCACATACAGCAGCAACTGGCGGACCTAGAGGACAAGGTTCAACCGGGACAGGCAGAGTCCGACAAAGACAGACTCCTTCTCTTCCAGGAAAAGGAGCAACTGTTGAGAGAGCTCAGGAGCATCACCCCGAGAACCAGGTCGAAGCAGGAAATGACAGACATACAACTGGAGTGCAAGAGGTTGGAACAGGACCTCAACAACGCTCTGGAGATATCGAACAGATGTATAGCTGACAGACTGAGGTTGCATGAGGAGAAACAACTGTTGTTACAGCAGCTTAGGGACGCTTTAAGATCTATGACGACATTGGAATCTCAACTGAAGAGCTTGTCGGCCAGCACACTTTCAGTTTCTAGTAGTTCTAGTCTTGGTTCACTATCCACGACGAGTAGCAAGGGATCTTTGAGTTCCGGACTTAGTTTCACAGATATCTATGGTGGACCGCAGTGTATATCAAACCCATTACCTTTGGATAAACCTATCGATATGGTGGATCTTCACAGGAGAGTGGAAAGGTAGATTTTCTTTTGCTTTTTTTATAAATATTTTAAATTCAGTTTCTAAGTTTCCAAAAAATCGGCATGCTACTCAGAGCAAATGAGAAAAAAATAAAAACATAGTTTACATCATTTTCACTTCTCTGGGCGAAAAACACTGAATAGTTTAAAGAAATAAATTGAGCAAGGTCAATTGCGATGGTCATATAAGATAAAGAAAAATATCACTAGGGCCACTTATAACAAGCTCTTAATACAATCTTATCTTGTCTTAACAAGTGGAGGAGTGCCTCGTATGTGAAATATCTTGCACTGGGTATTGAGTTTTTTTCACTTGGTGATAACTTCACTTGATATTGTAAAAGTATTACTACTATGTTCATATCTGCAAATACCATGTTGTCTTTATAAAATGTTTTAGAATCTTGTCCATAGATGTCTATTTTGCTAAGTTATTTCCCATAGAGTGTATTTTATAGACCCTGACGTTGAAGAACATCAACGAGCCTTTAATGAAAAGTTATTATGTACGCTGAGGAACGTCCATTATCCCCCAACTGTTAATCTTAAAAATGTGTATAATCAGTACTCGATCATAATCTAATCTTAACAAATAATAGATCAATCTTTTTCTAAAGGTTTTCTAAAGTCTGAATCTAATCTTAATTAACTTCATGAGATTTAAAAGGATTATTTTAATGAGATTTTAAATTAAAAATAATATAATGCCGGAAGAACCTAATATGAAGAGAAAAGGAAATTTTGAATATAGTCTAAAGATATTTATAGGAAAATGACGTGATGGTATTGTATGGTAGTTCTGTTTTTTCTTGGTTGTGTCCTTGCCAAATCTAACATGATAATTGTTTTTGATAGGTTACTTCGCGGTTCATCTTCGGGCCTGGCTGTCGGTTCCGGTTCGCAGCCTAGCCTCAGTCCCCGCAGCAGTCTCAGCTCCGTCAGTCCCCCCGTGTCCCCTCCCGCCGCGCCCCCGCCCTCCTACGACCTCCTGGCGCTGCGCCCCCAGACCCTGGACAGGACGCACCTGGAGGAGAGGCTGGCCGAGCTGCGGGCCGTGCAGAGCGATTTGGATCAGTCTGCGGAGGCTGCGGGAAGGCTCGGGCTGTTGGCTTCGAGGATATATGTGTCCAACTCCGAGTCCTCGATGGCCGGCAGCAGAACGGATCCCCCGCTGTCGCCAATATCAGAGACCCCACCTCCTTTGACCTTGGAACAAGAAGAACTATTACAGACTACGTCTGGTGCGTTGTCGGGAACTCCAAGCTCTAGTGGTTAGTTCAGTTTTTATATTTAATTATTCTTATATTGCTTTTCAAGCAACTAACAGGTATGGTCAAATATTATTTAACACATACCCAATAATATGTTACCTTATTATTTAACACATACCCAATAATAACACATACCCAATAATATGTTACCTTATTATTTAACACATACCCAATAATATGTTACCTTATTCTGGAAACCTATTATATTTATCGTCTCACAGATCCAGACAATTGAAATACAATTGAAAACTATGTCTCCATTGGTAATTGAACCTGGGACATGAGTCAGATATTTAACAAATTGAACCATAAAGGTTGACTATATGTACAATCTCGTTTACAAAGAAAGACGGTATTCATAGCTCAATATCCAAAATCTATTACATATATTTATTTGTTTGTTTTTTTTACACAGTCACTGTGTCCTTGTATATTGCGCATATGTCCTTGCATATTGTGTAATTTATAGGGTCTTAAAATAACTATGACATTTAAGAAGAATTATTCAATGCAGATAAATATTATTTATTGATAAGATACATTTACATATTTGTATATTATCAATTTAAGATAAATGTAACATTATTGTTAGAATGGAATTTCACTTTGTGCATTTATGATATTTTCATGATAGTAAGGTCAGATTTATGTAGTAAAAATATTTGATAAAATATATACCTACCTACAGTCAAGCTTGGTTATATTCAGTAGTTCCTAATACAATTGTTTTTATAAGTGGTTTTGATTTATCAATACTCAGATGCAATTCTTCAACAAGCATACTTTATATGTATTAGAAAGTAATTACAGGACTAAAAATTATTATAAAACAAACAAAAGTATTATACAGGACTGTTATACATATGACCCTACACTAAGAAATTCTAAATAACTTAGTTTTTTCAATTGTATACCATTTTTTAACATATTGATGTTGAATATGTATTCTTTACAAATAAACATTTGATTGGGGATTTTAAAATACAAACCGTCTTACTTAAAAACGTAAACTATCTATAGTACCTGGTAATAGAGCGTGATTAATGAAAAAGTCTATCTTTATAACACCTTTATTTCATAGACGTCAAGTTAGGACAGGTCGAGAGGTTGTTTAGCTGTTGACTAACGCGTCATACCGAATATTTCAAAATGGCGGATCTTTCACATATGATCCGACGCATATTTGAGATTGACAAAAAAATTTAACACTTATAACGTTTTTCCTTGTTAATCTTCATCGCAATCGTGTTTAAATTGACTCAACACGTCACAACGCGGTGTTTGTTTTCATTTTTCGATGTCAGTTATCCAAAAACTACATGCATTTATCTATTTTTTGACATCTGTGAAGCCAATTCGGCCATATGTTAAAAATAAATGAGAGTGTTTGTAAACAATTTGGTGAACTAGTTAGTCATATCTTAGTTTACATTTATAAGTAAGATTTTTTAATACCGATCTTAACTACTTTATTTGCCTGTTTAGTAAGCTATTAACGAAATCTAATAAGTAAGACCGTAAGATTTGTAATGACTTGCAGTGGATAGTGGGCAATGTCTAAAAATATAACCATATTTTTAGACATTGAGTGTATGTATATATGAATGTTAATAGGTTGATTAAAGTTTTAAAATTTAATAAACCGAGTATCTTTCAATTTGACACAAATAATTGGATGCGTATGTAGAGCGAAAATGTCATAAAAATGTATTGAATCAATATTTTATATGAAAGATAATGAATGATAATCTATTACAATATAAATAGTATTTACTGTAGTGAGAATTCAATGTATGTACATATGACTAAGTTTAAATGTGTTTTAAAAATTTAATGTTATGTTTTTATCTGATAATATGTATGTGTGGATTATTAGTGAATGGTTTGATATTATCAATTTACAGTAGACCTGCCTATTTCTAAGAAAAATGCAATATGAAGTGTTATATTCTTTCTTGGAAATATGCCTTTGTTTATAATGTAGTCATGCTGTCTGGCTTTATGATAGTTAGATTTAATAACTATTATTCACAATGAAATAAATTCTCTTTTTCATTTTGTTTTTATAACTAATACAAATAACTTAGTTAGTTTTTAAACGACATTTCCACAGCTAAGGCAATTGTCGTCTTTTATTATTGTTGTCAATGAGAATAATGTAAAATTTATCATTGACAACATACATCTAAGGATGTGATTGTGTATTAAAAATATTCCTTGAATTATCTAAACGAAATCTTTGCTAATTCTACACACATTTTAAATATTAATACTTAACAATCTTGAAATAATTTCAGTGGCTGAGATTATGTGACGTTTTTTATGACTGTGTCGGATTATCTAATTTGTCAGACTATAGAGTGCAGTCACAGACCCCTCATAGTCCAGAATTTTTGAAAGAGGATTACCCTGTTATCTGACAAATAATGATATGTATCAAATCAAACAAGCAAGTAGCAATTTGTACAATTATATATTAAGTTTTGTCACATCTAAATAGGTTTAGAAATGGCATGTCGGTTACAGAGGGGCTCAGATTACCTGTTTCCATTATCGAGAGTCAACTGTATATCTGATATGTTCAAACGATAATATTTATCAATAATATTACAAATTATTTTTACTTTTAAATTGACAATTTGAAAATAAAATAATTGTAAAATGAATTATTGGACGTGAGCTAAGGTTATTTAAACTATCGACCATAATTTGTTAACCATCTAGGTATGCCAATTGTAAATTAGTCTGTTAATTTTTTTTCGCAGGTACAAATAGCAGATCCGTTTCAGCGGCAGTCAGCGACGAATCAGTAGCCGGGGATTCGGGAGTCTTTGAGGCTTCTTGTAGACCAAGAGACGCTCAACCATCATCTTCCACTGGTAATAATCATTTTGCAATCCGTTTGAGACCTGTTCACTTTTGGATTAGTTATTTTTACTGACAAGAAGTAATAATTGTCTGAATTTGATTTTGCAGAGTTGACAGCTCAAGTTCAGATAAAGCTCCATTATTCTCAAGAAGAGCAGACTCTGTATGTTTGTGTACAGAAAGTAAGGAATCTCCAAGCCCTATCTGTAAAGGAGGACGAATCTGTGTAAGTATTTTACATCCTTAATTTATTATTTACTTTTCTATTTTACCTATTCCATATGTATGTATTTTTTTGCATTATCTATGTAAAATACTATTATTCACTATTGTTTATTTAACAGCAGGCAAGCGTGATTGACAAATGCGTGCATTTCATAATGCTGTGTGATGTTTTTTTATCTGCTCGTTAAATAGCATACACATATAACATTATTTTGTTGTATTCAGATTTTAGTTATGATAAAATATGTAAAAATACAAATGATTGAAAAACAATAATTAACATGTAGAGGATTATGGACGTCCATAATAAATTTTCATTGAAGGCTTCTCGATGTTCCACTCCATAAATAACTTTAAAATATGCATAGCAGAGGCATCTATGTACAATATTCTAAAACATTTTCTAAAGATAATGTAATTTTTGCAGATATTGACGTAGTAGTAATACTATTAGTGACTTTATCATCCATGTGACTTTATCATCCGTATTTGTGATGTTGTAATGTTATATGTGAAAAAACTCAAACCCCCAGAGCACAACATTTCATTTACAGGGCTCTTCCCCATTTGTTGAATTAAATTTACAAAATGAACTTCCACCGTGTTTATACGAAAATACATTAAAATGTATGAATATTATTTACTTTGTGTATATGGGATTAAAATATAAAGATAAATATGTTCTCTTAAAGCAATAATTTAAAGCAAGTTAAGCAAGTACATATACATCTTCCTATGTTCCCTAAAATAAGCATAAATGATTGTGCTATAGGTGAATGAAATCGGTCGAGGCAGGATTCGAACTCGCGACCACTGGATTAATAGCCCAGCGCGCTAACTGTTCTGCCATCGACCCATCTTTATTTGGTCTATTTATATATTTCTACAATTTGTTTTCATTTTGTTTCAGTTATATTAGAGCTATTGTTCTACCCGCTGTCAGAGAAGCTGGGGCTCCACTTCCCGCTCCTCTCAAGTTACCTCTCCCCCTCCCCGCACCCCTGCTGAGACAACAGACCCTAAGGTTACAGGCGTGTAGAAGACATCATTGTTTGGTAAATATTAATCTATTTTTATTTATTGTAAGTAAGTAGGACATTTGAAAAGAAAGTAAAATATCCAACAAGACGATGAAAGTAAGGAGGACATTTGAAAAGAATGTAAAATATGCAACAAGACTATGTAAGTAAGGAGGACATTTGAAAAGAATGTAAAATATGCAACAAGATGATGTAAGTAAGGAGGACATTTGAAAAGAATGTAAAATATGCAACAAGATGATGTAAGTAAGGAGGACATTTGAAAAGAATTTAAAATATGCAACAAGACGATGTAAGTAAGGAGGACATTTGAAAAGAATTTAAAATATGCAACAAGACGATGTAAGTAAGGAGGACATTTGAAAAGAATGTAAAATAAAGAAGGATGTCATCAATAGAATTCAGGGATATCTTAAAAGCTTGACCAACTGATGGACATGTATGAATGTTGATGAGGCAATGTATACGTGCCAGCCCCCCCTAGACAACTTGTCATTTAGCTCAAGAAAAGAAACAAGAAAAGATAACTCAATGTATGGAAGTGACAGTTGTCACGTGACTGGCAACTGTCACTTCCATACATTGAGTTATCTTTTCTTGAGCTAAATGACACGTTGTCTAGGAGGGCAGGATAGAAAAATATGGCATTTGGTTCTCTCCGTTTACCCTGTTAGGAACATGGCGTGATGGTATTGTATTGTAACTAGTCTGTGATGATAGCTAGCCAACTATTAGCGCTCGATGGCTATTGATCCGATTGCACTCTGAACATTCAGTTTGTCGAGTGTAATATTGTGGTCACGTCATTTTGTAGTGCAATGAAAAAAACACAATTTGGCGAGAGCGATCTTTCTGAGAAGACTAAAACATGCAGTAAATGTTATAAACATATTTAATTTTTAAATATAATCCTTATTAATTGTTTGTTTTACATAAAAAAAAACTAATAATTTAATAGTACAAGAATCACTTATAAAAGTGTCACAGTTATTTATTAGGTACTTTTAATGTTAAATATACTTTATCCTTATCACAAGAAAAACATGAAATTTCATTGTAACAAACTACTATACTTTTGCCGACCGCCGGCTTACAACTGTGTCGACCGCCGTGGCACAGTTGGTAAGCCGTTCGGTTTCTGTGCGGGCGTCCTGGGTTCGATTCCCAGCAGAGGAGAAATTTATTTAAATTTATTTCTCACGCAAATATTGCTTCTCTGGGCTGGAAACACAATAAACTCGCCACTTGCGCAGGGTGCAAGGAAGTTTTCATTATTATTATTATTACAATTTTAGGCATCATGGGGGAAGGTTTGTGCATCTATCAACCAAGTGTATTCTTTATAGTGATGCCATTATTCAAAATGTTTGTCACTCTAAAAGAGTGTATTTTTAGGAAAAAATATTGTGAATAATTCCATTTTCCTTGATACTGACATACCTATAATATTTATTATCCGTCTACTTAATATTATAAACTTACACATACCTTATGTTCTTATACACATTTTACTTTTTTCACCCCATTCTGATTATTTTATCTTGTTTTCTCTTATTATTAGTCTTTTGAACATCAGGAAATTAAGAATACAAATCTCATTTAAAACACCTTAGAAAATATTAAATTTCTTCTTCTGGGTCACATTCCCAATATTGGTTTGCACCAAGCATATTAAACTTAAAAAATATTATTTTAATAACAATTATTTTATTACAAATTCTTCTTCTAACCCTAGAATTCACTCTATTCCTAAACGTATTTATTAACAATTTTATATTATTTAAATGTTTTTAGGCATTGTCTGGTATTACAGTTAATTGTGCAGAACAATTTATTTATAATGGCATTTATTCTCAGGGTTTTGCGCAAGTGAGTCTTGCTGACTTCACTGGTGATACAGTCTCCATCAAATGGTACAACATCTTGGCACTGCAGAGTGCGGAGGTCGTTGGGTCCACTGAAGCCGTCATGTCGCACAGAGAAGAGAGTTCGGACGAAAGCACCCTCATTCCATCCCAGACCAGCACTCTCACCAGAAACCAAGGAGGTAAATTCACTTGAATAATATATAATGGAATATTTCATTTTATTTACATAATAAAAAATATGTACTTTTATAATACCTATGTAATAATATATTAAGTTATCCTGTTTTCTTAGGTTTCTTCAGATAAAGTTCTAGATAATTATTTAATTAATTATCTATAAGATTAATTTATTTTGAGAATAATTTCATGCATATCAGAGGTCTAGTTATCGGCGCAGAGTTACCATCCATCATTATATTTTGATGTTTGTCGTGGTTATTATTATCATATGTTTTTCACATTTTATAATAGGAATATGGAAAATATAACGAATAATTTAATCATAAGAATACCCACACGAACACCATTGTAGATAATAAAGGAGCTATTTTTTTAACAACTTTTCACTCCTAAAATGCACAACTATTGAGAATAAAATAATTAATAAAGATTTTAATTAATATTATTCCAAGATATAACAACATAAACATTCAGATCAAAATCAAATTTGATCTGTGAAAGATGACAGTTGTCTTAAAACACCGCTATACTACCTTGGACAGGCGTGCAAGCGTTGTGTAAAATTTGTATGAGAGATACACAGCCGTTAACCAACTGATCTGCTACACAGCGTTTATTAGTAACGTTTTTCCCACACAGGTGTTAAACAGTTGTTTAACTTTTACAACACATTTATAAGTAAGGCTTAATGATGTATGTACACGTGATGGTTTGTACAGGAGCAAGATGCATATATGTAGTTTTCTGTGAATGCTCTGATGAACATAATAACAATAAAGAAATAATGTTTAGGATTAGGATAAGTGGCGTTTATTGACAAAGTATTTGTTTGTGTTGAAGGTGGTGAGAGTCATCTGGTGTCTTCTGGCCCAGTGGACAGTCCAGGGTCATCAGACGATGAAGAAAATGAGGGTGATGAGGATGTTGAAGAAGAAGCTTTTCTCTTGTTGACAGCCACGGGACAGTATCCAGCTAACATACATCAGGTATGTTAATCACAGTAATGATGAATGGAAGAAAGAAATATAATGATGGAGAATCAATCTAGAATTATTACTTGATAATTATTATTGCTTTAGTCTTATGATAGTTGATATTATTATTGCTTTAGTCATGATTTTTTTTTTTTTTTTTTTTTATTGAGTATCATAATATGAACATACACATAGTACAAATATTTAAATTAATACAATTTTTTTTTTCAATAGGTACTGTCCCAAAAAAGTTAAAAACTTGTGCTTGGGACATGATAGTTGATATTATCACCTAACTTTTTTCCAAAGTCTTGTAATAAATGACAAACATTATTTCCTAAACTATTTCAATGTCTTGTTGAATGATTAACATGATCACCTAAAGTTTTGTACTGACTATAATATTATCACCTACATAAGTGATACCAAAGTCTTCTAATTAACACAATCACTTATTCCAATGTCTTGTATTGACTAAAACATTATAACCTGCTTAAGTTATAATGCCAAATTCTCGTATTGACTTAAAATATCACCTAAATTATGCCAAAGTATTGTAATGACTAACACTATCATTTAAGTAAAGTCTTGTAATGAATGGCTTTATCACCTAAAATATTCCAAAGTCCTGTGATAAGCACGAGGAATAATACAATGTCACCCATGTGCAACAACTTGTTAATTTTTGAACTCATTATGTTTCCAGATAATGGAAGAGGAACCATATTTGGAAGAGGAGGACGAAGATGGAGATCAGCAGCAACAGCAATCTACGCTGGTTAGGATGTCAACCAGTGAAAAGGAAACTAACACGGAATGTTGCATCGTCTGTCCAGACAGAAGACCAAACGCCCTCACAGACCGTCTATCAATCAAGAGGTCACAGACGTTTTCGCCGACACCACAGCTTGCCAAGAACCAGTACATTTGCAGGTTTGTTATTTTAAAGATTTCTGATGGATTTGCAACTTCATAAATATTTACTGTACAAGTTGACTAATGCAGGCCAAAGACTGCCGGATTAGTGGAATATTTGGATTATTGGAATGTAGGTAAAAAGTTGTATGTCAAATTAGTACATAAAATTTGTTTATTAATATAATACAAATTAATTCAATGATTTTATAAATTAATTGTAGTGTCGGATTACTGGACGAGACAGAATAGCAAAGTGCCGGATCTCCATTCTGTAAAAAGAGAATTCTGTCTATAAACTTCTGTATTATTTGAATATTTACTTTTCCTTCTAGGTTGAACCGTTCAGAATCCGATTCATCTATGCCTCTGTATCGTCGCGGTGCTCATTCATCAACATCCATGGGGGCCCCATTCGATCGTCACGCAGCAGCCCGTCGCTCCTTGCGATGGGGCCGAAGCCCCCTGAGGGTGTCAGCCCCCAGAGGCAGCAGTGGGGGACGAGGTCGAGCCCCGCTCACCAGTCTAGACTTGGAGTTGGATCTGAGGGCGCAGCACAGGAAGTTTGCCACCCTGAAATCTGAAATCGAGGGACTCAGAGATCTCAAGCAGAGGTAACTAATATAAAAATCTTAATGTTGTATGAAAATTACTACAGTATAATTGGATTCTGTTATTTTTTTATTGAATTAGCATAATTGAATTGTACGCATTGCATAGATTGCATGTTTTATAGCCATATATTTTTGATATTGTTGTACTATTTTTTTTCGCACCTACAGTCAATGATAATGTAATAAAGTTTATTGAAATATATGTATGTGTGGTTTATTTACTGGTCATGGTCATCTAAATAGACACCACTATATCGTACCTTTATTTTCATAGTGACACTAAAAAAAAAAAATTTTTTTTCACTATCAAGGATTAAAGTTTTGGATTTTTTTATTTAATTTGAAAAATACAAATCGCAATAATGCCAATTGGTGGTAAATATTTGAACTAGTGATCTGGTGTTTCTGTATTCAATAGATAGCGCTCATCTAAAATACATAGCTGGTTATAAAAATTAACTACGAAAATAAAGGTGCGATATAATGGGGATCGCAGAGGACCCAAACTGTAGAAAATGTCAACAAGAAGAAGAAACAGCTAACAGAAACAGAGGAAGGTGGTGAACTATTCATCAAAATCGCTCCAGTCGTTTACGAGTTCAGTGACATACATACATGCAGAAGAATTATAAGATATTAATGAAAGTCCTGTTTCACATTTTATTGTATATCTCTGTTTGCATAGAATAACAAGTTGCCACATTCTGGATACTTATGATAATTATTGTCTCACCCATCCAGACTTAAAACACAATTAAAAACTGTATTTCCACTGGGAATCGAACCCAGGACCTTATATAAAGATAACATTTGGATTATTAAATTTTTGTGTTTTTGTACTGCAACTATAACAAATATGAAATATTATAATTTTTAGGTTGGAAGCGGCTCGCGAACAAGGCGACTCTGCCGTCGCTACCTGGGCTGCCGAAGACGAAGCCCTGGCCGAGTTGTGCGTGCGAGGGGTGGGGAGTGGAGGAGCAGGAGGAGGGGAGGGGGCTGACGGAGGAAAGAGAGCAGCGAGAGCGATGCACCGAGCCACTAGAGATCTCTACAGACTCAGGAGGACAAGGGCACCAAGGGGGAAACCAGATCTTATTACATTTAGGTCAGTTTAATATCTATGTGCATAATAGTTTAAACCAGATCTTATTACATTTAGGTCAGTTTAATATCTATGTGCATAATAGTTTAAACCAGATCTTATTACATTTAGGTCAGTTTAATATCTATGTGCATAATAGTTTAAACCAGATCTTATTACATTTAGGTCAGTTTAATATCTATGTGCATAATAGTTTAAACCAGATCTTATTACATTTAGGTCAGTTTAATATCTATGTGCATAATAGTTTAAACCAGATCTTATTACATTTAGGTCAGTTTAATATCTATGTGCATAATAGTTTAAACCAGATCTTATTACATTTAGGTCAGTTTAATATCTATGTGCATAATAGTTTAAACCAGATCTTATTACATTTAGGTCAGTTTAATATCTATGTGCATAATAGTTTAAACCAGATCTTATTACATTTAGGTCAGTTTAATATCTATGTGCATAATAGTTTAAACCAGATCTTATTACATTTAGGTCAGTTTAATATCTATGTGCATAATAGTTTAAACCAGATCTTATTACATTTAGGTCAGTTTAATATCTATGTGCATAATAGTTTAAACCAGATCTTATTACATTTAGGTCAGTTTAATATCTATGTGCATAATAGTTTAAACCAGATCTTATTACATTTAGGTCAGTTTAATATCTATGTGCATAATAGTTTAAACCAGATCTTATTACATTTAGGTCAGTTTAATATCTATGTGCATAATAGTTTAAACCAGATCTTATTACATTTAGGTCAGTTTAATATCTATGTGCATAATAGTTTAAACCAGATCTTATTACATTTAGGTCAGTTTAATATCTATGTGCATAATAGTTTAAACTAGATCTTATTACATTTAGGTCAGTTTAATATCTATGTGCATAATAGTTTAAACCAGATCTTATTACATTTAGGTCAGTTTAATATCTATGTGCATAATAGTTTAAACCAGATCTTATTACATTTAGGTCAGTTTAATATCTATGTGCATAATAGTTTATTTTTTAGATTTAAAAGTGCATTTCATGGTAATGTTGGTCTAGCTTCTCGTACTCTCAAACACAGCACCTTCTTAAGACCTGTGTCATTTTAAGAATCGAATCGATATTTTCATGAGCAGATTGCAAACCCTCCCCAACACTATGTAGTGAGCTTCTCTGGAAGAGTATGGATGAATGGATCCAAATGTCTATTATATATATAATAGCTGGTATTCCCTACGTAGCCATCTTAAAAAGAAATCTTTTGTCTCATATTTAAAACCAAATAATAAGAAATTGTAAAAATAAACAATATATGTTTGAATAAATGAAACATTAATGATTTGTGCAAATTTATCAGAAATAGCTTTTACAAAGATTATAAAAAAAAACACATTTATTGTAGAACTCCATATGATAATTATATCCATGATATGGGTAGTCACGAGGGTTTTGTTTCCACCGTTTGACTGGACTTGCCTCCCAGGAGACAACATAAGTCAAACGAATATAACAACTTGTTATAATAATGAGTAAATATTTGACATAATATATTAGAAAAAATAAAACTTTTATTTCTATGTATGGTGTGCTAAATAAAATAGAGGGTAGAATTAATTATTATTTTTTTATTTACAGAGAAAAATTGGTCTTCTTTACCCGTTATCGATCAACGGTGCCCGTACTGCCCTACGAAGATGATCTTCTGTCCGAAACGTCGACCGACACTCTGAAGAGGTCAGACATGGACAGGCTGGCTCGAGAACTGGCCCAGCTCGACTGCCACACGGATGACGACGACAGCCGACCCCTAGACTCGAGATTGGAGGATGAAAACGACGAAGATCTAGCGGCTGCGGGAGTGTCTCCCCTCCAGGTCGGGTATCAGGTCAGAAGGAGCGGCAGGTGTAGCAACGTAGTGGAGAAATCTCAGATGGAACCTACCAGGAATGAGAGAATCAACGACGTTCGAAAAGCCTCCCCTCCGTACGTGGAATGTCAGAGTCAAAGTGACGTTAGACTGACCAACGGTGATGTCAAACCAGTGTCCACTGAAGATGGTTCGAAGGAGAGCGCTATTCCGAGCACTAAACAGGAGGACAACGATGAAAACAGCAGGTTTCAATATGTAGTTGATAGAGTTCTCGGTGTACAGGTGTGAGAGATTCCCATTTTATCCATAATAGGTGAAATTTTTTCTATTGAAAAGGGATATTACTCAGTAATATTTGATTATAAGCGAAGGACGGTGGACGTAATCCGAAGCAATCTCATTCTTTTGTAAGAACGATGCATAATATATTTATTAGGCGCCCGAAAGTTCAACGTCGCTTACAATTGTTTTAATATTGTAAGTGGCGAATTATATTTTTATTTTTTGCTCGCACGATGATATTTTTTTCATATTGTCCGACGAGCGTGTGTAATTTTTTTACGTAAATTAATGTTAAGCGACGAAATATGATGGACGTAATTGTTTGTTTGTGCCATACGTATGGTATATTGTATATAAATATATATATATACATATTATATATTTCCACAACGCATGTTAATAATTATTTTGTTGACATATTTCTGTGTTTATAAAGATTATTATATATATTGTAAATAATAATTCATTACCTATGTCTTAATTGCTTTATTATTAGTTTATTTTTTTAAACAAAGCTTTCTGAGCTTTAAAAAACCTCGTAATGTATATATATGTAGTTTATATATATACATATATTTTTTAGGTTAACGTCTGTTAAAAAATACTTTTTCAAAATTTAAATAATTTGTTCTTAGGAATAATTTGTAAAATATTAATTGATGGAATATATATTATTTTAATTCATTAAAAAACACGTACATAGGTCATGGAAACCTAATATTATAATTTGTAAATGACGAAAATGTCATATTCATATTTATATATATATATACATTGACAAGTGCCATATTTGTTATATACATAAAAATATATATCTTTTGGCACATGTCTAATTATATATAGGTTATTTGACAAATTTAATAATTATGAAAGATGAATAAACGCAGGAGAAATGAGATTACTTAGATGAATGTGTGGTGAAATAATATGACAGGATAAGAAACGAGAGTATGAGACAAGAATATAAGAGATATTGTGAATAAGATGAATGTTAGTGCATTAAAAAGAATAAACAATTGTTGCTTTTCTGGTAGATTTGGATCTATCGTGCAAATATTGGTATGAACTAAAATATAATTGTGAAAGATGGGAAGTAATTAATGATGATAGATGAATGCGTATAGTGTGATAATTGTACATCAGGGGGGCAAGTCTGGTCAACCGGCGGAATCAAAACCATCCATCTACATCTTAAGATATTATCCATAAGATAATTATATCCATGATAAATCGAGCGACCAGACTTGCCCCCCTGGAGAGAAGAGTAAGGCGTTGGGTTCTTTCTGCCTACCCCTAATAGGGAAAGTGCATAATGGTATGTATATATTGATATTTAGTTTAAATCTGATACGGGGACGTTTGCAATTTAAAAAACAAACATTTAATTTAAGTCTTTTTGTATTTTAGTACGAATTTCTTTTTTTTTAAATACAAATTGTCAAATGTGTTCAGTAAATTAATGAATGTAATGAAATCAGATGATTTATGAATGAGACGAATGAAATAACGCGGTGATAGGTACATTTCAATATATATATTTTATTAATATTAAAACTTTGATTTTCAAAATGTGTTTATTTTTGTTCCAATCCCACCGAATTCAGTAAGGTTAAATATTTTTTAGTATCCTTATTAAATTTAAAGCTTCCATTCTTCTGATTCTGTTTCTATGTATTTTTTTTAAATATGTATTCACGAAACGCATCTGACTTTTTAAATGTTTAAAAATAATAAATATGAAAAATTACGCAATAATTCATGAGCAAATAATATGTTACCGACAATTTTATTGACGTGAATTATTTTTTGTCATCTTGATTTTTATTAAGTACCTGACAATTTTTAATATCTTTTCTTTATTGCAAAAATGAATACCTATTTGATGAATGTGTGTATTTTAAAAGCACATTGTCATTTCATAGACAAAAATTATCTATGCAATAAAAAATCTTTTGTTTATAAATTACAAAAAAAAACAGCAAATTATTCAAAAAGAAAATATTTTTATTGGATTGTATAAAAATTAATAAATCTTCCAATGTTGGGGAAATTACATATAATTGATTAAAATAATTTATGGTTGATTTTTTTTATTTTGTCATAAAAAACAAAAATTATGTTAATAACCAAAATTCATTAAGAGACTTTAAATATAAACAAAAACTCAGTTGTTTTCTTTTAATCACTTGACTAGTTGATTTTTGCGTGAAAGTGTATCCAAATTGACAGATTTTTTTCGATATGACGTTCAATGTCAATGGTGATGAATTGCACACAACTAAATTCAAGCATAAACACGTCCTGCCCGAATGTTGTTCAGCCTCGTCGATACAGAAGTATATTTTGCTCGAGGGAAACACTGGCATGGAAATCAATTCAAGTTTTGTCAATATCCACACCCCAGTAACACTCGGGCAAACCAATAAAGTGGTTAATGAGGTTTTAGAATTTGAATAACAATAAATAATCATGTGATTCTTCAAGAATTGATTTCAAAATATATTAACTTGCATATTTGATACAACAACAATGAATAAAAAATAGTGAAAACAAACACATTTCTTTTATTTCAACTTTTTAAGACAAAATATTGAAATTGTAGAATTATTTATTCCTTTTGTTGAATTGAATTCACCAGTCAATTGACACAATGTCAAAAAAATCAAATTTGATTAACGTCGTCAAGTTTGCCTACAAAAAAAGCAGGAGTTTTTAATTTGCCCCAATATTAATTATAATAACGAATGTTGCCTTATACGAAACAAAATTTCTATAGTGTAGTATCAATCAATGTGCCTATTATAGAGAATTATAATTATATTTATTGTTATAGTTAAACGAATACAGAAAAATTAATATATTACTACATATATTGTAATCTGAAGACTTATAAGTCCAAATATGTATAGAAATATCATGTTTATTAATATTTATATAAAATATGTATTATTTTTAATATATTTAACATAAACACATATATTTTTGTGCCCAACTTACATACATTTACATAATATATTGTATATTTATCGTGGCCTTGTAAGATATAGTCAATGAAATACATGTATTAGAAATAATATTTATGAAAGAACGCGCAGTCACGCATGCAGGCAATACATACAAGATTATGATATAACTCTTCTATCTTTCCTTTTACTTAAATTTGATTCTATTATTGTATATTCTTTCGAATGTCAAACTAATTACACTGTAAATTACAAGTCTTTTTAAATTAAAAATCAACCAATTTTAAATTAATTATTTTTCATACCTAAATGTTTTATTCTTAACTGCCATATAGCAGAGCTGAAAATTTTAAGAAGCTTATTCTGTTCTACATTTAAATAGAATATTCTAATTTGATTAGTTTGGCATCTGATATAGAACTTTAACTAAGTCATGTTAAATCTCACTAAAAGTATATCCTTTAAAATTGATTTTATGAATATTATATTTAAGTGTCTTTTGGCAATGGCCACATTTTTCTCACACGGCTTTGAATTAACCCTCAAAATTTCCTTATAATACTCTTTCTTTTTTTTGAATTTCATCAAAAACACACCTAACACGCTATCAAAGACTGAATTAAATGTCACTACAAAAAATGGAATTGGAATTTAAATCTACTTTTTACACTTATTAAAAATCTTTGTTCTAAGTGCAATATTGTGTTGTCTAAATTCAAAACATTTGTGAGTCTTAATCTCCTTTTTAATGATTATTTTCACCAATAGCTATTTCGTAAAGACATTTCGATAATTCCTCTTCAACACCAAATAGTATTTTATTAAACCAATACATTATTTTTTTTCTACTAAAACAAAATATTTTAACTATGGCAATAAATCTGCCATTGTTCACCATTATTTCATTAAAATAAATAAATAATTGTGTACAGAACGATTAAAAATGAAGTGTCAAAATTTGTTATTCTATTTTGCTATTTTAGTAAATAGTCATTGATTGTCATTGATTGCGAACAAAAATAATTTTTCTATTTCAAGTAAACCAATTATTCAAAACTGAAGTTTTTTTACTACAATTTGTTTTAATTGATAAATAAATTTTTTTGTGTTTTTTTTTGTTATTGTCATTTGTCGGCGATTTCGATAAATTTGATGAGGAAATGACGTCTCTGATAATACTATAATATAAGTTGAGAATGTGAGACAAAACATTGTTTTTTTTTGTGACATTGTATAAAATATGAATGTTATTTGTTGGTGTTGCAACATTCCAGTCATTGAAATAAATTTGTATTTTTAAATAGGGATTTTCAAATAATATTTTGATCAGAAATGTCAGCTTTGTACTTCAAATTGTCTTCAGTTTTTTGTTGTTTAAAATTTGATTGAAGTTAAATGTCTTATGATCATTAAATTTATCCATGAACAATCCGATATGGGACCATTTAAAATGAACTATTTTTAAACAAATGGAAAATGATCAAATTATAATTGCTTTTTCAGGAATAATAGTAGATGAAAATTTGTCATTACATTAGAATCTTGATTATCTGGGATAATTGGAAATTTTGTAACGATGAATAATTATGAATTAGAAAACATGCTAATTTATGTATGTTTATTTAATTATTCGTTGTAATGATAAATGTCATGTAATTTCCTAACAATTATCTGAAGATAATCAGGGTTTTATTGAAAATGTGTATTTACCCATTTTAAAATTAAACATCCATTCATTTGTGCCTTTACATAAAATGTTTGATGATGTCTGTGAATTTTGAGAATGTTGTCCAATGTCGTGATATTTCATTTTCTTTTCAAATAAATTTGGAACAATTTTAATTATTCATTATTGCTAACATAAAAAATTTTAAAATGTTATTAGGTACCTATTTAATTTGATTTTTAAAAATGACAATACAGATTATAATCTTACACATAATGACGACTCTCTTGATTCCTTTTAATTGTTGATTTGTCGTTTATGAAAAATGATGTCTGTAAAATACAAATAATAATGTATGTTGTTCAAATTTGGTGCCTCTATAATAAATCTTATTACCATCCTTAATACACTCTTGTAAATCTCTTTGCGGTTTTTCATTAAAGAAAAATGGTATATTTTATATTGTTGTTGTTGATGTCATTGATGTGAAATGACGCCATCCAAATCATCATCAGAATAGACTTGTAAAATATATTTTTTATAAATATCATGTAATATAATACACTAATTAAAAATTGTTGATCTATTAAATTTTTTTTTACTTATTCCCTTACCAAAAGAACAATATTGTTTGAGAATGTTAGAAATATTTTAGACCACTGTGAGAACCAACATGTTTATATTTAATGAACTACAAATAACGGATTGTCTGTTGTCGACTCGCTAATAGTGCACGCTTCAATACTTTGGATATATTGCTAAAAGTGTATGGCAGATACATCACCAGTGACTTTAAATACTTTTAAAAGCATCGAACTTTAAAAGACTTTAAATATCTTTAAAGTTTGAGGCTTTTAAATACTCTTTCATTATTATCAAATATCGGATTTTTAACTTTGTGGTACATTTTAACAAAAATTAACTATTTTTTTTTTATATCTATAATTAAAAGTAAAGACTTTTTGATTCTACATTAATTTGAGCGGTGTGTACAAATTGACCTGCGATGATTGTAACTCAATTTACATCGGACAAAGTGGTAGGAATATTGCAGAAAGGTTCAAAGAACATAAAAAATCGTGGCAAAAAAACAAAACAGATTCTCAATTCGCCAAGCACCTCATAGAAAATAATCATACAATCAGTCCAACAAATTCACCTATTCCTCTACACTTTGCTAAGAAAGGTTTAAGGCTAAATATATTAGAGCAGTTAGAAATTTCCAAGCACTTAAAAAATCCTAACGTCATTGTCATAAATGAACAAATGAACATACACAGATCACCGCTCATAGATATTATTCCATAAACAAAAATATACCATATTAAGTTATTTGATTTGATTCTGCCGCAAACTTTTTTAATTGTTTCAGATACACCCATCATACTACTCCACCAAGAATACCTACATATCAACAATAGCTTAAGAAATAATCCGTAATATTGTAAACACTTAATGCATTTCACTGCCCATTAGAACACAATACCATGTACCGTTACACCGAAAAACCAGCCATTACCATAAATCAATTCATTATATTCAATTTCACTAATTATCCAAATAGGGATTGGTCAAAAAATAAATAGTCTCAACCAACCAGAGTAAAGTAAATTTATTTCTTTTTTGCATTGTATAATATCAATAGTTTTAAATGACCAATCACAAGAACCTGTAAGCTCCTCCTACATAATTAATCTATAAATATAAGTAAAATTTGTCAAAATAGTCATAAGCTCTTGGAGGAGTTAATATGACATAAGCTAGTCAATGCCCTAACAAGGCGAAATAGGCCTATCGCGCTCAATTAAATTAATGTAGAATCAAAAAGTCTTTACTTTTAATTATAGATATAACTTATAATGGAATTCTACCAAATAAAAACTTCATCGATAATTATTTTTTTTTTTTAACTTTGTTTACACCACGTGAGAATTGAATTAGCGACTGGTTCCCTCCTCAGGCAGAATTTCAACTAAATGCAGAATGTGACTGTGTGCTTAAAAGAAAACTATGTATTTGGATATTGGTGGGAGGTCATTAGGGGCGGGTCTTGTGTAGAATGGCTTTGATTGGTACGATTGATGGAAAGGGGAAACATATTTAAAAGCGGGCTGTAAGTTAAATTTACTTGATTATTTATTATATTTCTGTTTGAATTAATTGCTTTTTTTATTTCAAGTGACTCTAAATTATCTAAGCGTAAACCTACTTTATTAATATATAAAGTTGTTAGCGCCGAACTTGCCGAAGTTACAAGTCGGGCTATAAGAGTGGACTGTATATTATTATCGAAAGATTGAAGAAGATATTTTGTCTTCGACAATATTGTCACAGGTTATGCATCATATTGAATCCTGAATCTGTGCTTATGTGAAAAGCCGGTAACAGGAAACGAAAGGATATTAGATAGGACTCACCAATATTCTAATTCGCCTCCTTTCACTGTTGCACTGATAAATTGGTGCACTGAGAATTTTGTATATTTACGATGTATTTGTGACGAGCGAAACTTTGTGTCACACAAACGACAGCGAACGAAACGTGACAGTGCTTGCGACCGATCGGCTACGACTACTGTCGACTACTTGGCCTTGAAGGTGGGATCGGAAGGTAAATGGTAGAGAGAGGTATGTAGGGGGAAGGTTGTTCGTACCTTTGCGCTGATAAATGATAACTTACAATATATATTATTTTGGCGCGTAAATTCGGCATACTGAAACAAAACCGAACTAAAGTAAATAATCGGAAACACTCTACTCTCTCTGAAGCTTCATCACCAAATGAAGTCTCTGGCAACACTTTCAAAATAACACCACATGATTGTGGTGTCATTCAAAATAAAAGCCAATTATGACTTTCAGATTTCTTATAGTAAAGGACAAGAAACAATTATTTAAAAATAAATAAAATAAGTAGTAGAAAATGTTTATATTTCAATAGTTAAGAATTTTGTACAAGTTTTTACAATTATATGTTTAAAGTTGGACATTATTTTAACAGGTCTTAAAACTTAGTTAACGATTCTATGTGCTAAATTTAGAAAGTTGTTTATCAAAATCATACAATGATTAAATGCAATCATTATTTATAGTTTATATACTGTAATTAAATATGTAAATTATATAGCACTGTACATTGAAATTACTGTAATTTTGTACATACAATCCTTTACATAGCACAAGTTGATTTGTACATATCTCATTATAAAGCTTGCATTATAAACAATTTTAAATAACCCTTAAATTCAAGATTATTTAATTCATTTTGAAATTTGGATAAGTATACAATAAAAAAAATAGTTCAAAATAAAAAAAATATATTTAATAGATATGGCAACGAGATATTATTTACATTATTATTTTTAATATTTAAAAATTCAAAATACAACTGCAAAATGTGAATATTACCGGTGGTTACAAAATCCATTTAAGAGTTAATAAATAATGAAATAATCAATTCTATAAAAATACAGTTAAAATAGTTCTCTTAATGTTTTAACAATATTTTATTTTACATTTTCAATTAGTATCATATAGAAAGTTGCATCAAATAAAAAAATTCATACCGTTTCCATATGACATAAGTTCATAATCAGTAGTGAGTTTCACCTTGATGTTTTTTATTGAATGGCGTAGGTACACAAAATTTGGTCTTCTGTAAATGCCTTTAGTTTAATTAACTTCATATTGATATCATAGTTATAAAAGTACAGTAACACATGTGATCTGTTGATGGCGATAGTATGTGCATAATGTAAGAATACATATAAAAGTACAGTAACACATGTGATCTAACTGTTGATGGCGATAGTATGTGCATAATGTAAGAATACATATAAAAGTACAGTAACACATGTGATCTAACTGTTGATGGCGATAGTATGTGCATAATGTAAGAATACATATAAAAGTACAGTAACACATGTGATCTAACTGTTGATGGCGATAGTATGTGCATAATGTAAGAATACATATAAAAGTACAGTAACACATGTGATCTAACTGTTGATGGCGATAGTATGTGCATAATGTAAGAATACATATAAAAGTACAGTAACACATGTGATCTAACTGTTGATGGCGATAGTATGTGCATAATGTAAGAATACATATAAAAGTACAGTAACACATGTGATCTAACTGTTGATGGCGATAGTATGTGCATAATGTAAGAATACATATAAAAGTACAGTAACACATGTGATCTAACTGTTGATGGCGATAGTATGTGCATAGTGTAAGAATACATATAAAAGTACAGTAACACATGTGATCTAACTGTTGATGGCGATAGTATGTGCATAATGTAAGAATACATATAAAAGTACAGTAACACATGTGATCTAACTGTTGATGGCGATAGTATGTGCATAATGTAAGAATACATATAAAAGTACAGTAACACATGTGATCTAACTGTTGATGGCGATAGTATGTGCATAATGTAAGAATACATATAAAAGTACAGTAACACATGTGATCTAACTGTTGATGGCGATAGTATGTGCATAATGTAAGAATACATATAAAAGTACAGTAACACATGTGATCTAACTGTTGATGGCGATAGTATGTGCATAATGTAAGAATACATATAAAAGTACAGTAACACATGTGATCTAACTGTTGATGGCGATAGTATGTGCATAATGTAAGAATACATATAAAAGTACAGTAACACATGTGATCTAACTGTTGATGGCGATAGTATGTGCATAATGTAAGAATACATATAAAAGTACAGTAACACATGTGATCTAACTGTTGATGGCGATAGTATGTGCATAATGTAAGAATACATATAAAAGTACAGTAACACATGTGATCTAACTGTTGATGGCGATAGTATGTGCATAGTGTAAGAATACATATAAAAGTACAGTAACACATGTGATCTAACTGTTGATGGCGATAGTATGTGCATAATGTAAGAATACATATAAAAGTACAGTAACACATGTGATCTAACTGTTGATGGCGATAGTATGTGCATAATGTAAGAATACATATAAAAGTACAGTAACACATGTGATCTAACTGTTGATGGCGATAGTATGTGCATAATGTAAGAATACATATAAAAGTACAGTAACACATGTGATCTAACTGTTGATGGCGATAGTATGTGCATAATGTAAGAATACATATAAAAGTACAGTAACACATGTGATCTAACTGTTGATGGCGATAGTATGTGCATAATGTAAGAATACATATAAAAGTACAGTAACACATGTGATCTAACTGTTGATGGCGATAGTATGTGCATAGTGTAAGAATACATATAAAAGTACAGTAACACATGTGATCTAACTGTTGATGGCGATAGTATGTGCATAATGTAAGAATACATATAAAAGTACAGTAACACATGTGATCTAACTGTTGATGGCGATAGTATGTGCATAATGTAAGAATACATATAAAAGTACAGTAACACATGTGATCTAACTGTTGATGGCGATAGTATGTGCATAATGTAAGAATACATATAAAAGTACAGTAACACATGTGATCTAACTGTTGATGGCGATAGTATGTGCATAGTGTAAGAATACATATAAAAGTACAGTAACACATGTGATCTAACTGTTGATGGCGATAGTATGTGCATAATGTAAGAATACATATAAAAGTACAGTAACACATGTGATCTAACTGTTGATGGCGATAGTATGTGCATAATGTAAGAATACATATAAAAGTACAGTAACACATGTGATCTAACTGTTGATGGCGATAGTATGTGCATAGTGTAAGAATACATATAAAAGTACAGTAACACATGTGATCTAACTGTTGATGGCGATAGTATGTGCATAATGTAAGAATACATATAAAAGTACAGTAACACATGTGATCTAACTGTTGATGGCGATAGTATGTGCATAGTGTAAGAATACATATAAAAGTACAGTAACACATGTGATCTAACTGTTGATGGCGATAGTATGTGCATAATGTAAGAATACATATAAAAGTACAGTAACACATGTGATCTAACTGTTGATGGCGATAGTATGTGCATAATGTAAGAATACATATAAAAGTACAGTAACACATGTGATCTAACTGTTGATGGCGATAGTATGTGCATAGTGTAAGAATACATATAAAAGTACAGTAACACATGTGATCTAACTGTTGATGGCGATAGTATGTGCATAATGTAAGAATACATATAAAAGTACAGTAACACATGTGATCTAACTGTTGATGGCGATAGTATGTGCATAATGTAAGAATACATATAAAAGTACAGTAACACATGTGATCTAACTGTTGATGGCGATAGTATGTGCATAATGTAAGAATACATATAAAAGTACAGTAACACATGTGATCTAACTGTTGATGGCGATAGTATGTGCATAATGTAAGAATACATATAAAAGTACAGTAACACATGTGATCTAACTGTTGATGGCGATAGTATGTGCATAGTGTAAGAATACATATAAAAGTACAGTAACACATGTGATCTAACTGTTGATGGCGATAGTATGTGCATAATGTAAGAATACATATAAAAGTACAGTAACACATGTGATCTAACTGTTGATGGCGATAGTATGTGCATAATGTAAGAATACATATAAAAGTACAGTAACACATGTGATCTATCTGTTGATGGCGATAGTATGTGCATAGTGTAAGAATACATATAAAAGTACAGTAACACATGTGATCTAACTGTTGATGGCGATAGTATGTGCATAATGTAAGAATACATATAAAAGTACAGTAACACATGTGATCTAACTGTTGATGGCGATAGTATGTGCATAATGTAAGAATACATATAAAAGTACAGTAACACATGTGATCTAACTGTTGATGGCGATAGTATGTGCATAGTGTAAGAATACATATAAAAGTACAGTAACACATGTGATCTAACTGTTGATGGCGATAGTATGTGCATAATGTAAGAATACATATAAAAGTACAGTAACACATGTGATCTAACTGTTGATGGCGATAGTATGTGCATAATGTAAGAATACATATAAAAGTACAGTAACACATGTGATCTAACTGTTGATGGCGATAGTATGTGCATAATGTAAGAATACATATAAAAGTACAGTAACACATGTGATCTAACTGTTGATGGCGATAGTATGTGCATAATGTAAGAATACATATAAAAGTACAGTAACACATGTGATCTAACTGTTGATGGCGATAGTATGTGCATAATGTAAGAATACATATAAAAGTACAGTAACACATGTGATCTAACTGTTGATGGCGATAGTATGTGCATAGTGTAAGAATACATATAAAAGTACAGTAACACATGTGATCTAACTGTTGATGGCGATAGTATGTGCATAATGTAAGAATACATATAAAAGTACAGTAACACATGTGATCTAACTGTTGATGGCGATAGTATGTGCATAATGTAAGAATACATATAAAAGTACAGTAACACATGTGATCTATCTGTTGATGGCGATAGTATGTGCATAGTGTAAGAATACATATAAAAGTACAGTAACACATGTGATCTAACTGTTGATGGCGATAGTATGTGCATAATGTAAGAATACATATAAAAGTACAGTAACACATGTGATCTAACTGTTGATGGCGATAGTATGTGCATAATGTAAGAATACATATAAAAGTACAGTAACACATGTGATCTAACTGTTGATGGCGATAGTATGTGCATAGTGTAAGAATACATATAAAAGTACAGTAACACATGTGATCTAACTGTTGATGGCGATAGTATGTGCATAATGTAAGAATACATATAAAAGTACAGTAACACATGTGATCTAACTGTTGATGGCGATAGTATGTGCATAATGTAAGAATACATATAAAAGTACAGTAACACATGTGATCTAACTGTTGATGGCGATAGTATGTGCATAATGTAAGAATACATATAAAAGTACAGTAACACATGTGATCTAACTGTTGATGGCGATAGTATGTGCATAATGTAAGAATACATATAAAAGTACAGTAACACATGTGATCTAACTGTTGATGGCGATAGTATGTGCATAGTGTAAGAATACATATAAAAGTACAGTAACACATGTGATCTAACTGTTGATGGCGATAGTATGTGCATAATGTAAGAATACATATAAAAGTACAGTAACACATGTGATCTAACTGTTGATGGCGATAGTATGTGCATAATGTAAGAATACATATAAAAGTACAGTAACACATGTGATCTAACTGTTGATGGCGATAGTATGTGCATAGTGTAAGAATACATATAAAAGTACAGTAACACATGTGATCTAACTGTTGATGGCGATAGTATGTGCATAATGTAAGAATACATATAAAAGTACAGTAACACATGTGATCTAACTGTTGATGGCGATAGTATGTGCATAGTGTAAGAATACATATAAAAGTACAGTAACACATGTGATCTAACTGTTGATGGCGATAGTATGTGCATAATGTAAGAATACATATAAAAGTACAGTAACACATGTGATCTAACTGTTGATGGCGATAGTATGTGCATAGTGTAAGAATACATATAAAAGTACAGTAACACATGTGATCTAACTGTTGATGGCGATAGTATGTGCATAATGTAAGAATACATATAAAAGTACAGTAACACATGTGATCTAACTGTTGATGGCGATAGTATGTGCATAGTGTAAGAATACATATAAAAGTACAGTAACACATGTGATCTAACTGTTGATGGCGATAGTATGTGCATAATGTAAGAATACATATAAAAGTACAGTAACACATGTGATCTAACTGTTGATGGCGATAGTATGTGCATAATGTAAGAATACATATAAAAGTACAGTAACACATGTGATCTAACTGTTGATGGCGATAGTATGTGCATAATGTAAGAATACATATAAAAGTACAGTAACACATGTGATCTAACTGTTGATGGCGATAGTATGTGCATAATGTAAGAATACATATAAAAGTACAGTAACACATGTGATCTAACTGTTGATGGCGATAGTATGTGCATAGTGTAAGAATACATATAAAAGTACAGTAACACATGTGATCTAACTGTTGATGGCGATAGTATGTGCATAATGTAAGAATACATATAAAAGTACAGTAACACATGTGATCTAACTGTTGATGGCGATAGTATGTGCATAATGTAAGAATACATATAAAAGTACAGTAACACATGTGATCTAACTGTTGATGGCGATAGTATGTGCATAATGTAAGAATACATATAAAAGTACAGTAACACATGTGATCTAACTGTTGATGGCGATAGTATGTGCATAATGTAAGAATACATATAAAAGTACAGTAACACATGTGATCTAACTGTTGATGGCGATAGTATGTGCATAATGTAAGAATACATATAAAAGTACAGTAACACATGTGATCTAACTGTTGATGGCGATAGTATGTGCATAATGTAAGAATACATATAAAAGTACAGTAACACATGTGATCTAACTGTTGATGGCGATAGTATGTGCATAATGTAAGAATACATATAAAAGTACAGTAACACATGTGATCTAACTGTTGATGGCGATAGTATGTGCATAATGTAAGAATACATATAAAAGTACAGTAACACATGTGATCTAACTGTTGATGGCGATAGTATGTGCATAATGTAAGAATACATATAAAAGTACAGTAACACATGTGATCTAACTGTTGATGGCGATAGTATGTGCATAATGTAAGAATACATATAAAAGTACAGTAACACATGTGATCTAACTGTTGATGGCGATAGTATGTGCATAATGTAAGAATACATATAAAAGTACAGTAACACATGTGATCTAACTGTTGATGGCGATAGTATGTGCATAATGTAAGAATACATATAAAAGTACAGTAACACATGTGATCTAACTGTTGATGGCGATAGTATGTGCATAATGTAAGAATACATATAAAAGTACAGTAACACATGTGATCTAACTGTTGATGGCGATAGTATGTGCATAATGTAAGAATACATATAAAAGTACAGTAACACATGTGATCTAACTGTTGATGGCGATAGTATCAAAGCTAAGGTGAAACTCGCCTACAAAAAATTGAGCGTACTATATAGAGCGCGTAGATATTTTACTAAGTCCCAGATGTGTATACTCTACAAAGCGCAAATACGTACAATTATTGAATATGGTAGTCACCTCTGGAGCGCCCCCCAATACCTACTGAATACCCTCGACGCTGTCCAAAGGCTTGCTATACGTCTGATTGATGATCCATCACTGACTGATGGATTGCAATCACTAGAACACAGACGTAAAGTCGGTATTTTAAGTTTATTTTATAGATACTACCACGGGAATTCCTCAGAAGAACTTGCATCTTTGGTCCCTCCTCCACCCACTCGCAACAGAGTCACTCGCTTTACTCAATCGCAGCACCCATTCACAGTGGACCTTCAACATATACGAACAAGTCCCTTCTTGAACTCCTTTATTAATACAGCAGCCCGACTGTGGAACGATCTTCCGAATTCTGTGTTTCCACCTTCGTACAATCCGGGTCTTTTTAAAATCCGAATCAATAAACTCTTTTCTAGACTGCAAACCCCTCCCAACGCTACGTAGTGCGCTTCTTCGGAAGAGCAAAATGGACCCAAATCCTAATAGCTGGTGTCCCCTACGTAGACATGTTAAAAAAAAAAATGTGCATAGTGTAAAAATACATAAAAAAAATATTTTTTCGACATTCTTTGGACAATGGAGAATATTGCGATGGAAATTTGTTATAAAAGGAAATGGTCGTTGAATTAGGAAGAAGCAGAGAAAGTCAATATATAATTTTTTATCCTGTCGAATATTTTTGTATTTTTCAATATATCACGTGTGAGTGTAAAACTGAAGTATGTGCATACACTATAGTTGAAGATATGGGAAGAGTCCAGTCATCTTCAAAAAGTCAAGGTTGCTCCTGAAGTCATTGAGGAGAAGCAATGACCGGTGAGAGTTTTGGTGCCCCAAGACTTGGTAAATAAAATTTTTACAAGCAATGTAACAAATTTGGACTCCCTATATTTAACTATATAAATAATCAAGAACAAAAATGTGTATGTGTATGGTAATATAAACCACTACAAAGGCAAGTCATGGTAAACATGTAAGACATTGCCTCATGTGTACAAAAGCATACAAATTAGATTGATTGAAGTCATTAAATGACTTTTTTCTTTTTATGTCATTATCGTGCTCCTCTGTTTCTGATTACTTTCTCGTCTCATGCGCATTCATACATCATCTTATGCAAACTTGCCTTTATTTAAACTTTAAAAGTTTCTTTCTTTCAGAATACCTATTTTTACACCCAGCATTTTTAAACCCTGTATTGCTCTCTAATTGAATACTTATTGTTAGTTCCAGCATTTCTAAACCCTTGCATCACTCTCTTATTGAATACTCTGCATTGTTCTCTAATTGGTTGGTGAATACCTATTGTTAGTTCCAGAATTACTAAACCCTGCATCGCTCTCTTATTGAATACTCTGCATTGTTCTCTAATTGGTTGGTGAATACCTATTGTTAGTTCCAGAATTACTAAACCCTGCATCGCTCTCTTATTGAATACTCTGCATTGTTCTCTAATTGGTTGGTGAATACCTATTGTTAGTTCCAGAATTACTAAACCCTGCATCGCTCTCTTATTGAATACTCTGCATTGTTCTCTAATTGGTTGGTGAATACCTATTGTTAGTTCCAGAATTACTAAACCCTGCATCGCTCTCTTATTGAATACTCTGCATTGTTCTCTAATTGGTTGGTGAATACCTATTGTTAGTTCCAGAATTACTAAACCCTGCATCGCTCTCTTATTGAATACTCTGCATTGTTCTCTAATTGGTTGGTGAATACCTATTGTTAGTTCCAGAATTACTAAACCCTGCATCGCTCTCTTATTGAATACTCTGCATTGTTCTCTAATTGGTTGGTGAATACCTATTGTTAGTTCCAGAATTACTAAACCCTGCATCGCTCTCTTATTGAATACTCTGCATTGTTCTCTAATTGGTTGGTGAATACCTATTGTTAGTTCCAGAATTACTAAACCCTGCATCGCTCTCTTATTGAATACTCTGCATTGTTCTCTAATTGGCTGGTGAATACCTATTGTTAGTTCCAGAATTACTAAACCCTGCATCGCTCTCTTATTGAATACTCTGCATTGTTCTCTAATTGGTTGGTGAATACCTATTGTTAGTTCCAGAATTACTAAACCCTGCATCGCTCTCTTATTGAATACTCTGCATTGTTCTCTAATTGGTTGGTGAATACCTATTGTTAGTTCCAGAATTACTAAACCCTGCATCGCTCTCTTATTGAATACTCTGCATTGTTCTCTAATTGGTTGGTGAATACCTATTGTTAGTTCCAGAATTATTAAACCCTGCATCGCTCTCTTATTGGAGATTAAAAAACAAGTAGGAGAAATCAGTTCAAGCATTGGCGTTGTGGCAATAAGACGTTGTCTCTTCCGACAGATTAGCGAGTATCTATATTGTAGTGTTAGTGTATTCGTGCATACGAAGGAACTAGGAACGGGTGGAAGGGCCCCCGCTAGGACGGTCGAGGCGAAAACATTTCGGCTGTGAACATACATACCTACCCGGCCCACAGATAACTCAATATTATATTATTATCCTTACCTACATAATATTATTATGTGTAGCCGTTCCTCATCCAGAACATATATGTGAGAGAGAGAGACTTGTCCTTTCTCGTCGAGGTGATCAATTTGCTTCAAATTCGTGCTCTATTCCCGCCATTTACTGTAGCGTCATCTTCCCCTTACGTGATTGGTCGGTTTGTCTGTCACCGGCAGTTGGCGTCGGACGCCATTTTGATTTTCAATTGACATCGAAATTCTTTCGAGTGTGGTCACGTTTTTCTCGCGTCTTTTGATTTTGAAATAGAATGCTGGAGAAAAACAGTTGTTTGATTGTTTAAAACAACATTGCTTCATAAACTATTAATTTTATAAATGTATTATATAACTTTGCGACAATTTACTCAAAAATAATTATTGTGCGCAGTTAACGTGTGTCGCTCATATTTTGGTTCTGTTTGTTTATGTTTATTTGTGTCTTGTGTATTTGTTTATTGACTATCCAACTGTTTTATCAACTTTAATTAGTGTTTTGTATTGTTTTGTTTTTGTCGCGTAATGTCCTCAGAACGGAAAATACGCGATGTTTCGATGACGCCGGAATCTCGGAAGTCAAAAAATAAACGCGATGTTTCTTCTTCGTCAAGCGTGTCCTCTTCATCATCTTGTTCTTCCGATAGCGCGAGATCAAAGAGCAGGAAGCAAAAACGGAGAAGAGCATCACAGAAAAAAATGCTAAAACGAATGTCGAAGCAAATGAAGCGTTTGCAGCGCTTCGTATATAATCAGGCAAATGTCGAATATACGGAAACGGAATGCGAAGATGGCACTAAAGATTCACTCCGTCGAAGTGAATCTCCGTTGCTCAGCACTGAGGTCCCTGCGGTCTCTGGCGCCCTTGCTCCGGTATTTACTATGCCAGACCCAAATGTGTGTCTTAAAGAGCCAGCAATGGGAACACCGTCAGCGGCAATGCTCGGAAGCATTAAACGGCTGCAACAGTTTGATACGCCAGAGTGGTCTAACGTGAGATACACAAAGACACTTAAGGACTACTTAGCAGACCCAGGATTTAAAGAGCTGGATGTAAACTGCGAACTGAGTGCAGTTGCTTCGTCGAACGCCCAGTTCGCAGGAATGGAGAAAGCTTTCGCGGCCATATCCCATGTCGCGTTGCAGCAAAGGCAGGTCCTCCAGGACTCAATACAGAATGTATTGACTTGGAGTTGTCTTCCGGACACTGAACTTTCGCCTGAAAGCTTGGCAGAGAAGTTTAGAGAAGTCTTTGGGGGATCTTGCTCAAAGAATGACGATATCCTCCAGATAGCCTGCGGAAAGCGGGCAGAAATAATTGAGTATCGGCGTAATGCCATACTCAATACATGCAAGATCCCAGCCGATAAAGCAATCATTGAAAAGATTCCCCCTACAGCATCACATCTTTTCAATGAAGACAAGCTTGCCACCCAGTTGCAGAGACTGGGGGGTGCGAGTAAAGTCTTCAGGGCCCCCGCTCTTTTTCCATCATCAGCCTCCAGAGCGAGTGAAAATGTGTCCAAGCCAAAAAGCGGAATACAAGCAGCCCCACAGGCTCAACGTGTCCCCGCTGGGAATCCGGGTCACTCCCGATTCCCTCCTCAGCACTGGCGGGCAGACCCCAGTCACCAGGTTGGCTCTTCCTCTTCTGCCAGCAGAAGAAGGAGGTTTCGGAGACAGACGGGACGTGGGCAGACCTCGACCCGTCGCTCTCGAAATAATTGACATAAGGCCCAGGCGGTTTCGGGGAGGGCAATTGAAAAATTTTTCAAAACAATGGCAAAGCGCAAATGCCCCCAAAACCGTCTTAAAAATCCTCAGTGGCTATCGCATTCCTTTCCAAGAAAAACCACCCTTGCAGATGAGAACACTCAAGAACTGGCGGAATTTTGCCACAAAACCCTCTCTAGAGATGGACAGGCAAATAAGAAGCTTGAGAGAAATGAGAGTTTTGGAACTAGCACCCGAGAACCCGGGTTTCCTGTCTCAAATGTTTTTAGTGCGAAAGAGCGATGGCACTCATCGCCCCGTCATCAATCTGAAAGTATTGAACGAATTTGTGGCAGTGAAAAAATTCTCCCTACTCTCTCACTTCAGAGTGCCAGATTTTCTCCAACCTCAGGACTACCTGACCAAAATCGACCTGGCCCATGCGTATTTCCACATTCCAGTGGCAAAATCTCATCGACGTTTTCTTCGGATCATGTACAGAGGTCAATGTCTTCAGTTGACATGTTTACCTCAGGGTTTGAGCAGTTCCCCCCAGATATTTGCGTCGATCACCAACTGGATTGCAGAGACCCTTCGAAAGAAAGGAGTACGAGTGGTCGTTTATCTGGACGACTTTCTTCTGGCTCACCAAGACCAAGAAACCCTCCAGAGACAGACACTAGAAGCATTGGACCTCTTACAGACATTAGGGTGGAAAATAAACGTAGAAAAATGTGTGTGTTACCCGACAAAAATAATAGAATACTTGGGAATATCTTGGAACACTTATCTCAACCAAAAGTCTCTGACAAAAGGCAAATGTCTGTCAATTCGGAAGTCGTTGCAGAAGCTCACAAGCGAAACGAAATGGTGCCTAAAAGATGCACAGAGCATTTTAGGCAAGTTAAATTTTGCGAGCTTTGTAATCCCCAGAGGCAGACTTCATTGCAGACTGATGCAACTGCAATCCCATGGGATGATGAAACTTCGGGCGAAGAAAAAGGTACCTCTGAACCTTGGAGTAAAGGAGGACTTGAATTGGTGGCTAAGAAGGGTAAGTGCTTTCAGTCTGATACATTTCCCCAAAGCCAGTCACTTCATTACAACAGATGCAGCGGACAGCGGATGGGGAGCCCAAGTAGACGACATCTCACTTTCGGGTTGCTGGACCCCACAACAGATGAATTGGCACAGCAACATGAAAGAAATGTTTGCAATATTACACGCATTGAAGCACCAGAAAGCCAATTTGAGCAATTCTACTTGTCTCATACAGTCGGACAACAGGACAACTCTAGCGTATTTGCGCAACGAGGGTGGAACCAAGTCCATGAGTCTTCTTCAGTTGACGTATCAGATACTGAGGATAGCAGATGCACACCATATAATATTGGAAGTATTTTTTCTCCCCGGGAGATACAACGGCCTAGCAGATCATCTATCCAGGGGAACATCCCTACCGGAATGGCACCTTCTGCCTCAAGCTACAGAACCAATATTCCACAGGTGGGGCAGACCCATTGTGGACCTGTTTGCATCCAAGAATGCTCATGTAGTGGACAATTACGTGTCCATAGACCCCAAAGACAGGTTAGCCCTCTTTCACAATGCGTTCAGCAGAACATGGCAATTTCCACTAGCATGGATCTTCCCGCCACCGTGCTTAATTCCCAGAGTCCTATCGCATCTGAATCGATGTCAAGGTACTTACCTGGTAGTAGTACCGAAGTGGCCCAAAGTTTATTGGCTACCAGACCTACGGGAGAGAGCTCTATCTCCACCTCTGAGGATATCAGGGCTAATAGAAAACTTAATCGACATATCGACGGGCCTGCATCCACCTCAGATTCAGAGATTAGAGATGGAGGTGTGGAGAATTGGGGCTGGAGCAGAGCCCTCAAGGACTGGTCAAAACATGAAAGAGATTTATTGAATGCAGGATGGCGATCATCAACAGTCACTGCCTACAAATTAGCATGGAAGAGATGGTCCCAATGGTGCTACAAAAATAAAATAGATATGCATGATCCATCGGGTTCCCAGTTAGCGAGATTTTTGGCAAACTTAAAAATCACAGAAGGCCTAGCTCCTAGTACTATAGCTTTACATAAATCAGCCATATCAACACTGACTAATCCCGAATGTGAATCAAGATTAAGTAATCACACCCTAGTCAAGCAAGTTTTAAAAGGAGTGTCAAATTCATCTCGGAAGAAAACAGTATTACCAATTTGGGATCCGAGACAGGTAAATGACTGGTTGAAAGGAAATTTACCTGAATCATATACACTATTTGAAGCTTCTAGAAGGTGTGCAATCATACTTTTACTAGCCTCTGGACGAAGAGTACACGATCTTACGTTGTTGAGATACACTCCTGACTCATTCATTGACAATGGTGACCATATAATTATGTGGCCAGCCTATGGTTCTAAAACGGATTCTGCAACGCATCAACAGTCGGGATGGAAATTAAAAGCATCTACAGATAGAGCAACAGATCCAGTATTTTGGATTCGTAAAGTCATAACCTTATCAAAGACAAGAAGACAGGAAGTAGAGTCCATACCCAATCTCTTCATATCAACAACAGGCATACCGAAACCCGCCACTAGGACAATAATAGGGGGATGGGTCAAAACAGTGTTAAAAGCAGCCGGAATTGATAACCCAGCGGGCAGCACTAGATCAGCTGTAGCATCTCTCAGTTGGTTGGAAAATTGTCCCATAGAAAAAATTTTAGAGAGAGGAAATTGGAAAAGCGAGAATACCTTTGCCAAATTTTATAAAAAGGAATTATTGCGAGCAAGGGGACATACCGATCCTAAAGCTTTACCCTCTCTTACAGACCTATTTGAATCTGTATAATTACCCTATCACAATTGACATCATGTCTGTCACCAAGGCGATAACAAACACTTCTCACATATATGTTCTGGATGAGGAACGGCTACACATAATATTGGAGTTTTACCTACCATTAAAACTCTTATTATGTTGCCTTCCTCATCCAGAACATATTCAATCTCTGCCTTGTGAGATAACAATTGAAAATCAAAATGGCGTCCGACGCCAACTGCCGGTGACAGACAAACCGACCAATCACGTAAGGGGAAGATGACGCTACAGTAAATGGCGGGAATAGAGCACGAATTTGAAGCAAATTGATCACCTCGACGAGAAAGGACAAGTCTCTCTCTCTCACATATATGTTCTGGATGAGGAAGGCAACATAATAAGAGTTTTAATGGTAGGTAAAACTCCAATATTATTGCTCTATACAGACAATATCTGATGTTTATTACATATATTACATATTTTTTGTTGATGTCTCATAGTATTGAGATAATTAATTTTTATTTGTCTTTTTCGTATTATTTTGTAGATTTAAGTCGTTTCTTATTGAGTTCTTTCTTTTTGTTGTAGAAGATAGTATTCTTCTTTTGTTTATTTAAACAATTTATATTATGTATTAATTTCATAGTTTAAGGTCTTTATTAATTTAGTTACTGGATAATACTTCATATAAGTACCTACTATATTCTATTATATAAATGCTATAATTTTTTTTTTAAATATCAATCATGGAGGAAAATGAACCTCTAGATAAAAAAGGGACAAAAACAAGAAATAATGACTCGGATTTCGAATCCGATTCCGAATCTATAATTCTTCGGTCTATAAAGCCAAAACTTTCTTCCAACCACTCGTCACCCTCAACGTCTAAAAATGATGTGTCTCAGGATATGTCAAAAAATGATGTGTCTTAGGATATGTCAAAAAATTACAACTTATCTCCTACCATCTCTATAGAAAAAAAATTCTACGAACGTGACGCCCGCGCTCCTTATTTAGTGCACATACAAAGAGTAGACAAAAAAATCATCAACCCACTAGAGCTGGGTAAAGTCTTATACAACAGAAACGTTTGTAAAATAGCCCTCGAGTTTCAATACTTTCAAGACGCTAACAGTTTCATAAAAAACATTTCCATACTCTCCAATAACAACTACACTGGTATAATAATTTTGGTATAGGATTTCATTTTGAATATAATTCAAGAAAATTAGTAGTTGATTAATAATTCCTTCATAACAGCTTGACTCTTGGTGGAGCACCGATCTAAAACTTATGCAGTTTAAGAGTACGGGCTAGATGGAGAGCTGTTAAGTAATAAAGGAAAAAGAAAATGTTTTACGTGTGGTGGCTTCGAACATTATAAATGTGAGTGTAAGTTAAACAATAATAAAAACACTAATTATTCTAATGTACCAAATAAGAAATGTCTGGACGTTTGTTAAGTGAATGTTGGTTTAACAGGTATAATAGTAATGCAATGTCTGCACTCCACCAGTATCAGTATGTAAGCGATGAATGTGTGATGGATAGAGGTGCATCTGAGCACATGTGTCACAACAGACCTAGGTATATTAGTAGAGTATATAAAATCAGATATCCAGTTATTTTGTAGGATATGGTGAGACATCAAAGGGGTATTGAATATATTTTCCAAATAAAAATAAAGTGTTAATATAAAGACAAGTTATTTTTATAAAAGACAGTCCCTCTGCTGATCAAATTAAAAATATTGAGTTGGAAGTTAACACACCAGATCCTAGAATAATAGAAAATAACTGTTTTCAACAAATAATGGAAGAAAAAGAGGCAGGTAATATGCCAGAAGAAATAAGAGATTGTGGAGAAAATGAATTAGAACAATAAGATGAAACAGAAATATGTATTGGATTCCAAAACAGTTTCCAGGAGTGATAGGTTGCATTGATTGCACTCATGTAAAAATAAAAAAAAATTGGTGGTGATGTGAAAAAAACATTCTTTGTAGTTGTGTTGTTAAATATATCTCAGTATTCTCACCTTTCATTTTATCTTGTATTAGATCTCAACTAAAACTATGTATGACAACAACAACAAATTAAAGAGGAAGTTGAAATCAACTTGACATTAATGATTCACGAAAAACACCACAGCAACATTTGTTCGTGCGAACCTCTCCATATGGTAGGTTCGATAAAATATCTCGGTATTATCATCAACAATTATCTGAGATGGCAGGAGCACATTGAATTGACGGCGAAAAAGATGCTAAAATTAATATATATATATATTTAAAACTTTAAGAAGTATATTAAATGAACGAACTTTAAAAATGATCTATTTTGGGTTAGTTCAGAGTGTTCTTGCAGCATATGGACAGATCGTGGGGGTGGGGCTGCAAAACCATTATTGTATCATTTAGTCAAATCGCAAAAATGTATATTGAGAACCATATGTAAGAAACCGTATAGGTACCCATCGGAAGAATTATTTAAACAATTCAATGTACTTGATGTCAGACAACTTTACATACGAACAATAGTTTCACATTTCAACAAAGGTAGAAGTACAAGTAATATTACGGGGCAAAATGTATACAACACAAGACATCGACATAACTTTCTACCACCTTGGACACGTACTACTTACGGACAAAGACTTAAATCTTACCTAGGACCTTTTATTAAAAATCTTTCAGTTAACACTGAAATATTTAGAAATTTGTTGAAAAAAGATTCAACTTGGATATGGGATTCAAACCATGACTAAGCTTTTCAACATTTGAAAAATATTATTTGTTCGTCCTCCTGTCTTAAAAAATTATGATATAGATAAATCTTTAAAATTAGCGGTAGATTCATCGCAGTCAGCTGTAGGCGCTGTCATCTTACAAGAAGGTAGACTAGTGGCTTATGGTTCAAAATCATTAACCCAATGTCAGCAGAGATATGAACAAATAGAAATTGCTTTTAAAGTGACCTTCAACTTAGACGAATCAAACATTGAAAACTATTATCCAGTTCATATAAAAACTAGCAGTGAAAATTTTTCAAAGCCAATAGTTGTTCAAATCAGCAGACCTCTTCTAAGAGATAACTTTATGGCAGCAGTCAAGAAGTTCCAGACCAATCGACTCATCTGTGAAAAAATTCTAAAATAAATTAGACACTATTTTATGTGTCATTCCCACTTCAAACACAAAAAAGGGTTATCTGAAATAAAAAAAATGATTCGGTTTTTAATAAGGAAAAAGAAGACGCGTAGAACACGATTGCCGCTAAGTTTAATGAAATGGTTCACAGATCGGTAAAAACACTTAAACTCAAGTTCGAGTCCTTAAAAAAAGGGGGTTAAGAAAGCAACGGTAGAAAATCGCCAACAATCAAAAGTCAATTTTTAAGATGTTGATAATACTTAACAACAATTCAGTGTTTTTACAACTATACTGGTTCTGACCAATTGGTTTCGCCAATGTATTGGTGAGGAGGTAAAGTGACGGTGTATATGTGGCTGGATTGGATGTCAGTGGAATAAATTCCGCCTTCCCATTATCCAGTTCCTATACCCTGTTCCTACCTACATACATTGTCCATCTTCACCCGCAGCAATAATATCACTGCGCCGCTCAGTACAATACGCATTCATAATTAGTATCAATTTGAACCTCGCATTAATATCATATCCGCATCGCTCAAAACTCCCTATAATTTTGCATCGGTCGTTCATCCCGCATGTTTAACCTATATGTGATTGTGTTGTGTACTCTATATATTTGTGTTTCGTCACCGCGTCATCGGGAGCTGAGAGGAGTGTTCCAGAGTCCTTCAGCCTTCCACATTCCCACAGGTAGGATCTTTGTTTCACTTATTTCTGGTTTGAGTCATTTCGCATACCGTTAATATTTATCTTGTAGCGGCGCGACGCACGGCATCACTAGCAACACAAGTCAGGCGAGTGTTGGCAGCTCAGCCGACTATATAAAGCCCGAAAAACCTCCATTTCTCCATTCAGTTTGTCCAGACCAGTAGAAGGCGGTTGCTCTGCCCGTTCAACCTCCGCTTCGAGTCATCTCGCGTTTTATCAATTGTTTAATATAGTAATTAATTTACCAGTATACATATATAATTGAAATATTACCTTTGCATCAACTATCTACTAGAATCAACTATCACAATAAATACGTAAGTCCATTCAAGATTATTTCAATATCTGTCCATATTGCTTATATCATTCTGACAATTTGTATGTTTATGTATATGGTGTTGCGTAGGTACCTTGCTCCGTTGTGTTAACGTTCCCTAATCAGCTCACCACTAATTACCGAGCCACACACAGCGAGATTGGATACATACGCGACATCATTTAGCGATGTATTTGGGGAATAGGCCACAGGTTTCTACCTAGCGCCTACATAGACCGGAGCAGCCGCCTCTCAACACTCGAACCTGTTGGGGTAACCTCCGACAGGTTCCTAAACCATACAAATGGTATATAACCCATCGCTAAAATCTTTTCCGAATATAGGTGAAACCACGCACCTATTAAATAATAATATCTCGCTAATAATATCAATTCAACAAAATCAATAAATATTTAATTACGCACCCGCCACACCAGTCTTTATACTGTCTTCTAATATTGTTGATTTTTTCAGCATTATTACATGAGCCGGCGGGCAGTCAAGAGAAATATGTTCTACATTGTAAAGAAGTTCTTAATATACAAGAACCAGCTTAAACTTACAACAAACTCCTTCAAACAGTAAAATTTTTCTCACGGTTTGAATACTCATTACTTGTTTAGTATTTTCTATTATCAATTTATATAAGAAATTTTCATAAACATTGGATACTTAAAAACATTTTTTTTTGCAGAATGGAAAAATTGGAATCCCAAATCGCTTAAAAGCAAAAAAAAGCCCCTTCCTTAACTGTAAATACAAATTAACTAAGTTTTTTTTTTAACTTTGTTTACACCACGTGAGAATTGAATTAGCGACCGGTTTTGGAACTAACCGTTCCCTCCTCAGGCAGGATTTCAACTAAACGCAAAATGTGACTGTGTGCTTAAAAGAAAACTATGTATTTGGATATTGGTGGGAGGTCATTAGGGGGGGGTCTTGTGTAGAATGGCTTTGATTGGTACGGTACACAAGACCCGCCCCTAATGACCTCCCACCAATATCCAAATACATAGTTTTCTTTTAAGCACACAGTCACATTCTGCGTTTAGTTGAAATCCTGCCTGAGGAGGGAACGGTTAGTTCTGAAACCGGTCGCTAATTCAATTCTCACGTGGTGTAAACAAAGTTAAAAAAAATTAGTTAATTTTTGTTAAAATGTACCACAAAGTTAAAAATACGATATTTGATAATAGTAAATACAAATTTTTATAAAATTTCAACAGCGAGGTTGTATCTAGTTGATATGTAACTACAGTGGTCAGGTTGCCGGACCACTGTAGTGTTTTTCAAGCAGAGATCTTGGCAATCCAGGAAGCAGTAGAATGGATACAAGGCAATGCAGTATCAAACAGCATTGTCCGTATTCTCACAGACAGCCAAGCGGCTATTAAAGCCTTAAAAGGCGTAAGTACTACTTCCAGAGTGGCCCTGAACTGCCGCAACATGGGGAAGCGGAGCGGTTCAATCTACAAATCATGTGGGTGCCGGGTCACAGTAATATAGCGGGGAATTGTAGGGCAGACGAACTTGCCAGAGCAGGTACCCTGTTATCTCTAGACAATATCAAACACAGACCTGGAGTCCCCATGGCAACATGTAAACTCCGGGTCAGTGAGAAAATTATTGCTTGTGCTGGCCAAAGGTGGTCTGAGGAGAGCACATGCTCCATTGCCAGACAAACATGGCCAAAATATGATCTCAGAAGAACCAGAGAAATACTCTCGTTCAGAAGAGACTCACTCGCCAGAGTCATATCAGTATTAACGGGACACTGGGTTATAGGAAAGCATGCCAGAAGGCTAGGGCTGGAGGCATACGATTACTGCAGAGCATGCCAAGACGAGGAGGAGGAGGAGACGGTGGTCCACTTCCTCTGTCACTGTCCTGCTCTCTCTAGAATTAGGAGAAGCTCCTTGGGAAGTTTCTTCTATGATGATTTAATTGACATAGCGTCGGCCGACATTGCAGACATTATGACATTCATTTGCCGCTCAGGCTGGTTCAAGGGGGATGAGTAAGTGGGAGGACAGCCCCAATGTGGTATCACAAAGGGCCAATTGGCCTAAGTGTGTTCTCCTCAAGAACTGCCACCCGCAAAAAAAAAAAAAAAACTAGTTGATATTCAGTTAAAATTTGTCCAAGCTGATTTGGAGATGAAGCAAGAAGCGGCAAAGCAACAACGTGCGTTGTTTGAGATAGATTTGAAACAAGAAGTTAGGGAGCAACAGCGTCTAGAGCATGAGGCGAAAATGACTATATTTAAGCAACAAATGTGGAGGTTGGTTGGTGAGTGGTTAGCGTGACTTGAGTCATAAAGGGGCCCCTTAATCCTGCATACATGGTCGTACGCAGGATGTGGCTCGCCTGTTCTGGCTGGTACTTGTTGTCGCCTGCGCTCGTGGGCCTGGATTAATGAATCCAGTGAAACCATGATTGCCTTTCTCTTTTGTATCTTTTATATAGTAACATATTTCAACAACACAGATTTTCACTGCATTTCTTTATTAAATATACTTGAGCAGGCTAAATTAAATCCATGTTATGTATGTACGATAAATGTCTACTGAAATGTAAACACTCAGTAGCGCAGGCAGTAATACCCGTTGCTGACCTGACGTTTAAAGTGAATACGTACTTTTTCACTCCTGGCTTAACACATTAAGGCCCGGGAGCATTTACCAAAATGGCTGCAACAATTATAAGTTATATTGTAAGTGAAATTGAAACATTAAGCAGTGCTAAATACGCAAGGATAAAAGAAAACATTTAAAGACTACCTAATTGCTTTAGATGGAGAATGCAATAAAGAAAAGTTAAAATTACAAAGTGAAATAATTGATCTACAAAATAAACTTATTTTGTAAACAGAAGAATATGCAGAAAAGTATACCAAGACCATTAATATATTCCAACACACTTAATAAAAATGATAATAGACCTACACCCGAACATTAATATATTCCAACACACTTAATAAAAATGATAATAGACCTACACCCGAACATTAATATATTCCAACACACTTAATAAAAATGATAATAGACCTACACCCGAACATTAATATATTCCAACACACTTAATAAAAGTGATATTAGACCTACACCCGAACTGAATTTCGGTATAATAATATCAGCCACTAAAGAAGATATTAACAGTGATGAAATTTTGAATCAAGTACAAAAAACCATTAAACTATCAAAAACTGGTTTGAAAGTAAATAATGTACGAAAAATATCTAAAAAGGAATAAATATTTCAATTTTTCATTACGCCACGGTAGATATAGATCATATAAAAAAACTTTTAGTTCCAAAAGAAGCACCACAAAAAATACTATAAAAAACCTCGTGACAGTGATGAAGTAACATCAAGTGTTTTTCAGTTATTGAATAATACAACATTTCTCTTATTAATTTCATACATAAATTCCAGGTAGTATACAAGTAGGTACAAATTTTTACTGGGTTCCGCGGCTGACCTACCAGTGACTATCTTACATAATTTCTGGTGCTGTTTGAGACGATCGCGATCAATACCATTGATAACATACAAATATCACATATTTTACAAGTATACATCTATAGAAAAATTTGGATATTATTTTTATAAATCAACAACAACTGAAACATAAATCATTTAAAGAAATTTATAATATTTCTATTCTTCAATAGAGGACCATATTTATATATTTAATTGAACTTAATTTGACTCTGATTTCGATATTATTTCAAATTTGATTAAAAAAAAATAAAAAAATAATAATGGATTGCTACGTTTGTAACATCGCTGTGAGCCCGAAGAAAAGGTTATATGTAGTAGATGTTACCATCCCTTTCATTATAATTGTGTGGGCACATCCCAAGAGAATTTTAAAAAAATGAGTAAAATATATAGAGATAGCTGGAAGTGTAAAATCTGCCTATCGAAGGATCCAAGAAATCAATCACCGAATCCAATTGCTACTAGCCATTCAAGTACATCTACGTCAATATTAAATATGTCTCTTCCACCTGAGGCAGCAGGAGATGTTTCTCCCGACATGAAAAAAATATTGATGATGTTGAACACATCTATTGAAACACTAAAGAAGGATATTATGTCCGTATTCGAGAAGATGCTTTCACAAAGATTTTCTTCTTATGAACAAGAAATGAAAGAAAGGCTCGACGACTTTGAAAAGACAATTGAATATAATAATAATATTGTTGAGGATCTGAAAAAGGAAATTTGGAGGAGAAAGTCATCAAAATGGATTCATTAGAACTTGAAATTACTGAACTCAAAAATGTTGTGGGAAAAATGGAAAAAGAGTCACTACAGAATGAACAACGCCAATTCTCAAACAACATCGAAATACACGGTTTACCTGAATTACCAAACGAGAACGTCGTTTCATTACTAGTGAAAATAGGAAGCAGTGTGGGTTGTAAAGTCAACCAAGATGACATCGAGTCGGTAACCCGAGTCAACCCTTCGAAGGTTATTGGTAACAATCGTCCTAGAAATATTATTGTGAAATTTAGATCAAAAGCCATTAAAGACGAGCTTATTTCAGCCATTAAGAAGAAAAAAGGGATTAACACTAGCATGGTTGTTAAACCTGGAAAAACCGAGTCTTTTTTTGTAAATGGACATGTTAAAAAAAAAAAAAATGATCACCTAACCTGGAGAAGTAAAATCATTCTTCGAGCTGCGAAAGAATTAAAATAGAAATTGAACTATGATTTTTTATGGGTTCGAGATTCGCAAATATACCTTCGGAAGAACGAGCTTTCAAAAAAGATCTGCATCACCAGTGTCAGTCAACTCAATCATCTAACTTAAAATTACCCAGTTTGGTTTATATTAGTTTTATACTAGTCTTCATAATCTGTATTCTTTCTGTGTACAAATTGTTACAACACTCCGTTTTTTCACCTAGCTTTCGAATATTTTCAAATAATATACTTATGCACTTAAATACATTCTACACTATACACCAAGTTAATCACAGTGGACTTTTCAATGACAAATAAATACTACCATGAACTTTATCAACACGATAATATAATAAATAATAAAACTTTCTCCTTGTACATAAAATATAAAATGACTGATTTTATAAAACAAAAAAAGACAATTATATATCTCAAAATGCTTTTACAATATTTCAAAATGCTTTATCATATCATACACTAGAAAAATTAATAAACTTACTTTCGACTATTATTTGAATAATGAACAAATAGTTAAAAAATCCCTGTGTCGAGACCTCGGAATATATCTGGACTGCAAACTAAGTTGTGTCGAGACCTCGGAATATATCTGGACTGCAAACTAAGTTGTGTCGAGACCTCGGAATATATCTGGACTGCAAACTAAGTTGTGTCGAGACCTCGGAATATATCTGGACTGCAAACTAAGTTTTAAACAACATATAGAAAAAATAACAACTATTTCCTATAAAAAACTGGGTTTTATATTTAGAATAAGCAGGGATTTTAAAAATTCAAAAACTTTTTCTGTACTGTTCAATTCGTTGATCAGAAGTACGCTGGAGTATGGCTCCGTTATCTGGAATCCCCAGTATCAAGTGCATATCAACAATATAGAACGAGTGCAGAGAAAGTTTATGAAACGCTTGGCTTATCGTAATATTGTTGCACCATCCCTATCTACACTTGTATCTAGACGTAATTGTTATGACATTCAATTTCTGTATAACATTTTAAATAATCATATTGATTGTCCAGATTTATTATCATATATACACTTCAATGTACCGGTTCGTCGCTCTAGGCACACTACTCTTTTTCGACCCAAAAATTACAGGACTAACGCCGCGACAAATACAACCCTCAACAGAATTATTAACACATATATAAAACACGAGAACACGCTTAACTTGGACCTATTCAACGATAATAGAAATTCATTTCGTCAAAAGTTAAAAACACTTATTTAATAGGCCTAATCATTACGCACCATACATATGCTTGCAACCTCACATACGCACCACTCACACATACACACACTCACACACATTACACATTCACTCTCACACATATACTTACTACACATATAAACACAGTGATACCATGAGAATACGGATACATGTAAATGTACCTATAAAATATTATGTTACTTTGATAGTATTGTAAGCTTATAATTGATGTATGGAGTGGGTATTAAGGCAAGTTATTATATATTCTGTATTTATTTTTACTTCATACATTGTTAGCTTCAATTTGAATAAAAAATAAAATAAAAATAAAAAAAAAATATATGAAATTTACACTACATATATCTACACACCGTTTACATTATTGTTTTACTGGCGATAATATTATTATACTTTATGGGTATTATGATTCATTAATTTGTGAACAACATGTATACAATTTTAATTTGTTTTCTATATTTCCTCTATGTAAAACATTTCCCGTGTAATTTTCTTCTTCAAAAATGTCTGAAAATTTAATATTGTTTTACCAAAATGTTCGTGGAATTAGAACAAAAACACATGAGTTTTATCAAAATGTATTATGTAACGATTATGATATTATACTTTTAACCGAAACGTGGCTGACAGATAGCATTAATGATGCGGAAATATTCAATCCTAAATGTATTAATTATAAGAAATATTATATACAATTGTACCAATATATTATTTTGCAATAAAAAAAAATATACTATGGGTACACATTTCTACTTACTATATCTACGATTTTTGTGAACAATGTATAGTTGCCATCCCATATTCCGCAGGATTTATGCCCGCCAAGTTGCCATTTAACAAATTAATACTCTATTATATGCACGGGCAGAAGTACCAGTGTTAACCAGTTGAAGCTATTTTTTTTTGTCAGTTTCTTTGTAATTTAATATTAAATCTATGATCTGTAATACATATTAAATAAGCATTCTGGGCGTATGCCTCAGTTTGGTCATTTCTAATATCTCCACCTTTATTCTAGCTGCAGTATAGAATTTATTAATGACAAAAAAAAATATTTTATGTTATTGTATTTTAATTTATCTGAGGTAATATTTGTGTTTTATAAGTTATTATCATTATTATTAATTTTTACTTCTCCCTTTGCTTGATTATGCTGACGTCTGTTATCTGGATGCTAACCAAGAACTCCTTAATAAACTTCAATGATTGAAAAATGTTCATATACGCTTTATTTACAATCTTAAAAAATTTGATCATGTTTCCACTTACTGAAATCTTCTTCGCTGACCTAAGATACGTCAACGTCGTAATATTCATTTAACTCTGTTCTGAACAAAGCCTGAAATCTTGTATGTCAATTGTAAGTCACAATGATACGATGTAAGTATAGAATGGAATCAATCAGCCGAGATGAGGATCTGAGCTCGCGTCCACAGGATTATTAATCCAGCATGCTAGCTGCACTGTCACTAACCCATTTATTCTAATATCATGAAAGGTATTTACTTTGTTTTAGATGCGGAAAAAAACTGGTGGAGAGAACTATATTGTCACTCCTCTGGGCGATATAGAAGAGAGTTTTAGCTTGGCTTGGTGTAGAAGCAGTGGCGTTGAAGGCCATGAAAATGCTCATTTTATTATCAGTAGATGATATGACTCTTTATTTCGAGTCAGTGGAGATTCCTATATTCTTCCATAGTATATTTGGCACTTATAAAGAAGATCTTGGACTTCTTTATAAGTGCCAGATTACCAACGACGGGAAATGGTACACGAGGACAGAGTTAAGAGACAGTTTTAAGAAGAAAGAGGGCCGATACAAAACAAGTTTCCACATTCCTGAGAGCATACCAGTTTGTCTCGTCTCAGTTGACAAATATAGGAAGGTGGTACACAAGAACAGAACTTGGAAATGGGTTCAAGAAAATTGATGCACATTTCGAGACAATGTTCCAGGTCCCTGAACATTGTCTCATTGGTCCAAGCTGTCAGGAGAAAATATGTCAGGGATTTTGACATCAACATTTTCACAGCTTACAACTGTATCTGTATTCTCAGGAAAAGTTGATGTTACCTTCTCTGATGATTACATATCCCTTGCAAAGTATTGAAGCCAAACAATACATGGTTTGGTCAGCATGCTTCTTCATGTAAAGAAGACTCTACTTGAAGAAGTTAGAAGAAGCAACCTCAAACACAGATATGGTACTACATCCTGGCTAATCTTAATATCAACACAAAGGGTGATGTTTTAAGAAGGTCTCAGTGCTATTTATACACGCTATTTTATTGCAATCTGTTTGAAATTGTCTTTTCTCTAACTTTTTTTAACTTCTTATATACCTATTTTTTACTTCTACTTATGTAACTTCTATAACAACCTTGTTCATTATAAGCAGCAAGGATCTGCCAATACCATTTGAAACTAGGTAATTCATTTTCACTAATGATACTGCAGTGGCAGCCCAGGAAGACAATTTTCACCCGGGAGAAGAAAGAACCACTCATACTTTCAACATTACGTAAATTTATTGTATTTAAAATAATACCAATATTTCTTGATATTTACTTGAAAATAATAATGGATGAAATTATCCACCCTGTTGGCTGAATGTACCAAAAAAGGGGGCAGTGTACTCCAGTGTTAATGCAATGTACGGAAAATGAGAAAGACACAATTCTTAACAAAACACTGATCATTGCACTTCAAGAGAAGACAAAGCCTGGAAAAGATCTGCATTGCAGTCAAGAGACTGTATCCTCTGGTGGACATCGCTCCACCACAAATAAGGCGTAACCTTATATGCTGGATGGAAAGGCATAAACTATAAACCCTCCCTATTCACTGTCTCTATGACCACACCTTCCCTGACACAGGACTAAGGTTTCATAAAAGTTTTCTTAAATCAATACAGCCACTTTGATCTCGCCCTGAGCAGGAAACCGATTGAGGACATGCGTGAGAGTAACACTGAACAATCTGTCTATATGGGGATTCCTGCAACAGGGAATACCACACGTGTGACTGTGGAGAGCAGCAGACTACCACACATCTGTGTAACTGCCCCACAAGACCGGTCAACTGCACCATGCACAACTTAATATTGGACAGTGGTTGTGCTATTGATGTCGCTAGGTACTGGCAGAAGATTATCTGAATGAGTTACTGACATGACAGAAGAAAAATAAATGGCCACAATTTAATATTACTAATTTATAACCAAGAGATATTATTAGAATCAGTTATAATAGAAAACTATCATTTCCTATTAAAGATAGAAGATACAATAGACAAATTCTACATCTCCTAGAGATCCAAAATGTAGATTTCATCATTACCAACACTAAATTGTCAAGATTTTAGTATTCAAAATGGCAGATAGAAGAAACTGCATTTTTGCAGGACCTGCACTAGGCAAATTAACTTTTCTATGCTAATTTAGGTTTATTTTTAAGGTTGTGTTATATTTAACATAAGCTGAAATGTTAGTATATCAATAACAATAAGTTTTACTAAAAAAAAAACCTTATTATTTGTATATTATAATACAGTTCAAATATTAATGTCGCCTACAGTCGACACTGTGTCATGGTGCATTAAAAATGTATTAATTTTCATGGGAATCAATTTTAGACAACTTCTTTGTTTTTTTCCTAGATGGTGACGAATTCGCTCGTTTTGTTGAATTTGAAGTAAATGACAATGAATCAGAGTGTGGAATTTCGGCCAATGTAGATGATAGCTGTATGGATCCAGATTTCAATCTAAATAATTGTAATAGTTCAAATCATTCAGATAGTAGTGACGAAGACACCCAGAACTTATTTTCAAGTTAATCAATCTACTCATAACAATGAAGGTACAAGTTCTAGTAGTCCAACTCCTGTCAGAAGAATATATTGGAAAAAATTAAGTGATTTCACACCTCTACCACCTGCACCCGAATTTGAAGAAATAAGAAATACACGTCCCATTATGCATCCTTTGAATTATTTTTCATTTTTCTACTTATGTACATCCTAGATAACTTATTTGAAGAAATCGCACCAATCATAAATTTTTAATAAAAAATGGAATTCCATTAAATGTGACAAAACAAGAAATAAAAACTTTATTCGCAATTACAATCATTATGTCATACACAATATCCCCAAATCAGGACGTACTGGGCATAGAACATGAAAGTTTATGCTATTTCCGAAAAGATCGATAAAAGAGATCGATATTTTAAAACCCGAAGCCATCTTAAACTCATTGATGATTTGTCTGTATCAGATGAAAAAAAAAAAAACAAATTTAAATTCTGGAAAATTGAAAAACTAATAAAATCAGTTAGAAATGGACGCCTACTAAACCCAAAGTCTAAAAATGTTTGCATTGACGAGCAGATGATACCATTTTATGGACACTGTTCTGCTAAACAATTCGTAAAAAAATAAACCCAAATCAGTTGGCCTCAAAAATTTCGTCACTTGTGCTGAAGATGGATCTATATGGATAGATACTTCACATCAATAGAATTGTTAAAAAAAAAAAAAAAATATTTATTTTTTATTTATTTATTTTTTAACTTTTGACGGGCACTACAGTGCGACATATTGTTGTGATATACTAACTTTGTGACCATAAGATAAATAAAATAGAATTGTTGGATATTTTAAAGCGTCCTGTCAAGCAACAGAAACATTACAAAAAAAAAATAGGGTTCCAATGAACAATAACTTGGAAGTAGATAAAATACGTTACTTCACATCTTAGATAACAGAGTATTAACTACTAAAGGAAGTCATCAATGATTGACTAAATTGTTCAGTTTCATAAATATTATAATCAATGTCATCTTTGTTATTTTAATAACACATTTCAATAAAAGTGATGGTCTCGTATCTTATGAAATATATTACCAAGATAGCCATTGTTTTTGAATATTACTAAAACTTTTTATGAAAAGTCTTGGCTTGTATATGTCAAGTAGAATACCATAATTTTTTGATAACAATAATGTAATGCATATATTATTTTTACAGTTCAGGAAGAGGAGCGTATTCAAAAAATTAGCACCAAGAGGAACACCCAACTTTTTTGGAATTGAATTTACTGTTGTAGGGAAATTAAGAATAGTTAGATGGGTCGATGGCAGAGCGGTTAGCGCGCTGGGCTAATAATCTAGAGGTCGCAAGTTCTGATCCTGCCTCGACCGATTTTGTTCACCTATAGCACAAGCATTTATGCTTAATTTAGGGAATGTAAGAAGATGTATATGTACTTGTTAAACAAGGACATATTAAATAAAAAAAAATGTTTTAAAAATCTGTATTCAGGAAAATTTAATTTAATTAGTAATTTAATTTAATGTAAATAACATTGGACTGTCCTGGCTTTGGTTATGCTCCATTTATTCTGACTTCATGCATATTTATTTTTACTTTCTTTAGATATATTTACGACTATTGTTTTATCTTTCATTATTTATGATTGTCTATTGTTCATTTAACCCTTTCAGACCCGGCCAATACAATTGTGCGGGTCACAAGGATGATTTTTTTTCGTAACCTAAACGTTGGAAGTGGATGGGCTCAACGTCATATGATTGTACGTGTTTCAAACTATCCTTTCCAATTAAAATTTTGCACTGGACAAATTTTTTGGAAGTGCACTGTTTCAATTTTAATGTACCTCTCCACGATGTTACACCAAAATAGATATCAGCAATTCAATAAAGAATGGATTCCTAGTTCCAAATCTGCTATTTGTTGTAAATTCTTACATCAATTGGATATAATTTCAATATCTTTTGAAAAAGATGAAGACGGACAAGTTAAAATATTCCATCTGAAGTATCCACGCTTCGAGAATAATTTCTGTACTAAGCATTTTCCCAAATGTTCCAGCCTATCTATCGGAGTGCAATAAAATTGTATCGGACGTCACAAGATCGGAACATTTTAGTTTTTAAAGTATTAATTACAATGAATTCATATTTTCGATTGTTTGTGAATATTGTTAAATCTTATACAAGTAATATTTTCGCCCGCGTAAATAAGATCGTGATAACATATTAGGTTTGTTGATTTGCGCGCGAAATGCAAGAATATTGCGAGGGTCATGGTCAGAACTGTCTATTTTCTGTATGAATATAAGAAGTATCAATAAGAATTTAGATGAAACACTTATCATTTTGAATCCTATGAGACTTTGTTTTTATATCATAGTATTGAGCGAATAAAGACTGTTAATGGAGCCACAATTTATCACCGTCTACTACAACAGTTTCCGGATCTCACGAGCCCAAGCGGTTTTGTAAAAGAGCCACAACATTCAACAAGGCATTATATACGTACCACACCAGTTCCTCCTGTAGCTGAATGACCGAGGCGACTCGCACATCCCATCCCATGCTACGACTGGGCATTGCGGGCCCATCAGAAAGCTCGTGGGCCTCTCTGTTACACATGGTACCCAAATCAAACGACCAATGGAGGCCTTGTGGAGACTACAGGAACCTAAACGCCAGAACTATCCCGGACTGGTATCCCGTATGGTACATAGAAGATTTCGCGCAATCACTGAGTGGAAGTCAGATATTCTCAACCATCGATCTGTTACGCGCCTACAACCAGATACCGGTCGTGGAAGAATACATACCGAAAACGGCTATCACAACGCCCTTCGGTCTTTTTGAGTTCCCGTTCATGAAGTTTGGCCTACTCCACAAACGCGAGCCAAACATTTCGAAGGTTCATCAACGAAGTTCTACTAGGACTTGTTTTCGCAAACGCTAATATCGATATCTTCGTGGTGTCAAGCAGTGAAGATGAACATCTCCAACACCTCGAGATCATTTTTCAACAATAGATAATAGATAGGCGTACAGGCCCCTACCATTATGGACACACCTACTGATCAGACCAAGTTCAGCGCCCTGGGTGCCAGCAAACGATTGTTGATTTGCGTGTCATTCACGGCTGTGAGTATCTCCCCACACTGGCCCAATGGAAGAAATGGAAGGAGCCAACAATACATTAAGTCGAGGAATGTTTCTATAGATGATATATTTTAAATAAATGTTATATCGAATTCTAAAATGCCAAACCTTGACTTATGTTCAAAATGATTAGAATTTGATGAATAAATAAAATGGACAAATTTCATTGACAAAACAACATTAATGACTGACAAAGGGTACAGAAAATAAATGCCAAATGCTTTTACCAATTTTTAATAGAGAGATGATTTATCGACAATTTCATACAATTGTAAAAAGAACCATGTCAACAAAATTTGCAGACCAGGCTAACTACTATAGTAGACAACTTTACAATATTACAATTTTACCATTGTTCAAGGAACTCCGACTTATTGGTCGAGTTATATATCCAAAGAAAATATGTTATACATGAACCGAAGACAGGCATATAACTACAAAATTAATAGGCGATGGGATGGATGTGGAGCTCAAAACAAAAACTCCAAAACATGTTCCTAGATCACTTACATCTATTGAATTAATATTTTTTATTGTCATAAATTATAGCACTATTGTCATAAATTATATCAATATGAAGGTGTTTGACCAAAGTTTTGTGTGAAGAAAAAAGTACTAATTGGTTTTGCCAATGGATTGTTGAGGAGGTAGAGTGACGGTATGTATGTGGCTGGATTGGATGTCAGTTGAATAAATTTCGCCTTCCCATTATCCAGTACCTATACCCTTTTCCTACATACAAACATTGTCAATCTTCAATACATCATACGCAACAATAACATCATCGCCGCTCAGTAGCGGACTCATTCATTCTTTTGTTTTATACGTTTTATACGGAATCAACGCAGACCTGGACTCTTCAGATAAAATATGTGCAATCAAGTGACGCTGGAGAGTACGAGTGTACGAGTATCAAACTGAACTTTATCATTAGTTCACTGTTAATTCTTGGACTCGTCAGATAAAATATGTGCAATCAAGTGACGCTGGAGAGTACGAGTGTACGAGTATCAAACTGAACTTTATCATTAGTTCACTGTTGTTGGGTCATTTTGATAATACCTACCTACTATTGTGGGTGTAGGTGACCTTTCGCCATAAAGGGGTGCGCGGCGGTCTGCACATATACCAACCAAGCCATTGAGGGGGCGGTCTGCACATATACCAAGCTATTGAGGGGGGCGGTCTGCACATATATCAACCAAGCCATTGAGGGGGGCGGTCTGCACATATACCAACCAAGCCATTGAGGGGGGCGGTCTGCACATATATCAACCAAGCCATTGAGGGGGGCGGTCTGCACATATACCAACCAAGCCATTGAGGGGGGCGGTCTGCACATATACCAACCAAGCCATTGAGGGGGGCGGTCTGCACATATATCAACCAAGCCATTGAAGGGGGCGGTCTGCACATATACCAACCAAGCCATTGAGGGGGGCGGTCTGCACATATACCAACCAAGCCATTGAGGGGGGCGGTCTGCACATATATCAACCAAGCCATTGAGGGGGGCGGTCTGCACATATACCAACCAAGCCATTGAGGGGGGGCGGTCTGCACATATACCAACCAAGCCATTGAGGGGGGCGGTCTGCACATATATCAACCAAGCCATTGAAGGGGGCGGTCTGCACATATACCAACCAAGCCATTGAGGGGGGCGGTCTGCACATATACCAACCAAGCCATTGAGGGGGCGGTCTGCACATATATCAACCAAGCCATTGAGGGGGGTGGTCTGCACATATACCAACCAAGTCATTGAGGGGGGCGGTATGCACATATACCAACCAAGCAAAAGGACACAAATTTGACATCTGCACACCCACGCAGGACAACGTCTGCCGGGTTTTGCTAGTATAATATTAAACAATGAGTGAGGAAGTGAATTTGAAATACTCAAAACGTCCCGGCACGTGAGTAAACGTGGTTTTTTTTTGTTACATATTCATTTGATTTAAAACATCAGTGGGAGCAACATCAGTTGCCATTTTTTTTCGCATCGTTACATCAGTAACCATTATAATTTGTTTAAAAAAAGTTCTGATTCATTTTGTACCATATTGGTATCACAATAGAAATCTGTGATAGTGAATTTGGGTGTAAGTTCGCAAAAAGAAGTCTATCCTAATTTCTCTTCCAACTCCAATTCCCGAATTCCTTTCTCCAAGGCTTCGGTGGATTGGGATCTGCAAGAAGGGTAAGAGCTACCAAACGGTAGTTCTGATTTGTCCGTAGTATTGATTCATTTATTTACAATACAGTCCACCATTTAACATACAACTGTTAACTCTTGGACTCTTCAGATAAAACATGTTCTATCAAGTGACGCTAGAGAGTACGAGTGTCAAATAAGCAAAATATGAAATGCAATTTCTTTTATGCAATTATAATGATTTTGAATGTTTCATTATAGTTATATTTCAATGATTTGTTATTTTGAACGAAATTTACACAATTTGAATAACATTTATACTTAACCATACCGTCACGGTTTAAATTTACAGATGCTTTTGTGTCATGACAAATTATACTTTAAATTGATAGTTAAATAGGAAATTGCAACTCCTTTTACACAATTTAATAGTTTTAAACATTTAGTTATGGTTTTATTTCAATAATTTATTATTTTAAACCTAATCTACACATTTTGAATGACATTTGTTTAAACATAAATATATCTCCTCTCACCATCATATAATGTTCATGTTATAATCTGATACAATTTGTAATTAACACTGTTTAAATTTACAAATGGTTCTGAAGTGCTGTGTTCCTGGCCGTGAATTAAATTATGAGACTTATCTGAAGAATGATGGCACAGTTTCAATTTTAATGTGCCTCTCCACGATGTTACACCAAAATGGATATCAGCAAATCAATAAAGAATGGATTCCTAGTTCCAAATCTGCTATTTGTTGTAAGTTCTTACATCAATTGGATATAATTTCAATATCTTTTGAAATAGATGAAGACGGAGAAGTTAAAATAATCCCTCTGAAGTATCCACGCTTCGAGAATAATTTCTGTACTAAGCATTTTCCCAAATGTTCCAGCCTATCTATCGGAGTGCAATAAAATTGTATCGGAGCCGGGACAAAGTGGTATCTCTGCTTCCTTGCTGAAGGACTAACACCTCATGAAGCAAGGAAGAAGGCACTTGAGAGGAAGCCGGGAAATCCCCAGCCTACTCAAGGTGCAAAAAGGGTCATCACTCCACCAAAGGGGTCAGACTCTAAAAGGAGAAAGGCTCCTGCACAAGCTCAGGCAGGAACTGAGCTAGTTGGGCCAGCCACCAATTATTCTGGCTCTGCCCAAGGGCCCAATTAAGTAGAAATGACCTCTCATTACTAGAGAACATCATTAGTTTAGGTTTGTATTATTAAGTATTCATTACAATGAATTGATATTTTCGATTATGTTTGCTGAGTAGGTACAACTTGCTTAAAACACTCAATGTGTGTATATTGTTAAATCTTATACAAGTAATATTTTCGCCTGCAAAAATAAGATCACAATGACATATAACGTTTGTTGATTTGCGCGCGAAATGCGAGAATATTGCGAGGGTCACGGTCAGAACTGTCTATTTTCTGAATGATGGAATTGCTGTCTACATCAAAAAAGATATTACAGTGACTGTAGAGGAAATATCCATTCACTATGCAAATTGCATGAAACTGCTACTGAATAATGCCATCAGCTTGATAGCTATTTACTGATCTCCATCTCAGGCAAATATTGATCCTTTTCTGTAGTCTTTGGATAATTTTCTTTCTTCCGAATCAATACACCAGGATTTAGTTTTGTGTGGGGATCTTAAAATCAATATCCTGGATACAGATTGTTCTAGAACACAACAATACTTGTCACTTTAGGAATTTCATGGATTAAGATCTGTAATTAATTCAGACATGGTTGCAGTGTGGGGGCGTGGGGCCCCACTCCTAACTAATAATAATTCTTGCCAGGTTCAGCCTATTCGAAATACCATAGGACTTATAAAATCGGTTGGAAATTTTATCAAGTACTTAAAAGAGAATATCCAAAAAAACTTCCCCAAAACACAATGGAAAAACCTTAAGGCAAAGTGCGAGACCCCTTGGGTAGAAAATCATGATGTGTTAAGATTTAAAGAAATCTATAAAGCTATTGTTGATACACTAGACGACTTAAGCACTGAGATGGATTCTGAAACATCATCACAGGCTTATTCTTTTCTGAGATCAATTATTTCAAGTGATTTTGTTATAAGCTTTTGTTGCTTAGGAATGTTGTTCCCATGCACACTGACACTATACAAAATACTTCAATCTCCCTTATGTGATTTAGCAGCTTCAGCTTTACAACATGTTGATTTAATTATAAACACTACTAGAAATGTTCGCCAAAATATTGATTCAAAATTTGGTGAACTTTTCAAGAATGCACAGAAATTTGCTCAGTACTGTAAACGAGGAAATGAAAATTCCGCAAATAACGTCACGGCAAGAGCACAGGGCAAACTATGACAAAAAGATCCTGAAACTTATTTTAGAGTTACTATTAATGATTTCACTTTTGGATGATTTCATTGATCAGCTTCATTCAAGATTCCAAAATCATAAAGCCACATTATCATCTCTAAACATTTTAATACCGTCTGTGTTGCAAAGAACAAATTAATCGTAATTATCAAGACAACTACTTTTAGCTCTATAAAAAATATTTGGAATGGGACTTTGTAAAAGCTGAATTAGACATGTGGCGGGTAAAATGGCTGTAAGAATCTGAACTAGATCAACAAACATGTGCTATTGAAGCTCTCCGGAGAATGCAACCAGGCCTTGTTTCCAAACATTCATAAACTTTTAAAGATCTTGGCGACACTGCCTGTTTCTACATGTACCCCCGAGAGGACTTTCTCTTCTCTGAAATGTCTCGAAACTTATTTAAGAAACTTAACATGCCAGGAAAGACTAAATGGCTTGGCGTTAATGTCAATCCACTGTAGATTTGACATCGACACCGAGGAGGTAATTGATTTGTTCACTGCAAAGAAAGCTAGAAGACTAAATTTAATTTCATAATAAAGTGTTAATATTTGAGTAATGTTTTTCTGATAAATATATATGATAAGTCACAAAATTTTATTTCTTTTATTTTATTGACTACCTAGTGTCCCAAATTGGGATGTTGACGAACGCAGTATTCGGTGACCGAACTGGTAGCACTACAGGAGAAAAAAGAGATTCTGTCGAATCGGTAACACTGGAGACTGCGGATAATTTCCTACAACAACCTCCTGGACTGAAAGAGCACAAGGAAGCCCGGGAAGATTTTTTTTTTTAAAACCCATCTAGAGACCTTCTCACGTTGACTCAATAGTAGTCCATTGTGATAATTTGCCTCCTAGATGTCATTCCATAGTCCTATCTCCTGGAAGAACTGTAAAATCCTCTGTGGATCGGTGTCTCTGATTTTCTTTTGATCAGCAATATGCAAACCTATTTTCTTTACTCTTGTTTGCATTAGTGGGCCACATTCTGTAAGTAGATGCAACGGTGTTTCATGTTCATCCATGCAGAACCTGCATAGGTACATAAAGATACACCGGGAAGAATTACTTATGGACTTCCAAGAACCTAACACTACAGTGAAGGAGCAAGTTCACTCCGAAGACAAAAATAACAGAGTGGAAGCACTTCAAAAGCTCCAGCATTTTGACAGTGTAAACTGGGCTGTAGTCAGATACGCCGAGGTCCAGAAGAAGTTTCTGGGAGAGTAAATGATGCACTTCAGCGCTGTGATGTGAGTTCTCCTATGCAGGCTTCACTCGAGCGATCCTTCGCTGCACTGTCTCACGTTCTCCTTAAACAGAACAAAGAGTTCCAGTTGGGGCTTCAAGCCCTCGTTAATTGGGCCGCAGATAGCGGCACAACCTTGAATAAAAAATCTCTTTTCAACAAGGTAAAAACTCTCTTTGCTCCAGACTCTCCTGACCAAAAGGTTTCTGAAGATATCCTCCAGATGGTATGCGGGAGGCGAACGGAAGCAGTCCAATTCCGCAGGAAATCTGTGTTGGGAGAGGTAAAGGAGGAGCATGTCAGAGAGGGCCTAAACAAAATTTCAAATTTCAATTTTTTTTAAATTTCACCAAGACTTGTTCACTTGTTCAATAAAGACAGCTTAACATCATTCCTCTCTAGGGTGGGGGCCACCGACAAATTGACGGTGAAGACTCCGAGACCTCAATCTAGCACCTCATCAAGGCCTCATGTACCTGCCCAGAGAAAAACAGACAAGTCGTTTTTCGTGGACAACGACAACCTCCCGCAGAGACCAATCGAGACCCTTGTGTTAATGCTTGTGCTTAGGTGAACAAAATCGGTCGAGGCAGAATTCGAACTTGCGACCACTGGATTACTAGCCCAGCGCGCTAACCGCTCTGCCACCGATCCATCTATTTCTGGAATGAAGAAGAGAAAAAACTGCTTCTATCAGGGTGGCGAGCATCAACGCTGAATACGTATAAACCTGCTTGGGAAAGATGGTGTCACTGGACATTAACAAACAATACCCATCCCAATAAGCCATCCCCTAATATATTGGCAAGGTACTTAGCGCAATTGTTCATCAATGAAAAATTGTCTTACAGCACGATACTGGTACACAAATCAGCCATCGTAATATTCTGTAACCCAACAACGGAAGAGAAGCTTAGCTCAGATTTCCTAGTGAAGCACACATTAAAAGCCATAGCAATGGCTAAGATCAACCCTCCCAAATTTCCAGTATGGAATCCAGTGGCAGAAAAAGAATGGCTTATCAAGAAGTAGAACAGCAATCTTACTTTTGTTGTTTTCCTGAAGAAGAGTACATGATTTGACTCTGTTAAATATCGCCGAAGGAAACATACTAGACGAAGGCACATCTACTGTATTACATCCGTCCTTTGAATCGAAAACAGATACTCTTAAATATCAACTGATACTAATAACTATAGGCCTATATCAATTCTGCCTGTCTTCAGTAAAATGTTGGAAAAAATTGTCACCGAACAGCTTACTCACAATTTAACAAAACATAATATACTCCATTCACAACAATTTGGCTTCCAAAAAAGTAAAAGTACTAGTGATGGAAAATCATCGCTGTTACAGTACATCTTGGAGGCCCTAGAGTTATGGGATGAGATCTGGTGAGAAACATGTGGGTAGATATCACGCCACACCAGATAAGACATTTTATAAAAGGGATAGCGCGCAACAAAACGACGTCTTTGTCATGTTGTTCGTGTTGCAAGTAGATACTGTGTTTAGTCACCTTCGGTGTGAATTGCCTAGTAATTAAATTTAAAATCATTTTTTTTACTAAGCCACCGCACCGCAGAGACTTAATTCTAGAGGGTTGTTGTGATACCTATGGTGTATTTTTTGACCTCTCGAAAGCATTTGATTGTGTCCAAAATGATATACTTGAAAAAATTGGATTATTATGGCATGTGCGGAACAGAGAAATGTTTCTTTGCTTCTTATTTAAAAAATGGGAAGCAAATAACCAAAATAAATAATGTCAAATCAAATACTGGTGACCTTTATTATTATTTATTATATACATTAATGATCTGCCAAAAATGATGCAAAGAATAAAAAAATCATAATGTTTGCAGACGATACATCATCCAACTGTCGATTTGTTCAAGATAATTTATTCTCTTAACATATCGACAAAGTATTAAGCTAAGACCATCAGATAAGGAATACTAGGAACATTTTGTATGGCATAGTGGACTTTTTGCATGCTAAAAACACCAACTCAGAGGCTTCGCAGCATATATGTTCCCATACATGGATTTACTCAGAATTCGGAGTAGAACATTTTATGTGAGTTTTGTGTGTCTGTGTGTCTGTCCGCCCCCCCTTATAACTTTTGATCCGTTGGATTCACAAAGCCTAAAATTTCAGAAAATATAGACAATTTTAGGTACACAAAACTTTTATACTCAGTATTTAGAATTTGTTTTCCAGTCAGAGGTTATCAACATTTTAATTTTTATAGCATTTGTCCACATATCTCAAAAACTATAAAATATAGGAATAACCTACACAGTATCCTATCCTGTAATACATGTTTATATTAATAGCCATTTATTTATACGGGGTAGATAAAAATGACTGAATTCCATACTAAATGTTTGTTCAAAGTTGTAAGAATGTCGGAATAATCTCTCTCTCTTTCTCTCTCTATCGTGCCACACAAATCTTATTGTGTGCGAATGAGATGAAAAGAAATGCAATAAAACATTGAAAGAAGAGTTACGGCAGGAAATAGAATAAACGGAGCGCTCAGATCAGTACATAATGTCTGATTCTAACATCTCAAAGGAAGCCAAAATTGCGGTACATAATGCAATTGTAGTGCCTATTTTGATGCATGCCAGTGAAACATGGACCTGGCAAAAGACACATGAAAGTAGAATAAATGCTGTAGAAATGAGATCACTACAAAGAATATGTATGATAGAAGAATGGAAGATAAATAAGGATATTATTTAACTTTTTTAACACGAGATTCGTCTCAATTAAAGAGGGTTATTGATAAATGTATATTATAGAAATTGTACACCTGTGTAATTGTAACAAAATGTAACTGTGATTTATTTCGTTTAATAAATTAAAAAGTGAATGTCTTGAGGTGGTTTGTACATATTGAAAAAATGAACGATGAACGACTGACCAAAAAAATATGCATGGTTGTAAGAGATAGAGTGAATAGAAGGGACATGGCATGATGGTATGTATGTATGTAGTTTTTAAGTAGTGAACAATTATATTATGTAATTATTTTATTCAGAACCCCCTAGGGTAAGTCCGGGGGAGATGGCCATACGTAAGAGATGGCCCAGGGCCGTAATTTCTAAATTTGAGAATAGATGGCGTTGTAAGCACGCTAGTATGACTCTCGTTGATGACAAGTTCCAACGTTTTCATGTGCCGACCCAAAAAAACACCGAAAAAATGAGTATTACGTTTTTAATTTTGTGTTATACCATATTATCCTCAAACCTAGTTGGTTGGCATCTTGTCAATTTTATATATTTATGCAAGGAAGTGCGTTTGAACAACTAATAATTGTAGTGATATATCTTGACGTTTACATAACCTTAAAATCGGTAGCGCTATCATTATATTTGGTTTAGATTATCGGGGTGGCCATCTAACCCGTAAAATTAGGTGAGATGGCCAGATTTTTTCAGGGTTTGATGGCCATAGTCCAACTATAGATTTATTCAAGAGAATAAATTTATCATAACATATAGATTTATTCAAGAGAATAAATTTATCATAACAGCCTATGTTACTATAGATTTATTCAAGAGAATAAATTTATCATAACATAGGCTAGTTAAAAGCCAAGTCGTATTTCCCGTGAGGGACATTGGCTGATATGTACATAATATGTAGTTTGGAAAGTATTCATCTAGGTATAGGTAATTACATGTAATTACAATATGTTGGTTACTTCTTTTTTTAGATGCCTAACAAATATAAACGCATAAGTATGGGTCTTCGTGGCAACTTGACGGAAGAACAGTTGCGATGTGCAATAAATGCTGTTCGAAATGAGAATACTTCCGTACGTTAAGCTGCAAGTACCTTCGGTATTCCAAGAAAAACACTAGAAAGGAGACTCAAATTAAACAATGAGAAGAAAGGAAGTATGGGACCGTCTTGTGTTCTTGGCACCGATAATAAATAGCTTCTGGTTAAATACATTAAAGACAAGCAAAAACATCCATTGACAATTGACGATGTTCGGAGCATGGCATATAGTTTTGCAGTTCTGCTTGGAATAAAGCACAGATTCAATAACACAACTGAAAAATCTGGATATGACTGGCTGAATATGTTCTTATATAGGAACACCGACATATCATTAAGAAAATCAGAAGGTATTTCATTGGCCAGAGCTCAAGCCATGAATCAGACTGAAGTTAATGATTACTTTAAGCTTATGGAAGATATCATGCAGGAGCATGAACTGTTCAATAAACAAAGCAATATTTTTAATATGGACGAAACCGGCCTTCAACTCAACAATCGACCCAGCCATGTTCTTGCTGAGAAGGGGTCAAAAGCTGTATCAACTGTCACCTCCAAGAAAAGGGGTAAAACAATCACTGTAATCGCTTGTTGTAACGCTGAAGGAGTCTTCATACCACCTGCATGCATAATGAAAGGAAAAAACAAGAAACTGGAGTTCCAAGATGGTATACCACCAGACTCCTTTTTATTCATGTCGCATATATAAATTCAGAAATCTTTTTGCAATGGCTGTGGAAATGTTAGAGTTTGCCATTGCCCATGACATAATTCTTATTTCTATGCCAAGTCATACACCGCCTTACTTGCAGCCATTAGATAGAGCTGTTTTTTAATCATTGAAAAATTACTTCTATGAATCATGCCGACTGTGGCTGAAGCAAAACCTTGGACTGAAACCCTGAACATGTGCCTTCCATGCGGCCGCAAAAACTTGAAAGAAAAAGTAGATGCAAAAAGGCAAGGGATTTGGCAAAAAAAACTAAAAAATAGGTATGGCTATCAATCCCGTTGTAATATGGCCATCTATAACGGACACTCCGGGAGAGATGCCCAATTGAACTTTTTTTTATTTTTTTTCACCATTTGCTACTTTTTATAATTGTATCTCTACCAAAGAATTTTGTTTTTTAAAACTCCATTGAAAGTTTTTAATACAACTATCAATGGAGTTTTATTTATTATAACTAAGGAAAAAAATGTCAAACTATGGCCAACTACCCCGGACTTACCCTATAGGTTTTTCTATCTATTCGTATGTTTAATGGGTGGTGGTTGATTTTTTTGTCATTGTCCTTCTTTTTGAAGGAAAATCATCCTTTTCAATGATATTTGTCATCCTTTTTCAAATTTCATCTGACAACCATATTCATAACCCACTTGTTTTAAATATAACAAAATGGTAGGTATATATTTTTTTCAAGATTCCAGCATATCAACTAAATAATATTTGAGATTTATAGGTTTCAAGAAAAAATCAGCACTAACTAAAAAGAGAAGAAAGGGAGAAAGAAAAAGACAGACAAAAAAAAAAATTAAAAAGCGAGCAGACGAAGAGAGGAGAAAAGAAGAAAATGAAAGGAACACATTTGCAAAACGGGTAAAACGAGAGAATGAAGACGAAAGAGATAGAGAAAGAAAGAAATAGGGAAACTAAGAAAGTGCAAAGAGAGAATGAAGAAGAGAGAGAGAGAAAATGAGAGAAACAGGGAAGTGATGAGATTGAAAAGAGAGAATGAAGAAAAAAGAGAGAGAGAAAAAGAGAGAAATAAACTAGCTAAGAGAGTTAGAATAGAGAATGACGAAGAACGAGAGAGGGAAAGATAGAGGAGTATACAAATTATGCAAGAGAATGAAGAAGAAAGAAGAGAAAATATTGATGCTATAAGAGTGAGAAGTGAGAATGAGGAAAGTAGTGCAAGAGAAATGGAATGTGAAAGTTAGGTATGCATTTTGGGAAATAGGTAAAATTTTTCATAACACTATTAATGATTTTAAATTAGAAATATGTATTATATGTAAAGAATTAAATTTAGAAAATGTTATTTTAATTTCTGGAATATGCTCTCGTTGTGTCAAAGATAAAGCACGATTGGGAGAAACTAATTATGTTAAATTATACAGTAATGAAAATTTTATGATTCTCGTTACACCACCTTCCGAATTGATTGACCTCACGTGTGTAGAGGAACTATTAATATCAAAAATCATTACACAAATTTCTATATATAAATTGCCTTTTGGACAATTAAGATACAGCGGACATGTGATAAATTTACCACAGAACATTGCAAAAATGGTGATTGACTTAGAGCTATCAGATTTAGAAATAAATGTATTTAGGAGACAAGGACAAAATAATTATCAAAGATTTCAGAGTTAGACGTAGCAAAATTCTAAATGCATTATTTTGGTTAAAAGAAAATATTGAATATTACAGGGACATAATTGTAAATAACGATAGAATAAATAGCTTCCCAGATGATGATGTCGTTCAACTCCCATATAACGAGGTAACCGAAATAGAAGATTCAAATGTTGATAACGAAAAATGTTGGGATACAAATTCATTTCTACAATGCATTTACAACAACCCACAGAACGACAGCATATATCGTCCGTTGTTCAAGATCAAATAGTTCAATGGCCTGATATATCTAAAGAAGCTATTAATGAATTTAACACTGTTGGTCACATGTCATGTGCTTTTCCAACTCTTTTTGTTGATGGACATATAGACTTTCTTGGAGCTTCTAGAAACACAACCATAACGATTAATGCTTTTGGGAGATGGTAGATTCGCACGTCATCCTAGATTTAGATATTTTGCATATAATACCATTATGAGACACCAAGCACCAACAACGGGTAATATTTATACTAAACAAAATCCTGAAGACAGAGCGTTAACAATAGATGAATTGCGAAATTTGATTAAAGTGCAACCAAACACAGTCAACAAAATTGAACGATTTGGAATGAATTTGAAAGGCACTCGACAGTGGTGGGCAAACCAGAGAATAAATTTAACTAATTTTACCCACAATCTTTTATACTTTGTCTGCGGCTGACTTGCACTGGCCAGAATTACACAACATATTGCCTAATTCATCTTCAGCAAGTAAATCTGTTAGCGAAAATCCACTGCTTTGTGACTGGTTCTTTTATTTCTGCGCAAAGCAGTTTAGAGAACTGTTCATGATGAAATTTATGAAACTTCAAGATTATTGAGAATGAATTGAATATCAGCACAGAGGTAGTCCACATATACACGGTAGGTATTGGCTATATTACTGACTCACCGAATATTGAGGAGGCTGTTTCCTCTAATGATGATAATTTAATCAAGCGTATAGAAGGATTTGCCGATTCCCTTGTGTGCACCTGGCATCTTGGGGGTCAACCGCCTTCTGCTGTGCTTGGGAATGTACGTTCGGAAAATAACCCAATAAAAAAAAATTCAACGACATTATAGACAAGGAAAATGATTACGAGTCGTTAATCGTTGTGATCTTCCTCTTGTGGAACCTTTATTTCAATCTATAGCAGAAGATATTGAATTGGAGGAGGATCCCAAGGCAGCAGGAGACGTTGCATTCTCTCCGGAAGAAGACCTCCGTCCAGACTCACCAGAGCCTCCCGTGAAAAAATTAATGTCTGTCAGCGACACACGAGATGTAAGTCTGGTTATTGTTTAAAAAAAACAGAAAAACGGTCAATATGAATGTCGTTTCAAGTTTCCTAAAGAGTTGTGCGACAACACCAAATTGACGATCACTGTGGATGATGAAACTGGAAGTAGAAGTGCCGAACTTGTAACAAAGAGGAAATGATCCGTTAATCAATAATCATAATAGAGGCATTTTACAAACATGGCGGGCAAATATTGACATATCAATGATTGTCGATAAAAAGAAAGTTTTGGAATACATTGTCAAATATGCGTCAAAAAGTGAACCTCGGTCCAACAATTTGGAAGATCTCTTTTCAAATATACTGTCTACTTCTGATGAAATAGATACACCTAAAAAAGTAATACAAAAATTATTGATGATAGTGATGAAGAGGTGTCTATTCAACAAAATGCAGACATTGAAAAGTATTCTCAGAGACCAATAAAGGAATTGATTTGGACAGTATGAGTCTTTTCAATTTTTTTAAAAATTCTTTTTTTAGGGGCCGCCAAGTTTGTAAAAGGTCACTTCCTGCAATCGTCAGAGTAATACCCAAGTTGCGTCCCAATCTCGAGCAAACTGATTCGCATGCTGAATATTGCTTGCAATTTTTGATATTACACAAACCATTTAGAGATATTAAAGACGTATTGGGAAGTTTTCAAGATCCAATTGTTGCATACAATAATTTACAATTAATTAATGAACAACGCGTTGCATACTTAATCATGGATATTGAAAATCAAGCGACAGAAAATTTCACGGACCAGGAAAATTAATTGGAACGAAAGTCTAAAAAGAGCATTCACTAAATGTAAGGAAGATCTAGCGCAAGCAACGCTTCTTGCACACATCGATCCTTCAGCAGAAATAGCTTTGATGGTTGACGCGTCCGATACAGCCATGGGCGCAGCCCTTCAACAGATGAATCAAGGAAACTGGCAACCGATAGCATTTAATTCAAGAAAATTTAACCCCGCACAAACAAAATACAGCACGTATGACAGGGAGTTGACAGCCATGTACGAAAGTGTCAAATATTTTCGTGCACAGATAGAAGGGAGAAACTTTACTATATACACAGATCACAAACCATTGATATTTGCGTTCACAAAAAATAAATTGAATTCACCAAGACAGGAAAGACAGCTTGATTACGTTAGCCAATTTTCCACCAACATCAAGCACATTTCCGGTGAAGAGAATATAGTTGCCGATACCCTATCCAGAATAGAAGAGATAGAACTACAACCAAATATTAATTACAAGAGAATGGCTGAAGAACAAATCTCATGTAAAGAATTAAAGAAAATTCTAGAAAAATCATCAGTCGATTCCGGAAAATAGGGATAATTTGCGAGCCAACAGTAGCTACACGTATGTGGTTTAGTGTACATTAAATCCAGTATTTGTATCTCCATTGATCTACACTCCACATGCGTGTAAACCCCCATAGGACGATAGATTTGTACATCATTTTTTGAACCGGATTTGTGAATTGGTATGATAAGAGCTTCTTTGAATTTTTTAGGAAATATTCCTTCTGAAATTGATCTGTTAAATAATATGTTCAGTGGGTTAGAGAGTGTATCTGCACATTGTTTAATGAAAATTGGTGGTATGTTATCGCTACCCGTATTATGTCATATGGTGTGATGTTCTGTGGAAAGACGTCTGACTCTAACAGAGTTTTTGTATTGCAAAAGAGAGCGGTTAGAATTATTCTTAATTTGCGAGATTCCTGCCATGACAATTTTAAAAAATTGGGCATACTCACATTTGCTGGCATCTATATATATTCTGGAATGCCTTTCCTATGCTCGGCGCGTATGTAAAACACTCTTCTTAACTTGGAATATCATCGGTATAATATGCGAGGTGCAAACAACATCAGAACTGCAAAGTGCAGACTGGCAAAAGTCGCAAATAGCTTTGTGGGACAGAGTATTAAGCTGTATAATAAACTGCCACCTCACATACAGGCATTGAAAGAAGGTAGTTTTGAGAGAGGAAACGAAGAAGTATCTCGTCGAAAAATCATTTTATACAACTGACAAAATGCTAAATGAAAGAGATTCCAATTAGCATGGAGTCTTTTGTCTTTGTTTATTAATAATAATTTGTTTATTTATAATTAATGACGACTCTGAGTGCTCTTCTTGGGAGCCTATGGAGGATAAACCAATACAATACAACAATCTAGTTGGAGACTTCTGGAATCCAAGGAACGCAACATAAACCCGGTCTCCTGGATTAGAAAATTGATAGAATTATCAAGCAATAGGAGATCAGGACAAAACCTTTATAACCTGTTCATTAGCACGAGAGGTCAAGTAAAGGCAGCTACAAGAACAATAATAGGATAGGTAAAAAATACACTAAAGTGGCAGGAATTCGAGGCCACACTCAGCAGCACATGTTTTGCGGTCGCATCACTTAACTGGTTGGAAAACTACCCAATAGATAATATACTCGAAAGAGGTAACTGGGAGAACGAAAACACCTTCAGAAAATACTATCAAAAAGAACTACTGAAACATACAGCTCCGGAAGATCCGTCCCTGGCGAGTTTGTTTCAACCAGTTAATATCAAATAAAGACGTCACCCTGTCACCAGGAGATAACAGACAGATCTCTCATAATATGGACTCCAGACATAATTCAGTTCACATAATATTGGAGTTTTACCTACCATTAAAACTCATTATTTTTCTATAGATGTCTGGAGTCCAGGTAACTCCTACCTGGTGTATTATGAGCTTTATGAAGTAAACAAAACATGGCGACTGGAACACAAAAAACAGGGCGGAAACGGAAAGTAGCGACCATAGAATAAAAAAGTGTGAACCTAAGACCCAGTAATAGACAATTAAAAAGACCAAAGACAATTATACTATAGAAAAAGGGAAAGTGATTGTTTCTCTCATAATATAGACTCCAGACATCTTTAATGGTAGGTGAAACTCCAATATTATTTATTGTTTATTATAGACACTCATTTTAAGTCTTCAAGTATCATGCGGAACATACCGTTTAGCGAAAGTCGTGTAAGTTTTTTCATGTAAAGTCATTCATCTCGATACAAATTCAACCCTAGTGAGATGAATAACTATAATATATTTTGTATGTAAAATTAACAAATATCAATATAAATGCGTTTGAACATAGTTTTGTGTGTAGAAAAAAGCACTATTGTCATAAATTATATCAATATGAAGACGTTTGAACATAGTTTTGTGTGTAGAAAAAAGCACTATTGTCATAAATTATATCAATATGAAGACGTTTGAACATAGTTTTGTGTGTAGAAAAAAGCACTATTGTCATAAATTATATCAATATAAAGACGAAAAGAACGGAAGGAACCTCCACGCGGTGCCCCCTGGTAACAGAAATTCTCTGGCCAATCCTTCCACCACAGCAACGCAACAATGCGTTGCTGACACGAAAGAAGAAGAATATAAAGACGTTTGAATTTAGTTTTGTTTGTAGAAAAACAAAATTTGTGCATGATAGCAAAAACATCAAGATTGAAAGCAAAACTCACCTTGTAAAAAAATAATCCTGTTGGAAATAGTTAAAACTAATGTTTTATAAAATAATATTGACGCTGGAAAGTTGTAACAAGTAAATTTTCTGAAAAATGACCCACTTCAGTTAGTAGCAGATGTCAATTTTTCAATTCAAAATTAAAATTAAGTATAACCGTTAAGAGTGACGAAAGTGGATATATTGATTTATTAATGTGTGCAAATCAGAAAATTCAATCCATTTATTGAGAAAAAAAAAACAGTGAAAATAATCACATTAAGTTATTCTTCTTTACACTATAAACTACAACAATTCATATTATTTTATTTAAGCTGTGTTAACATAAAATTAAAAATAATTATATGATACTTACCGTGTGCGTAAAAAAAGATCAATTTTATTTTTACTAATCCAGCGTCCATATTATATTGCGTTTCGCTTAAAAGTGCTCTTCACGGTTAAGTTGGTACAAATGTCAGTAAAATAAATTGAATGATGTTGCCATATCGCAAATTTAAGTCCTCTAATCTCATATTTAAAACTAAATAATAAGAAATTGTAAAAGAAAACAGTCAAAAACGATTTGTGCAGATTTATAAATCAGAAATGACTTTTAGAAACATTACAAAAAAAGAAAAAAAAACCCTAATAGTATGGAATATCTTGTTTTTGACATATACCAATACCAAACACAATCATACCAACATAACCACGGAGTGCAATTTTAAACGAAATGCACTCTACAGTAGAATCTCGCTAATCCAGCACAAGTGTTATTTAAAAAAAAACTTTGATTTTATTAAGATTTTATTGATTTTTAATTAGATATTATGCACACAATAACATAGAATCAGGAGGCTGGGATTGAGAGATTTGGTTAAGCCTGGGCTGCATTTGGTCTTTTATCCTAAAATCTTCAAAATTTAGAAGAGATTTAAAGAAATATCTATTTGACTCCTATAACCTTTCCGTGCATACATATGGGCTAGAAACGTCAGTATTGAATAAACATATTATGGAGAGAAGGATGTTGAACATCTCTTTAAGAGATAGAAAAACTAATAGGTGGATAAGGTAGCAGACCAAAGTAACTACAGAGAGGCGACTCTCTAGGCTCTCTAGTCTGAAATGGAAATGGGCAGGACACATTGCCAGATATACAGACGGTAGGTGGACCAGGAGTCTTGGGGTGGTGTTCGAGACAGGGAAAAAGAAGCGTGGGACGTCCTCAGACAGTGGTTGGACTGCATCAAAGCAGTAACAGGGAGCAATTGGAAGTGGTGTGCCTAAGAAAGGGAGAAATGGAAGAAGAGGGCAGAGGTCTATGTTCAACTGTGGATGCAAACAAGCTGAAGAAGTAGATGCACAGAATGACACAAATATATAGGAATTCATACTTATTTACCTACATTCCAGCAATGCAAATTTTAAGTGAATCCGTCACTCATGTGTCTGCAATAGTGAAATAGTGAGATTGTACTGTGTAGTAAAAAACATTGAATTCAATTGGTCGTTTTTATCAAACTAATGTATAACAAATGTGCAAAAAAAAAAAAAACAATAATTTAATTAACATACAAGTTCAATTCAAAGTATTAATAATATTTGATGTTACGATACAGTAGACCCTCGATAATTCCCAGCTAATACGAACAACTCTCTACCCTTAAGCAAACACCATTTCTCAGTAACTCACATTACAGCGCAGTCAGTGTCCTAGGTATAAAAAACTTTCATTGTTGCTAAATGCCATTTGTTAAAGCAATGACATTCTATAAAAAGTGTGATTAATATCACAACAAACCCTTGTTTTATTTGATAAAATGGCTTCACGTCCTAAAATGTCTTTAAAAAATGCGCTACTTCAAATACATAGACATAGGAAAGTTACGCCATGCCTTGCCACGTGTACAGAGCAATAGACAACATAGGGTCGGTATTACAGTCTCAGTTTAAGAGCTAAATTCAAGTTTTACAAAAATATAGCGTATTACAGTGTCCGTTTAGGCCTAATCTTCCTTCAAATACGTCACTAAAACGACAAATATTTAACTCAACGTTCTGGCGGATTAAGTACTTAACTGTGAGTCAACTGTCATTTCTCGACTCGTTGCTAGGCAATGCGTGTAGTTTCAGTGTTCTATCACTAGAGGCGTTAGTTGTATCGATGGTGGCGCCACACAACAAAACAAACTGACAGCCATATTGAAACGAACATGGGCATTTAAAAGCATTATTTTGGTGAAAAAAATAAAATTTACCATGCTGGATAATAAAATAAAACAGTAGTATTTCAAGTCGTAGCGTCCCGTTTTGTAGTTCGTATTATTTGAGGTTATTTAAAATTTGACAGATAATAACCACAGAAAAAGTAAAAAATGTCTATAATTGAAAATATAGTAACTGACATGTCATATTGCACTGTAACACGGAAATGGATTCAATCTCCCCTATCTTGAGTTTAACAAACTCAATGAGTTGAGGGCCGACTGAAATATCGGGCCATAGTGGGTCAATTGTGCACGCCGTAAACAAGTTATGCACAACACTACTACATGTACAATGGGGTGGAGTGGTTCAATCAACTCCAAACAAATTTGAAACTGGCAATTGAATTTAATTATTTCAAAAGAAAAATAAAATACTTATTAAATATTGATTTGTAAAAAATATTCACTTCATTTTGTAGATATAAATATTTTTTCTATTGTTTTTAAATGTCTCCTTTACAAACAAGTGTCTGCATCCTGTCTGTTAAAGAGCAATATGTTTATTTTTTTATATTTCATGATTGTATTGTATTATTATATACATATAAAAAACATCTGCATACTATAATCCAAAAAGGGTATAAAATCAGGGTGTTGGTATTATTGAGGTTCTAAGATAGTTGTTTGAGTTGGTTTGTGGGTTCAGCCGCATGACTATTTGTTTCTGCGGCTGAAGCCGTCCGAGTATCAGTGTTTCCCCCTCTTGTTGCCCGCTGGGGGCTTCTGAAGTGCAAAGGGAGAGGGGGTGCCTCCGACACCCCCCGTCTCACCCCCCACGCCGCCGCCCAGCGACAGACCTGAGCCCCCGAGGGTCTGGCCTCCCGACAGTCCTTGGCCTAGGCCCCACGAGGATGAGTTGCCTGGAAGAAGTAAATTGGAATTTGTACCAGTACATCCCTTTTTTTATTACCTTATAAATGATTAATTATATTTTAATAGAGTCAACTGCATGGGTTCGATTTCGAGCAGAGAAGAAATTTATTTAAAATTACTTCTTATGTGATTGTTGCTTTTTAGGGCTGGAAATATTAGTTTGCTGGAAAAAACTGTCACTCTACACAATTATATTATACAGGCTGAAAGGAAATATATACAATACAATGAAGTAGGATTAAATTTTTCTTGGGGTAAAACTGCAAAATAATACACTTTTGATCTGTCATCGGCTTGAAATTTCTCCATCCAATTTCTTTCATAGTAAGCAAAAAGTTCATCTTTATATAGAATCAAGTTATCCAAGTGTCGATTCGTTCATGAGAATTCAATTCTCTTAATGAATCGACATTATTAAGCCAAGATGCGTGTACGAAGGAACATTTTGTATGGTGTAGTGGACTTTTTGCATGCTAATAACACCAACTAGAGGCCTCGCAGCATATATGTTCCTATACATGGATTTACTCAGAATTCGGAGTAGAACATTTTATGTGAGTTTTGTGTGTGTGTGTAATTTTCAGAATATATAGACAGTTATAGGCCTACAAAACTTTTATAATCAGAATTGTGAATTTTTGTTTCAGTCAGGGGTTATCAACTTTGAAATTTTAATTTATTTTTCCATATATCTCAGAAACCGTAAAAGCTAGAACGCTGAAAATTGGTATAAATATATACAAATACAAAATCTCAAAACGTTTTTTTTTTAAATTCCAGGGTTTCTCAAAAATTTTTTATTAAGATAAATATTTTTTTTATGATAAATTTATGAGTTTAACTGCCTATATTTCCAATTTTTTTAAAAATATCGAAAAAAGCCGAAACACCCCAACTAGATAATTTAATTTTCTATAAAAAATATTAGCATTGTAGTAGAGTACATCTCAAATTTTTTTTAATAATTTTTATAAAAATTGAATTTAGTGACGACATTGCTTCATACAATTTGTATGGCTGTCGTCTATACACAATATCTTAGAATATTTAATAGTTAGATACTTTATCTCCAAACATACATATATACCATCATGCTTTTTTTCATATTCTGGGTAGGAAAAAGGGACCTACCTCCATACTATCCTATCTTGACATACATACCTACATGTGTTGTATAGAAAACCAAATATCTTAAAATATTAAATAATTTGTATTTATGGGTTAACAGTTTGGTACTTATTCTTCAACTATACATACTATCGCTATAGATAGTTGGATCTCATGTGTGACATGCAACTAGTAATTTAAATATTTTAAAATAGATATCAGTTAATTATTTACTTTTTAATAAATGTTATATCATGGGTTACTTAGTATTTGCATATAAAAAAAGTAGACCTCATTTATAATAAAATAAAAATGCATACTTAGATTACTGGTTTGTCCGGTAATAGGTTTGGTGGGAAAAGTAAGTCCTCCAAATCCAGGGGGGCCCAATATACTGAAGGGTGTAGGTCCTAGTGGGCTGGGCTTGGCTCTAATCACACCTGAAATGTTATTTACTTGCAATTACCTATATTAAATATGTAGGTATTGATAATAATAGTTTAAACCCTTTCATATTTATGAAAAAAAAAGCAATTGTTCGGTATTGTTTCAGTATTCCGAATTTACGCACCAAAATAGTAAATAATACAAATCATAATTTATCAGCGCTATGGTACGAACTACCCTTCCCCTCCATACCACTGTACATGTCCTATCCCTATGGGAAGGACATGCACACGCTATTGGACTATGGGAAGACCTCTAGAAGCCTATCATTCACAATGAGCTACATATCAAGCCGACGTGAAGAAGCCTCAAGAAGGATTTTATATAAAAAAAAAAATCCCACCTTCAAGGCCAGTCGTCGTCATTCGCCAGTCGCAAGCACTGTCACATTTCGCTCGTTGTCGTTTGTGTTACGTAAAATTCGTTCGTCGTAAAACATCTCGTGTCGTTATAAGAAAGTTCTCGTAAAGTGAAACATTTATCAGTGCAACAGTGAAAGGAGGCGAATCGAATATTTGGTGAGTCCTATCTCAAATCCTTTCGTTTCCTTGTTACTGGCATTTCACACAAGCACAGATTGAAGATTCAATCTAATGCACAGCCTGTGACAATATTATTGAAACCAAAATATCTTACTTCAATCTTCGATAATTATAGAGTCCACTTTGTTTGTCGTTTTATGGCCTGAATTGCAATTCAGCAATCGTCACTAACAGCAATATATTTTTAAAAAAAATTGTAACAATCTTATAAGATAATAAATTAAGAACTGACTCAAAAAATGCATGGTCACACAATAAGGCGTATGTATGTGCTGATAATAATTGAAGAGTTCCATTATTTGTGATGGATCCCATCAATATGAAGTAAGTCCTTCCCAACATAAAAACAATTATTGTCAAAATGGGTATTTGCCCATATGTTGCAACCCTCACTCTTGATGGTCACGATCATCATGCAGCACAACGTGCACTCTCCCCGAGTGTTGATGCTAAATGTTTGGTTTGGTCAGTCCATCTTATGTGTGTCTTCTACTTCTTTCCTCAACAACTGTCCCACATGACGGTGGAGTTTGTTTTTTGCACCTTGCACTTCTGTCTTCGGTTTTGCGCTTCCTTCATTACTTAGCATGCATATCCAGCCTCACCACTTCTTTCCATCTGCGCTTTGGTCTCCCTCTGGATCTTTTACCTGGCACATTAAAGGTTTGGACTACATTCTCTATCGAATATTTCTATAGTTGTATATACAAACATTGGATTTTTTTCCCTGTTTTTACATCTGCGCTTTGGTCTCCCGTTTGGGCTATACCTCGCCCAGCGAAAGAATGTGGCCGACATAACCTGTGCATAAACCAATTTTAGTGCAGAAAAATACTCTAATTTGTATTATCCAATAAAATTAGTTGGCTTTCGACGTTGTGCAGCGAATTACGTGTCACTTTTTCCTTGACCTTTGCATCCATAGATTTTCAACAATGCTTTATATTGTCACCCGCATTCTCTTGTTTGTCGAGTCCTACATTCCTTATCGAATATTTCTATAGTTGCATATACAAACATTGGATTTTTTCCCATTTTTATGATCAAAATACATAGAACTTACAAAAATTGTATTGATGGGCTTGGTGAATGTTGCGCAAGCACTTAAAGTGATCATGTAAACCAGCCGATGACAGGTCATAAGGCGTGTAGGTGGCTTGATTTCCTGATTCTCCTATAATATTCCAACTACGTCTCTGTTGAGATGTTAAAATTTGTCATAAAATATGTTCCCTATATATTTCAGTGGTCTTTTACTAACATGTCCATAACATTTGAATCTGTTTTCTTGGAACTTTTCAGATATAGTGTGCAATTGCTTCCTTGTATATAAGTGTTTCTTATTATATCAAGCCTTTCTTATGTTTACATTATATTTAATGAAACAGAATACACAAAGCTATAGGTATTTGGCTAGTATAATTATTGCTAAACATCTAGAAGAATCATCGAACCGTCCGAAGGTCAAATTTTTTTTAGAAGTTCGGTGATAGCTAAAACAATAATAAAAAAGCACTCAAAGGAATAACAACATTTTTAACTACCTAGAGCAGCTAAAGGATCTACGACGACTGTGCTGGGAGGTGGAGCGAGAGTTGCACCAAGTCCTTCCCCTCGAGAGGACCAGTCCAACTGCAACAGTCTGCTGCTGCCGGTTCCGTGGCCCTTCGAAGCAAACACGTCCGTTGGATCCTTTAACACGTTTTTCCTCAATGCCAAATATTGGGTCTTTTGAGCCTCAACCTTTAAAATAAAATACATATACACTCATCAATCATACAAAAATCAACTCTCAATAATGAAAATTAAAAATTTCCGAGGGTACCCATATTCAAATTACCAAATTATTTGACATAAAAAAATACATATATGACAGAAAACAGGAAACATACCAATTGATGAACTGCTTGTAACCGTCCTGCAACTGCTACAAATGATTCGTGAATTTTTCGCATGCCCAGTGCTAAATCTGAAAAAGAAACAAGATAACAGAAACATTGAGAAGAAATGGACGGATATCTATGGAAAACAGCTACAAGTTACTGCATTTTGCATACATGATATCGATTTATTGAATCATATAGTTTAGTAATCACAAAATTATATAATAAATAACACTTGCATTGTGACAAAACTCAGTACGCACCAGGGTTGCATCTAACTTCAGCATCTTTGTTAATATCAGCATCAGCATTAAACGATGCTGATGTTTTGATTAATATACTAACTGTCTTGAAACAGACTTAAAGCTGAAAAAGTAGCAGTTACTCTACTAATCATGAGGGTTTTGATTCCATTTTTTGACGGGTCTTGCCCCCCAGTACACTAAATCTATATGAATGCATTTGTGCCAACATAAAGATTCAAAAGGAGTTATAATACTGCCCCCCTAGACAATGTGTCATTTAGCTCAAGAAAAGAAACACATATAGATAACTCAATGTATGGAAGTGACAGGTAACTGTTATCTTTTGAGTTATCTTTTCTTGAGCTAAATGACACGTTGTCTAGGGGGGCTGAACGGTCTGTAATACAATTTTAATTTATCTTAATTGAATTTTGATAATAGTCTACCTAAATAAGATTGATATTTTAAATTATTAAAACATCTTTTATTTCATTCAAATAAATTTATTTTATGTCTGATTTTTTTAAGAATATATAAAATGTGCATCAGTAACAACCCTGATATAATAATCGCCAAACATCTTGAACGAGCTTCTGGTTGCGCAGAGCGCAAATTTGTGTCTTTTTGCTTCGTTGGTTTACATGCAAATCGCCCCCTTCTCGGCTAAAAGTTCAAATTATTTGGCAACAACTTTACCCGTTGAGAAATTGATGCATAAAAATATTCTTAATAATATTGTATCATAACTCTCCACCATTCCATAGTAGTGTAGATTAATAAAAAAATATAAAAATAGTTGTATTTATGTAGGTATATACAAACCTTGATCAGTGATAGTTTTGGGAGAAGCAGAGAGTTGCCTCTGAGCAGCTTCGAGTTGTCTCTTGAGCAGTCGGAGACGGCCCTCACCTTCCGTCACAACTCCCACTATCCAAGCTATAGCCTCTCCACTTTCATATTCAACACCTGACAAATAAATATATCAATCAATTAAGTTAAACATACATACGAATGATGGGTAAACTCGCACTGGACATATTACCATTCAGTCCAGAACTAGAGGGCGTCCACAAGCCACCTGGTGGGCAAATATTGAGAGGTAGCTGAGTGAGGAGCAACTAACTAGAGAGATGACCCAAGATTGAAAGGTCTAGCGATTGTGTACCCGACCCGACCGAGAAAACCCGACCCCAGATGAACTGGGAAGAAGAAGAATAAATAGCCTAGTCTATGACCCGAATGCAGAGTCCTAGGTACCTAAATACTAACTCCTAACCTCACTGCAGTATTTAGTATTCTCAAGTTAGCAATTGCACTGTAGAGACATCGCTAACTAACAACTACGCCAAACATAATGTCGATGGTGTAGAATTTCACATTATTGTGTACAAAGAAAAGAGATAGATAGCTTTCTATGGGTATAGACTGGTGTTTAAAATGTTTTTTAGTCATAACAACAACATATGCAACCGAAGCTCACACTGACAGCTCAATGTCACGATTTTTTTTTTAAATTCCAGCGAATTTACAGCATCTCGTATGGATAGCTGAATACTCTGTTTGGTATTTGATTTGACAAAATTACCAAATACATATTCAAAGAAGCCGATAAAATCACCATCCATCGAAAAAATCTCGTATTTTAGTATTAAACCACTTGTTCCTCCCTATGATGCGCATGCGCTAAGTATTAGATGGGTCGGTGGCAGAGCGGTTTGCGCGCTGGGTTAGTAATCCAGTGGTCGCGAGTTCGAATCCTGCCTCGACCGATTTCGTTCACCTATAGCACAAGTATTTATTTGCTTATTTTAGGGAACGTAGGAAGATGTATATGTACTTGTTTAACAAGGACATATTCATTTTTTATAAAAAAAAAAAAATTTAGATATGTCTCTGCAATGCAATTCCCATAGTAAAACATGGAAGCATCCTCCAGTTAGGAAGCCACGTGATCTCCTAACTTAAGTGAGTGACTGTGCAATGAAAACATGGTTAATATTAAAAATTTAGTATTAAGGTAGGACTCTGCATTAGGACCTTATATCAGCCCCCTATAGTAGACAAATTATTTTGATTCATTATTGTCCAAACATTGCTTCTCTGGGCTGAATATATAGACACCCCACACACCAGGTAACTGGTGACCTTATCATTAAAAATAGGTAAACCCTCTTAACGATCTTTACGGTGGAATACTAAAAACAGACACAAAAATTAAAGAACAAGCATATGAACAATAAGGTTTGTCCACGTCACAGGAGGGAAGGTGACACAGAACTTTTAGGCCTAAAAAATAGAGGAGTAAGATGTAGAATTGCCACTATTGATAGTCTTAACACCCCCTTGGAGGTTCCAGCATCCACTGTGGAGTGGCATTACCCCCATTGGGAATCTATGGTCAGCTTACCATGAGGAGCCTCTGCTGTGCGATGAGCCCTTTCGGCTGCTGGAAGAGCAGCAGCAGCTCGGGCTCTTAAACTACCAGCTGCCCTCCTTCTTTCTGTCAACTTAGCATTCAGTTCTGTCGCCTCTTGTAGGAGTGAATCTGCTTCACTCTTTACCTGTACAAAAAATTATAACATTATTTTTTTACTAACTTCCTAAAAAAAAAATCTTGTAATGTTGTCATCCATGTTAACTGATTTTTTTTATTTATTTACCTTTCTGTACATAACATAAACAAATACATTGTACACTGTCGGGCTTATTGCCATTAGTCAATTTCTTCCAACCAACAAGATTCCAAAGTATGACAAAATAGTGTATGTACAACAACAAAAGAATGAAAGCAAAAAAAATTGGAGAAAATATTATTACAAACTACCATTAAATATAATTTTTTTATAATTCTAGTTGATTATGGAGTTCTATCATGAAGTGAGTTTCAAACATTGAAAAAAAAAATATTACACTAAGATAACAATTAAAATAAAAAAAAATGATAATACTTCATAGCAAAAAAAAGGATAGGGTAAGGACAAGGAGAGGAAATCGGGATCAGGTGTTCAGGGATAAATATTCCTTCTTTAGTTTATTCTTGAAAATACAAAATTAGTTAGATGGCGAAACATCCGGACTTAGGCTATTCCATAATCTTGGTGATACTTCGAACAAAGAGCTGAGAAATTCTGTATTATGGATAGGGATGGATAGTGTAGTAGGTTCAGCAGATCCAAGTGGAAGTCCATGATTGGATAAATAATTGAATTTGTTTTTAAGGTACTGTGACAGGTTTGGATTAGAGAGAGAATATTGTACAATAGTGACAGAATGTGTATATTGGCCGCTGGCGTATCTTGGGCCAACAAAGCAGATTGCGGTTAGATGATATATTATGAGTAAATTTTTCTGAAGACGTTCAAGTATAATGAAAAGCACTTCATTAACATCCAAATAGCATACATGGGCATAATCAAGCAACGGAAGAAGTGATTTTTAGAGATTTTTTAAAAATAAATTCAAAAATACTTCAATACAAATAATCAATTCATACCTTGTGTAGCGGCCTTATGGAATTTCTGGCAATGTCTGAGCTGATTTGTTTCCTCTCCTTAATGCATGTTTTGAACGCTTCAACGGCCTGTCCAAGTTCTGGAGGCAGAGATACCATACGAGGGTTGGAAGCAGCAGCCTGGTTACCCGCTGTGGACGTAGCTACTCCAGAGCCACCAATGCCGCTCAGACCGAGGGCTGTGGATGAGTCCACTCCACCCAATCCTGAGGGTAACGAGAAAAAATATTAATAATTGTCTCTTAACTAAATGAAAATATGCAATTTTAACTATTGCATACTTAGAACACTTCTGGCATATTCGTATAATAACAATCACTATTTTTCAACTCTGCCGTTGCCGGTCCCAAGCCCGTATGGTTAGGCTAGTCACCTGTCTGGGGTAAAACAAATATACGCTAATAGTTCAGAAAACATAGCCTCGGAATATGGATGGATCTGGAAAGCGATCTCAGCATGGAAAAGGAGTAAACGGTTTCGAAAAGTATATACTACAAGAGTTGCATGTTATAATATTGTGTCTCAGAGCAAACAAGATCACAAGATTATATTGGAACTGAATAGTAACGATATTGACAAATGCCCTTTGTCAGTAAACAAAAGGAGAAGGAACGGAACATTTAAGATTTCAAATTACATCCTCATCTATAGTGGAAAAAAGAAAAGAGAAAGAGCTCACTCAGGAGTTGACCTTCTGACAGATTACATGAAGTCATTGACAACGCACCCCAGTCGGAAAGGACCATTATTATATGGGTGACTTTAATGCCTGAATAGGAAAGTGCTCTAGATGGGATCGAAAACAAAGATTTAAGATTAAAGAACTGACATGACTTAATAATAACGTAGAGTCAAATTGAGAATAAAAAACACAGCACAAATACACCTTTTTGAAATATAGAGGAGATAAATCTATGATAGATTTTACTATAGCAAATAAAGCCATACATCCAACACAAAAACTGGACGTCTGCTCTCTGAGTTTAGCCAACATTGGATCAGACCACCAACTAGTATTGGGTATATTATTAAACATGCACAGGAAACAAGAAGATCCAGCAAGTATTTAGAAAAATATAATTTAGAATCACTGGAAGATGAATCTACATTCACAATGAACGCCGAGTGCACTTAGTGACGCTCTAAGCCTTTCAGAATGACCGGAAACAGACGTTCGAAAGACACTCTGTGAAATTGTCGGGTGAAAAACGCTCTGGACAGTTATAGTATCTGTTGACTTCTATTTTATCTGTGCAATGATGACTTCTATTTGTTTCTGTGGTATCAATTGACATCAGTTGACATTATTTATGACGACAATATGCATTCACAAAGGGGTTAATTTATAAAAATATCATTCAACAATTTCCAATAAAAGGTCAGAGATCATTATTTACAGCCCAATTGTTGACTTTCGATGAAAATATAACCTAAAAAGAGACATGTATGATAAATGACATTTGACATTTAAAACGCCCAATGCAGCGTTCAGATTTAAACGTCGCTCGAAAACGTTCAGTGACATTGGTGTGAAAAAACGCCATAATCTGCAACTTCAGGTACATTCGACGCCCGACGCCGAGCGTTGAATCTGAACACAGCCCTGAAAGAGAATGACACAGAAAATCCAAGCAAATTCAATAAATGAAGATGTCAATCTTGAACAGGCGTGGGAAAAAATGAAAACTAATGTATTATATTAGGTCCTTACATATGAAATTGGCGTTTTGCCGTACTGGTAACTTTGATCTCAAATATCTTTTCTTTGGTTAGGAATTCCAAATTCAAATTTATACAGCTATTTACTCATGTATTTGTGTTTCGAAAATTATAATTCATTTGTTTTTTCCTCAATTGTTTTTTTTCTTTGCATCACTCAGTTTACAAAATGGAAAACTTGAAATATCGCGTTATTTACAATTACGAGTTTCACCGTGGCACCAGTGCTGCAGAAACGGCTCGAAGGATTAATGATGTGTATGGCGACGGTGCCGCAAAAGAAAACACAGTGCGTTTTTGGTTCCAACGTTTTCGTTCTGGAAATTTCGACCTGCAGAACAAGCCCCGTGGACGGCCGGAGACCAAAGTTGATAATGAAGAATTGAAGGCTATTGTGGAAGAGGATCCATCGCAAACCACATCCGAGTTAGCTGCAGGCTGTGGTGTTAGTGATAAAACTGTTTTAATCCACTTGAATCAAATTGGGAAGGTGAAAAAGCTTGAAAGGTGGCTACCTCACGAATTGAGTGAAGCAAATCAACAAACGCGCGTTGACTGCTGCGTTGCATTACTCAACCGGCACAATAATGAAGGGATTTTAAATCGAATCATTACCTGTGATGAAAAGTGGATCATGTAATGGCTGAACCCTGCCGAACCAGCCAAACCATGCCCCAAGCGAAAATTAACTCCAATAAAGTTACTTGTGAGCGTTTGGTGGACTAGTGCTGGTGTCGTTCACTACAGCTTTCTTAAATCTGGCCAGACGATTACGGCAGATGTCTATTGTCAGCAACTGCAAACCATGATGGAACAGCTAGCTGCTAAACAACTGAGGCTGGTTAATCGCTCGAGGCCACTGCTGCTTCATGATAACGCTAGACCACACACTGCACAACATACGGCTACCAAATTAGAGGAGCTTCAATTGGAATGTTTAAGACATCCACCGTACTCTCCGGACCTTGCCCCAACAGATTACTTTTTTTTCGAAATTTGGATAACTTCTTGCAAGGGAAAAAAATCAACTCTGATGGGGGAGTCCAAACCGCCTTTCGAAGATTTTATTGATTCCCGTCCGAATGGTTATTTTAGTAAAGGGATCGATGAACTACCTATGAGCTGGCAAAAGTGCATAGATAGCAATGGTACATACTTTGATTAAATAAATATATATTAAAAAAAATCGACTTTATGTTCCTCCCATACAAAACGCCAATTTCATATGTAAGGACCTAATATGACACTGCCTCAGAAGAACTGGGGAAAAGAACTGCAAATGTCAACTCACACATTAAACCTTGGTTCTCTGAAGAAAACAAAGTCTTGGCCAGTGAAAAGAAACAAAGTTTCCTCACTAATAAAAGTAATCCATCGCCAAAGCAACACACAGAATATAATCTGGTAAGAAACCAAATGCTAAATTAAAGAACATTAAGAAAGAATATTGGGCCAGTTTTCAAAAGATATGGAAGATGCATAATACGCAGTCTTTTAAAGTTTGTCTTTGGAGTTCTCTTAACTATCCTCATGCCCTTCAAATTTTTATATACTGCATAATATGCAGTCTTTTACAGTGTTATTTATAAAAATAAATTTGCTTCAATTGAACCCGGTTCAAAGTCTTATTCTGAAATTCAAATATTCTCATACAAGAATTATTTATTTTTATATGAGAATATTTGAATTTCAGGATAAGACTTTGAACCGGGTTCAATTGAACCAAATTTATTTTTATAAATAACACTGTTAAATTTTTTGACAGATTTTTAATTATCTCAATAGAGACGAAGTTGGAATATTTACTGTAGGAGAACCGGGAAATCAAGGCACCTACAGGGTTTACGACCTGTCATCGGCTGGTTTACGTGATCACTTTATGCGCTTGCGCAACGTTCACCAATTATGCCTTTTTAATGAGATCCCTATCAATTCAATTTTGAAAGTTCTATATATTGTAATACTGAAATTCTTTTCTCTTGAAAATAAGGAATTTTTACTACAGCCATCTATGTGTGAAATTATGAACAACATTCTTATTGTTCTCACCAATTCTCTCAATAGATGGCGTTACAACAAAATAAATAAAAATAATAAACTCGCCATTTGCACAGGGTGCAAGGAAGTGTTTATTATTATTATCTTTAGAGAAAAATCTCCAAAATTAAAATACTCGGAGATAGTGTCCGTAACGTAGATATATGAAAAATGTGTAACATAAATGACATTGTTTGGTGGAGAAGATCTAAAAGATTCTGGAGATGAATGGCGACAGTTTTGCATACACTGTAGGTAATGAGATTCCATCTGGACATCGTCCACCTGGAAGACAACCTAAGAGATGGTAGGACAGCTGGACTTCATTTCATCATCTCAGGAAGCATAGACTCTGTATCAAAGACTGATAGGTCTATCAAAAGAAAAGGAGAAGACTTTCTTGCATCCTGCGAAAATAGCGAGTTGATTGTCATTTAGCAGTTTCTTCCAACTAACCAGTTTCCAGCCCAGAGATGCGAGAACAGCATGAGAAATAATTTTAAATAAATTCCTCCTCTGATCGCATAAAGTATTGTAAGATGGCACATTCTTTAGAGACAGATCTTTAACAAAGTGCAAAGTTAAGTCATACAGTCTTAACCTTTTTAAGACGAGCATCATGTATAGATGCCCACCGGCAGCGTGGCTAAACGCCGAGCGTCATCTATACATGCCCTCATGGCTAAACACAATTGTGAACCTTCATATCTCAGTAAATTCATACTTGATTGAGACGAAAATTGGATAAATATTACTAGCATATATTTGACTTCAAGACATCTGTCGGTGAATCAACAAAACAATTGTTAAATAATTTTAAAAAATTAAAAACTCTAAACACTGAAATTCATCGATCATCGCCGGCGAAATTCACACTCTCCCGCGCTTTGTAAGTATCTAATACGCATGCGAGTAGGAAAGAGGGATACTGTGCCAGTTCATTTTGTTGTTTCGCGCTTAACATTCTGCTTTGAATTCGATCCTTAACAATACAAAATCAGCGCATATTCCTTATCTACATGTGACATATCGATGACGCCATGTACCTTTTTGTATGGAGATAACTACGTGATAACATTATTCTTCACTTATCTAATGTTTATATTATGAAGTGTTCAATTTCATTCAGTTTATGTGATCTTTTGTTTATCTATGATCTTTAAATCATATATCTACATCATTAGATTTTTTTTTAGTTATTATATTCAATTAAAACGAGATTGAAAAAAAAACTTAATTTAATAGTCTACTTGTTGATAAGATATAATGAATATTTATTTGAAATGAACATGAACAGTAAAACGACAATTAGAAGTCCCGTTGAAAGATTGGTAAATACCTAATTAAGAAAATGTTACTCACCCACTGATACTGGTTTGGTGGCATCGCCTTGTGTTGTGGTTGGTTTGCCTTTTATGAAAATAAAATTAAAAATACACAGTTGTTAATTATATACCTAGGCCATTTTATTCAATTTATTTTAAGTTCTATCATTATAAACTCATTATATGTGGATTATATGTTGATTTTATTATATTTATAAACAGAAAGGAAAAATTGGAGAAATTCCTTCCGAAAACAATTTCACTTTGGAAGCGATAATCTCTGGAAAATAAAAAATGAGAAACAGGAAAAAATATCTCATTTTGTCATAATATATTATGTCATTGTTGGCATTTTACAATTTTAGACAATATTCATCATCATTTGCACCAGCCTTGTGTGGGCCCTGCCCCCACTCAATGTATGGAAGTGACAGTTGTCACGTGACTGGCAACTGTCACTTCCATACATTGAGTTATCTTTTCTTGAGCTAAATGACACGCCATCTAGGGGGGCTGGCCTCCTTCAATTTTAAACTATTAGTAATAGTATAATTGCTTGCATTTCATTTTACAACATAAATCCGGACGGTTAAATTTTTTCTTGATCTATTTCAATATAGTTTTTCAACAATACTCATGGAATTACAATTTTATAATGTACACACAATGTTAAATCAATATGAATATCATAATATCTCACCATTTTCAAATAAAGTGGGAAAGCTGAAGGAAGAAGGGCTAACAAACATATTTGATGGCAATCCATTGTCGAATCCCAGTAACGAGCTGTTTTGAAACCAACCATTGGGTAATTTTTGTTGGAGCGAACCATTTTGAGGATAAAACTGACAATATGGCCAACAGAACATGTTCGAATCAATCGGAAAACTGTTTGCGTTTTGGCAGCACTGCAACGGAAGCGAATTGCCGAAACAGTCGGCATCGGATGGCTTAGTATAATAAGGGTTATAAAATAAATTATTGTTTGACATTTTGTTGTTCCACATTGAAAAATCAGAAGAATTGTTGACATTGGAAGGATTGCCACAGGGACACAATTCACAAATCATCTGGTTGTTTGTCAAAGGATTCGAAGGGTATACTTTGTATGGGATGCTTGTAAAGTCTATGAGATAAGTAGTCATGGTTAGTATTTTGAAATTCGGGATTTGAAAGAGAAGTTATTCGGGGAGGGATGCTGGTAAGACGGGATATTGTAGGTAGCAATGGACAATATAACCTGGTGAAATAGAAAAAAAAATCTGTTAAGATTTTTTCAAAGCTTTTAAGAGTATGCAACAGAGTTTGAAAAAATAAAAATATATATATTCACCGAATGAAAGACCTCCAAAACCTGGTTGTGTACTAGCTGTATTCGTAAGACCAGCACCAAAGGAAAAATTCTGAAAAACAAAACATTTACTAACAAATTATATGTCCATGTTTCTTTTGCATCCATCAGTCGAACAATTTTTTTTTATATTGCTTCTCGGGCAACTAACAGGTACTATGTCAAATATTAATTTAACATGCACCCAATAAAAAGTTGCCACATTCTGGAGACTTACAATTAAAAATTGTGTCTCCACCGGGAATCGAACACGGGACCTTTGGATCAGCAGTCAGATACCTAACCAACTGAGCCACAAAGGCCGACAATTATGAATGAAAATGGAAGTATCTTTGGAAAATATTACAATCACTTATAATAATAATGAACACTTTCTTGCACCCTGCGCAAGTGACTAGTTTATTGCCGTATGGCAATTTCTTCCAACTAACCAGTGTATCCAGCCCAGAGAAGCAATATTTGTGTGAGAAATGAATTTAAATAAATTTCTCTTCTGCTGGGAATCAAACCCAGGACGCCCGCACAGAAACCGAACGGCTTACCCACTGTGCCACGGCAGTCGGCATTTATCATTGTTTCCTGCCAAACTTATTCTATCAATATCATTATACGGTCATTCATCTTGGAAAAAAATCGTTCTAAACATTAATTCCCTATAATTATTTTGCAGACTGATACCACAGGCTTATACTAATAAATAATAGGCACCAGAAAGTAAACATTCTATATAAGTATGTCACTGGGACACTGCCTTATTAGTAGACACCTCTACAAGATATATGTTAAGGATAATCTTTTTTTTTATTTTCTTTTACTTATTTGGCTTTTCAACAAACCACACATACGACAAGTAATAATACAAACATAATAAATCCATCTTTCGTGTGCTTGTGTAGAGGAAGTCGAGATCATGTGTTTTTTGAATACCCGATCCACATGATTAGTACTATTTACTTAATGCTCCATTACCAATTAATATGTCACATAATTTGTCATTAAATTCCCTGTGCATATTTATTTCCACGTAGCTAAATTACTTCGCCTTAATGGATTCAATCTATAATGCAATAACCTCAACTCTCAAAATAATTTTTAAATATTTTTACACTGCAGAAATCATCCTAGTGATTGGATGGAATGCCACATAAGTTAAATTGAAGAAGAGATAAACATTCATTAAATTATGTGCTGTAAGGAGGACACAGAGGAGATGAAACCCTACATATACTTACAAAAAAAAATAAGGAAAATTAAAATTGACCAAGTAACGAAATCCTGAAATAATGATGTTACATTGTCTCAACATGAACATACATTTAAGAAAATACTAAAGACATTACATTTTTGGAATAATTCTTTTGCACCCTTGAATCTTTTAAGTTGTATTTTTATCTGTTTGTCTCACTAGTGTTTTGAAAGAATACACCATGGTATCAAATTTACTTGATGTCCCTATATTGGGTATGGCCTTATGGTAAAAAATCTACCTTTGTACACTTTCTTGTGCACGGATTGAATAAAAAAAAATTACCAATGTGCTAGGTGCTGATGTAGTGATGGTTGGCCCACCAAAATTAAATCCACTAAGAGTTGGTGCTGCTGAAGTAGTGCCAAAATTGAGACCACCCGTAGGAGCTGAGGTTGTGGCACCAAAATTCAACCCTAAAATAAGACAACAGAAATAAAAACAATTATAAAGGGAAACAAAATAAACGGTTCATTAATTCCATTAATGTAAATTCTAAATTGTTTAAAATTCTTTAACAAACGGGCATCGAAATTCAGAGCTTGTTTTCATACAATGTTGGTTTATTCAAGAACAAGTTGCGTATGTCTTCAGAGACATACCATGACGCCATGTCCGTCATGGGGGTAGGCAGAGAAAACTGGATATCCACATTTTTCTATCTTAGCACTCACTCATCGCCTCGTCAACATTCATTTGTTTTGTGGGTGGCAGTTCTTGAGGAGAACACACTTAGGCCAATTGGCCCTTTGTGATACCACAATGGGGCTGTCCTCCCCCTCACTCATCCCCCTTGAACCAGCCTGAGTGGCTTTCTTACAAAAATCAAGCAGTTCAAAGTGATTTGTAAAATAAAACGTTAAGAAGTGTTAACAACAGACAAGCATGTATGAAAAGATGTATGAGATGTTAATGTAATGCAAAAACGTGTTGCTCGGTTCTCTCTGCCTAACCCAATAATAGGAACACCATCATCATAAGCTCGACAGCCCTTGGTGGGCCTTGGCTAAATCCAGGAGTTTCCTCTATTCCCGTCTATTCGTTTCTTTCGTTCTCCAATTTCTAATGTCTGTTGCTGATGCATCGACAATGTCCATTCATCGAGTCCTTGGTCTTCCTGATCTCCTTCGACCGTGTGGCAAAGAGAGATAATAGGAACACATACATACATACCATCACGCCATGTCCCTTACGGAGTAAGCAGAGAGAACCGAGCGCCATACTTCTCTATTTTTGCACACATTTCAGACTTCCTTTACATCCATACATCGTCTCATACATGCTCGTCGATTGTTCAAACTTTTTATGTATCCTTCTTTCAAAATATCATTACATGGTCATGCCATCCCTAGGAACACAGCGTGAAGTAAAAATATATGATTTGATTTGATCATTAAAAAAACCCTTCAAAATTTACCTGTAGACGGAGCGCTAGTAGTAGGTGCTCCAAAACCAAAACCCGTAGACGTATTGAAGTTGGTTCCAAAATTAGGAGCTGTTGTTGCCGGAGTGCCGAAGCTGGCGCCGAATCCAGGCGCTGATGTGGCCGGAGTTCCAAAGCTGGCACCAAAAGACGGGGCCGACGTAGTGGGTGTGCCAAACGATGTACCAAAAGCGGGCGCCGAACCGGGAGGATTTGAAAAACTTGAACCGCCTAATCCAAAGGTAGGTGTTGCCGGCCTATTAATTAAATTATTATATAAAACAAAACGAAATTCATCTAAGCAAGATATTTCACTTCTATTTCAAATTGGAAGACAATTCATAACTCTTAATTTGAATAATATTCTGTCAGGTTCTTGAATAATTTAAAACTGTAATTAATTTCATAAAATGAGCAGTAAATAGCTTGAGAGTGTCACATGAATGCGCAGAGTGCAAATTCGTGTATTTTTGCTTGGTTGGTATTAGAGATGTGCTGACTATGACTTTTGCCGACTAGCCGATTAGTCGGTTCTAAAGAGGCCGCCAACTATTCTGCCAAGCCGATTACGGTTTCGGGGGTATTCGGCAATTTAAGTGACGCTTCGTTTACAGCTGACTCACGAGCACATCGCAATCACCGCCTGCTAGCGTGTCGGAACATGTTGGCACTGTTTCAGGTAGTTCTTCTACTTGGACTGGGAGGAATCGTTTGTGGTCGAACATTTAACCACAGAACCTAACTTAAGTAACAAGTTTGGATGTCGGTATTTGATATGGTTTTACATACTCGTAGTGTTTACTGTTTTTTCCCTGCCCACCACGAGAAATTATCATTTGGCACTGTTTACACTTGACTTTACGGGAATCATTGTCCAATTGGTCAAAAAATTCATACACGAGACTTTATTTTTGACAACATTGTTGTTTTATTAGTTGATTACCAAAGGAAAGGTTGCTTTACATTTCAAAATGTATATCAACATTTATATAAAATGTAATTCCTCCTACATACCTACATTTTATTGAGAAATACATACAGAATAAGAAGCCGGATAGTCGGCGCTCTTTGCCGAATAATAATAATAATAATAATAAGGACAATTTATAAAGCGCCGTTTAGTGACAACCGTGGTCACCTCAAGGGCGCTTTCAGTTTGCAAAAAATAATTTAAAATTAGTCCTATAGCTAACACATTGAAAATGGTGAAACATAAAACTTAAAAAAATACAATCAGTTAAAATTAAGTTAAAATTAGTCCTATAGCTAACCGAATAGTCACCGACTACGAAAGTGGCCGGATAGTCGGCTTTACCGACTAGTCGAAACATCACTAGTTGGTATATGTGCAAAACGCTCTCTTCTGCATAAAAAAAAAATCTATAGGCATTTGCTGGAAAAAAGTATGTTTTTTAATCACCTTTTTTGGTTTATCTTAAGATTTATATACCTGGCATACATAAAGACGCTATTAGGTTTCATAACAACGTAATATTTTATGATGCTAATCTTAGATTATATATGATACAGATACCTAGTCAGCGCAATGAATGTATGCCAACTAAAACTACGAGGTAACAGAAGAATTTCTAGTATACGTACACCTACCGACACGCACACCTACATAAAACGTAGACCAACCGATCTACCGCCTCACGCACACATGTAAAAAAAACTTGGTATACATTTGAATTCGAAATTTGTACTAGACGCGGCTTCTGTACATTATAATTCTATGATGCTAATGTTACTTGTGGTCGGTCGTATTCAGTACACTTTTGACTTGTATCAAATGTATGTATATTTGAAGATGTAAAACAATACGACGCACTTATGAAATAATATTGAATATTCTAAGAATCATAAACAGTATCTACATTCAAGCAATACGAAGCTTGGTAAATAATTACCAAAAGGAACCTTATGGATTTTTTGGGTAGGTATCGTAAAAAAATTATCCTACAAAACTGAGGCAAGATGAAACTAACCTGTATTCAATTTAATGTTCGTGCACCAAACATATTATATTTAAAAATATCACATAAACATTTAATTTACTTTTACATTATAAAAGAAAATACGAAATAACGACACAATTTTTCAAATAAATGAATACATAAACAAATGAAAATAGAACATGTGAGAAATGTCAAAAATTTAAACTTACTTCGGTGCGAAAGAGAATCCAGAAGCCGTAGTTGCGGGGGTCATGAAATTGAATTTCGACATGATTTATAATCGAGAATACAATATGAAATACACACTGTCCCAATAAGAGTTTTCCTTTTGCACACTCGTGACGTTTTTGTACGTTTTGAGCGCCCTATTTCGCAATTCTAAAGGCGGCCATTGTTTTTCGAGTTTTCAGGAATACCAACAGAAATAAAGACGAAAATTTACCAACTTCATCATTTTTTTACCGACTGCACTCCGACTGTCATATTGAATATACAAATTTGTACAAAATCGAATCGTAATCGTAAAAAAAGGAATTGTAGAAAATCAAATTATGTATGACTACACTAACTTAATGCAGTGCAATAGCGAGCGATTTAATATTATACTTGGATGCTTATTTTTGAAATGAGCAAATTACAGTTTCCTACATTATCCTAAACTTTAACGGCGCGTTCTGGCGCGTTCAGAAAATTTAAAAGACTTGTTGATTCTATAGACATAAAATATATTATATACCTAGACGGCGTACCTGATAATTAAAGTGAGTTTAAAATTTTCGCGCGCTTTATTTCTTGGCTGGCAATAAATTGTAGTTTTTCATACATTTTTCCATAACTTTTCCGTTTTTTTCAATAATTTTTCGAAATGGTGATTTTTATTTAGTAAAAGTGGACATATTTATCAAATAAAGGATATTATTTATTGTTTTCATTAATTTGTTTGTTTTTTTGTGTTAATTTATAAATTATATCACTTTTTGTAAAATGTGTGAAGTTTCTTTTTTGTGTGAAAGCAAACTTTGAAACTTTTAAAGTTTAATAAATAAAGTTAAATACGATATATTTTTTACTAGCGATATTTTAGATTATTTACGATCGATATTCATAGTAATAGTTTATTTTGGTGCGTGATATTGTCTTTTATTTAAAGTGCCCGTTTCATGTTCTGGATATGGATGTACTTATCGACACAACAAATGAGATAATATACAAATGTACAGGTAATCATTTTGGTGTTTTGAAATTGAAAAATATGAAATAAAATAGATATAGGTTAAGTTAAGATGAAATAATTTTAATATTAATTCATAATTAAACTGATTAACTAGGATTTAACTGTTGTTTCTTGGGATGTCAAGAAACAACAGTTGTTGTTTCGTTTCAGAGCTCAATATTTAAATAAGTACATACATACATACCATCACAAATGGTAACCAGCGACGGGTGTGCAATACCTTATAAAAGGAAGCACCACATACCTATAATGGCAGATTTTATAATTACTACAAAACATATACATATTCACTCACTGTTAAAAATTCAATCTAAATAAATAAAATCACTTAGAATGTTTCTATTAACAAATGAGATATGTAAAACGGTTAAAAACTAAAAATTATTTAGAAAGGAATGCAGGAAGGGGCTGCCAAAGGAAAAATCTGTGACATACAAATCGCTTAATCTTTTATCTGATTTTCGCGTAGCTACTCGATGTGTTTTCGTAATATTACGCTACTTATACTATTATAAAGTTAATAAAGAAAATATTGGTAAGGCTAAATTAAAATATAACAAACCGTAATTGAGATTATTGAATACAAAATCACTGAAATTCTTAATGATCCTAGGCATTACTAAAATGTTAATATATCAATAATTACACTGTAAACCGCCCATTATTTTACCCTAATATTTTTGAAAACTTCCTAGATAACTGTTTTTTATAACGTTGATGTACAAACTAGTTTTTTTCGACAAATAAATCCAAAAACTATTCATATAAGTCGTTATTCTCTATACAAAAACAATGTTTTCTGCCAACCAAACGTCAAAAGTCCCGCGGAAAAATGACTCACATTCGATTCATACAAAATTTGCTAACTACGACATCTAGTATATTATATGAAAACCTATGTATCCGAATAGTGTGAATCAACCATAGGCGCCGTTTACAGAGTTTCGATCGTTTTTAATTCCATTTTGGTGTGTCAGGCCAATTGGGCTGCGCGGGATTTGACATTCACGAGCGCATTTTGGAGTGATGGCAAGCCATTTGGAAGGATGGCACGATCGTGAATGGGGGCCTTGACATGATACGGAATGATGAAATTTGACGCCGTGCGCCGTACCAAGTTTTTTGACATTGTAGACCAGGGGGGCAAGTCTGGTCCAATCGGCGAAATCAAAACCCTCACGATTACCCATATCATGGATAAGTATAATAAATTTATATGGAGTTGTATAATATCTTAATATATTATAGAACTCCATATGATAATTGTATCCATGATGTGGGTAATCACGAGGGTTTGATTTCGCCGGTGGGATCAAATTTGCCTCCCCAGGACTGGGCAAACTTTCGGGACAAAGGGCCAGATTCAGAAGTTAAAAGTGTACGACAGGCCACAAACGTAAAATTAAGTAAATCATTTAATTTAATATTTTTTCCATCATTTGTTTCAAGGACATATTAATTCTAATAAATTTTTTTAGACCATTTCTTATATTAATTAAAAAAAAAAACAATGATAATATTGTATTCCGCAAATAAAGCTTTAATAACATTTCACATAGCAAAAGTTTCCTCGGGGAACTCCAAATTTGATATCTCACATGTCGTTCGTATGCTTTTCCTAGCACAAGTTTGTCCTTCCTTCAATAATTAAGGAACGTGCTGAAATGGTTTGAAACCAGGGGGGCAAGTCTGGTCCGATCGGCGAAATCAAAACCATAGTGATTACCCATATCATGGATATAATTATTATATGGAGTTCTACAATATATTTAGATGTCATAGAACTCCATATGATAATTATATCCATGATGTGGGTAATCACGGGGGTTTTGATTTCGCCGGTCGGACCAGACTTGCCCCCCTGGTTCATCTTGACTTCGATAGCTTTTTAATTTATTGAGTCAAATTATGTAGAATATATGGTATCAAAAGTTATTAGACTATTTTCCAAATTTGAAACGATTCGAACGTTATCAAAAGTTATTAGACTATTTTCCAAATTTGAAACGAATAAAAACAGTTTTTTTTAATAAGTACCTACATACAGAAGTACTTTCACAAAAATTGAAATTGATTATCGTCTCGCACGGCAACACCGTAAGCATTGTTTCCCGCTTCATTCTGGCGGGAAAATAAATTCCGAGTTAGTTGGCGAGCAAATTCGCGCGGGAAAAGTGACAGATGGCTCGGATATAGTGTTACAACTTTACAATTTTGTACAATCATCAAAGTGAAATAATGAGAACCGGGAAAAAGGCATTAATATATCATGAAAAGTGGGCGCACCCCCTCCTCCCCCTCCTTTATGGAACAACGTGTTAAGAATTAAAGAAAAATTACTGCCATTAATTTTAATGATCTCGGACGGTTGTATTTATGGCGACGAAATAATATTGAAAGGAATTTTATTTATGATCGCCTAAATTGTTATATTAAAAGAAAGTCCGTCCGTTTTATTATTCATAAGTCGTAATACGAATATAATACCTTAGTGAAAAATACCACAATTAAGTTTGTTATTTAGAAAGAGTACCTATTACGTAAACTTTTAAAAAGAAATTACTTATATATAAATTTATAAATGGATATTAATTACTTCTTTCAGTTTCTTAGTCTTTAGACGGTTATTAGAATAATTTATTTGATGTACTTTCGAAATGAGAATTGTGCTTTTCAAGATTTTTGACGAAGACTATAATATATATTTTCGAGGCCCCGGGTTCGATTCCCGGCGGAGACACAGTTTTTAATTATGTTTTCAGTCTGGATCTGTGATGATTTAGGAAACTATCAATGCGGATTCACACCAGGAAAAGGCACGTCTGACCAGATCCATGGAATAAGGCAGATACCTACTAGAGAAATGCCAAGAATATAACATAGATACGTATAATCTCTTTGTTGATTTTCGAGCAGCCTATGATAGCATAAATCGAAACGAACTGTATAAGGCGATGATGGAGCTGGGAATACCTCGTGGGTTAATCAGGCTTGTAAGAACAACAATGAGTCAAACCATCACCAAAGTTAGAATCGACAAAGACCTCTCTAAACCATTCCAAACATATAACGGCTTGAGACAGGGGGACGCACTGGCATGCCTCTTGTTTAATATAATAGTTCACTAGAAAAGGTAATAAGAGACTCAAATATAGATACTAGAGGCACTATATTCTTCAAGTCTGTTCAGCTTCTAGCCTATGCAGATGATATCGACATCATAGGAAGATCACTCCAGGCCACCCGCGAGGCATTCTTAGCATTGGAGGAAAGAGCTAGGATGATGGGACTGAGCATAAATGAAGATAAAAATAAACTAATGATCGCTTCTAAAGCTCATAACTCAGCTCCCCAGATATTCACAGTCGGAAACTACAATTTTAAAGTGATAAAAGAGTTCACCTACCTCGGCTCCACAGTGACCAGCGACAATGATACACGAGAGGAAGTCAAAAGAAGAATCATGGTTGCTAATAGATGCTTCTACGCCCTACAAAAGCAGCTAAGGTCAAAACTAGTTAGGAGAAACACAAAGATCCTTCTGTATAAAACACTTATCAAGCCAGTCCTCACGTATGCTTCCGAAACCTGGGTGATGACGAAACAAACTGAAGGATCCATAGCGGCTTTTGAGAGAAGGATCCTTCGAACGATCTACGGGCCAATAAAAGAGAATAATGGTTGGCGTCGTCGATATAACAGGGAACTATACGAGACCTATGAAGAGCCCGATGTGATCAGTTCCATCAAGATAGGGCGCTTAATATGGGCTGGTCACATAATACGAATGGACGACGACAACCCCACAAAACGCTTCACACTTTCTGTGCCACAAGGTCGAAGGAGACCAGGAAGACCAAGGACTCGATGGATGGACAGTGTCGATGCCGATGCTTCCACAATTAATATTAGAAACTGGAGAACGAAGGCAACGGATAGACGGGAATGGAGGAGACTCCTGGATTCAGCCAAGGCCCACCCAAGGCTGTCGAGCTTATGATGACGATAGTGATGGATCTGTGATACGATTGATATCGTAAGTCTCTTGAATGTGGCAACTTGTTATTGGGTGAGTGTTAAATAATTATTTGACATATGTAGTACCTGTTAGTTGCCCGAGAAGCTACATTAAAATAAAATGTAATTAATATTTTTTTTTTAAATTATAAATGAGTCATAACATAAACCTAATAGCAATGAATAAGGAAACGGGAATATGAAATGTAAATAAAAGAAATATGAATCAGATGTACATAATTAACTTTTACTAGTTATGATTTCCCGTACCTACCTACAACCGTAGGTATTATATATAGGTACTCTTTGGTTTAATCTATGACGAATTTTTAAGATGGCGGTGGTTTAAAACAAGGTTTTAATTATATTGTATTATTTAATTATAAATCAAAGTGCCTCAGCAAAATCTTTTGGTCTATCTATTGTTGATTTGTTGAATGTCATTTTTGGAGATTAGAAGCATTTTGTATATAAAAGTAGTAAGTATATAAATTGTGTATATAAGTTGATACAGGGAGCGTTAAATTGACCCCATGATACACTCGATTTCCTTTTGCAAATCTATGTAAAGATGGAGGCGAACTATTGTAATTGTTCTCATTACAAGAACAATGTTCCGATTTTGGTCCATTACTCACACATTGTGGGTAAATTTGGTCACTTGTTCTGTTTTTATTGCTTCCCGGGCAACTAACAGGTACTATGCCAAATATTATTTTAACATGCACCCAATAACAAGTTGCCACATTCTGGAGACTTACGATATTTATCGTCTCACAGATCCAGACTGAAAACACAATTTAAAAACTGTGTCTCCACCGGGAATCGAACCCGGGACCTTTAGTTCAGGAGTCAGATACCTAACCCACTGAGCCATGAAGGCCGACAAAAAAAATAGATATGCTTATTATAAGGGTTCAATTTGACTACGCTAATGCTTGAACAAAGAATCAAGTTCGGAATGAACAAGTCCTAGGATTTTTAAGGAAGTCAAAAAAATTCATTGTAGTGGTGAAGTTGACGTGTACATATGAAAGTTAATGACGTCATACCATAACACACCATCACGCCATTTCCCTATTTGGGATTGGCAGAGAGAATCGAACGCCTGAAACCTCTCTTGACATACAATCTAATCTTGACATATATTTCTCGCTTCATTCACGTCCATGCATCGTCTCATACACGCTGTTCTTATATTCTTACTAATACTGGGTTCTTTCAAGTATACTATCAGTAAAAAGAACTATTTATCCTTAGATTATATATGATACAGATACCTAGTCAGCGCAATGAATGTATGAAAACTAAAACTACGCTGAAACAGACGAATTTCTAGTATACGTACACCTACCGAAACGCACACCTACATAATAAGTAGACCAACCGATCTACCGCCTCACACACACATGTAAAAAAAACTTGGCATACATTTGAATTCGAAATTTGTACTACATGCGGCTTCTGTACATTATTTATTTATTTATTTATTTTTTTGTACATTATTTATTTATTTATTTATTATAATTCTATGTATTTATCATTTACGAATATGAAATATTTAGTAGGTAATGGTAAAATAAATACGTACTATGAAAAATTTATCAATATCGTTTTTATATTGAAATTACTATAGATACTTAAGGTAAACAAAACGTCCAGATTTAACCGTTTAAACATGAGAGGATTTCGCAGTCTCTTCCCCACTCCGTTAGGAACTTTATAGGACTTAAGTCCTGTGTTGATCCCCGGAGCGGCTGCTCGTCGGACAACACAAGGATTACCTACTATCAAGCATATTTCATACATAGGTACCTCAACGACAGTGAAATTGTTATTGAGGTTAACAATAAAATTATGCCAATTTCTACTGTTTTAATATCATTATAGAATTAATGATGTATCACATAGTAAGATATGAGGAGACAAGTAACGAATGTAAGATGAAGAAAAATATAATCTTTTTTAACAGATTTTTAATTATCTCAATAGAGACGAAGTTGGAATATTTACTGTAGGAGAACCGGGAAATCAAGGCACCTACAGGACTTACGACCTGTCATTGGCTGGTTTACGTGATCACTTTATGCGCTTGCGCAACGTTCACCAATTATGCCATTTAAATGAGATCCCTATCAATTCAATTTTGAAAGTTCTATATATTGTAATACTGAAATTCTTTTCGCTTGAAAATAAGAACTTCTATGCGAAAAATGCATTTGTCACCTCAGGTTTAAGAATTGTTGCTCTCATTATTTACAAAAAACCAATTCTCTCAATAGATGGCGTTACAACAAAATAAATATAAATAATAAGAATGTTGTTCATAATTTCACACATAGATGGCTGTAGTAAAAATTCCTTATTTTCAAGCGAAAAGAATTTCAGTATTACAATATATAGAACTTTCAAAATTCAATTGATAGGGATTTCATTAAAAAAGGCATAATTGGTGAACGTTGCGCAAGCGCATAAAGTGATCACGTAAACCAGCCGATGACAGGTCGTAATCCCTGTAGATGCCTTGATTTCCCGGTTCTCCTACAGTAAATATTCCAACTTCGTCTCTATTGAGATAATTAAAAATCTGTTAAAAAATATCTTTGACTCCCGACAGGGAAAAAATCCAATGTTTGCGCATATGCAATAATTAAAATATTCGAAAAATATAATCAATAGAAAGAAAGTGAAAACGTTGAAATGGTTTGGCAATGGTTTGGAAAAAATGAACGAAGATCAATACACCTATGCACCTAAAGAAAATACACCTATGCAGCTCCGCTATACGGCAACCTTTTCAGATTGGGCGGACGTGAAGTAGAGAGACATCATTTGGAAAAATAATTAGTTGAGGATCCGCAGAGCTGGATCCAGTGTATTTTGCTGAATCCACCAAGCTGAAAAATGTGCCGGATCCAGCTGGACTGCAATCCCTATACGGGAGCATTGTTAACAAGTTGCCTTATTGTTGTAGCTGCTGGTATGGTCGTAGCAACAGCTAAACAGACATACATGGATGTAAACACTTTTTTAATTATAGTTATATATTGGTATAGATGACAGATACTCCCTATTTAACCTATCCTCATCTTCCTGACATACCAAAACCTCTTCATACCTACATCCATACCCGAACGTGGCAACAATAATCTCGCCTCTGTCCGCACGCGATTATGCCACATTCGTCAGTCTCGCAAATACGCGTCTCAATACACCACTCGTGTTATGCAAGCGCCGTGCGCAAATTAATACATATAAGAACTTTAAATACGTTCGTGGCATTCGCACGTATATTACAGACAATTTGTGAACATATTTTGTTGAATCAGTGACGAGAAGGAAGAACTACGCGACAAAGAAAAGAATGAAGAAAGCTGGCACAGTAAGTCCACTCCCAAATTTCCATCTTGTCCGAGCTGTTCTTTTGCCGATATCGCACAATTTATTTAAATAGTGAAAATGTCCTTTGACAAATAGGTAAATATACATCCTCATTACATTTTATTTTTATTTAAACCTAACAAACATACAGTCATTATATGTACAAACAAATGTTACAACAAATTCAATGTAAACAATATATCTTAAACCAATTTTGATCGCGGATATATCATTTTTTTATTTCTTAATGTAGGGTGGCACATTTCTTATATTAAACTCGCGACTTCTGGAACAACTCATCTATACTTATTTATTATAGACCCATATAGGGTCACTTCCTCGAGAGAATAAGCAGATCAATTCCTAAATTGTTAATTATTTATAATCATTCTTATATAAAAAAAAACTGATTATAAAATGAATGTGTGACAAGATAGGGAAATGTGGCGTTCGATTTTGTCTGCCTCCCCCACGAGTGACATGGCGTGATGATATGTATGTATGTGGTTATATATCTTCCAAACAATTCGCCTACACAATAATATGCAAATCCTTCACAAATTGATGAGTTTGAAGATTCCCATCATCAAATCTCTTTGCTTATTTCAGACGGAACTATGATGGAACCATGAAGGTATAATAGAGATGGAACTACCTCAGAAATAAATACATCTTTAATACATCCTATTTCAATAGGACTTTGCAAATTGAAGAGTTTGATAATTTTTTTTCGTGAGTTAAATTACCAGAACTCGATGAAATTTAAATGTGTGATCACCGCCGAAGCACTCCCTTTCTATTAAAAAAGGATTCATTGAAATCGCATACTTTGGTTATGAATTACTATATTATATGAAGTGAAAATTGAGGAGTTTCATTATTTTCCCATCGATCCCATGATCAGATCTTGATCAAATTGAAAAGGGACCAATCAAAAGATATCCTTTTTCCAACGAAAAAAGAATCATTGAAATCGGACAACGCGGTAAAAAGTAGTCGCTAAACATACATAAAAACGTCGAATTAATAAACTGCTTCGGTTTTTCAAGTCGTTTAAAGATATTTATTTATTTATTTTTTTATTTATTTGGGAAGCCAACAGCTCATTTACATTTTTTATAATACAAATTTTAGCATAGACTTCAGAGCCAATAACAAGCTTTCCATCAATAACAAGAAAATACTGTAAACAACTCATGTTACACACACACACACACACACACACACACACACACACACACACACATGCACATATACAATTTGTTTGGGATGGATAGGAGGGTACGAGGGAGGAAAATTAGGAGCGTATCACCTTCAATATCTCGCGACGAAACTTATCATATTTCACATTGAAGATGTCCACCCCGCCCCGGCTGAGAACAACGTGTTATGAGAATCACATACGCGTGGAATTGTAGCATTCTTTCTGATATTTGTTCTACATACCGGAACATGTAAAAGTTCAGATCGGCGAACCATTCTACCTGGAACATGCATATCCACTAGGTTAACAAGCTCAGGTGAGTCGATGGCACCGTTCAGAATTTTATGCAGCAGCGATTGGTCGTGCAAGACTCTTCTAGATTCGAGAGTGTCAAGTCTGTGATATTTTAATGATTCCCTATAGTCAGTAAAATTTAAATGAAATTTATGATTTAGGTAGGTAATGAATTTATGTTGTACTCTTTCAATTCTAGTGATATGTGTTACATATAAAGGGGACCAAATTTGTGTACAAAATTCAAGGTGGGGGCGTATATAGGTGGTGTATAAAGTATAAAAAGTGTTAATATTTCTGAAAGGCCTGCTTATGCGGATAATAAATCCCAACATCTTATTTGCTTTGCTAATTATATTATTAATGTTTTCAATGTAATTTAACTTAGAATCAAGTATCACACCCAATTGAATATTGAAGTAATATGCAACAAACCAAGTCATCAAACATCTCTGATATAAGGTTCAGAAGGCGTTTCTATTTTACCTATCATCCGTATTAATAATATTTATAAAATAAATGAGATTAACGACGAATAAGAATGAGAGTACTTCCTATGTACCTATTTATATTAAAACGAAATTTTATGTCATCTTTCTAATCTAATCTATGTCGCGCCATAATGAATGTTGGTTTTGCAAAGAAAATTTGCAATCGGCTTTATTTGGGTATTACGAAGGATTAGACGAAGTTCAGGTGCCTCGAAACGACCCGTAGCTACGGGCAAAGGAACACGACAGGCATGCAAATCCTTATTTACAGATTTTTTTCTTCTCTCTTCCTTTCTTTTTCGTGAGATAAACTCCCCAAATCGTACAATTTAGATTCCCGCAGCATGAAGGATGGATCCATTGCTAGAGGATTTTGTCAGGGTTTTCATTTCGAGGCAATTTCCAAAATTGGTGTTTACAACAATCAAGATTTGAAAAAAAGTAACACTTTGTCGTCGATGGGATTTTCCTTTGTTGTGACAGCTCAACTTCTTTGTTGACATGCTGAAAAATATTAACGTTTTATCAAGGTGGCAGCCATGAACTACTTGTAGATCAACGGGAAATGATCTATAATTTATTTATTTTAATATTTTTGGAATTGAATTGGAAGAAGAAGAATACAACAATTTGCATAAATACTGTGAGGCACCGGCTAAGAATAGTGCTTCCACTCTATTCAATTAGCGTTTTCAAGTGTCTCGTACGAGCCGGGTATTCGAAAATACAAGAGGTAAAATAACATCTCACATAGTTCAGCAATGAGGTTCACCACGCATGCTTTTGTTGAGGCGAGACTGGTGTGTGGGTATACACGCATGTGTCGTCTATACCCACACACCAGCCTTTCTCAAATGATTTGTCAGTGGAGCGGGGAGGGAGGGGAATAAGGAACCACTATTCTCTCTACCTAATACCTCAGAGGGGATATGACGTGATGGTATGTATGCATGTAGTAATATTGTCTTTCATACAATTGCAAAATGATGAGATTCATGATCTCTTGGATTAGTTCAGATGGAACCACCATTTTCCTTAATTAATTTTTGTCGTTCAACCCGATATCGAGTGATATAGCCACTAATCCCTAGTAAGACAAACATTGTAGTAGGTGACAAACATTGTAAACACACCCACCGCAATGTTTGTCCCACTCTTGGGAATATTAAATATCTATAAACAAAACAAAGAACATAAAAATGTGTTTAAATAATAATTTCTTAATCAAACAAGGTGAAATAATAAAAAAGGTAAACAATGGTCAATGGACCGAGTCACAATTTGATTAAATACAGTAGGTATACCTACATTTGTTATTTTTATAATGATATATACAAATTGCCGAGACTTAGATACAGTTTTTTCAAACGAGTTTCTTGTTTATTTTCAAAAATTCTGTTATACTTAAATTAATATTTATATAATTCAAAGATAATATGAATTGAGAGTAAACAGGAAATGAAGTACATGATTTAATTATCTCAGAGATAAATTCCTCTCTATGTCTTCTTCTTCTGCTTTAGTTAGGACTGAGTCCTGTTATTCTCGGAGCCTGCTCTTGTGAAGTGGACGTCCAGCTATCCTTCCATCGTTTGGGTGGTCTTCCAGGGGGTCTGCCATTTGTTATCTCCCCATCCGCTGCCATCCTCACCACTCGATCCGAACCCGCTCTCCCCACATGATCTCTCCAGAATCGTCTTCGTGTTCTTCCCCATCGCACAACATCTTCGACATCACATCTTCGACATCTATGTAATAACGTATATTCAAAGAAAATATGATCACTGTTCTCTTCCTGTTCACCGCATTCACACATTGGGGATTGAACAACCTGAATCCCAAATAAATGAGATGCCAAGGAGCAATGGCCAATTCTTAAGCGACAAAGTAGGGAGATGTCAATTTTGGGGAGTTTTTGACTGTAAAACCATGGAATTCTTGAAATATGCACTTGCAAGGTTTTATAGTGGGTTCCTTTAGTAGATGATTGCCTTTCTTTCAACCATTTTTCTCTCACTTGATTGTCAAGGTGTACCATCCTCTCGAATAGGGTGTGAAGAAAACACTGGGGAATTAATTCTAATGAGCACGTTTCTCTAGCCAGCTGATCTGTCCGTTCATTACCTGAAATACCCATTTGAGATGGTATCCATCCTATTTCCAACTGATATCCATATTCTGAAGAAACAAACAGTAAACACTTTATTGTCCAAAATAATCATCATGGGAATCACTGATATTATTTTTAATGAGTTTTTGTACGGACTGAGAGAATCAGTGAAGATTACAGCTTTCTGAATAGACATTGAAAGAATTCTTGTTAAAACCTCTCTCATGGAACCACCTTAAAAGTAATACCTTTCTAATGAAAAAGGAATTATAGAATTCGGACGATATGGTAAAGCATTTAATAATTTTATTTTATTTATAATCGATATAATTTTTACAGGTAGGGCTCGACAAACAAGAGAATGCGGATGACAGTTTTAAAAAGCGTTGTTGAAAATCTATGTGGATTCAAAGGTCAGGGAAAAAGTCATACGTAATTCGCTGCACAACGTAGAAAGCCAACTTATTTTATTGGTTAATACAAATTAGAGTATTTTTCTGCATAAAAATTGGTTTGTGCACTGGTTATGTCATCCGCATTCTTTCGCTTGGCGAGGTTTACCTAACATAATACGAATAATATATTATTGTCGACTTCACTAGGGCTGACTCGTATTGAGGTCGACAATTTAACATAAAATAGGAAAGACAGTATATAACAAAATTTGAACAAAAAATAAAGAAATTGTGGGGCCTCAAAGGACCACAGCCAGCGACTGCGCAGCTGTTGTGCGCATCGCATTTGCGCAGGCGCAGATCACCCGTGCGAGGTGCCGACCTGTGCCAACAGGCAAAATCATTCGTGTTGAAACTTCCTCTACGCCGAGTCGTTTTGTACGGACCACGCTGCAGTACTTCGTTCCGACGACCGTCGGTCTATATATAATCGATATAAAGTAGTATTTTAATTTATAATTGTTTTGGGAAATAAAAACTGTAAGTTCATTCATTTCTTTCATTTTATATTAAGTTCCTTACATACATAATATCTATTCTGAATTGGTGCATTTAAGTAGAACATAAAACGTGGATTGGGTTTATACGGGTTCGATGCCGTATGTATAAACCCATAAATAATACCCACATATAAAGTAACAAAATACAATCAAATGCAAATGAAAACGAGTGAGTTGTGGCCAACACTAAACCCCTCACCAACAAGTCACTCCACAAATTAAAATTTTGTGTAGAAAATATGTATCGTTTTCACGAAATTTTTTTGTTAAATTATTTTTTATTTAAATATTTTATTACGAAAACTTGACAATTATTCAATGTCATTTTATGAAAGTAATGTGGCTTTTTATCAATTTGAAAATAAAAATAGCAATTTTCGAGTTTCCTAAGCTTGGGGTCACTTTGAAATATTTGACAGTTAAAAAAAATGAGAAGCACTAATCAGATATCTTACAAAATCTAATGAGGTCTAAGCGAGAATTTGATGTACAAATTTGCTTAATTTTAAAATAATCGAATGAGTACTTCACACACGCACACACACACACACACACACACACACACACACACACACACACACACACACAGATACATCATGATGAAAAATTCAGAATACAATCTCAGCATGATACTAGTTGATAATCTGCAATAAAAATAGCCTTGAAATAGCGAAATCATAACTCCCCACTATATCTCCTTAGGTTAGTGAGGATTTAAAATATCGAAATCGGACATTGTGGTAAATAGTTATCACTGAAAATATATAAAATGAAAAAAAAATCACGTCGAATTGATAACGTCCTACATTTTGAATTTCGGTTTAAAACGAATCGCAAAAATATCATTTCATAGAAATTTTTAAACTATACCTATACAACATTTTATAAATTCAAGGTTATACTCCTTTGACTTTATATTCGTTCAATTTTTCATGTCTATCTATCACACTTCAAATTATGTCAAATCCTTCGAAAAGCTCTTTCGAATAGGAACACATTTTGTATCATCCGAGTGAAATGTGTTGTCAATATATGTGTTGTATTCCGATTACATTATTATTGTTGAGCAAAAATATGCCTAAAACGCCGCTTAAATACACGATTATGTACCGGATGAATAAAATAATTTGTATGATAATTCTCTTTGTACGATTCACGACACAAGGTTCAATTTGGCCTGACGATTTCGCACGCAGTGGTACGACATTGCGAAATTTCGCAAAGCTGTTTTATCTCGTATGCTGTGACGTCATCGGCCACTGGGTCGTCATCAGGTGGTTTCGGTGAAAGCGAATTCAGTGCGCGCAAAAAAAAAGAACTCAACAGTAAAATTGAGTAAAATGAGGAATAGAACAATTCAGAATCTCTTCCACTTTTCCGGAATCTGTTTGTGAAGCTGATGAACTTCGGGGTTGAAGAGGATAAGTATTTTAAGGGTTTCCAATGGAGTAGGGTAGGATACTGCGCAATTCCTTATATGTGAAGGTAGATAATCCTGTGAGGGGGAGGTACAGCTGTCCTTCCATCTTTTCGGTGATCTTCTGGGTAATTGTCTATTCGAATATATTTTTTAATTGCATATACGCAAACATTGGATTTTTTTCCCTGTCGGGAGTTCTGTTGGTGCCTGAGTTCCTGGTTCTTATATGATATCCCAACTTCGTCTCTATTGAGATGTTATTGTCAGTAAAAATAATCGTCTATTGTTGAGATTTTCATTTCCAGAATCTCAGTATCCTATTAACAAAAATACATATTTGAAACCGCCAGAATAAAAGCTTTCGAAATAGTTTGGCCACGTTTGACTCAAGTATTAGTGAATAAAAATACTGATTTTTTTTATATAACTGATTTGAGAATAATGATGGTTACGATATTGCCATCAAATCACGTGTACCTACCTAAGAATGACGACGGGTCGCACATTTTTATGATGACATCATACCAAATTCAATTTTGGAAAACCTCTAACTACCTACCATTTATTGCACAGTAGATTGTGTATTTTTAACATGTTCTGTATTAGAATAAAAAAAAAACTGCATTTGAGAGTGGCAGTATTTATTTATTTTATTTATTTATTATTAAAAATACAACGATGAAGTTACTAATACAATTACATACTAGAGCTAGAAGTTAAGTGCGTGTGTGCGTGTTATTTATTGACAAGTATTGTATAAGTATTGTTAGCTACTTGGATGCAAACGAGGAACATCTCAACAAACTTGAACGCCTTCAAAATGTTTGCATCCATTTTATCTTTGGACTAAAAAAATCGATCATATTTCTCATTACCGTAATCTTCTTCATTGGCCCAAGATACGACAACGACGTAATATACATATCTTGTCATTACTATACAATGTCCTTTTTAATCCAAATTTACCTCAGTATCTCAAAGATAAATTCACTTATCTTTCAAGCCACGGGCGTCCACTTCGATCTGCTGAACGTGCTTTACTATCTATCCCTATTCATAGTTATGAATTATTTAGCTCTTCATTTGAAGTACATTCAGCTAGACTATGGAATAGCCTAAGTCCTGATATTACGTCGTCTATCTCACTAAACATCTTCAAGAAAAGGCTAAAGCAAAAATATTTATCTGACAACACTTGATTACATCTTCCTCTCCTCTTCCTTTCCGTATCCTTTAGTTTTCCTATCATTGCTATGAATTGTTCTTATATGCTATATTCTTTGTTTTTTTTACTTTTCTTCTGATATCTTTATTTATTTTGTAATGTGATTAACTTATTGCCATAGTACACATTGTTTTGTATACTTAACATTTACTCTGGTTGGTTGGAAGAAATTGCCATTGGGCAATAAGCCCGCCAGTGTACTAATTATATGTACAAGAAGATTCAAATAAATAAATATTGTAATTGATAGGGTACGATGAACACCTCACTAGGAAGTCCTGTGCCGAGGTGTTCATTTTAACAGTTGTGTTACATAGATAGTACATTATGTATAGAGTTCTTGAATTAAATTATAGGTACATTAAATAATTATTGAGAAAAAATGTGAATGTAAGTAAAAAATCTATGGTTTGACGTAATATTTTTTTAATCAATTTAACATATTATTATGTATCAATTGTGACTTTCTGCACTCCTTCTCTATATAAAAAGTTATCTGTGCCACATCTCAAACTCCTCCGTGCGCGCTGTTTGTTTAGAAAGGGGTCCAAAGTTTTCGTTTAACTTATTCATATATAAATATATAATTGTGGCAGCGCCTTGCAGGCTGCAACATGTATGGCCCGGGATTCTCGAATACTGCCGAAGATTTACGAAGATCAATGAATCATAGCTCACCGCTGTTGATACGAGCTGATCGATAGATCTCTTTATTCCGACCCACGACATCACAAATTAATTAAGTTATTATTTACATTGTAATTTCATTTGTTTCGAATTAACCACTGATGAAATGTAAGTAGTTCTTTCATTGAAACCCTTCATCACTATAAAATTGCATATTATCAATTATGTAAATATTATAATATATATTTATTCATAATTTAAATAAATGTTGGGCAAAAGTATGTTTGGGTTAGGGTCCTGTTTGAATCAATTTTCATAAATATATATTTCGCTCTCAATAAATCGTTGTCAACAAAATCAATTGCGCGCACTCTTTGTTCCCAAATTTGAATATTTTGAAATGTCTGTAGGTCCGTATGTCATATTGACATCACGCATATCACAAACCTTCTTATATCGCATTACCTACCTACCTTATTAATAAAATACTTTAATATAAATATACAATGATAAATCTTAAATAAAATATTTATGAATATCAATAGAGAGGAAGTTGGAATATATTATACAAAAACCTCACGTACTTCTTGTGTCACCTTGTAGTTTCAAATTTGTCTCGTTAAATCTGACAAATAAATCAGTCATATAAAAATATCGAGATTATGCAAATTATGTTTGAAAAATCCTGGCACATTTATTTGATGGGTCGGCCTGTTATTTTTTATCAAGTAAATGATTAACTAAAATATAAATGGGACACACAAATAAAATAAAAAAAAAAATCATGGTACTCTATGTTCAAGTCGATTAACGGCAAATTTTATATAAAAACATTTTTTTTAAATGAAAAAAATGTCCCTATAAAAACAAGTACATATACCTACATCTTCCTACGTTCCCTAAAATAAGCATAAATGCTTGTGTTATAGGTGAACGAAATCGGTCGAGGCAGGATTCGAACTCGCGACCACTGGATTAGTAGCACAGATCGCTAACCGCTCTGCCATCGACCTATCTATTATATCTTCATGCATGCCTTTTTTTTAATGCGGCGCTGGCCGATTTACTAATGATATCAATAACAATTAAGCACTACAAATAATAACACTCAATTATTATTATTACCATTATACACTTCCTCAAAAGAATTAGCAGATCAATGCGTAAATTGTAAATTATTTAAAAGAGCAAAATAAAATGCAATAAACACATCATCAAGCTTTCAATTGGGAATAGTTCACCCATCCAGATACTTAACATATCAAAGGATTAGGCTCTGAGGAGGTCTCTATACTACCTAACAACCCTACTGATTCCCGAATATTACCTAACGTTTAAAAAATCTTTAACGATTCTACATGTATTCATTATTACCGTTTTTTGCATTTTTATTATTAAATTTTTCGATAAATCTATAATTTCTAAAATACGGATTAACGATTTTGGAATAATGCCAGTGGCTGAAATAATGAACGGTAATATTATTATTTTACGAGAATGCCAAAGTCTTTTAATCTCGTTACCTAGTTGTATTTTCTAATTTTTTCATCAAAAGTTTTTATAATATTACTAGAATTTGGAATAGCCACGTCGCAAATATATGTTATTTTTTTAATTTTATCATGTATTATTAAATCGGGTCTGTTATGTTGAATTGACCGGTCAGTTAATATTGTTTTATCGTAATAAAGCGTAATATTATTATTTTCTAAAAATGAAATCGGATCATATTCATAATATGGTTTTATGTTTATCGCGTCAATTAATTTATATTTAATAGCTAAATTTTGGTGTATTATTTTTGCTACTTGGTTATGTCTAAATGTATATTCCGATTGCGCGAGAAAAGAACAGCCCGATATTATATGCTCGATTGTTTCCGAAAAAGCCAAACATTTCCTACAACTATCATCTACTACACTTATGTCTTTTATTATATATTTTTGATAATTTTTAGTTTTTATTACTCTATCCTGAATCGCTATTATAAAACCTTCTAAATCCGCGTCCAAATCACCAATACTCAACCATTTGTTTGACCAAATTTTGTCAACATAAGATTGGTTGAGAAATTGCAGATGCATAAAATACTTGTATTTTATGCATCTGCCTATATTTATATTTAACAAAGTACGTAAAAATCGCTAATTCATTGTTATTTGTTTTAACTTGTATATTAATAAAAATTGAGTCACGATTTTTTGTTTTATATTAAAACTTGTCGGCCTTCGTGGCTCAGTTGGTTGGGTATCTGACTACTGATCCAAAGGTCCCGGGTTCGATTCCCGGTGGAGACACAGTTTTTAATTGTGTTTTCAGTGTGGATCTGTGAGACGATTAATATCGTAAGTCTCCAGAATGTGGCAACTTGTTATTGGGTGCGTGTTAAATTAATATTTGACATAGTACCTGTTAGTTGTCCGAAAAATAATATATAAATAAATAAATAAATAAAACTTGCGCGTCTCTGCTGACGTTGTTCAGGGTCCCCTAAATCATTTATATTTTTCACGGACCCCCTGAAAAATCCCGGGGACCACTGGGGGTCCACTTTGTTTACCACTGGTTTATACGAACCGATTCTTTATTTTTATTTTATTTTATTTTACAAAGGACAGCACACAGTACATGCATACAATTATTAAAATTAAAAAATAATAATACAAAAATAACATGTACCTCTTACGTACTATACCTAATATCAAAATAATACAACAAAAAAGTGTGAATTAGTGTGGGTGCGCGCATGAGAGAAGAATAATACATACATGTGTGTGTGAAAGAGATATCTAGAAAGAGTGTGAGTGTGTGGGTGTGTATGTGTGTGTGTGAGAGAGGGTGTGCATGTGTGTGTAGACGAACATATATTGACAGATTCATGAGTTGAGAAGAAAAAGAAAATATATTGCTGAGGGTGGTTGGGAAAAATAAAATTAATCAGTACCTAATTGTTATAATGTCACGATGTTAGATGTAAGTTTATTTTTGAATGTTATATATGAATCAAAAAATATGTCTAAGTCGGCGTTTTTTTCGTAAGAGTTAAATAAGTTTATCATTCTGTTAATCGGAGCGTTTTTGGAAGCATTTGTTTTACAGATATTGGAGAAGAAAAGTGACGTATGTCTTGTCCGGCGAGTAGATGTATTAAATTTGATATTGGTAAGAATTTCATGGCATTCTATGTTTCCATTTAGTATACTGTGAAGGAACATAAGGTCTGAAATTGTGCGTCGCGTGGTCAAAGAAGTTAGTATAGTAGGTTGGTAAGTATTGTTGAAACGGTAGTTTGAATATTTAATGAATTTATTCTAAATTTGATCCAACGAGTGAATGTAAACCTTGTACTGGGGATTCCATATAGTTGATGCGTACTCAAGTTGACCTCTGACAAGAGAGCAATATAATTGTTTTAATGTATTGGGGTTTTTAAAGTATTTACTGATTCTAAATATAAAGCCTAACATTTTATAAGATTTGTTTACTATAATTTCAATATGTTTGTCGAAGAGAAGTTTTGAATCAAGGTGTACGCCAAGATCTTTGCATGTATGTTCTCGTCGGTAAAACTACATTGTTCAGATTATAATTGTATTTTACAACTTTTATCTTCCTAGTGAAAGATATAGAAAAACACTTGGATATATTTAAGGAAAGATAATTTTCATTGCAATAAATGGATAAACGTTCCAAATCCTTCTGTAGATCGGCACAATCAGAGCAATTTGAGATTGTTTTGAAAATTTTCATGTCATCGGCAAATAATAATACTTGACTACTGTAAAAGCATTTTCCGATGTCATTTATATAAATATTAAAGAGAAGGGGACCTAAATGAGATCCCTGGGGGACTCCAGATGTCACGCTAATACATTTAGAAGAATGTCCGTTAACCAAGGTTATTTGGTGTCTATTATCAATATATGATTTAAGCCACCTAAATAGGTCACCATGTATACCTATCAATGACAATTTATGTAAGAGAGTTGGGTGATTTACGCGGTCAAATGCTTGGGCATAGTCAGTATATATAGCATCTATTTGAAGTCTCTGATCCATTTTATCATTAAGATAACTAGTAAATTGGGCTAAATTAGTGGTGGTAGAACGTTTTCTCATAAAACCGTGTTGATCAGTGGTGATATATGAAGATATTTTACTATAAACCTGATCATACACTATTTTTTCAAACACTTTGCTAATAATTGGGAGTTTGGAGATGGGCCTATAGTTAGTGACATCGTGCTTATCGCCATTTTTCAGTATGGGATGAACAAGAGCGGTTTTCCATATTTCAGGGAATGTGCCGTTAGTAAGTGACAATTTGAATATATAACATAATGGGTGTGCCAGGACCCGAGCGCATTTTTTCAGAAAAACTCCAGGAATATTATCGTTTCCTGCACCCTTTGATATATCTATATTAAGAAGATATTTTAGCGTACTGTTATAGTCGATGGAGATGGAATTAATAAGATAAGGGTTATCGATGTTGTAGTTTTCGTTGATGACGCTATTAGGTGTGATGTAAACTGAGCCGAAGAAGTCGGAAAAAAGATTGGCTATGCCTACTCCGTTAGATGAGGTGGCATTGCCGAAGAACATGGTCTCTGGAATGTCTGGTGTCTTTTTGAATGATTTTACATAATTCCATAAACTTTTTACGTTTTTTCGTATTCCGTTTTCAATCAAGTTAATGTTATTTTTGAAGATGAGATCAGCAGTTTTCTTTTGTCTTTTTCGCAGAAGAGAGAACGTCTGATAATCAAGAGGGTTCCTATCACGTGTTAACAGTGGCTTTAGAGAAAAAGTAAGTGAAAGTGAGAAATATACATAAAAAAATTAAATTAGAAATCATCCACATTCATTACAATTCCATAGATTAAAGTGTAAACAAGTTAATAAAAAAAAAAATGAGAAAACCCTTTTCAAAGTATTCTTCATATTGAAATGCCGATTGATATACCTACAGTTTGCAGATATCAAGGCGTTTTAAACAAATAGGTAGATTTATATGATATAGGTACAATATTGTTCAATTTTATCAAAATATCTAATGAATCAAGCTGGAAACAGTTTTAACATGCATTGTCATCGGTAATTCACAAATTCTGAAAGTATAAAATGTATAGAAATGAATATTATTATAATTTCAATTGTTTTTACATTGAAAACATGTATACAGTAAAAGTATTACTGTTGCATCAAACTGAATAAAATTCATATTTTATTAACACTCAGCCGGAAACGCGTATCGCTTTGTTTACTTTGTACGAAATACAATATTGTTAAATTATATAAAAATATTAAATGAACCATGCTGGAAACAATTTTTACTTACATTGTCATCGGGGATACACAAATTATAAATGTTTCAGAGCTCTAAACTGGTCGAAAAGTTAGTTGAAAATCGATTGAAAAATTCTAGTACAGACAAGATAATGAAAGAATTCAAAAGTATAAATGTACTTATAATTTTCTTCCCCCACTATCACCCGTTATACTTATGGGGACTAATAACAGCCCCTTGCAAAACTATTAAAGGACACATAAATTTATATTATTTTATTTTATATAACTTCTCGGGCAACTAACAGGTACTATGTCAAATATTAATTTAACACGCACCCAATAACAAGTTGCCTCATTCTGGAGACTCACAGATCCAGACTGAAAACACAGCCTAAAAACTGTATCTCAACTGGGAATCGAACCAAGGACCTTTGGATCAGCAGTCAGATACCATACCTAACCAACTGAGCCACGAAGGACGACAATAAAGAACATACGAAGAGTCCGGAGAACTCTAAAACCTTGCAGACACTGAACTTAAATTACCAAAGAGAGCTAATTATGTAGAAACAACTGGCTCATCGTTCACTGATAGCGAAGATAAGAGTGTATCGGATTTAAGACATAAAGTCTTGAAAGCCCTAAAGTTGCTCTTCGTGGCTTCAAGGTCCACTTGTCCAATGGGTCAAAAGAAATTCCCTCGGACATCGTCGTAGAGTTCTCGTCGGAAAGTTGACATGCATTCCCATAGAATATGTTCAGAAGTCTGATCAGGGTTATCACAAAGCTGACACATGAGGACGAATCGGATAAGTGAAAACGAAAAAGATAACTTTTGGTACTGCCGTGTCCAGTAAGGAATTGCGTGGTCCAATAATCGGGAACAACCACGAGGAAGAAATTCGAGTCCTCACATCGGGAAGAAATAAAAATGTATCTTTAAATGTGCATACTTGCCGTTGGAATTTTTAATGTTTTTGAACTGTGCGAAGTTGGTCTAAGGGATGAGAATAAAATTTGTCTCCATGTTGGTCGTTGGTTCAGATGAGGTTATTGAATGACTAGACTCTTACAGCGTCTTCTCAGACTGTACCCTTGTCTGGAGTTCGCACTCTCAAATTTATTATTGGAATGCCATCGAACTTACCAACCATATGTTTAGTGAAAGGACGCCACATATTAAATATTCCTTAGTCAAATAGAGTCAAAATGTCAAATTAAACGTTACAGTGTGTCCGATATAGTAGATAGTGAATTTACCAGTGTAGAAAATGTACATTTAAACACAGTGTTTTATATTGATTTTTATAAAGTTAAGAGAGTGAAAATCCACTTTGAAATTTATTTACTTATTTATTCAAATAAACAGTAATAATACAAGTTAAAAAAGAAAAGAAACTAAAAAGTTAACAAAACATATTACATAGTACAAGAAAAACAATGAGAATAAAAGTTAACTTCTTCCTCTCTCTTTTTATTAAATTAATGAACAAATATACCAAAGTATTTAGAATTTGATAATACCGAGTCATCTCGGCGAAAACGTTCGGGCATTGTTAAAAAAAAACGAAATTCCTTTGTAAAAAAATCTTTATTACGATTATATAAACGAAATTCAATTCATCGACAAGACATACCATAAAACATACAGTAAAATATTGAAATATATTTTTAACGAAATTCCCGTTATATAGGGCCGGTATTACAGTCTTAGTTTAAGAGCTAAACTCAAGTTTTACAAAAGTATAGCGTATTACAGTGTCCGTTTAGGCCTAATCTTCCCTCAAATACGTCACTAAAACGACAAATATTTAACTCAACGTTTCTGGTGGATTAAGTACTTAACGGTGAGTCAACTATCATTTCTCGACTCGTTGCTAGGCAACGAGTGTAGTTTCAGTGTTCTATCATTAGAGGTGTTAGTTGTATCGACGGTGGCGCTAACAAACTGACAGCCATATTGAAACGACATAGGCATTTAAAAGCATTATTTTGGTGAAAAAAATTAAATTTACCATGTTGGATAATAAAACAATTGTATTTCAAGTCGTAGCGTCCCGTTTTGTAGTTCGTATTATTTGAGGTTATTTAAAATTTGACAGATATTAGCCACAGAAAAAGTAAAATATGTCTATAATTGAAGATTTAGTAACTGACATGTCATATTGCGCTGTAATACGGAAATGGATTCAATCTCCCCTTAACATTAATCTTGAGTTTAACAAACTTAATGAGTTGAGGGCCGACTGTAATACCGGCCCTATAATTAACAAAATATATTATTTTGTCTCGATAAACGTATGATGTGAAATGTGAATATCGCAACTTTATGATAACTTTTTTCATTAAAGAATATTAAAATTAAATCAAATTATAAAGGAGTTTCGAGTATTTTATAAACATATGAACATTTTATGTAGTATTTTAAGTTAAAACATTTGATGGAAGAATTCAAAATCATATTCACAAACAAAGTCCTCTGCAACCCGTTTATATGGTATTAATTCTTCAAACTTATTCTCCCTGTTTAAATCCCGACTCAATGTCTTTACAGACTGTTTTGGTCAGTTCTCCTCGTCCTTAAGTTATACATATGTTATCCTGTCCTCCACAATGCCATCTCGCTCACCTCTGGTATCTTGTTTGCTCATGACATGGCGTGATGGTATGTATGTATGAGTTTTGTGTGTAACGAAAACTATATATGTAAACAAACACAAATAAATAAAATAAAAATATTTTGCATTGATTTCCGAATCGTATGTGTGGCTAGTTATCGGTACATTCACGCTAACATCGAATCAATGCATATCAAATGAAACATTGATTGATCGAGTATAATCAGTGAATTACCCTACCCTTATTGGCTGCATTCGCGTACCTATAATAATATCATCTATGTATATATTGCACAATGATCGCAAGGTTCATAACACAAAATATTAATATTACTAGTTGCATGTAACACATGAGATCCAACTGTCGATGGCCATAGTATGTGTATAGTGCAAGAATACTTAGAAATCAATGGAGACGAAGTTGGAATATTATAGAAGAACCAGGAACTCAAGGCACCTACAGGGCTTACGTCTTGTTATCAGCTGGTTTACGTGATCACTTTATACGCTTGCGCAACGTTCACTAATTTTGCCTTCTTATTGACTTCCCTTATATATGCCCTTATCTATCCGGCCCTTATCTATGCCGACCGCCGTAGCACAGTTGGTAAGCCGTTCGGTTTCTGTGCGGGCGTCCTGGGTTCGATTCCCAGCAGAGGAGAAATTGATTTAAATTAATTTCTCACGCTAATATTGCTTCTCTGGGCTGGAAACACTGGTTAGTTGGAAGAAATTGCCATACGGCAATAAACTCGCCACTTGCGCAGGGTGCAAGGAAGTGTTTATTATTATTATTATTATTATTATATATATATTTCAATAATAAGTAACTAACTAATCACCTGAAAATAAGATATTAGTACTATTGCCATCTATGAAGTAACGAAGAAACCTTTTTGTAATGCCATCTATTTGGAGATTGGTTTATTTGTAAACAATGAAAGCATCATTCCTTATAAATGAGGTGACGGTGTTCTCGCGCAGATGTCACCCCTGAACGTGTTATACCTACATATTGCTGACGCCTTTGGAAATTGAAGGATTTGATGATTTTCGCTCATCAGAACTCGATGAAACTTATATATGTGTGATAACCTCTGAAGCACTATATTATATTGTCTTATTAAAAATGAAAAAAATAAAATAAGATAACATGGTAAAGAATTACTATCGCAGAAGTGAAAATTGTAGAAACTGATGATTTTATCATGGAACAAATCATCAGATCTTGACCACATTGAAATGGAACAAATCGAAGGATACCCCTTTATAATGAAAACTAGTGGACTGTAGCCAACACTAAACTCTCCACTACATAGCAAGTGTACATTTTTTCTTCTTGAATGGTTGACAATCTCTAAATGCATTTTTATGAAGTACATTTATGTTAGATTCTTAAACAAATATAAGATTCCAAGAGGAGAAAAGTTTTCACAATACACCATACACACAGAAAGATTTTCACAAAATTCATTCTATGCACTTTCTACACGATACCTGTTGAGAAATTTATGTAAAAAAAATGTATTACTAGCAAGATGAGCACGTATGAGACAGTGTATTAATGTTGATGAGGCGATGTATGTGTCAAGATAGAAGAATGCGGTGTTCGGTTCTCACTGCCTACCCCTTGAGGAAGATAGAAGTGGAGAGTAAAATATACACTTGTCTATAGAAACACATACAATATCAATATGAAGTTAATCACTCAATTTTCCCATACAGAAGCTATTTTACTTCTGTTAAATACATTTTCCATACAAATATATCATTTATTTCATTTTGATATAGCAGACCATAGATATTTTTTCTTTAAATTATGACAATCCTTAAAACCATTTTTGAAGAGTGTTTTTTACTGTTTCAAAAGTTGAAACAATAGAAAAATATCTCGATTTTCTAGACCGTGAGAGCATTTTGAAACGTTTGGGCTGTACAGAGGATACAAAAAGGATACGGCGTACGCCATACATACAAACACATCACGACGAAACTCATAGTGTGCACTCTCTATATGATACCCGTTGAGAAATTAATGTAAACAAATTTCGCTTCAAAATTGTGAAATCATGACTCCACTATTCCATAGTAGTGTAGAGTAAAAAGAATAATTGAAATCGCACAACGCAGTAAAAATGAGTTGATTGTGGCCTACGCTAAACTCCTCACTAACAAGTCATTCTATGAAGTATTCAAATTTTGTATAGAAAATATTCAGCATTTTCATGAAATAATAATAATAATAATAAATGATAACTACAAACTATACTGGAATAGAGACATAATCACAGACAGAACAAACCTACATAACCGACCAGACATTACATTAATCGACAAAATACATAAACACACATATCTAATAGAAATATCGATACCAAATACAGCAAATCTACAAAAGAAACATTTAGAAAAAATAGATAAATACATACCTTTAGCAGAACAGATAAAATCACAGTGGAAACAAGAAAAAGTAACAATAGTCCCAATAATATTATCGTCTACAGGCATCATACCAAAAACTCTCCAAAAAAATATAGACATACTAAAGTTACCCCCATACGTAATCACCAACATACAAAAAACTACAATTATCAACACATGCACAATAGTCAGAAAATTTCTACAGGTACCACTTTAAACAACTACACACAACCACACAGACACACAACCACACAGACACACAAACACAAAGCCTCACAACCTGAGTACGCTCCGTTGTGAAGGAAACTACCGAACCATAACCGAGATCAATCTCCAATAATAATAATTAACACTTCCTTGCACCCTGCGCAAGTGGCGAGTTTATTGCCGTATGGAAATTTCTTCCAACTAACCAGTGTTTCCAGCCCAGAGAAGCAATATTAGCGTGAGAACTGAATTTAAATAAATTTCTCCTCTGCTGGGAATCGAACCCAGGACGCCCGCACTGAAACCGAAAGGCTTACCAACTATGTCACGGCGGTCGGCAAATGAAATGAGTTTGTTAAATTATTATTTATTTAAATATTTTATTATGAAAACTTGATAATTCTTCAATGATATTTTATGAAAGTGATGTGCCTTTTTACGAATTTGAAAAAAAAAAAAAAAAAACGAGTGGGTTGTGGCCAACGCTAAACTCCTCAGTAACAAGCCATTCTATAAAGTATTCAAATTTTGTATAGAAAATTTTCAGCATTTTCATGAAATGAGTTTGTTAAATTATTTTTTATTTAAATATTTTATTATGAAAACTTGATAATTCTTCAATGACATTTTATGAAAATGATGTGCCTTTTTACCAATTTGAAAATAAAAAATAAAAATTTTAAGTTTCCTGAGCTTGGGGTCACTTTGAAATATTTGACAGTTAAAAAATTGAGAAGCACTATTCAGATATCCTTCAAAATCTAATGGGGTCTAAACGAGTATTAGATATACATATTTACAAAATTTGAAAAGAATCGAACGAGTACTTTAGTCTATAATCGATAAAGTAAAATGAACACGCCGTACATAGCACACAGCACATAGCACACACACAGATACATTGTGATGAAACTTTCAGAATACAATCTCAGCATGATAGTAGTTGATGATCTGCAATAAAAATACCCTTATAATTGCGAAATCATAACTCCACACTATATCCCCATGGGTTAGTGAGGAGTAAAAAATCACGACGAATTGACAACCTCTCCGTTTTTTGGAAGTCTGTTAAAAATGATATAAATTCAACACGAACTGAATAATCTGAATAAAATATATTTTCCTATTTACTTGGCCACACCGGATGTCAAAATGTCGAACAGAATCAGCAACTTCCGTTGCTTGGAGATACCTATTATAGGTTTATTTAATTTGAAATCATTGTATTGATATTGACACTTCTTTACGCCTTGGGCAGGAAAAGTTCATCATTCATTCTTTCAATGTATTCAAACCATTTCAATTTCGTTCTGCTTCATTATCTTGAATTCCATTTTGACGTCCAAATTAATTAATGTATCATACTTACCTATATCATTCTGTTAACGATTAGAATTTAATTCTATGTTTCTTCTTTATGCAAAACATAGACCTGTTATTATAGAAGGTTCTGCTGTACCTTTGGCAGTAGTATAGGATTCGTTCTGTTCATGTGGTTCTTTCAAAATCTTCTCCTGGATCTAGTTCATCGTGCAATGTCTTTTGTTTCTCAGGTCCTTCAAATATCTTCGTTTTTTTCTGTGATAGATCGTTAGATTTCATATTAATGTATTTGTTCAGCATCTTTGTTCTTCTTTTCTTCCAGGCTATATTCTAACTCATTATCTGTGCAAACTGATGGAGTCAGCTCTTTTCGGCTTGTCGTTATACCCCCGTCAGTGACTTGTTGGTACTTGATCCAAAATCGTTTTGGCGGGCCCCCACGTTCGCGTTTGGTCTCTTAGTGCCAGTGGTATGAAATATGCTTGATGGTAGTCCTTGTGTTGTTCGACGAGCAGTAGCTGCGGGGATGAAGAGGACTTATAACAATCCCAATGGGTAGCAGACTGCGAAAACCTGTAATGTCGTTATACTTATGTTCTTCTGTTCTGCACGATGTCTCTGCATTTTGTTGCACCTTTGCACTATCCAAGAAATCTTTGGTCTTCCTCTGGATGTAAGTCGATGAAAATCCATGGCAGCACCTTTGTTAGTTGAATTAAATTAAAAATAATTTAAACATTTTGCTACTGAGCCCAACCATAGAATATTAATTATAAATTGGCTGAGGGTTGTTTAGATTCAACAAATATGAAATACCAACAACAACATATACGTATTGATGTCGAATATTGATTATTTATGAAATTGTCGATGCGATTTGATACTAGCGCTTGAAACGCCGGCAAATAAACAATGATCTCTGACTATCTGTTTACTAATAGATTGGTCGCAGAGTCATTTCGTCTATTCTCAACGCAATTCACCAATTCACTCACAGCCAACTTGAGTCACATTGTCGTTATAAACTTAGAAGGCAGGTAATGATGGGCTGGCAATTAATTGGTCCAAAGTATGCTATATACTCGACTCGAATACCTTTGGACAGCTGGGAGGTAGGAAAAAGATTGGGAACCAAGGCCTTAGAAGGGAGGACGGTTGAAGGCCCAAAATTGATTCGGGCTGAAGCACTATCGAAGGAAAAAATGATGGCCGATAATAGCAAGGATTGTTGTGAAAAAAATTGTTTGTCTCAAGCAATCGTCAATTAGTCACCTACAGAGGTCTTTTTCAACTTAGTTGAGTCATTTTAATTATGGTTTCACAATACTCCTTCTTTCATTTGGTCTGCTATCAAAGAGTTTCTTCAATATGGACTGTTCATTTGCCGTTTCCATGTACACCATATTTCTGCATATTTTGGCGAACTTCTTGAATTTTATGTCATCATATAGGTACATAGATCATATATATGTTGTTAGATGGAGGAGACAAAGAAGAAGGTATTTTAGAGACGACGTGGAAATAATGGACTCCCAAAGATTATTACCACACCTTGCTCTAAATACTTACTTACTTAACGTGTCCGGGTAAACATTAGGCCTTTCCACTCCAATACAAACAGCAATTGCTGCGTCATTTGCCACAATCAAGTCTACATAGAAAAACAAAGAATGGAGAAGAAGGATGCCTGGAAGACCCCCAAAAAGATGGAAAGACTGCTGGGAGTTCACATAACAAGAGGCAGCAAACTCTACGAAAACAGGCCCCAGTGGCCTTCAATAATTATATGAAGATATAGATTAGATACGTGAAATTCCTTTGTTTGATTTTCGCGTTTAATTTTCACAAAAAAATACGAAACGACTCTCCAAACAACCGTGAGGCTATATAAATCAGTTATTTCACGTGTCGCTTTTGTCCAGCCGCATTATCATTTGTCTATATGGCTCTCGTTTAATCCGCGATACTTGCACGTCTCGTGTGTCTATGGCACCCAAACAAAGAGACCCCCGTGGCAATTATAAACTCTATCCATCTCCCCTCCTCCCTCGCCTCTCTTTCTCTCTCGCAGGTCGCATTCTCTCTCCCTTGCCGGGAATCGATCGCGGAACTGTCTGTGCAACCCTCCTGTATAAACAGACACACACACACATACATGTATTTTTGCACGCACCAACACAAACGCAGATAGTCCTACGTGTGGATTGGTCGCAGTTGCGTTCCGGAAGGTACAAGATGAATAGGAAATTATTTTTTGTAATGGTGTTAAAATGTACAGATTGTTTCTGAAGAGCGTGTTAAAATAAATATGAACAGCCAATATTCAGCCGAATTGAAGAGACCTTTTTACTCTCCACACTATGGAATAGGGGAGAGTCATGATTTCGCAAAATTTAAGCGTATTTTTTTTACATCAATTTCTCAATGGGTATCATGTAGAGAATGCACACTATGAGTTTCGTCGTGATGTGTTTGTGTGTATGGCGTATACGCTGTACGCCGTACGCCGTACGCCGTAGCATTTATCTTTTTTGTGTCCTCTCTACAGCCCAAACTATAAGTCTGATCGACTTCATATTAACATCATATGTGTAAAGTGCAAAGACCTAGAGCTGATTAGTTTTCCATAGACAACTTTTGATTTCTTCTCTATGAATTCATCATTTACGTTGTTTTTTTTTTGTGTCCTCTCTGCAGCCCAAACTATAAGTCCGATTGACTTCATATTGATATCACATGTGTTAAGTCCATAAACTTAGAGCTGATTAGTTTTCCATAGACAACGGTTCATTTTTTCCCAATGTTTCTTTATGATTTCATCTATTAAAACTGAAAAAATGCTCTCACGACCTGGAAATTAGAGATATTTTAATTTGGTTTCAACTATTTATACAACACCAAGAATCTTCATAAAATTGTATTCAAAGTTGGTCAATGTTAAAAGAAAAATATTCAACGGTTTCAAAAATTATATTTTATTTAATGGATATTTGTATGAAACTTATATGTAACAAGAGAATTTTTTTATATTTGGCAATGATCAGTTCATTGATTTCATATTGATAGAAGAATATTAATAGCTTGAACTTAGAACTGATTAGCTTTTCATAGATATCATATAATTTCTTCATATGATATCACGTGTAAACATTGTCAAAATGCTCTAACGCTCTTTGAAACAAAATTTATCTGCTTTTTTTAAAATATTTCATACAACATAAGCAGTCTTCACTATACTGCATTAATAGTTTGTCTATCTTAACATAAAAATATACTATCGGAAGAAAATTTATATTCCTGGTAGTAACATTTAGTATGAATAAAAATGTAATTAGATAAATTTCTATGTATGGAAACGTTTAGTAATTTGATTTCATGTTATAATGTAAAGAGCTTGAACATAGAACTGATTAGCTTTCCATAAATAACAAAAAAAATCTTCATATGATATCACCTGTCAAAATTTGGAAAATGCTCTCGCGTTCTTTAGAACAAAATTTATCTGCTTTTTTTAAAATATTTCATACAACATAAGCATTCTTCACTATACTGCATTAATAGTTTGTTTATCTTAACATAAAAATATACTATCGGAAGAAAATTTATATTCCTGATAGTAACATTTAGTATGAATAATAATGTAATTAGATAAATTTCTATGTATGGAAAAGTTCAGTAATTTGATTTCATGTTATAATGTAAAGAGCTTGAACATAGAACTGATTAGCTTTCCATAAATAACAAAAAAAATCTTCATATAATATCACGTGTCAAAATTTTGAAAATGCTCTCGCGTTCTTTAAAACAAAATTTATCTGCTTTTTTTAAAATATTTCATACAACATAAGCATTCTTCACTATACTGCATTAATATTTTGTTTATCTTAACATAAAAATATACTATCGGAAGAAAATTTATATTCCTGGTAGTAACATTTAGTATGAATAAAAATGTAATTAGATAAATTTCTATGTATGGAAAAGTTCAGTAATTTGATTTCATGTTATAATGTAAAGAGCTTGAACATAGAACTGATTAGCTTTCCATAAATAACAAAAAAAATCTTCATATGATATCACCTGTCAAAATTTGGAAAATGCTCTCGCGTTCTTTAGAACAAAATTTATCTGCTTTTTTTAAAATATTTCATACAACATAAGCATTCTACACCATACTGCATTAAAAGTTTGTCTATCTTATCATAAAAATATACTATCGGAAGAAAATTTATATTCCTGATAGTAACATTTAGTATGAATAATAATGTAATTAGATAAATTTCTATGTATGGAAAAGTTCAGTAATTTGATTTCATGTTATAATGTAAAGAGCTTGAACATAGAACTGATTAGTTTTCCATAAATAACAAAAAAAATCTTCATATAATATCACGTGTCAAAATTTTGAAAATGCTCTCGCGTTCTTTAAAACAAAATTTATCTGCTTTTTTTAAAATATTTCATACAACATAAGCATTCTTCACTATACTGCATTAATAGTTTGTTTATCTTAACATAAAAATATACTATCGGAAGAAAATTTATATTCCTGATAGTAACATTTAGTATGAATAAAAATGTAATTAGATAAATTTCTATGTATGGAAACGTGTAGTAATTTGATTTCATGATATAATGTAAAGAGCTTGAACATAGAACTGATTAGCTTTCCATAAATAACAAAAAAATTCTTCATATGATATCACCTGTCAAAATTTGAAAAATGCTCTCGCGTTCTTTAAAACAAAATTTATCTGCTTTTTTAAAAATATTTCATACAACATAAGCATTCTTCACTATACTGCATTAATAGTTTGTCTATCTTAACATAAAAATATACTATCGGAAGAAAATTTATATTCCTGGTAGTAACATTTAGTATGAATAAAAATGTAATTAGATAAATTTCTATGTATGGAAAAGTTCAGTAATTTGATTTCATGTTATAATGTAAAGAGCTTGAACATAGAACTGATTAGCTTTCCATAAATAACAAAAAAAATCTTCATATGATATCACCTGTCAAAATTTGGAAAATGCTCTCGCGTTCTTTAGAACAAAATTTATCTGCTTTTTTTAAAATATTTCATACAACATAAGCATTCTACACCATACTGCATTAAAAGTTTGTCTATCTTATCATAAAAATATACTATCGGAAGAAAATTTATATTCCTGATAGTAACATTTAGTATGAATAATAATGTAATTAGATAAATTTCTATGTATGGAAAAGTTCAGTAATTTGATTTCATGTAATAATGTAAAGAGCTTGAACATAGAACTGATTAGTTTTCCATAAATAACAAAAAAAATCTTCATATAATATCACGTGTCAAAATTTTGAAAATGCTCTCGCGTTCTTTAAAACAAAATTTATCTGCTTTTTTTAAAATATTTCATACAACATAAGCATTCTTCACTATACTGCATTAATAGTTTGTTTATCTTAACATAAAAATATACTATCGGAAGAAAATTTATATTCCTGATAGTAACATTTAGTATGAATAAAAATGTAATTAGATAAATTTCTATGTATGGAAACGTGTAGTAATTTGATTTCATGATATAATGTAAAGAGCTTGAACATAGAACTGATTAGCTTTCCATAAATAACAAAAAAATTCTTCATATGATATCACCTGTCAAAATTTGAAAAATGCTCTCGCGTTCTTTAAAACAAAATTTATCTGCTTTTTTTAAAATATTTCATACAACATAAGCATTCTTCACTATACTGCATTAATAGTTTGTCTATCTTAACATAAAAATATACTATCGGAAGAAAATTTATATTCCTGGTAGTAACATTTAGTATGAATAAAAATGTAATCAGATAAATTTCTATGTATGGAAAAGTTCAGTAATTTGATTTCATGTTATAATGTAAAGAGCTTGAACATAGAACTGATTAGCTTTCCATAAATAACAAAAAATTTCTTCATATGATATCACCTGTCAAAATTTGGAAAATGCTTTCGCGTCCTTTAAAACAAAATTTATCTGCTTTTATTAAAATATTTCATACAACATAAGCATTCTACACCATACTGCAATAATAGTTTGTCTATCTTAACATAAAAATATACTGTCGATAGAAAATTTATTTTCCTGGTAGTAAAATTTAGTATGAATAAAAATGTATATAATAAGATAAATTTCTTATGTATGGAAAAGTTCAGTAATTTGATTTCATGTTATAATGTAAAGAGCTTGAACATCGAACTGATTAGCTTTTCATAAATAACAAAAATTTCTTCATATGATATTACGTGTCAAAATTGTCAAAATGCTCTAACGTCCTTTAAAACAAAATTTATCTGCTTTTATTAAAATATTTCATACAACATTAGAATTCTTCACCATACTGCATTAATAGTTTGTCTATCTTAACATGAAAATATACTATCGTTAGAAAATTTATATTCTTGGTAGTAAAATTTAGAATGAATAAAATATTTCATTGTCAATATTTGTGGTGTGGAGAGTTTAGTGTTGGCCACAACCCACTCGTTTACAAGATATACTTACTTTCAGATTATCAAATACAAAAATTATTTCTTCCACTATAGAAAAGTTTTGTGTCAAATTAAGAAAAATTTGCGTTGAATATTCATTTTTTGTAATATATTCTTCTTTTTCGTTACTTAAAGAATCTGTAGCAGAATCGACAAGTTCACTCCATCTAGTCTGTGAGTGACTTCTGAATCTTCTATCCTCCATGTTGTCTATTACGATGAGCTTCTACAAGTTATTAATAGTCCTTCTGGCAATGTGTCTAAAGTACTAAAGGATGGGCTGTAAATTCGAGTAACTATATTGACGACATTTTCCGCCAACACCTTTCTACACGTTTAAAATGTATCAATTTTCTTTTTCTCTGATTCTTACGAAATTGATGCGTAAAGCCTCCTCAATCTTAATATTTGTTTCTCAATACGAGTGTTAGAGACCATATTTCTATACCGTAATGGAAGATGAAGAATATAATTACGTATTAAATATGGGTGTATTTATTCTATTAAATATCGTTGCAAAGTAGTTTTTATGCATTTTTCATGTAAGGTGTAATGGATATATGCTTTTAAACTCAAAATTTTCTAAATTGTCATATCCGCCATCGTGTTCACCCTATACCCCGATATGAATTGCATTTGTGTGCAAAAGCGACCCCTAATTGTATTCTCAGTGAGTAGCGGCAGTGTTACCAACAGGCGAAAACTTTGTATCGCTTCGGTGATGTTCATGGGTAGATAGGTACCTGGCTGGCAAGGGTGCCTACCCGCCACCCGCCACTGTCACGTAATTAATGGCAACATTGCTATCATGGCGCATCTACCTTACAGCTTATGCTACATTAGATCTATGTCTTCCAGTCGTAAGCTGCGTCGCCCGCTTAGCATTCTCTTCTCAATGGCCAACGTACTAAGGGGGGAGGTGTTATAAACACAAATTTGAATATTTCATGAAGATTGTTTACTGATGATAACTAATGTGAGAGAAGCAATAACGGGAATAATACTATTGATAGATTCTAGCTAGTTACATACATTCTTTTCTTCTCATTCCTTGCCCTATTCCCGAACACTCCTGGACAAAGGCCTCATCCATTTGCCCCTTTGTCGTTCTGTCCTGTGCATCCAGGACGTGCCAGCAAATCGTTTGATTATATCAACCCTCCATCTTACATGCATTATTAAAAATATTATACATATTATAAAACTCAGAGAGGGACTCGAAGTTTGTTTTGAGATTTTTTTTAAATAAGAAAGAGATACCACGTCTCTTTTTACACATATATATTATACCCACATTGACCTCTTCTTTTTCTTCTTCTTCGATGGCGCTACAGCCCATATCGAGCCTTGGTGTCCTTCAAATTTTGCCTTCAACCCCGTCTGTCCTTAGTTGCCGTCCTCCAGTTTGTAACACTTAAGAACTGAACTGCATCCCTCCTCACTGATACTGGGTGATTCATATATTCTGTACAGTTCTTCGTTTCGCCTTATACGCCACTCTTCCCCATCTTTCACTGGACCGCATATGCGGCGGAGAACTTTCCTCTCAAATATGTCCAAAGCTTCAGCGGATTTTATTGTGTCAACGTCTCCCACCCGTATGTAACCACAGTCATAATAATTGTCTTGTATAGGATATATACCCTCACCCTCACAATTACACTTTTTTTTGCTGTTTTTTATGTTTATTTAAAGATTTTTTTACGTGCAAATCCTGCAAAATTGTCATATTCGCACAAACTATATAGCTTATGTGTATTTATGTGTAATTTACTATTTTTAATAGATATTCAGAAAATAAATTCTAATTACACCGTACATAAAAATGGATCGAATCTGTTATTTATAAATGACAAGTTTTATGATATTTATATTACAACATGTTCAGCTATAACCATTTTATACTATGAAGCGAGGCATGTGTTTTGAATATAATGCAATATTGTGAACAAGGAGTGCAGAATATAATGTTAAAACTGGTACAGACTTGAAAAAAATCTACACTGAGAAATAAATAATCCTGAATTCTGTTTAAAAATCTTTGCTCTTTGATTTTTTAAAAGGAATTCTGTTTTTTTTTATTTAGTAATTTTTTTATCTTTTTCTTAGGGTACTGACAAATTTGTAGTCCTTATGATTGTTAATTGTTCCACATATCAGAAACAATAATGAAGTATCGCACAACATGTTATAAATCATAATGAAGTATCGTACTACATGAAATAAACTCTTATTAAGTATCGCACAACATGTCATAAACCCTAATGAAGTATAGCACAACATGTCATAAACCGTAATGAAGTATCGCACATGTCATAAATCCTAATGAAGTATCGCTCAACATGTCATAAACCCTAATGAGGTATCGCACAACATGTCATATCATAAACCCTAATGAAGTATCGCACAACATGTCATAAATCCTAATGAAGTATCGCACAAAATGTCCTAAATCCTATTGAAGTATCGCACAACATATCATAAATTGTAAAGAAATATAGCATATCATATCATAAACCCGAATGAAGTATCATACCGCCTTTAATAAATCAGTAGGTAATTAAAATCTAATTAAATTATGTATGAATTAGAACGTATATTTTATTTATTAAATGTATAATGCCAAATTTGCCAACGCGGGAAATACGATAAGGCTGTTTTATGTAACCTAGCAACAAGTCTTAAAGTTGTTTATTTCCCTTTTTCGTTTCGTGCGAGATTATTACGAGTACGATGTGCCTTGCGAGAAACGCGTAATCAATGTCTACACACAAAAACAACAGAGCAAAATCAAAAATTAATTTATTTGAAAAAGTAACGCCTACAATTTTTAATGTGACATCTTTTAAGGTGAGTGCCATCCTTTACTTGTGCAAGAGGCGCAATGACGTCGCCTCCGACATTGTTTTCATAATACCATGAAGTTGGGAGCCTACTTTAATTACAATATCACACAGGAATGTCTAGGAGAAGAATATTTACGATACTACTTATGAAACTTGGAAGAGAGAGGATGTACACTGGCACAAAGGAAAACCTAACCATTGTCTCCCCTTATAGTCTATACTAATGAGGTGATTGTGAATTCGCACAAACAGCGTAATTATTAGGAGACTGAATTGTTTTCGTGCATTATTATTGTGTGTTGTTGTGTCTAGAATGCGATACCTAGGGTTGCCATAATTTCTTAGAAACATACGAGACATTTTAATATTTTCAATCCCGAACGCATCAACATATTCAAAGTCAAAAAGTAGCGTTATAACTTTACCAAAGCATCCATGCCACGAATCTAAAGTAGCTGTCACAATAAGTTATCTGAATATTTTTTTCCTAAATTAAGCATGCTTGTGCTAAAGGCGAACGAAATCGTTCGTGGCATGATTCGAACTCGCGACCACTGGATTGACTATCCCAGCGCACTAACCGCTCTGCCACCACCCATCTGAGTCAAATAAATTTAATAAGAAATACATACCATCACACCATGTCCCTCACGGGGGTAAGCAGAGACAACCGAGCGCCATACTCTTCTATTTGTGCACACATTCCTGGCTTCCTTTACTCTCATACATACTCCTTGATTGTTCAATCTTCTTATGTTGCCTTCTTTCAAAATATCATTCACATGGTCATGCTATCCCTTTCTGGGGCCCTGCTATTCACTCCATCTAACCCATGTATATTTTTTTGGTCAGTCGTTCATCTGTCTCTGGTGTATTGTGTGCTAATAGTGTTGGGTTTAAAGAACAACTATGCCCAGACTCTTCATTCCAACGAGATGAGAACGCTGAGATGGGTTAGTGGTATCACAAGATTGGACAGGGCGAAGAACGCCTATATCCGTGGCAGTTTCAAAGTCACGCCAATCAACAAAAAACTGACCGAGATCAGATTGAGATGGTATGGACACATGATGAGACTGCCACAGAATAATACGAATAAAAGAATGATGGACATAGAGGTGGGGTACAGAAGACCAAGTAGACCATTGACCACTTGGATGTCCACAGTAATAAGAGTACTCAAGGAGGCATGGCTTCGTTTGGAGGAGACAAAGACTTAGATGTAGTGGAGAGATACACTGATTAAGTGGTGGAGAGTTTAGTTTTGGTCAGAGCCCACTTGTTTTTATAATCTGATGGAAATTATAATCAAATCGTACTTGGAAAATCTAAATGTGGAAAGAATTGCGATCCTTTGTAAACATTCGTAAAAAGGAAAGTTTTAATTTCTCAATTAATATAATGCAATGATTCGAGAAGTTATTGTATTCGGAGAACAGAAATATAGAAGAGAAAAAATATCAATTTAAAATATCCAATTGCCGCTGCTAAAATTTGTTCTAAATTAATGAATCGACGTTGTTTCAGAGAGACCATAATCGATTTTTGAATAAACTGGCTGTACTTCTTCTAAATAAAGGCTAGCGTCCATACAGGCGCAGCGCACGGATCGGACGGAGTGCATCAGACGGATTTGTTTGTGGTAGTGCATCCACAGAGGCGCACCAATCGGATTGCCGACACAACTGTCATTTAGATTTGTTGTCAATTTTCATCCAAAATCTTACAGCCGTTTTCGCGTGATTGTTGAATAAAAAAACATCTAAGCATCCAAAGATTCGAATTTATATTTTAGTGGTTTATTTAAACATAGTTTAAACAATTTAAATGACAATTTTCCTTAAAAAAGCGGTATGATATCACCGAGGAAAATGCACATACAATAATGACAGATCCCAGCAGATTATTGCTTCTCCTAGCAACGGCGTCGGTATTCCCACGATCCGATGCGCTTATATGAATTCCTATACAAAGAATTCTAAAATCCGTTTGATGCGCTCTGTCCGCTGCGCCTGTATTGACGTTAGCCTTAATAGTACAAATTTACCTAATCTATAGTGCCGTTTTATGAGCTGACTCCAAATAAAGGGAATAAGGCTAGGCACAGAAATAAGAAGAAGAGTGGCGTGTTATGATGACGAGATCATTCCAAGGGCGCTTTTGTTTACTTTTTTTTGCATTGTGTATTCCTGATCTTTGTTCTCAGTCCACGTCTATTTCTGTCTGATACGGTACGTGTCTGACACTTTGGCTGTCTGTTCAAATGAAATTTATTTTACAATTCTAAAAATACTCTTTTCAACCATCGGGTGTTCCTAATTATCTTCTATTTTCGCTGTGTTTGTATTGCAGGTAAATGAGGAGGCCCTTAAAACGTTTGATATCATTTAATTGGAAAGAAAAACTTCTTTGCTGAATTGTTTCATTCTTTCTTTATCAAAGGAGAGGCGATCCCTTTAGAATAATCCTTTAGCCATATTTTTGCACTGAACGCTTAATGACTTCTTGTTTACCTTGTATTAATTTGCCAGGGCCGTCTTAAGATACATTGTCGCTGAGAACAGTAAAATCTCATTGTATTATGATATTAAAATGATTTATATCTAGAAATTTCACGGTTAGATATATAGTCGGCCTTCGTGGCTCAGTTGGCTGGGTATCTGACTGATGATCCATAGGTCCCGGTTCGATTCCCGATGTGGAGACACACTTTTTAATTGTGTTATCAGTCTGGATCTGTGAGACGATTAATATCGTAAGTCTCCATAATGTGGCAACTTGTTATTGGGTGCGTGTTAAATAAATATTTGACATAATATAATTAACATATTATGTTTGTAAATAATTAACAGATATCAAACGATTTAATTTTTTTTCATTTCATTTATAGGAAGGAATGTATGTTTGGGAGACCATATTTGTGTCTTTTTTTACTGCACCTAATGTTGTTTGTTATTTTTTGAATATACTTAGATATTGTGTTGAGAACACGCCGACAAGTCTAGAAAAAATTAGACTTGGCGTGACTCAGAATCATTATTTTTTTTGTAATATTTTCTTTTGTATTATTTTTCAATAAAAAAAATAGCCCGAAAAGAAAAAAAAATAAAATAAAAAATAAATCTAACTTTTGAGCGAAAGGTCCTGGGTTCAAATTTCGGTGGGAACACAGTTTTAATTTTGTTTACAGTCTGAATCTGTGAGATGATAAATATCATAAAATGTGGCAACATGTCATTGGGTGTCTGTTTTATTTTTATTTCACAAAGTACCTGTTTATTGCAAAAAAATAATAATCGCTTTTGCTGATTGTTCAATTCACCCGATTATTGGTTAAAAGCGCATTTAGCTTTGCTGTATTTTACGGAGATTAAAAACGGGTTAAATATTTCAGTCTGTTGAAAACATATTAGAGATTATATTATGTAGGTAGGGTTGTCAAACGCACCGTTCCTATTGATACGTGTTCCGTATTTATCCCGTTTTTCGTTCATTTCTAAACATACGGAAATACGATAAAATCAATTTCGGTAAATGACTGGGCGTCAAAGTGAACTAATTTCAATTAAATTAAAAATTGACACTTCAACTACTTATTTAATACAAATTCGGTACAACACAAAATATAAATACAGTCAAATACAAAAAGGTATCAAAGGTATGGATGTTTCCCCTCCACTAGCTCAAAGATATAAATTTAAAAAAAAATACGGAACATACATCATATAATGTATCTACCTACATACTTATAATAAATGAAGCAGTAATGGTTGTGTGATAGCTTGGAAATTGGACATGTTTGCCCGATGGATGATAATAATAATAATAATAATAGTAACTTTTATTTAGACGTAAAAAATACAAAAATAATACATCTAGTGTGAACAACAAGTATACATTTTTTTGATACAATAATAAATTATGGTAGAGTATGACACTAAATTATTAAAACATGTAAAGTACGGAGAAGATTAATATTTTTAAACTATGTGCTCAGCACCTAGCCTACGAAAGGTGGCAAGACTTGTGGTTTCTTTTATGTTTGGTGGCAAGCTATTATATATTTTGAGACCTTTATGGTATAAACAATTTTGTGTACTTGTTAATCTCGTTTTTGGAAGTCTAAAATCCTGACATCCTCTCGTAGGGTAAGTGTGAACATTGGCATTGAATAATATATGATGACCATACTTCGAAAAAAGTATTAGACATCTGTCCTGAAGGAAGACGAATAGAGGCTGAACTAGTGCCAGGTTGAGGTGGCTGGGCGATGTCAGAATAATACATGGAGAGAAAGTTGCTGGATATTTCAATAAGCGACAGAATTCAAAATGACATGATAAGATAAAGAACCAAAGCAGCCGATGTAGCGGAAAGGGTCGCTGGTCTTAAGTGGAGCTGGGCTGGGCATATTGCCAGATGCCAGGATTCACGATGGACCAAAAATATCGTAAAATGGCGACCGAGAACAAGCCGAAGAGGCGTCGGCAGACCCCAGGCAAGGTGGTCTGATGACATTAATAAATGTGTCGGAGGGAGATGGATGCAGTGTGCCCATGACAGTGAGTTGTGGAGGATCAAGGGGAAGGCCTGTGCCCAAGAATGGAAAAGAACAGGCTGAAGAAGAAGAAAAAGAAGAAGAAGAAGAAGGGAAATTTGTGAGAAAATTTAAATTGTGTGTGTCTTTAAAAATTACACAATTTCAAACGTCCTGCATTGATTCCTGGAATTTGTGGCAACTGGCAACCCTGACTTCGTGATGTTTCAATATTGTATTCAAATGTACATCTCTCGTTTGGACAAATGAAAATATTTAAATGTACAAAATCTGCGTATTGCCGTTGAATAATTTCAAAGAGTTTATTTTAAATAATAAATGCCATTAGCAAATGGAAATTAATTGCGTTTTGATTATTTATTAAAAGTTGTTTATTCAGGTGCGTTAAATAATACATATATTGATAAATTGTTGAAAAATAAGTCAACGCGTACTTTATGCTTTTGTAAATCAGGTTGTATTATTAATATCGCACCGTGAGTGTACAAATGTAGTATGTGCAAATATAGTTGAAGATATGGGAGTACCTAATCCAGTCATCTTCAGAAAGTAACTGGACGATGCTTCTGAAGTCATGGACTGTGCCGAAGAGAAGCAATGACCGCTGAAGGTTTTAGCAGGAGTGTGCCTAGAACCTTCGGACTAGGCAAACTCTGAAAGAAAATACGAAATGTCGAAAAATTAATGTTTTTTTAGCACCGTTGTACATTTGAGTGGCCATGGAAATATTTTAAAATCACATGCCATGATATTTACATTTTGGCCCTGTCAAGTATCGTATCTACAAACGCTTTAATTTTCTAATTTTTATTTATTTATTTTATTTTATTTTATTATATATATATACGCCCTTAATAGGGCATTTACAAAAAAATACAGGATAAATACAACAATGTAGGCACAACAAAACAACAGTAAGTGTAAATACATCGATAATATAGGTACATAAAAAAAAACGTAAGTAGTTAAAGGAAGAACAATATAAAACAACATAATACAACATAATAAAAGAAAATAGAGGTAAATGATAAAAAAAACTCGACATAAAAGAAGAAGAAAAAAAAAATAAACAGTATTACATATTCAATTTAAACAACAAAAATAAACAAAGCAAAGTAAAATCAAAAATTATAATATGCGTTAAGCATCCTTTTGAAACCATCTATAGTGTGTACATTAAATATATCAACAGCACTATATTGGTTTCCAAGGCGGTGCAATCTATGTATTGGTGAGTTAATAATAAAGTTATTTCGAAGATTCTCTATATGAAAAGGTGCATTTTGACGTGAAGCAAACCTTGTAGGTACTCTGAATTTTATCATTTCAACTAGGTCAAGGGTGTCCAATATACCGTTGATTATTATAAATAAATAAATTAAATCACAAATCGTCCTTCTGTTTGATAGTTTCGATAAATTTAAAATACTCATTAGAAAATCATAATTTAATTTTTCTAAAGGAATGGATAATTTATAATTTACAAATCCTAAAAATTTATGTTGAACCCTTTCGACCCTCAATGAGTGCACATTATAAAACGGCGACCATATAGTTGAATTATATTCAAGATTACTACGAACAAGTGATGTATATAGGGTTTTAAATGTATTAATAGATCTAAAAATTTTAACTGTTCTCAAAATATAACCAAGGCATTTTAAAGCTTTATTAGTTGTTTCTGTTATGTGAGAAATAAATGTAAGCCTCTCATCAAACAATATACCAAGATCCTTTATTGATGTTACTTTAGTTAATTTTGTAGTATTGTTTCAATAAAACTCAAAAAATATTATGTCTTGAAATTCTTAACATAAAATTCATAGGCAAGCCAAGATTTTCGGCTTCTATAATCAATTCCGCTACTGGCGTTTTAGTACCCCAATAGATTTGGCAAACCTAATTTTTCCGAGAAGTGTGAAATCTTTAAATTTGTATTGAATTTATTTTATACTGCTTCTCGGACAATTTACTGGTACTATGTCAAACAGTAATTTAACACGCACCCAATAAAAGGTTGCAACATTCTGTAGACTAACGATGTATAAAATGGGTGATGGCAGAATAGCGCGCTGATAGCGCGCTGGGTTTGTAATCCAGTTTCGATTTTGTTCACCTGTAGCACAAGCATTTATGCTCTATTTAGGGAATGTATGATGATATATATGTACTGTTACTACAAGGACATATACATCATCCTTTAAAAAAAATAATCGTCTCACAGATCCAGACTGAAAACAGAATTCAAAACTGTGTCACCACCGGGAATCCAAGTCGGGACTCTTGGATTAGCAGTCAGATGCCTTACCAACAGAGCCACGAAGGCCAAATATTTGCACGTATTTTGGTTTTAAACTCATGGTGCTATATATATTTTTTTCAATTATTATAAAGATAATATTGCGTTTATATTATTCATTCATTCACACCATCACGGCATATCCCACAATGTGGGGTAACCGGCTTCATGTGTGTAACTAACAAAATTAAGCACGATACATTCGTATATCCCCACACACCAGTCTCGCCTCGCCCAAAAAGGCACTACATTCAGAATAGGTTGTGTACCTCATTGCTGAACTATGTGAGATATCTTTTTGCTTGTTGTGTTTTACGATAACCGCCTCACAGCAAATTACATACATACCATCACGTGATGTTCCAGTTATTGGGGTAGGGAGAGAGCATCGATAGCCATCCTCTTCTATGTTTGTATACATTTTTAACGCTCACTCTTATTCATAAATCTTTTCATACATGGTCGTTTGTTATTTAACCATTTATTTAATGTTTACTTTTATACACCCTTTTTTTTAACTTCACATGTCTGTCCGTACTGGAAATTTTGCAATCGATTTTTAACTAACTTCCCGACCACTTAGAGCTCTGAAACTTTCAGAATTTGTGTATCATCGATGACAATGTATGTTTTAAAAACAGTTTCCAGTTTGATTCATTCGATATTTTGATAAAGTTGAACAATTTTGTATTTCAAAGCTACGTGTTTCCGGCTGAGTGTTAAAATAAAAGTCCCTACCCTGACAACGACACGGTGTGATGGTATGTATGTATGTATATTTCAAACATTCATTGATAAAAAAATGTACATTTTTTTATCAATGTATCTTATTTTATTCGTCTTTCGCAAATTGATTTAACCTACGTAAACAGTGGCGTAGCAACTTGACGACAGGGCCATGCAAACTACGAGGGCCCAGTCTGACAAGGAACCCAAATTTCTTAAGATGCTTTATTATATAAAAATAACAATTTAAAGAAAATTTGAATTAAAACAAGGCATACACAATTTTAATAAATTTAATTATTAGTGTTTTCGTTGATACTAGAGCAAGTTAAATGAAATGTCCTATTCTGATCCATCTAAATTTATCCGTTTGAATTTTAGTATATGAGAAATGTCAAAAAGTTGACTGCATTTATACGGGACTAATTACGTCACACCGCGTGCATACATACCCTTTATCCACGGTCGCCCATTGATTTAAGAATTTTATCTCGATTTTCGTATTCTGAAACGAATCAAAATATAATATGACGTAGTGTATAATTTGCCAACAACATTTGTTGGACTACAGTGGATGGGAGTCGCACAGGAACGGGATGAGTGGAGAAGGAGAGGGGAGGCCTATGTCATGCAGTGGGCAAACACACGCTGATGATGGTGATGTCTAATTTGCTCCATTATATGCAAATATGTAGTTAAATCGATGTAATTTCACTTTTTTATAATCTTAGAGGTTCCTAACGTAATTTTTACACGAGGGCCCTAAATTTCTAACCACGCCACTGTACACAAATAATAAATTTATTAATCATGGACCGCTAAAACATGGACAGTGCACTATTTACATATATTATTCTGTGCATGTGGTGCATAAATAGTCGAATATTATGTCGCATCTGACTAGGTCTCTGCTTTAGTTATAGCCACCTCCAGGGGACACATGATAGCGATAGCCTTCGTCAGCTTGTGGAGAGGAAGTCGAAACTCTAGACTCTATGCGAAGTGATTTTTGAATCTTCTGTCATTAAATTTCCTTTATATATATTTCGACAAAATGAAAATTACCTTAATGGTTCCTCAACTTTCAACTAGCAGATATCCCAATGATTGGGTAGAATATCATATAAATTATTTTGTGCTCGTTCATAAAATTATGTAAATTAAGATAGAACCCGCATCTCTGTTTAAACCGCTTCTTCTTATCATTTTCTGATTATCTTAACCAAACATCTCAAGGGATGCGATTCATAATGCGATTGTAGTGCCTAATTTGACGAAATTTATGCATGAAAGTAAAATAAAGTCCTTTAGAAATAAGAAGATTAGGCACCAAACACAATAAGGATAAAAGGAGACAATGCAAGATGAATACGTAGAATTAAAATTAAGGTTCTGGAGTGATTTAGACATATTGAAAAGGTGAAGGATGAACCAAAGTAACTAACCGTATATTTTTCCTCGTAAGTAAATTAAGTTGTCAAAGAAAACATATCGTAGTGACTCATTTTATTTTCTTAATATAATTAGACAAAATATAACCAATATTGTAAGTACTATTTTACCCTACAAAAATTAATTTTTTGAATTAATAACCAGAATTCCATATAAAAATCATAGTTCTTGATTTAATAAACGAAATTATTTTCTTAGTATTTTTACGTTTTAAGCATGATTCAGCCCAAATGTAATAATATGACAATTTTTGACATATCATATATCTGAGAAAACCAATAGCATATTGTTTGTACATGATCAGTCTGCAATAGAAACTGTAGTTTTAGACTTGAAAAAAAATAATAACTACGATGTAATAGTAAGAAAATGGCTTCAGACGATTGAATACACCGCCACTGCCGCCGCTCTGTATTCCCGCGTTTAGTTGTAAAACTTTATCGATGTAAAAAATATGTAATTTTCAAAGACAACACAAACAAACGAACGAAGAACGGGAGATGGAGGCACGGAATAATGGAGGCTGGCAAATCATATTACTCGAGAACAAAGGAATGATATTATTAAATGCGCGATGCAGAATTAAAAAGTTATAAAGGGGGAGGGGACAGATAATGGGTGAAAGCGGTGCGCCGAACGAGAGAGCCCGCCCCTGGTTCAGTTTAAGTGCTCGAATTGATTACTGCCATCTGTTGACGGAAAGATATAACTTTGAATATGTTACAATTATGGAAAAAAAAACATTAGTAGATTTTTGGTCTTGAGATATAAGAGATAAAAGAAAAAAACGTTTACTCCAAGGATTTAATATGTAGGTACAAAGAATTTGTGTTTTTTGACATATTTCATTGTAATAACTACTAATAAATACTAGTTAAACATAATAAATCTTTATGTTTAACTAGTAAATACAAAGTTAATGCTTTTAGACAACGACATCAATATTTAGATAGGTCGATGGCAGAGCGGTTGGCGCGCATGGCTAGTAATCCAGTGGTCGCGAGTACGAATACTTCCTCGACCGATTGCGTTCACCTAAAGTACAAGCATTTATGCCTAATTTAGAGAATGTAGGAAGATGTATATGTACTTGTTTAACAAGGACATATTTATTTTTATTTAAAAAAATATTATTTAATTTTGGATATTTTTTATCATATTTTATTTTATTTTATTTCAATGTAAACAAAGAGTCATAACAGAGAACAATTAATTACATATATAACACAATTCAAGGACCAAAAACAGTTTACAGCTTATTACTAAATAGTGAAGTGAACTTTGACAATTACAAACAAAACACTATCAATACATATGTATACATTCTTAAATCTAAATAAAAAAAGTAAGATAAGTAAAAGAACACAAAGTTGTCATTGCTTGGTGGGACTTTGAGGAAAATAGGAAAAGGAAGAGATAATGGGAGAGGAAAAAAAAATGCACACAATTCGTACATCAGTCCACCCTCCCAGCGAGTGAAACCCTCAACACTCTCCTGAACTTGTTAAATGAGGTAAGATTGAAAGGTGTTGAAATTTCCACATGCCTTTTGGAGAAAGGAGCTTTGAGCATAATTCGTGGTGCACCTGGGCATTCTAAAAGTGAGAGATGTCCTAGAACTTCGGAGAGGACAATTAAAACCTATCCCATTTAAAAGATCTGGAGAGTTTACCATATTATTTAGTAATTTGTACAAAAAAGTTTTGTCAATAATTGTGCGACGATTTTCCAAGGACAACAAGCCGTGATATTTAATTGACTCTAGAGTGTAAAAGAGACTTTGTCTCTGAAGTTGATATTTTTGAGAAACTTATTTTGAACTTTCTCAATTCTATCAATGTATGTCAAGTACTGAGGATTCCATACAACAGATGCATATTCAATACAGCTGCGAACGTAAGAGAAATATATTTTTTTAAGGGTAGAAGTAGATTTAAAGGGTTTGGAAACACGAATTATAAAATTCAATTGTTGGAGTGCCTTTTCCACTGTCTTTTCAATGTGAGGTCTGAAGGTCATTTTGCTGTCCAGGGTTATTCCAAGGTCTCTAATCTCAGAGACTCTTGAAAGAAATTTACCACTAACGTTGTAATGATAAGTTATGGGCTGTTTTTCACGTGAAAATGTAATTGAATTGCATTTTTTGGTATTGAGGAAAAGTTGATTTCGGACGCAATACTCCTGCAGGCGAATTATATCCGACTGCAAGGCGCATGCATCAGCTACTGAGTTTATTCTTTTGTATAGTTTTATGTCGTCCGCATATATTAGAAACCGGGAGTTGTGGAAACAATCATCGATATCATTTATATATAAAGTATGTTGTTAAAGAAAACTTGTCTCAGAGACACGTTTCATTTTAAAACATATTGACAAAATATAGCCAGTATTGCACTGTTTCACTTAAAAAAAATAAAAGTTTTGAATAAATTAGCGTAGGTATTGTCTGTACATTATCAATCTGCCATTGTAAAAAAAGATCAAATTGTAAAAAATACTACTCTAGGAAAACAAAATTGACGCTGTACAAGAGAATTGTCAGAACGGTACTGGCGTATGAATGCGAGGCAATGACACTGTCAGTAAAAGCGGCTGAGTCCCTGGACACATTCGAGCGGAAGGTGCTTCGTCGAATCTGTGGGCCCGTGAGGGACGGCAATGAATGGCGCATTCGGCGCAATGATGAATTGTACAACATTTACCAGGCCTCTAGTATCTCAACCCATATGAGGCTCTCGAGATTGAGATGGGCTGGACACGTGCATAGAATGCCAAACTCACGGGTACCCAAGAGGGTGATGATGGGGCATCCGGGGGGAAAGAGGAGGATAGGAAGACCAAGACTAAGATGGGAAGACGAAGTCACCAAAGATGCGAACCAGCTTCTCCAAGTGACCGGATGGAGAACAATGGCTGAGGACAGGAATGGTTGGAGGCGAAAGTTGGAGGAGGCCAAAGCCCGATTTGGGCTGTAGTGCCATTGAAGAAGAAGAAAAAATACTACAAAATGAAGTAATTTAATTGAAAACATTAATAAAATAAAACTCTAGGATGTCACAATAAAGTTTGGATGGACCGAAGGCACAAAATTATATAGTACGCCATGCACATGAAAACCTCACGAAAAAACTCATAGCATGCATTCACTGCGTGATACCCGTTGACAGATTGATTAAGGTAAAAAAAATATGCTTAAAAAATGAGAAACCATTACTCTTCACTATTTCAGAGAGGAAAAACGCTTGAAATTCACGTTTGGATCGTGTTACAATCATAAAAAATTGTAAGATTTTCATTCCGTGCGACGGACGTGAGCATGCGACAATCGCATAACTTAAAAATAACCTTTACCCTAACAAAACAATCGAATTGATTTGTGATTCGCGTCGTGTTGTTCCATTATTGATTAAAGGTTGAGTTGCGTTAGAAAATTGTCGGCATAGCAGAATATTTTGGTGAAGACATAAAAACCCCGTAAATTGAATAATAGCTAACATAAAGGTGCGATGGCAGTTGGTACGACGCTCAATTTCTGTTCCTGTTTGGATTGTTTCGTGTGTGTGGAGTATTCACTATAATGTACAAAGGGACGAATATCTCAGAGGGCAGTTTTTCGGGGTGCACAGCTGTGGGAGAGAGGGTGGTTTTAGCAGGTCCGGCCATAGGAATTTTATATCATACTTCATTAATCAATTTTGGTATACTTTAAATACATTTTTTTTTATATATATATATATATAATGACATTAACAATTTATACAGTCAACCATCGAAACCCTCAGGGTTTATCTGAGGTTGACGAACAGACATCGTTGTTATTAATGTTTGCAGGGGATAAAAAATAATCAATTCATAATCGAGTGGGTTGTGGCCGACCATATACTCCTCACTACCGAATAAGTCCACAAAGTATATTGTATAAAAAAATTTGTTAAATTTGTTAATTGTTTGTTAAATTTTGTTTTATTATGAAAACTCCATAATTCTTCAATGCTATTTTATGAAAGTGATGTGCCTTTTTACCAATTTGATTACAAAAATATAAAATTTTAAGTTTTCTTAGCTTGGAGTCACTGTGAAATACTTGACAGTTAAAAAAAATGAGAAGCATTTATGAAATATTCAAAATCTAATGAAGTCTAAGTGAGTAATAAAAATATACAAATTTGATAAAAATAGAATGAGTATTTTAGTCTATAATCAATAAAGTAGAATGAACACATCGTAGGTATATGTTGCATAGCACAAAGCACATACTATATAGCACATACATAGCACATAGCTGACATAGCACATAGCACATAGCACATAGTACATAGCACACATCACACAGTGAGTCGAGATAGGTGTTTTGGTCAAATAAAAAATGTATTATTGTTTTTACTCTCCACACTATGGAATAGGGGAGAGTCATGATTTCGCAAAATTTAAGCGTATTTTTTTTACATCAATTTCTCAATGGGTATCATGTAGAGAATGCACACTATGAGTTTCGTCGTGATGTGTTTGTGTGTATGGCGTATACGCTGTACGCCGTACGCCGTACGCCGTAGCATTTATCTTTTTTGTGTCCTCTCTACAGCCCAAACTATAAGTCTGATCGACTTCATATTAACATCATATGTGTAAAGTGCAAAGACCTAGAGCTGATTAGTTTTCCATAGACAACTTTTGATTTCTTCTCTATGAATTCATCATTTACGTTGTTTTTTTTTTGTGTCCTCTCTGCAGCCCAAACTATAAGTCCGATTGACTTCATATTGATATCACATGTGTTAAGTCCATAAACTTAGAGCTGATTAGTTTTCCATAGACAACGGTTCATTTTTTCCCAATGTTTCTTTATGATTTCATCTATTAAAACTGATAAAATGCTCTCACGACCTGGAAATTAGAGATATTTTAATTTGGTTTCAACTATTTATACAACACCAAGAATCTTCATAAAATTGTATTCAAAGTTGGTCAATGTTAAAAGAAAAATATTCAACGGTTTCAAAAATTATATTTTATTTAATGGATATTTGTATGAAACTTATATGTAACAAGAGAATTTTTTTATATTTGGCAATGTTCAGTTCATTGATTTCATATTGATATAAGAATATTAATAGCTTGAACTTAGAACTGATTAGCTTTTCATAGATATCATAAAATTTCTTCATATGATATCACGTGTCAACATTGTCAAAATGCTCTAACGCTCTTTGAAACAAAATTTATCTGCTTTTTTTAAAATATTTCATACAACATAAGCAGTCTTCACTATACTGCATTAATAGTTTGTCTATCTTAACATAAAAATATACTATCGGAAGAAAATTTATATTCCTGTTAGTAACATTTAGTATGAATAAAAATGTAATTAGATAAATTTCTATTTATGGAAACGTTCAGTAATTTGATTTCATGTTATAATGTAAAGAGCTTGAACATAGAACTGATTAGCTTTCCATAAATAACAAAAAAAATCTTCATATGATATCACCTGTCAAAATTTGGAAAATGCTCTCGCGTTCTTTAGAACAAAATTTATCTGCTTTTTTTAAAATATTTCATACAACATAAGCATTCTTCCCTATACTCCATTAATAGTTTGTCTATCTTAACATAAAAATATACTATCGGAAGAAAATTTATATTCCTGATAGTAACATTTAGTATGAATAAAAATGTAATTAGATAAATTTCTATGTATGGAAAAGTTCAGTAATTTGATTTCATGTTATAATGAAAAGAGCTTGAACATAGAACTGATTAGCTTTCCATAAATAACAAAAAAAATCTTCATATGATATCACCTGTCAAAATTTGGAAAATGCTCTCGCGTTCTTTAGAACAAAATTTATCTGCTTTTTTTAAAATATTTCATACAACATAAGCATTCTTCACTATACTGCATTAATAGTTTGTTTATCTTAACATAAAAATATACTATCGGAAGAAAATTTATATTCCTGATAGTAACATTTAGTATGAATAAAAATGTAATTAGATAAATTTCTATGTATGGAAACGTTCAGTAATTTGATTTCATGTTATAATGTAAAGAACTTGAACATAGAACTGATTAGCTTTCCATAAATCAAAAAAAAATCTTCATATAATATCACGTGTCAAAATTTTGAAAATGCCTTCGCGTTCTTTAAAACAAAATTTATCTGCTTTTTTTAAAATATTTCATACAACATAAGCATTCTTCACTATACTGCATTAATAGTTTGTTTATCTTAACATAAAAATATACTATCGGAAGAAAATTTATATTCCTGATAGTAACATTTAGTATGAATAAAAATGTAATAAGATAAATTTCTATGTATGGAAAAGTTCAGTAATTTGATTTCATGTTATAATGTAAAGAGCTTGAACATAGAACTGATTAGCTTTCCATAAATAACAAAAAAAATCTTCATATGATATCACCTGTCAAAATTTGGAAAATGCTCTCGCGTTCTTTAGAACAAAATTTATCTGCTTTTTTTTAAATATTTCATACAACATAAGCATTCTTCACTATACTGCATTAATAGTTTGTTTATCTTAACATAAAAATATACTATCGGAAGAAAATTTATATTCCTGATAGTAACGTTTAGTATGAATAAAAATGTAATTAGATAAATTTCTATGTATGGAAAAGTTCAGTAATTTGATTTCATGTTATAATGTAAAGAGCTTGAACATAGAACTGATTAGCTTTCCATAAATAACAAAAAAAATCTTCATATGATATCACCTGTCAAAATTTGGAAAATGCTCTCGCGTTCTTTAGAACAAAATTTATCTGCTTTTTTTAAAATATTTCATACAACATAAGCATTCTTCACTATACTGCATTAATAGTTTGTTTATCTTAACATAAAAATATACTATCGGAAGAAAATTTATATTCCTGATAGTAACATTTAGTATGAATAAAAATGTAATTAGATAAATTTCTATGTATGGAAACGTTCAGTAATTTGATTTCATGTTATAATGTAAAGAACTTGAACATAGAACTGATTAGCTTTCCATAAATCAAAAAAAAATCTTCATATAATATCACGTGTCAAAATTTTGAAAATGCCTTCGCGTTCTTTAAAACAAAATTTATCTGCTTTTTTTAAAATATTTCATACAACATAAGCATTCTTCACTATACTGCATTAATAGTTTGTTTATCTTAACATAAAAATATACTATCGGAAGAAAATTTATATTCCTGATAGTAACATTTAGTATGAATAAAAATGTAATAAGATAAATTTCTATGTATGGAAAAGTTCAGTAATTTGATTTCATGTTATAATGTAAAGAGCTTGAACATAGAACTGATTAGCTTTCCATAAATAACAAAAAAAATCTTCATATGATATCACCTGTCAAAATTTGGAAAATGCTCTCGCGTTCTTTAGAACAAAATTTATCTGCTTTTTTTAAAATATTTCATACAACATAAGCATTCTTCACTATACTGCATTAATAGTTTGTTTATCTTAACATAAAAATATACTATCGGAAGAAAATTTATATTCCTGATAGTAACGTTTAGTATGAATAAAAATGTAATTAGATAAATTTCTATGTATGGAAAAGTTCAGTAATTTGATTTCATGTTATAATGTAAAAAGCTTGAACATAGAACTGATTAGCTTTCCATAAACAACAAAAAAAATCTTCATATGATATCACCTGTCAAAATTTGGAAAATGCTCTCGCGTTCTTTAGAACAAAATTTATCTGCTTTTTTAAAAATATTTCATACAACATAAGCATTCTTCACTATACTGCATTAATAGTTTGTTTATCTTAACATAAAAATATACTATCGGAAGAAAATTTACATTCCTGATAGTAACATTTAGTATGAATAAAAATGTAATTAGATAAATTTCTATGTATGGAAAAGTTCAGTAATTTGATTTCATGTTATAATGTAAAGAGCTTGAACATAGAACTGAATAGCTTTCCATAAATAACAAAAAAAATCTTCATATGATATCACCTGTCAAAATTTGGAAAATGCTCTCGCGTTATTTAGAACAAAATTTATCTGCTTTTTTTAAAATATTTCATACAACATAAGCATTCTTCCCTATACTGCATTAATAGTTTGTCTATCTTAACATAAAAATATACTATCGGAAGAAAATTTATATTCCTGATAGTAACATTTAGTATGAATAAAAATGTAATTAGATAAATTTCTATGTATGGAAACGTTCAGTAATTTGATTTCATGTTATTATGTAAAGAGCTTGAACATAGAACTGATTAGCTTTCCATAAATAACAAAAAAATCTTCATATGATATCACGTGTCAAAATTTTGAAAATGCTCTCGCGTTCTTTAAATCAAAATTTATCTGCTTTTTTAAAAATATTTCATACAACATAAGCATTCTTCACTATACTGCATTAATAGTTTGTCTATCTTAACATAAAAATATACTATCGGAAGAAAATTTATATTCCTGATAGTAACATTTAGTATGAATAAAAATGTAATTAGATAAATTTCTATGTATGGAAACGTTCAGTAATTTGATTTCATGTTATAATGTAAAGAGCTTGAACATAGAACTGATTAGCTTTCCATAAATAACAAAAAAATCTTCATATGATATCACGTGTCAAAATTTTGAAAATGCTCTCGCGTTCTTTAAATCAAAATTTATCTGCTTTTTTTTTAAATATTTCATACAACATAAGCATTCTTCACTATACTGCATTAATAGTTTGTTTATCTTAACATAAAAATATACTATTGGAAGAAAATTTATATTCCTGGTAGTAACATTTAGTATGAATAAAAATGTAATTAGATAAATTTCAATGTATGGAAAAGTTCAGTAATTTGATTTCATGTTATAATGTAAAGAGCTTGAACATAGAACTGATTAGCTTTCCATAAATAACAAAAAAATTCTTCATATGATATCACCTGTCCAAATTTGGAAAATGCTCTCGCGTTCTTTAGAACAAAATTTATCTGCTTTTTTTAAAATATTTCATACAACATAAGCATTCTTCCCTATACTGCATTAATAGTTTGTCTATCTTAACATAAAAATATACTATCGGAAGAAAATTTATATTCCTGATAGTAACATTTAGTATGAATAAAAATGTAATTAGATAAATTTCTATGTATGGAAACGTTCAGTAATTTGATTTCATGTTATAATGTAAAGAGCTTGAACATAGAACTGATTAGCTTTCCATAAATAACAAAAAAATTCTTCATATGATATCACCTGTCAAAATTTGGAAAATACTCTTGCGTTCTTTAAAACAAAATTTATCTGCTTTTTTAAAAATATTTCATACAACATAAGCATTCTTCACTATACTGCATTAATAGTTTGTCTATCTTAACATAAAAATATACTATCGGAAGAAAATTTATATTCCTGATAGTAACATTTAGTATGAATAAAAATGTAATTAGATAAATTTCTATGTATGGAAACGTTCAGTAATTTGATTTCATGTTATAATGTAAAGAGCTTGAACATAGAACTGATTAGCTTTCCATAAATAACAAAAAAATCTTCATATGATATCACGTGTCAAAATTTTGAAAATGCTCTCGCGTTCTTTAAATCAAAATTTATCTGCTTTTTTTAAAATATTTCATACAACATAAGCATTCTTCACTATACTGCATTAATAGTTTGTTTATCTTAACATAAAAATATACTATCGGAAGAAAATTTATATTCCTGGTAGTAACATTTAGTATGAATAAAAATGTAATTAGATAAATTTCTATGTATGGAAAAGTTCAGAAATTTGATTTCATGTTATAATGTAAAGAGCTTGAACATAGAACTGATTAGCTTTCCATAAATAACAAAAAAATTCTTCATATGATATCACCTGTCAAAATTTGGAAAATACTCTTGCGTTCTTTAAAACAAAATTTATGTGCTTTTTTAAAAATATTTCATACAACATAAGCATTCTTCACTATACTGCATTAATAGTTTGTCTATCTTAACATAAAAATATACTATCGGAAGAAAATTTATATTCCTGATAGTAACATTTAGTATGAATAAAAATGAAATAAGATAAATTTCTATGTATGGAAACGTTCAGTAATTTGATTTCATGTTATAATGTAAAGAGCTTGAACATAGAACTGATTAGCTTTCCATAAATAACAAAAAAATCTTCATATGATATCACGTGTCAAAATTTTGAAAATGCTCTCGCGTTCTTTAAATCAAAATTTATCTGCTTTTTTTAAAATATTTCATACAACATAAGCATTCTTCACTATACGGCATTAATAGTTTGTCTATCTTAACATGAAAATATACTATCGTTAGAAAATTTATATTCCTGGTAGTAAAATTTAGAATGAATAAATTATTTCATTGTCAATATTTGTGGTGTGGAGAGTTTAGTGTTGGCCACAACCCACTCGTTTTATAATGCAGTACGTCTACTCAGTTTTAAAAAATATATACAACTTTTCCATCGTTATCCTTTTTAAATATTTATAGTCATATTTTAAAAACCATCATGTCGATTATTATCCATCAGCATCAAAAAGTTTGAAACCTGTGCCCGGCTCTGTCCTGTGCGGGTTGAGGAGGTGAGGTCGTCAGGGGGTGAGGATTTGAGACAAGTCCCCCTCTGTCTGGGAAATAATAACAAAGGTATCCCCGCCGTCAAATTTTATTGCGTTCTAGTGCACTTTTGTTTGGGTGGGGGACCGGGTCTGGAGGGGGTGGGCACAAATGGACGAGGAGGGGGGGGGGCTGATTTTAGGACACCCATTATTATTTATGTATTTTTTATTTTTTTAAACATAAAAGGCTTTTACAACAACGACGATACGAGGTGGCACGTGCGCGTATCTGATTAACATAAGACAAATTGAAAGGGTAAGCAGCTTTACCCTCCCGCGTGTCCGGTATAAGCTGGTCGCAGGACCCGACGCCGACGGTGAGATATTAACGTAAAGCCAATACCACACGCACAATTAACTTTTTTTTTTCGGTTTTTATATTACTGTCAATGTTGACGGAATAGAGTTACGAATATACTGAGCTGACATAAGTTACGTCTTTAGGCCTGGGGATTGGTACAAAAAATGTGGAACAACAATCAATTTGATAAAAAAAAATATATTTTGGGTGTTGGCTTTTTGGTCAGAGTTGCACGTCGACGTTGTGACGTGACCCATGCATGCTATTATTGAACGTCGGTAGCCATCCGTGCTGAGAAAGAATCGGTCATTTTGAAGCCAATCAAAGAAGTATTATTTTTATGAATAAATGAATATTATAAGTCCTTATGAAAAGTACATAGTTCGTTATATTCGAACGAAATCGGTCGAGGCAGCTAGGGTGGGGTTTGAACTCGCCGTCACTAGATTACTAAGCCAGTACGTTACCCGCTCTGCCAATATAAATTATTTTTAAAGTCGGTTAAAAATAAGATAGGATAATGATAAATAAATATAATTCACAAGTTACTAGTCTTTAAAATTGGTAAAAAAAAAAGTAAGACAAATACCTCGCTTAATTCTTACCGCAATTTAGTTACACGCAAGATGTTGTAGTATTCGAATGTATTATCGTAGTCAAAAAATATTACACCAAAAAATACACTGTGAAAGAACGAACATTTCATGCTGCATATTTTATTCGATACTCGTAATTAATTTATATAATATGAATTTTTCGATAGTTATTTTTATTTTGAGTAAACGAGAGAGTAGTCAAGTCATATTCGCTTGTAGGAATGCAGAGGGATTCTGTTGTTGTATATTCGCTATTTCACACAGCTATAACATAATATAAGTTCGTCTCTTTCACAGTCATCATTTGGTGTGAGAGATAATTATAGTGTGATTGCACTGGAGTAAAAGAGAAAACAGTATGTCTGCAGTCTGAATATATATTTATGTATTGCCTCTTTCTGACCAATGTATTCTGTTGCGTGTGTTTTCTTTTGGTGATATTGTAAGAATTCGCTAAATTGTACCATTTTCGTAGAGCGTTTTGTTCTCATATAAAGTGTCTATATATAAAATGTCATTGGATAATGTGTAAATTTTGAAAAAACATGCCTTTTTACATTAATATCGTTCAGTGATAAAAATGATTGCGCAATACATTGTTCGTTTAGGGTCGATTCACCCGTCTCTGTGTGTGTCCGGTGATTGTACGGTGAGAAATGAAATATTTAAGAATCCCCTCCTTAAACGTGAAACATTTCGGAAGGCAAATAATTAATTTGTTTATTCAACGGACAGCTGGCGGTGTTTACTTTTAATGGTTTTGCGAACAAATTTAATTTTAGTAAACGGGGCTTATGTTTTTATGGCGGGACGTAAATTTTACAAAATAATAATAATAACAATGTAAGTGAGGTGAAAACGTGAAGCATTATTAATATTTACAAAATAGAATTAAATTTATGACGACGGAGGTGTTGGAAGGGAAAAATCGCTTGTTTATTAAAAAAAATATGTTCATATTAAAATAGGTCTTAAGGGCGTTCCATTAGCTAAATCAGAATTTTCCAGAATCGATTTAAAACTCATATCCTTTGTATAGAATAAAGTTGCGGTCTATGAATGAACTTGGGTAGACTGCTCAAACAAAGATGAAGTCTGAATTTGCTGTTGTGTTGAAATATACTGCATACTTTAAATTCTAGTCGGTTATAAGAAATTACCTAACGGCAATAAGCCAGCAATTGTACAGTTTATTTTTATATAAAACGAGTTACTGAGTACCTTAATAAATATATACAGAATATAAATGGGTTCAGAAAGTTCAAATATAATATTTTTGCTCAAGTTATGCTGAAATTTTTTGTCACAAGTCATTGACAAGTTCGTAACTACATCAGTTAGTAAAGAATTTTCTTATTATTCCTACATTTTTTTTTCAAGATAATACAAATAGTTTGTAAAATATCACAAATCCAAATAATACTTTCAAATTTCACCATTTTTCTTTATAAAATGGACTGCAATAAGTTAAATATCACAAATTCAAGTAATTCATTCAATTTTCACCATTTTACTTTATAAAATGGGTTGCAATATGTGAGTTATCACAAATCCAAGTATTTCTTTCAAATTTCACCATTTTTCTTTATAAATTGGATTGTTATATATATATGAAATTCCAGTAATCCAAATAATTCCTTCAATTTTCACCATTTTCTTTATAAAATGGATTGCAACAAGAGAAATATCACAAATTCAAATAATTCTTTCAAATAATACCATTTATTTTTATACGAGGTATTGTGTTTATTATTTCACAAATGAGAAATCTTTATTTAAATTACGCCATTCATTTCGATTATAATTGATTGTAAAGAACGTGAACAAATTCAAATCTTTTAAGACACAAATAATATTTTACACATTATTTTTCTTTTCTAAGTAATTCATAGAAATTATGTAAAAGCAATATATGTATAACAAATTATTATCATCCATTCAAATCTCTGTTTATTTTACATTTTTTTATTCGTCGTCTCAATTGATACATATAATATTTAAGTATAATTCTTTATCCATACATCAATATACATCTTCCGATTTCCAGCCCCCTATTTTTAAAGATTTTTTTCCATTTTAAGATTTTTGCACATAATTATATATTTATTCAGTCATTCATACTATCCCGGTATATCCCACAATGTGGGGTTAACCAACGATAGGTGTGGGGGCGTGCATTATCTTATACTAGTTGCATGTAACACATGAGATCCAACTGTCGATAGCGATAGTATGTATAGTTGAAGAATAAGAACCAAACTATAAACACTTAAATCCAAATTATTTGAAGATTTTAAGATATTTTGTTTCCTATACAACATATGTAGGTATGTATGTCAAGATAGGACAGTATGGAGGTCAGTCCTTTTCTCCTACCCAGAATATGAAAACAGCATGATGGTATGTATGTATGTTTGGGATTTAGGTATCAAACTATTAAGTTTTCTTAGATATAATATTATGTATAGGCGACTGCCATAGAAATTGTATGAAGCAATGTCGTTACTAAATTCAATTTTGAGATGTGCTAATACCATTTTAATATTTTTTATAGAAAATTAAATTATCTTGTTGGGGTGTTTCGGCTTTTTTCGATATTTTTAAAAAATTTGGAAACATAGGCAGTTAAACTCATAATTTTTTCATAAAAAAAATTTTTTCTTAATAAAAAATGTTTGAGAAACCCTGGAATTAAAAAAAAAACAATTTGAGATTTTGTATTTATCTATGTTCCTACCAATTTTCAGCGTTCTAGCTTTTATGGTTTCTGAGATATATTGAAAAATAAAGTAAAAATTCAAAAGTTGATAACCCCTGACTGAAACAAAAAATCAAAGTCTGAGTATAAAAGTTTTGTAGGCATATTACTGTTTATATATTATGAAAGTTGGGCTCTTTAGATTGAGCGGAAGAAAAGTTATAAGGGGGGGGGACGCACAGACACACACACAGACACACGAAATGTTCTACTCCGAATTCTGAGTAAATCCGTATACGGAACATATATGCTGCGAAGCCTCTAAGTTGGTGTTTTTTGACTTCAAAGTTGGAAAAATCGTGAAAAAAGTAGACCCTACATACAATTCTCGCGTATCCTGGCTTGAAACATTGTCGATATGTTGAGAGAACAAAGTTCTCTCGAACAAATCGACAGTTGGAAAAGGGAGCACAACACATTTGTGTAAACCCGCACACCAGTATCGTTTCACCTAAAAAGGCACTAGATTCAGAATGGGTGGTGAACCCCATTGCTGAACTATGTGAGATGTTATTTTGCCTGTTGTATTTTCGACATTGTGACACAGAAAGTGTGAGGCGTTGTATTTTTGATTATCCGACTCTTACACGACACTCGAAAACAATAATTGAACAGGGTGCAAGCACTATTCTTTTCGTCGCTTAGGTGCTGAATACATAAAACAAAAGTTTTTTTTTTAAAAATCGTATGTTTCTATTGTTTATATATTTTGTTCTAAGATTCTATAATATCTGTTTTGCTGGTTTTGATACTTCATTATTATACTGCTATTTTTGTTTTATTTTCATGTTGTTTGATGTCTTCTGTTGTGGTAGTATGTTTTCCTTTTGTTTTTATTTCGTGTTTTATTGTTATTGATAGGTACGTGTCTTTTTTGGGTGATCATATAGTCATCCGATGTTGTTTTTTTTATTATTTTTTTTTATTTTTGTTTATACTAGATGTAAGAAATTGATTTTTTTTACATTTAAATAAAATATAAACAATACAATACAATACAATATAGGTGTTTTTATAATTAAAATTAAATATAATTAAAATAATGTAAATAATGAAGGGATACGCTCGTTCAAAAATCACGGGTTAAATATTTGAGCACAGGTATACATAAATAAGGAGCACCTACCTAAGTATATGTAAGTATGGCTTACCCTTAATCCAAAGTATTGAGTTTATTCATTGGAAAAAGGGTAGTTAGTAATTTATGGGTCCCTGTGTGAAAGTATCATGAAAATTGTTGTATATCAAATTTCGACAAATTTTATTCCCCTTGATTTACGACGGTTTCTATGAAATATGTTATATCGAATAGCACCTCGTAGCAAATAATCGAAATATTCGACTAACGTAATTATACACAGTATGAAAATTTTACTGTAATTCGCTTTGCACCAATTTTTTTTTTTTTTTTTATAAATGAATATGTCCTTGTTAAACTTGAACATATACATCTTCCTACGTTCCCTAAAATAAGCATAAATGCTTGTGCTATAGGTGAACCAAATCGGTCGAGGCAGGATTCGAACTCGCGACCACTGGATTACTAGCCCAGCGCGCTAACCGCTCTGCCATCGACCCATCTATGTATATTAAAATTACATATTATGTATATTAAAAATGGTTCTGTCCGTTCGTATGTACATAGGTTCGATTAAATCTCAATGTACTTAATGTCAAAAAATACAGAAACAGATACTACGAGTTTTTATACAACCCAGCAGGGCTACTCGTGAAGTTGATTACAGTAAAATTAAGATTAGCTTCAGACTTTAGTAATCTTTGATGTTAAATTAATTAAAAAATACTATAAATTTACACAACAATTCGTGACAATTTCATACTGAACGTAGATATCAACAAATTTTCATGATTAAATGTAGAGAACGATTAATATTAGATTATTTATTTATTTATTTATTTATGTTAAAGTTGGACAAAAAACAGCGTTAAGACATAGTACAATACAATAGTAACATCAAGTATAAAGGCCTATTACATTTTGTCGTTATGATTGACATAAAAAAATACAAGTTTGCAAAAAATAAAAAAATAAAATATGATCATAGGTTGGTATGTAGGTAAGAGCAACATTTCAAGTTAACAATGATTTAAAACATAATATTGAACTAAAAGGAAAAAAGAAAAAAGAGAATAAATGCCGTCAAGGTTTCCTATAATAAGTGGTTATTGATCTTCTTTTGTATGGAGTATTTGAATGTTGTGGAGCTGAGGTGGAAGATGTCAAACTCTTGAAATCTTGAACTCTTGAAATTATGATGTAGTACTGATTTATACATGTTTAAGATTAAGGCAAGCTATGATCGTACTAAGAATGTGTCATGAGAAGACCCCCGGGTTTTTTTAAGATCCGAATTCATATTTTCCTGAGCAGATTGCAAACCCTCCCCAACGCTACGTAGTGCGCTTCTTCGGAAGAGTTAAATGGAACCAAATCAATATAGCTGGTTTCCCTTACGTAGCCATGTTAAAACGAGTGGCTTGTGGCCAGCGATATACTCCTCACTACCAAGTCACTCCACAAAATATTTAAATTTGTATGGAAAATTATCAGCATTTTAATGAAATGAGTTCGTCAAATTATTAAGTTTTTAAAAAAATATTTTATTATGAAAACACGATAATTCTTCAATGCCATTTTATGGAAGTGATGTGCCTTTTTACCAATTTGAAAATAAAAAAATCAAATTTTAAGTTTCCTGAGCTTGGGGTCACTTTGAAATATTTGATAATTAAAAAAATTGAGAAGGACTATTCATATATCCTTCAAAATCTAATGGGGTCTAATCAAGTATCAGATATACAAATTTGCAAAATCTGAAAGAATCAAATGAGTTCTTTAGTCCATAATCGATAAAGTAAAATAAACACGCCGCGCCGTACATAGCACACAGCACATAGCACACACACAAAGATACATTGTGATGACACTTTCAGAATACAATCTCAATATGATACTAGTTGATAATGTGCAATAAGAAAATAACCTTGAAAATTGCGAAATCATGAGTTAGTGAGGATTAAAAAAAATGCACTAAGTATGGGGTCGAAAGCTACGGGTGGAAAATCTCCCCTGCATAGTGTCTGCCTGATACTAAGAGCCATTCCTTTGTCTTATTTTTAAATGCAACTATTTTCCATTTGATTGATTATATGAGATGTTATTGTTGCCTGTTGTATTTTCGATTACCCGGCTCTTACGGGACACTCGAAAACAGAGAAGCACTATTGTAAGCCGGTGTCTCGCAGCTTTATCTTACTAAATTGGGTAAAAGCGAATGTCAATGAAGTCTATTTTGTGTCTCTTAAAAGTTTGTATAATAATACTTATGCTTGTAACTCAGGCCTTACTAAGTGTGTACTAAGTGAAGTTATTAGGGGAATTCGGTTTAATTGTACTAATAAACATTGGCAAATAGCCGTTTTCAAAACTTGCGCCAATAATTTGCCAAAACACATAAATATCGAAAGGTCTCGCTGTGTTTCCTTTGTAACGCTGGAAGAGGAATTTGAACCATTTAGTCTTTTATAATAAAACTCGTGAGTGTCTTTTCAGTATACATTATGGACATTTTTCGTTGTTACTTATCATATTTATAAATAAATAAATTGATAAATAAATAAATAAATAAATAAATAAATAAATAAATAAATAAATAAATAAATAAATAAATAAATAAATAAATAAATAAATAAATAAATAAATAAATAAATTAATTAATAAATAAATAAATAAATAAATAAATAAATAAATAAATAAATAAATAAATAAATAAATAAATAAATAATTAAATAAATAAATAAATAAATAAATAAATAAATAAATAAAATTAAAATCATAATGATAAAAACGGACTTATTGCCCGTAGGCAATATCTACAAGTCAACCACACTATAAAATACATATCAGTTGCAAGTATTAAAAATAACTAGTACCTAAAACCCGGCAGACATTGTCCTGCCCTGTTTAATTATATTTACCTCCAAATATATAAAACTGGTTGATCTGTATGTTTCCTATTTGTTATTTAACATTCTTTTCTAGATTCGCGGAACACAAACTTTTTATAACAATTAAAATATCTGACCATGACCGCCCTACACGAAAGAGGTTCATTCGACGGGTGATTGAGTCTAGTCACCACCCTCAGTCAAGAAAAAAGATGAAATAACTCTATTCTAAACACAAAAATCGAAGTCGATTGACATGGTAAAGAATTAGTCGCCTATGTATAGTTGAAATCTGTAAGACACGTTTGTCGTATACATAGATTCTAGACGCCTTTGGAAATTGAAGAGTTTAATGATTTTTTCTCATGAGTTCTATGTGTTATGTGGTATTTTATGTGTAATCACCTCTGAGGCGCTCGGGCAGATCGGCTTGCTTCAACAGCATTAAGCTGTGGTTCGTTGATCTTCGTTAATCGTCGTGAATATTCGAGAATCATCGAGGATATACATATTGCAGCTCGCGACTCGCGTGAGTGAATGGAAATTGGTTGCAGGAAAACTGTTATCAAAACCGTTGTCATTTGAGGTTGGCAATAAGTTTATTATGTACATAGTCGCATTTGATCACATTTTTCAAATAAATTAAACGTTTCAACATTCTATTTACATTCTATAATCTATATATGTAAATATATGTATGTATGTGTCACCATAATGGTTGCAACACCTTTTTCGTACGTTAGAATCCCATGTTATGATCCTATAATATAATCTTCTTTGTACTGTTCCTTGTATGTTTCAGGTGTGATCCTATGATTTTGTTTTTCTCATTTGTTTAAAATTGTATGTAAATCTTTAAAAATCACTTGATATGATGTCCTGTTATTACTCGTACTGTTTTTTCCGTTGTTCTTAAGGGGGGGGACTGCTGCCAACGTACCTATTTTTCAATTTGATATACCATCATTATTTCTTATCAAATAGTTTTGAAAAAAATCATTTAGATAGTTTGGATATTAATAAACAAAAATATACCTTAACTTTTTGATAATGTTCTGTATAAATTCTTGTAGAAAAATAATGGCATACCACGATTTTCAACGTTTATCATATATTTTTAATAAACTATAAGGCGTAGAGTAATATTTTTTTTAAAAATTAAATAAGACAAAAATATCTAGAAAAATATGATGTGACGTTGCATTAATGCTTCAGGTTTAGTAAATAAACCTAAAACACATTTATTTTCCATTCAGCGCAATTGAGTAATAAAATTTTTTTTGGTTTATTTACTTAACCTGATGCGTTAATGCAACGTCATATCATATTTTTCCAGGTATTTTGTTCTTCTTTAATTTATAAAAAAAAATATTGTTCTATACCTTATATTTTTTTAGAAATTTAAGATAAATGTCTCAAATCGGGGTATGCTTATTATTTTCCTACAATAATATATACAGAACATAATCAAAAAGTTAAGGTATATTTCTCTTTATTAATATCCAAACTAACTAGGTTATTTTTTTTCAAAATGATTCGTTTAGTAATAATGATGGTATATCAAATTGAAAAAATAGGAACTTTGGCAGCAGTCACCCTCTTAATATCATACTATGTTATTATATTCTACTGTACTGTTGGATATCCAAAATATAAAAAAAAAAATCGCGTTGAAAATTTTCGCATTTCATTTCAACTTTGACAGCTCATCCGGTCTTGGTAACGTGACCTATGGTGTATTCTTAAGTCTGGTTATAATTGGGATCGTGTGCGATACAATTATAATAGCAATATAATATAATATGTTGTTGTGCAGTGATGTGATGTCCTGTGCCCCGTTCCACCATTGTACTTTTCAACTTTTCACTTTTCGCTTTGCGATTTGAGAATTTCGCAATGTGCAAAGCGTTCACGTTCCACGAAAAAAAAATGGTCACTTTGCGGCGTCGCCAAACATTTACAAAGTCTTTTCAATTGACGCTAGCGACACCTAGTGATAACTTAGTACTACCGAGTGTTTCGCGCGTAGCGTACACGATCATTTGACATCATTCGTTCTTGTCTGTTCTGTGATTTCGTTGTTGTTGTTAGGAAATGAGCCGGAAAGACAATATTAAGAAAAAAATAGCCGTGTTGGAGATAATTAATGAAAAGAAAGGAATTATTTTTGGAGTAATTAGTGACACTATCACTAATACAGTGAAACAACAGGTGCTTCACTGAATTATTTGCTGTTGAGGAGACAATTATTTGCTTCTCTTAGTGCTATTCTGTACCTTAAAATATGTGTAAATGAGTAGTGAAATAATCATATAAACTTAGAAAAAGCGGACATAATAATCACATAAACATAGTTTAAATTACCTAAAAAAATCAGAATAAATCGTGTACTTAATCAAGACATATTCACACTGAGTGCTATTTATGCGAAAATATTCGAGGAACTGCGTGGGTAAAATATTTTCGAAATTTATCCTTTCTCTATAATTTCTTACAACCCCGTCTTCCTCATCCCTTTCTAACAATAATTTATGCAAAATTTTATAATAAATTTACTCAAAAATTCTAAACAAACAACTTCTACTTTCACAACTCAACGAATGGCAAATTTGAAATGTCAAAATATTCTTTTCAATTCATTCGCAGGGTTTGCAAAGTTTTTTATGAAAAGTAGCGATGGTGGAACAGAACGGCTTATTTGCTTTGCAATAGGCGTCTATTTTTCGCTTTGCCCATTGCAACTTTTACTTTGCGAAAAAATGTAATGGTGGAACGAAAACAAGCCGACGAATTGCAAAGTGCAAAGCGCAAAGTTGAAAAGTACGATGGTGGAACGGGGCACTGGTCTAGTATGTGTAGGTACCAAAGGACCGATGCCCACGTTGCTAAATAGACTGGCGTATCCCAGGGGTCCTTTGTACCCTTCGAAACAACCTCCTGGTTTTCGTACCTATACTGGAATCTCCCTTCCATTGCACGATCGATATGTCTGTCTAGGTACATACCTACCTACCAACGGTGAATAACAGTTATAGAGCGACACAATATATTTTATAGGGAATATTTACATCTACATACATATTATACACACGTTTATATCAAGATTCCATTGCAATGCTTCAAAGGTTCAAATTGTCCGAATGTTTTTTTTTTGTTTAAATACATATACATTGGAATTTTTCCATGATATTTTTTTTGACAAACTTTTTGACATCTCAATAGAGACGAAGTTGGAATATTGTAGAAGAACCAGGAATTCAAGGCACCTACAGTGCTTACGACCTGTCATCAACTGGTTTACGTGATCACTTTACGCGCTTGCGCAACGTTCACAATTATGCCTTCTTAATGAGTTCCCTTATCAATGCAATTTTGAAATTTCTATGTATTTAAAGGACTGTTGCTTTCATTGTTTACTAATAAACCAAATTCTCAATAGATGGCGTTACAAAAAGGTTTCTTCGTTACTTCGTAGATGGCAATAGTAATAATGTCCTATTTTCAGGTGATCTGTTTGTTACTCATTATACAAATAGGTATATAGAACTTCAAAAAATTCATTGGTAAGGGTACTCAATAACATGGCATAAGTGATGAACGTTGCACAAGCGCATAAAGTGATCACGTAAATCAGCCGATGACAGGCCGTAAGTTCTGTAGGTGCCTTGAGTTCCCGGTTCTTCTATAATATTCGAAATTCGTCTCTATTGAGATGTTAAAAAGTTTGTAAAAAAAGTTCAAATTGTTGTTTTTACTCCTCACTAACACAAGGTGATATAGTGGGGAGTTATGATTTCGCAATTTTTAAGGGTATTTTTTTTTTTGCAGATTATCAACTAGTATCATGCTGAGATTGTATTCTGAAAGATTCATCACAATGTATCTGTGTGTGTGTGTGCTATGTACGGCGTGTTCATTTTTACTTTATCCATTACAGACTAAAGTACTCATTCGATTCTATTCAAATTTTGCAAATATGTGTATCTAATACTCGATTAGATCCCATTAGATTTAAACTTAAAATTTGAAATTTTTATTTTCAAATTGGTAAAAAGGCACATCACTTTCATAAAATGGCATTGAAGAGTTATTAAGTTTTGATAATAAAATATTTAAATAAAAAATAATTTAACAAACTCATTTCATGAAAATGTTGGAAATTTTCCATACAAAATTTGAATACTTTATAGAATGACTTGTTAGTGAGGAGTTTAGCGTTGGCCACAACCCACTCGTTTTTTTCATATTGACCACCCTGGCGTAGTTGTGAATGGTTTGACTTAGCTGAGTTCGATTCACAGTAGAGGATAAGTTTGAAAAAATATCACACGATTCTTGCATTTCTATGCTGGAAGAAAATGCACAAAATATTTCTTTTTTTTAAAAAATTCAACACATATTCAAAAAATACAATTACAGAAAAGATATACAAAAAAATACTCTAGTAAAGGACATATTGTCCTTTACTAGAGGGCAACCACTCGTGTGTAAATGAGAAAATTACATATGAAATTACACATCAAATTATATAGAATTTTCAAAATTGCATTGTTAAGGGAACTCTATAAGAAGGGATAATTGGTGAACTTTGCGCAAGTGCATAAAGTGATTACTCAAACAAGCCAAGTTCCTGGTTCTCCTATAATATTCCAACCTCGTCTCTATTGAGATGTTCAATTGCCAAAAATCATCATTAAATCCAAGCAGGGATGAATATTCAATGTATGCATATCATATGTATGTTTAAAAAGTAATACATTAATAAATAGATTTTCAATATATAAATGAAAATAAGATTTAATAGTGCTTCCTCTTTTTCTATTATCATTGTTTTCGGGTCAGCAATAAGTTTCACCACCCAGACGAGACGATACTGGTGTGTGGGTACACACAAATGTGTAGAGTCTCCTTTTATGGCGTAATGCACGCCCGCTCACCTTAAGATGGGTTACCCCACATTGGGCGATATACCGCGGTGGTATGAATGAATGAATTTCTCAACGGTTATCACGTAGAAAATAGGAAGAAGTCGAAAGAAAAAGATACATTTTGATTGGTGCATTTGATGCCAAATACTAGTCGATTTATATAGATAAATAATTCTGGCGTAAGACGAAAGTGTGGTATGATTTTACCAAAGCACCTGTGAGGGGCTACAGGTAGGGGCTCGAGGGGTTTCTCGGAACATGTGGGGGGGGGGGGCTAGTTAGGTTTACAGGTGTCAACTGTACAATCTCAGCAGCTGCCAAACTCAATTTGGAGTTTTGCGACGTCCTATCCTATCCTATAATACCTACTGTTTTATTATCAACGTGTTCTAGTTGAATTCAGGGCTGTGTTCAGATAGAACACTCGACGTCGGGCGTCGGATGTACCTGAAGTTGCAGATTATGACGTTTTTCACACCAATCTCACTGAACGCTTTCGAGCGGCGTTTCAATCTGAACGCAGCATCGGGCGTTTTAAATGTCATTTATCAAAACATGTGTCTTTTTAGGCTATATTATCGAAAGACAACAATTGGGCAGTGGAGTTAATAATGCTCTCTGACCCTTTTTTGGAAATTTTTGAATGATATTTTTATAATTTAACTTCTTTGTGATTGCAAATTGTCTTCTTCTTCTTCATCTTGGTGTAGACCGAGGGTCTGTTGGTACAGGGTGGTCCTCCTGAGATATTGAGTTCCAGCTATCTCTCCATCGTTTCGGGGGTCTTCCTGGTTGACGCTGTCCATCTGGTACCTGGTGCAGAGCTATTGTCATCATAAATAATGTCAACTGACATAATAAATACCACAGAAATAAGTACAAGTCATTTTACCACAGATAAAATAGATGTCAACATATACTATAACTGTCAGAGCGTTTTTCACCCGACGATTATACAGAGCGTTTGGAGCATGAATCTGAACTCGACAGAGTGTCACTAAGTGCACTCGGCGTTCATTCTGAACGCAGCCCAGAGTCAATTCAATGTGAGATGTACAATATATTAGCGGAGTTCCCTGACACGGGATTAATATTTTATTGGTGCAAGAAAAAGGTCAACAAATCTCATTGTATTTTTATGACAATCTTTTTAATATATTAATAGAGACGTGATCACTTTACACGTAAACCAGCCGATGACATATTGTAAGCCTTGTATAGATGCTTCGGTTTCCTGGTTCTCCCTTAATTCTCCAACTTCGTTTCTTTTGAGATATTAAAAAAAATCATCATCGACTACCGACTGGGAAAGAATCCAATATTTGCTTATATGCAACAGTAAAAATATTCGATTTAAATGACATCATCGTATATGATAGCAAATAGCCCAAAATACAGTAGGTACACTGGAAAATTTTTGAAGAGGGTTATGTTTAAAACAGTATTGAGGTTACCTGCTAGTTTTTGATGCGGATTCGGATGGCTAATTACTCTTCTTAACGTTTTCTTTCGAACGTTTTAAAGTACTTACTTATGTTTAAAAAAAATTACGTACCTATTTTTTCAATTTGGTATACCATTATTATTAAACGAATCATTTTGAAAAAAATAACCTAGTTAGTTTGGATATTAATAAAGAGAAATATACCTTAACTTTTTGATTATGTTCTGTATATATTCTTGTAGGAAAATAATAAGCATACCCCGATTTTAGACATTTATCTTAAATTTTCTAAAAAAATATAAGGTATAGAGCAATATTTTTTTTTATAAATTAAAGAAGAACAAAATACATGGAAAAATATGATATGACGTTGCATTAACGCATCAGGTTAAGTAAGTAAACCAAAAAATCTTTTATTACGCAATGGCGCTGAATGGAAAATTAATGGTTTTTAGGTTTATTTACTAAACCTGAAGCATTAATGCAACGTCACATCATATTTTTCTAGATATTTTTGTCTTCTTTAATTTAAAAAAATATATATTACTCTACGCCTTATAGTTTATTAAAAATATATGATAAACGTTGAAAATCGGGGTATGCCATTATTTTTCTACAAGAATTTATACAGAACATTATCAAAAAGTTAAGGTATATTTTTGTTTATTAATATCCAAACTATCTAAATTATTTTTTTCACAACGATTTGATAAGAAATAATGATGGTATATCAAATTGAAAAATAGGTACGTTGGCAGCAGTCCCCCCCTTAAATACCTATATAACTTATAATAGTTTGAATCAAATTATTTAAAAGAATCTATAAAAGGTTTATAACTTGATTCATATAATATATGTAGCTTTTGTAAATTTGTAATGTAAACTGTTGGTTCTGTAAATCAATAAAATAAAATAAAAATAACCATCTCATACTAGTATTATAAAGACGAAAAAAAGGTCGTCGGTCGTATTGCGTATTCTGAGAAATTATTTCCAATAATAATGGAAAAGAGATTAATACATACGTGTCGATCTTTGTGGCTCAGTCAGTCAGATATATCTGTGTCCTGAGCGAAAGGTTCCTGATTGGATTCCCGGTGAAGACAGTTTATAATAGTGTTTTCAGCTTGCACATCTCAATGTGGCAACTTGTTATTAGATGTCTATCTGGAAAGCATGTTTCAACGGAATGGACGGTTTAATAAGGTGATCGAATGAAGAATCATGACAGGAAACAGAGTGAATGGAGTACTTAGGCCAGTAGTGAATGAACGCAACATATCAAAGAAAGCCAATGTTGACATTCACAAGGCAATCGTACTGCCAATCTTGACGTGTGCAAGTGAAAATTATTCATGACAGAAGTCGCACTGCAGTTGAAATGAGATCGTTAAGAAGAATTTGTAAAAGAACTATGAATGACAGTTTACGAATTGAGGACATAAGGGAAGAATGTGAGATGAAGAAAGATGTCATTAATAGAATGAAAGTGAACACATTGAGATGGTTTAGTCACGTGGGGAGAATGAATGAGGAACGCCCGACGAAGTAAACATACAGTGCGGACAGGAATGGAATGAAGGTCGGGGCCGCCCAAGAAAGGGATGGCACGACCATGTGAACGATATTCTTAAAGACCGAAATATTTAAAGCGTGAACAACGGACCAACATGTATGAATGCTGACGAGGCGACGGATGTATGTTATAAGGTGTGTGTAAATTTAAGGGGCCATATAAACCTAAACACCTCAATTTCAAATCAAATCCCTCAAATATGTTAAACAGTATGTTTCTAGAAATAATAGTATAAGTCTTTTCAACATTTCTCTAGTGAATGTTTGTCACAAAATTTTAAAATTCAGCCTAAATTCCCATAAATAAATGATTAAAAATATCCTTTTTTACAGCATTTTTGTTAAATTACTCCGTAACCATGTGTCGTAAAGAAATAAATCTTTTATACGCTTAAAGAGTGCATAAAATCAAAGTGAATGACCGATAAAGTTTTTTCATTTCAACTAAGGTTTGTTCTTAAAATGCAAAAAATCAACAAATTTGGGGTTTCCGATAATTTAAATCACGTATAAACCTTTTTAAACGCACGCGATATTTACCCTTACTAATGCGTAACTTCATAGTGTATTGGGCGGTTTTAATATATCATGTTTTCAGTCACTCAGTTTAGCTTTTTATGTCCTCTTAATATTCGACATAGTTTTTTGATTTCACAATTTTAAAACACATACAAACAAAAACATCACAACAAAAGTCGTAGTTATATATGGCTCTTTGGATAAATTTTGTAAAATCGTAACTCTCCACTATTCTGATAATGGTGAAAAAAAAAACGTTTTTAATTCCCTTATACCGTATACGTGTGGATAGTAAAAAAACAAACTAACAATGATAACGAATAATTTTGTGAAATATTTCGCTCGTGAAAATTATTTTTTATGGTGAAATTCTCTCGGCTTTGTATGTAAGGTTGAAAAAAAAACATAAAAGATAGGTGGGTATCTTCTGTTGACGGTGAAGTTATCACGCCAGTTTGTCATGTGATTCTGTCATGTTTATGTGAAATGATATCACACGAGTTTACACTACTGAACATATTAATAAATAATAATATTAGGGTGAATTCGTATACATACACAATTTCCACACATACAGCTGTGAAATATTCGCGAAACTTTTTGATATGAATTGTAAGGTTCCATACAAATACGGTGGTCAGTTGAAAAAATATAATTTTTATTAATTCTGTGGTAAACGGTTTTACAGATACACAGAATTATGTACATATTATATCAATGAGACAGTGCAGTCTTCGTGAAACGAATGGTCGGGCTGAGTCCGATTTTGGTATCTATAGGTAGGTACTATATGGACACTGTGTTGATTCTCGCGATATTATACATAGATTATTTACGTGTGCAATATTTTAAATATATTTATATTTAGTCGATTACATATTTTTCAATTTGATTACGACAAATATCGAAAATTGGTACGGAGTAAATTAGTGCCGGTTGATTGAGTGGTGACTTTATGCGGCAGACGTCTTCACATCCCTCATTTCACTCCATCTTTCCTACCCCTTCATCTTCAATCAAAATCCTTTTTTATTATTCAAGCTCTTCATCTTTTTTGTTCTATGTTTTTTCTTTTTTCTCATCTACCTATTTTATTCTGTTGTTGATTATATTTTTTAATTTGTGGATAGTAGTTTTGGCGCATGGCTTTTTTTTTACTGTTTTGTATATTTTTCTTTTTTGATCGCTGTTTCTGTCCCAAATAAATAAATTACCTATTAATTTGTTAAATATACAATATTTAATTAGATCTTTGTGCCTTATTTAAAAATATCACAAATTCAATCAAACGTACCATGTCCCTATAATTGAGGTTGGTAAAGAGAACCGAACGTCACATATAGATATTTTCATACGTGTTCGTCTGTTATTTTAACAAAAACTTCTTACTTTTCCTTATTTCAGAATATATATTGTTCATATTATCGTGCCAATGTTTTGAAACTGTTGTATCCAAAAAATAAAAGTACATAACATCTTTTTGTACGCGATATTTAACCTTACTTTGATTCGTCCTTTTCCTTACGACTGAGGATAGTGGCTGTAGTCCGTCGCCACACGTATGGCCCGCCTCCATGCCAATCTGTTTTGGGCTGAACGCAGAGCACCAGTCACCGAAGACCCCATTGTGGACCAAATCGCTCTATCTGGTCGGTGAGCGACCACGAGATCTCCGTCCTTCCACGCTGCCAATGACACATTCGTTCTTCTGGCTGTCCATGGGATGCGCAACATACGACTCCAGCACCACATTTCGAAAGCATCGATATTCTTTCTTTACCCTATCAACACGTAATTTCAAAGTGTATTAAGCGGTGTCGATATATCATGTTTTCAGTCACTATATTAAGCTTAATATACCAAAAGCTCTTTATTATACCAAAGAAATATTAGTAGAATTGGATGTAGAGATTGGACACTTCAAATGTCAACGGAAATATACATAAATGTGATCTTCAAAGATAGAATATGAAGGTAAATCTAAATTTCGTCTGATTTTTCAGTTTCGTTAGTAATATTACCCCCTCTGTGGAGCGGAGATGTAGCTTGTTAATAATAATTGTAGCAATCGTAAAAAAGTGACAGTCGAGCAGAATTTAATCCTCAAACGATTGCAAATTTCCATTCGAGGGTACCTAGACTGGGAGCAGACGGGAGAAGGGTGACTGCAGCAGTCGACGTTGGGGGTGGGGGGGGGGGAGGACAGGCAACAGGACTGGGATCTAGGGAGGGGGGACTAACAACGGGAGGAAAGGGAAAGTTTGAATCAAATGTGCAGACAGAAAGTGAGGTTTATTCGCGGAGTACGAGTAGGAAGCACTCTTTATTTTCAGGAGCATAATCCAAAGTAGAAAATAGAGAGAGAAAGTGCATGTACCTACCGATCATTTTTCTCTTTCATATAAATATGATTATTAACAGATTTCCAAAATAAGAAAGGTAAAACTCTAAAACTATGGAGAATATCAATAGTTTTTAATTATATATTCAGCACCTAGACTACGAAAGATGACAAGACTTGTGGTTTCTTTTATGTTTGGTCGTAAACTATTATACATTTGAGATCTTTATGGTATTAACTATTTTGTGTACATGTTAATCTAGTTTAAACTATTTTGTGTACATGTTAATCTAGTTTAAACTATTTTGTGTACATGTTAATCTAGTTTAAACTATTTTGTGTACATGTTAATCTAGTTTAAACTATTTTGTGTACATGTTAATCTAGTTTAAACTATTTTGTGTACATGTTAATCTAGTTTAAACTATTTTGTGTACATGTTAATCTAGTTTAAACTATTTTGTGTACATGTTAATCTAGTTTAAACTATTTTGTGTACATCTTAAAGTGTGAACATTGACATTGAATAATATATTTTTTGCATATATTTTGGAAGCATGTAATATGTTGTATATTATAATGTATTGCTTTACTCTCATTGTTTTTAGTTCATTTAAAACCATTTAAAATTTAAGTTTGTTATTGCATATCTATTGCATTTTAAAGTTGTTCTCATTCCCATATTTTGAATAATCTGTACATAATTTTCTATTTTGAGTTTCATTACAGATCAATAGTAAAACTAGAACAATAATTTAAACGAGGACTTACAATAGAATTATAAACTTATCTTGATGTCTAAAAATCCAAGTTGTTTATAATTCTTTTAAAAATCCAACTTTTTGACATTTTTTTTTCAATATAAAATTGTCATTTTTTATGACAAATTTTTCAATATCTCAATAGAGACGAAGTTGGAATATTATAGAAGAACCAGGAACTCAAGGCACCTACGGGGCTTACTACCTGTCATTGGCTGGTTTATGTGACCACTTTATGTGCTTGCGCAACGTTTACCAATTATGCCTTCTTATTGAGTTCCCTTATCAATGCAAATTTTAACAGTTCTATATTATATTTGAATAATGAGTAACTAATCACCTGAAAATAAGACATTATTACCTACTATTGCCATCTATGAAGTAACGAAGAAACCCTTTTGTAACGCCATCTGAAGGATTGTTTGAGTTTGTTTAGAGATTGGTTTGTTTGTAAACAATGAAAGCAACAGTCCTTTTGATGAGGTGACGGTGTTCTCGCACAGATGTCACCCCTGAACTGCGCCAGAAATATTATTTAATTTTTGGCTTGTTTACCTCCTTGAACCAATGTGTATGTAAATCGATTGTCATCGATTGACAAAATTGTCATTATGTCCTTGCTGGTCACTTATAATTTATTAGAAACTTGGTCTTGGTCAAATTATTTATTTTTGATTTATGTTCTTTTTTTTCATTTCGTTCGACGATCTCACTCTTGACAATCAATTTCAATCCCAATTTCAATCTAAACAAACGAACATACCTACCTGTCGCATTTTACATACATTATGTATGTACTGCGTGCAGATATTTCGTTTCCTACCCACACTGTATTTTGTGAGAAAGTGAAGGACAGTTAATATTTTTGATTTTGTACCTATGGATACTTTTCATGCAATGGTAACTAAAGAGTTAAGACAACAGATGGTTGTCTGGAAGAAATTGCCACTAGGCAATAAGTCCGCCATTTGCACTATTATAGCAAATAAGTTATGTACAATAAAGTGTTAAAGTAAATAAAATAAAATAACTTATTTGTAATTTTTGTACTTATATATTTTGTTAATCGTATATAATATTTATAGGTTTCACCTTGTTTATATTTCATATAAAATACATAAAGATAGGTTTTAAGCGTCAATTTGGAATTAGGGTTGGAATCGGGTGTCAAGCAAGATTCGTTTCTCAAATTTCCGAAAAGTTTGTGTCTTATTTACGATTCCGTCGGAAAATGATTTTCTTCAAATTCTATCTGATTACTAAATAGTTGTGTGCGATTTCATTTCAATTATCAAACAGATTTTATTCGATTTGATCCATTTTCTTATTTTTATTTTTATATTCCATTCAATTACAAGAGCATTGGTTACGAGTAACAATAATTAAAATAATACATTATATAAAAATCAATGAAATGCTAATAAGAGTCATCGGAGTCACTTGGATATATCCACTCTGCTAGTGTACAATTATTATGAAATTATAAATACCTAGATTTTAATAAGATAACTATTGTAGTATGACGGACACAATTTTTGCATACTTTGTGTATTTAGTAAGAAGCCAGTGTGAAATCAGTGTATTTTTGAGTTTAGCTGCAAAGTTTTTTTTTGAATTTTGTGTTTCCTTGATGAAGATGTTATATATTTTAGGTGCCAAGAAAGTATAAATTCTTTCGAATATTATTTTTTAATTGCATATACGCAAACATTGGATTTTTATCCCTTTCGGGAGTCAAATGATATTTTTATTGACAAACATTTTTTCAACATCTCAATAGAGACGAAGTTAGGATATTGTAGAAGAACCAGGAACTCGAGGCACCTACAGGGCTTACGACCTGTCATCGGCTGGTTGACGTGATCACTTTATGCGCTTGCGCAACGTTCACCAATTATGCCTTCTTATTGAGTTCCCTTTTCGATGTAATTTTTGAAAGTTCTTACACACTATTAAAATATATAGAACTTTCAAAAATTACATCGATAAGGGAACTCAAAAAGAAGGCATAATTGGTGAACGTTGCGCAAGCGCATAAAGTGATCACGTAAACCAGCCGATGACAGGTCGTAAGCCCTGTAGGTACCTCGAGTTCCTGGTTCTTCTACAATATCCCAACTTCGTCTGTATTGAGATGTTGAAAAAATGTTTGTCAATAAAAATATAAATTTTATGTCCTAGGTTGTATTGGTTTTAGGTGCCTGCATTAGGTTACTAATGTTGGTTTATTACCGGAGAGTATTTGTCTGATTTTGTATCAATTATATCAAAGAGATTTCATTCGATTATAAAACATCTTGTTATAATAAATTTATACCGGAGATTTCATAGTTGGAATAGACCATAGAATTCGTTATTTTTTCGTACGTACCTCTTCATCTCTATTTTATTCCGCCATTTAACTGTCCACAAAATGTGATAAAGTTTATTACGCCGACTAGACGAATCGTTTATGTTCCACCCTCGACATTTTAAGAAGAGATGGAATGATTTCAATATGTAATGCGATTTTGATGGGGTAGATTTTCGCATCATAATATAGCGGAGCAGTAAAACGATTCTCTCATGAGTCATTCTTAAACGATATGAATATATGGAATATAATAAGAATATATATTTTTTAAATGTATAGGTATGTTCTTGCATCCTCATACATTCCCTAAATGAAGCATAAATCCTTGTGCTAAAGGTGAACGAAATCGGCCGTGGCAGGATTCGAACTCGCGACCACTGGATTACTAACCCAGCGCGCTAACCGCTCTGCCACCACTAATATAATATTTTTTTATATTTCCTTTATTGTTTAGACAGATTATTATTACCAAAGGGTACAACGGCAACATTTGCTTAAAAACCAAAACGGTTGGTATATGTTTTTGTAAATTGTTTTTTTTTCTACTAAAAATGTTGAAAATCTATGACTCTACGAACCAATTATTGTATACTGTATTTAAATGGCATACCAGGGAGTATATTATGAGTTAATTGTACTGTGACTATGAAAAAAATCCGATATCTATTCCTATGAAATTGAAATTGCCATACGGCAATAAACTCGCCACTTGCGCAGGGTGCAAGGAAGTGTTTATTATTATTATTATTATTATGACAATTTTCCATTAATAAAAAATCCAGTTATTTGAGAGAAAAAAATGTATGATCTAAAATAGACTATAAGCATTGATTGTTATCAAATTTAATATCTCTTAATTTTCCAATATTAGTAATACATAATATGTACTTCATCTATTATATCTCTTAATGTTTTTTTTGTTAGTAAGGAAAATATACAACGTACATATTTCATATTATAACATTTTGTAAACAAACATATTATGTACATACTTCCATGTACATAATATTAACACGATGAATTGGTTTTATTTTTCGAGTTGCCTCGAACACAAGTATATTTTTAGTTGCGTCTCAAGAGGATAAAACTCGCACAGCATACATAACTCTATTGAGAAAAACAGAAAATACAACAAGCTCATTCTTGTGTAAACAAGTATTAACTGAGTTCATTTTTGCCCGAGAACAAAAACAAGGGTCGTTTTCATAAAACGCACTTATCGAACAAATATTATATTTATTTTATTAATATTAAAAGATATAAACATGGTTATAATCTAAATTGACTTTTTTTATATACTTAATTATTTTCGGCAATTCACCCAAATTTAAGATTGCCTTATGCCATTAATATGCCATTTTAGTGTCTATGAAACACAATAATTATTTTTTTACTAAAAAGATCAATTCTATTGCTGGTTGGTGGCTGAGAGAACCGAACGCCACATTTTTTTCTATTTTGATATACATTCATTTTGATGTCGTTTTTTATATGAAAGGTTATTATTATGTAGAAATCATGAAGTTCATTATAGACACGTTTTAGTGTCTCTGACACACTTATTATTTTTTATAGTGCAATTTTATTGCTGGTAGACTTAGAAATTTGGCAAAAAATGCGGTTGTTTAGTGATAAAATGTGAGCCACATTAAAAAGACGAGGAACATAGTCAATAGAATTATAGAGATCAAACTTTTATTTATACTAGTTGCATGTAACACATGAGATCCAACTGTCGATGGTGATAGTATGCATTTGAAGAATATGTACCAAACTATTAACACATTTTTTTATTTTTTTTTTTTTTATTTTTTTTTGTAAAAGGCGAGTACACATACTACATTACAATAAAATGAAGCAATTATATATATAGTGAAACATCCAAAACGAGTACCTATCTCGACTCACCTTTGAGTATCATATTATGAAATTATCATACTACTAATTGCAACAGAAATAAGGAAGAAATGGAGTATCGAGGAAGTAGGGAGGAGGATAGTGTATATGTGTTTGTGTGTATGTGTGTGTGTATGTGTGTGTGTATGTGTGTGTGTATGTGTGTGTGTTTAAACATGAAACATGAAAACATACGAGAAGTAGCACAAGTAGAAGAAATGAACATTAAAAACATTAAAAAAGAAACAAAAATTCAGTTACAAAAGAGACTTTAAAAGATATAGTAAACTACTTCTACCTTATCATAAGGATTTTCTTTTTAAATGTAGGTCTTGACAGATGAAAAATGTCCAGGTTATCAGTTTCATTTACAATTTTTGTATAGGTATATATACACCTGTATAATGGAGCATTACTACCAATATTAGAATTACATTTATTAAGATATAGCAATGCAGAGTGCCTTGTCCGTCTAACGGGTACGTTAAACTGTATGTTACTGAGTAATTCCTGACAATCTATAAAACCATTTAACAAATCACGCAGAAACATTAAATCGCTGTTTCTACGTCTAATGCCCAACGGCTGCAATTCAATATTATTATTATTGTTGCCAAATTTATATTTTAAATATTTGATAAATAATCTTTGAATTCTTTCAATACATTGAGTATATATATTATAACAAGGATTCCAAACAACCGACGAATATTCCAGTTGACTTCTGACAAGTGAATAGTAAAGCATAACTATAGTTTTAGGCTGTTTAAAAGGTTTGCAAGTTCTGATTAGGAAGCCTAGCATTTGATACGCTTTCGAGCAGATATGCTCTACATGCTTATCAAAAGACATTTTGCTGTCGAGAATTACTCCCAAATCTCTACAATCTGTTTTCTGTATAATTGGCTCATTATTTATTTTATAATTGTAACTAAATGGATTCTTATTTACATAAACATAAATATTTATTTATTTTATTTTTAACTAGCTGAGAAGCTTCGCTTCGCTCAGCTTCTAAGCTAGGGCTTGCAGCCGGCTTTTACCGCTGCGCGGTAAATGACCGCCTCCGGCGGTCGATGGTACTGAGGGGTCTGAAGGTACTGAACGGTCTGAAGGTACTGAGGGGTCTGAAGTTACTAAAATGTCTGAAGGGATGAAAGATTCGGGAGGAAATGAAGAGGGGTATGAGGCATTGATGGAACGGGAGGTACAAAAGGACCTGAAGAGACGGGAGACACTGAAGAGACGGGTGGCACTTAGGGACAGGAGGCATTGAAAGACGGGAGGCTCCGAAGGGACGGGAGACACTGAGGGACCATTTTTAATTATACAGGCAATACGAAGATTGCTGAGTTTCATCTAAATCAAACGCCTATAATCCGCAAAGTGGTTAAAAAGGTTGCAAACCCTATTGTAGAAGTCAAACGAAGCTTCTCTTTTAGATTCTTAATTTGCGTTTCACAAACCATGACACGGAGCAAGCTTTATTTTTCGCTGCTGTGTTTGTCGCCTCCGCACAAAAACGTTATTCTTATAAAATATAAATTTACAAAATAATAAATTGTTTAATTTAAAAAAAGATTGATATTTTAAACTCCTTGTAAATAAGCATGTAATAAATATTAATATTTTTTCGTGCAACTCTCCAATAATAATTAGTACTTTGAATCCTGGCAACACCGTGGTTGACATTTGACTTGACATTTGACAAATGACCGATAAATTATGTTTGCAAACTCAACATGTAGTCTAAATCTAAACGATATTACTTAAATGTTTACTCGATCATCTATTGTGTGTTATGTGTATTTAGATTGTATAATTTTTTATGCTTAAATAAGGATATTCGCCTTTTCAGTTAATTTAGCAAACATTCGCAGACTCTTTTTTTAACTGCAGACATTAAAGCGGTACTATAGTTTGGTTATGGACATTTTATATTTAATTCACCAGAATTTGATGTATTTCAGATTAGCATTACAGTAGCGAGATGTATTCTAAGTGCAATTTTTTTAATACTATAATTTATTTTGCCAACTGTTACCACTAAAATATAAAATCATGTATGTATGTTCTCTTCGGTGATAATTTATTTTTCTTGTTTATGTTTACCTCCTTTTCACGATGAAACTTTATCTGTTACAGAAACATATTATATTATTATGTTATATTTTTCAACTTGCAACTGACAGTATAGCCAATCAGCGTGACAATTGGCTGTTAAATTATTATATTAGATGTAATATATATGCTGTTAGTCTTCCAAAAATTTATAAACAAATAAATATAATAATTTTAGTCTAAATTTAATACTTAAACTTTGTCGTATGTTTGTTGAATAACAAATGAGAACGTATGAGGCCGACTTAAAAATTATTTACCAGTTAAGACTAAAATCATTCTAACGCGACGTCCTACGTAGGCGATTCAAGGCGAACGCGAAGCGGCGCGAAAATAACAAACAGTCGGTAACTATTGAAGTGTCCTGCGTTACCGACCACGAGTAGGGTACGGTGTGACATGGCACGATGCGAAGCGAACGCGATCAATTGGTTTGATATTTTCGCGCGAATTGGAAGCGGTGCCATAGTTTTTTTTTTGTAAAGTATAATGTCAGAAGCACGATTCGCATGCCCGTAGGACAGAGCCGCAGCGTCGCACCGCATCGCTTTGAATTCGCATGTATCCGTTCGGATCGCTTCGCATTCGCTTTGAATCGCCTACGTAGGATGTCGCGTAACTCAACAACACATGCTACCATTACTTGACTACGCTGACGTTGCCTACGCTGAGATTCAACTGAAGATCAACTTAACAAACTCGAACGGTTACAAAATGTCTGCATTCGATACGTGTTTGGACTCAGGAAGTTCGACCACATGTCCGAGAGCAGGCAACGACTGAACTGGTTAAAGATCCGTCACCGAAGAGATTCCCGTGTTCTTTCCCTTTATATATTTTATATTTTTAATACTATAAAAGTCTTTAATTATTATTATTATTAGGTGATGTATGTATGTCGAGTATCGAGACGACAATGCGTATATGTCAGAATAGGAAAATGTGTTCAATTCAATATGGTTATATAGTTTTTATAGTTTGATTCAAGTTTTTTCAATTAAGTTTTTGACAAAGATATACATTGTTAGAGATATGGAGAAAACTTACCACATTAATAAGTTTTGTTGAATTTGATAGTAATATATTTTTATCGGATACCTACCTGGATATTAACAAAACATGATGAAAACAGAGTGGATTCCTTTGAAAGAAAAATCTTATGCAGAATATACCTATGTACCTATTAACGACTGTCAAACATGGCGTAAAAGATATATATCACCGAGCTTTATGATCTTTACCAGGACATCAGCATAGTCATGAGCCATGGGGCAGCAGAACTCGAAGGTGGCAGCCAACTATAGAACAGTATGGAGTAGATTCTTGGACACAGATAGGACCCATCAAGAGTTGTGACGCTAAGAATAATGATGATGATATTTTTATGTGAATAAAGTAATTGATTGTTGGCAATTATTTAATTTTATTTTCTTAAATTTGTCTTCATAAATTTGAAAGTAAAATAATTTGTTAATTAAATGAAACATACAGAAATGTTTTGAAAATATAGATTTCTTCTTCCTTGCCTCTTCCCAGTTCATCTGGAGCGGCCCTTCTGGTATGACCTTTCCTTTCTTGCCCTTCGGAGACCTTTCCATCTTGCGTCATTTCTCTGGTTAGTTGCTCCTCCCTCAACTCCTTAATATTTGTCCACCAGGTGGCCTATGTACGGCCTCTATTTCTGGACTGAGTGCGATATCCTGTGTGAGTTTAACTATATGATCCTCATTTCGTCTGGTAATGTGTCCGTACCATCGGTGTCTGGCCTTTAGTTTCTCCGGAATAGAGGCGACTCCAAAACTACCTCGGACGTATTCATTTCTAATTCGATCCTCCTTTGTAACACATCTAACTCTATCCCCTTTGAAGGGGTCTCTCATAATTCTTAAGTGGTTCCTAAAAATTTCATTTGAAAGCAATGTATACCATCACGCCATGTCCCTCGCGGGGTAGGCAGAGAGAACCAAACGCTACTTATTTCTATCTTGACACACATCGCCTCGTCGACATTCATACATTGTCCTATACATATTCATTTGTTGTTCATGCTTCTGACATCTCCGCCTTTCAAAATAGCGTTCCCATGGATATGCCATCCCTTACTTGGGCGACCCCGACCTCTCATTCGATTCCTGTCCGCAATGTATATTTTCTTTGTCAGGCGTTCGTCATTCATTCTGCCCATGTGGCTAAACCATCTCAATGTGTTCACTTTAATTCTATTAATGACATCTTTCTTTATCTTACATTCTTTCCTTATGTCCTCATTTCTGACCCTCTCATACATCGTCCTATTATATCTTCTAACATGACTTTTAAAATACTTAATTCTATAATGACATGCATTTATAGAATTACCTGTCAATAATGTATAAAGAGGCTCTGGAGGATATCTATTGCAGGTATGTGTACTATTCCATTGTTACAACACATTCCTGGGTTTTCTCCCTTCCATTTCAAATCACCACAATATGTACAAATTATAGACATTCTACCAAAAGTTGATACTGGCTCAGAAATAAATTGCAACTATAGGTTAATATCTATATTGCAACTATAGGAAAAAGCAGAATTTTCCTTTTGTCTCCATGATTCATGTTTCAATGCCACTTTTGTTATTTTACATACAAAAAAAATAGTGTTTGGCGATATTGTTAAGCGTTTTCAATTTGACTCAGGGGCCTTATGACTTGAAGACTTAGAGGCTGTTTTATACTTTTAATGCTGCTAAGATGGCGCATTCAAGTGCAGTAATTTCTATTTCTTCAACGTCTTGCATATTCATCTGATCTATTGTCATTAAATTATCACGACTCCCTACCTCTATCCAATTACTTGAAGACTGAAAATCTGTACTTCCTCTTTCTTGCTGCAGAAATTGTAATACCCTATACGCCGTCATTCGTAATCTACTGGCTTCACATCTCCTTTCTTGCTGTTCTTTAGATTCGTTTGCCCTAAGTGCAACCATTCGCAACATGTTATTTTCATGTGCCATTCCTTCTGCACTTATTAACCTACTCCTAGAAGAATGACATAACCTGTACACCGAAATACAATAATCACCAACTGATTTATGAAAATATCTTTAAACAAATACCTACGTTCTTTCCATATGTGAATGTTGATTTAAAATTTACCTAAATTCATCGAGAATTGAAATTTCAACTTACATTTTTTTGTAACTATATAGGCTAAAATTTGATTCTGAAAGAAAATAAAATATAAAGTTTTTAAATATTGGAAAATAAACTAAATCAATACATATTAATTACGATAAAAATAAAAAGTAGCTAACTTTCGAATATTTGACAGCTGAAAGAATGGTGGAACAACGCGAGGAAAGCAAATCTGACCCACAATGCAAAAGAGACCATTTGTTCAACGTGAATTGCTCACTCTCCCTGTGTCGGATTTTATTACTTCGTGCCATTTGAGGTCTAATTACGATAGGGACGCATATATCAGAATGTTGGTATTTTTGTCATCTTCGGGGTAAATTCACATAAATCAATTTTGGCGACTCGGCGAGTAAAGCGTAAAAGCATTCTTTAATTCTTATTATATAACATTTAAACATACTTTCTTTTGAAAATAATTAAAAAAAACATATCAGCTTGTGAGGCTTTGTGTTTTTATACTGTTTCAAATGTAATATTATAAAAATGTAATATTGTAAGTTTTTTACTCTACTGTAAAATTCCCGATTTCCACATAGAAAGATTTCAAACGAATGTAAGAACAGGCAGCCTTGGGCAGACTGACATGAATATAGTCGTGCACAAACATTCGCAAATCCAGAACTACAATCTTACCAGGTCTACTTTATTTATATGCAGATATATTTTATAATACAAATCAATATATAAATTCACTAGTAATAATATTCTTACATATTTTTCCCTGCAGTACCTCATCAAAAAGATTTAAATCTTGTGCTTGATGAGGGAAGCACTTATAACAAAATAAAAAATATCAATACAAAGCAAAGTCAACATAAAAGTAAAAGTAATTAAATCAAATCATACATGAACAAAAAAAAATCAAATAAACATCAAAAAAAGGTTGAAAATAAATGAAAAAGAAGAATACTCAAATGAGAAAACATATCAGAATACATATTCAAACCAAAAAAAAAGAAAAACATGAAAATAATTGAAAAATGAGTAATATAGAATTATAGACGATTCAAATATATCAAAACACATATTCAAAAATAAAAAAAAGAAAATACTGGAAATTGAAACAAATCAAAACAACAAAATCGAAAACTACTATTTTAGAAAGTTAAGTGCAATTTTAATTTATGTTTAAATTTTTTAAATTCTTTTATCTGCTTTAATTCATTTGGGAGGCAATTGAAAAATTTTATTCCCAAATAAATGTAGTTGTTTTGTAATTGTCCTGTATTACATTTGGGAATTTTAAAATCATTTTGGAATCGCAGAGACTTATTTTTTTCAATTTTTTGTATAATCTTTGAAAATTTGCTAAATAGACACTTTTTTATAAATATTATCTACTTTGGGTACTTTGAACATGTCAAATAGTGTTATAGTGGGGAAAGTGCGTGTTTTCTTAAGTATAACCTTTATGATTAATTTTTGTACAACTCTAACTTGGTTTAAAATATTGTCATATGCTCCTCCCCAACCAACGATTCCATAAATAAGCAAGGAATGGACCGTCGCATAATAGATGTTTTTTAGGTTTTTTAAATATAATACATTTCTTAGTCTTATGAAAATATAAATACATTTCCTTATTCGTTTAACTAAGTCACCTAAATGCGCTTTCCATTTCATGTTTTGGTCAATAATAATACCGAGGTATTTTATCTTTGAGGTTGGTCGTAGTGTTGAGCAAATTTCGCGGCAGTTGCTAGTGTTGCAATTATTATGATGTATGGTTATTTTCAAATCCAGATCTGTTTTTAGTTTATTAATAGAGAATGGGATAAAGTGTGTTTTTTCGGTATTTAATGATAGAAGATTCGTATCAAACCAGTTTTTTAAAATATTGATATATTTTAAGAAATGTTGTTTTCTATATAAAACATGTATGTATGTATGTCAGGATAGGATAGTATGGAGGTCAGTCTGTTTTTCCTATCCAAAATATGGAAACAGCATGATGGTTTGCATCTATGTTTGGAGATTAAGCATCAAACTATTAAGTCTTCTTAGATATAAATACAAATTGTATGAAGCAATGTCGTTATAAGGGGGGGGGGGGGGACACAGACACACAAAAAACACGCAAAATTTTCTACTTCAAATTCTGAATTAATCCATGTATATAATATATATGCTACGAAGCCTCTAAGTTGGTGTTTTTGGCATACAAAAAGTCCACTACACCATACAAAATGTTCCTTCATACACGCGTCTTGGCTTTTAACTGCCGATTCAGCAACAGTTGGATTACATATTGCTTCTCGGTCACTATTTAAAATATTATAAACAGGTACTCTTTCAAACATTATTTTAACATGCACCCAATAATAAGTTTCCACATTATGAAAAACTTCTCCACCGGGAATCGAACCCAGGACCAATGACTCAGGAGTTACATGTCCGTCTTTAAGACGGAAGAATAAATGGCCGATGTATAGTCAAATAAAGTTGATTAAGGTTTTAATCAGACTATAAATATTTCAGATTAAAATGAATCAATAACTGTATTAATCAATGACAATTTCATATTGAACTTTGATTTAAACGATTTTTTATGAATCAATGTTGATATAGGTGGCCAACATTTTTATAGATCATCGAAAGCGCTAGAAAAATAGGTAATGTTTATAAGCAACATATATTAGTCGCTTAAAGCAATCGAAGCTTAATTTGATACAAGTTCGGTTAATCCTTTCAGATTAAACCCGACGTTAGCACAACACAAACTCCCAAATGAAGATTTCTTTGTCTGTTAACGAATCGATACCGGTTTATTGTATGGGACGGTAAACGCTCATCAGACTTTGGAAGCAACCTTCAGCTACACCCGACCGTGCAGTCTCTGCTTGGAGGGTTGGGGGTGGCAGACGTGCGTCGGGTGGGTTATTCAGGGATATGGAAGGGAGAGAACAGAACAACGAGGAGGTTCAACTTATAATGTAAGGGTTTCGTGTGCCTACAGCAGTTACAGGGTTGTGAAAAGTTAATTTTTTCATTCATCCTTATAATTCCCACAATTCGGGGTAACCAGCCATAGGTGTGCGTTACCTAAAACATAAAAGGACACAAAAATCATGCGTGTATCCCACACATCAGTCTCGTCTCGTCAAAAAAGAAATCACACCTAAACACCCCAATCATGTTAAACAGCGTTTTTCTAGAAAAATTCAATAAATGTTTTCAATATTTCTCTGGTGAATGTTCGTCATACAATTTTAAAATACATCTTGCATTCCCTTAAAAAAAATATTAAAAATATCCTTTTTTACTGCATTTTTTTAAATTACTCCATAACTATGTGCCGAAGATATATCTTATACTAGCTTTTATGTCCCGCCGTTGGCCAAGAATGTAAATTAGTGAAGGAATAAGCAATCTTTTATATAATATTGTCACAAAAAATATTTGCTAATTCGTAGTATGAAAAGTAGTTTGAAATTTAATTGAGTTTAAGCGATGTAAAATGTTCAAGTGATGGCCACAACCCATTTGTTTTTATATATAAGTAGGTACATACAATTTCTGCACGCATGGACTATGGTAAATGGTTTTTAATATGACTGATTATAAAGAGACAACGTTGTAAAGAGTTTGGATTTGGCCACAACCCCTATTTTTTATATATTGTCATCGAACGCAAATGTGTTTTAAATATTTAGTAATTTTGGATGATGGGAAATGGCTTAAAAATTAAATAAACAAAAGTACTGAAAAGATTCTAGTGTTGGTCACATCCCATTCGTTTTTATATTTTTCGTCAAGTGTGCATACCTATAGATTATTATATTTTTGCACAATAAAACTGATCTACATTACAGAAGAAGACTTAAATAGTTTTTAATTTGAATATAAACGTTGTGAAGAGTCCAGTAATGGCCACAACCCCGATTTTTTATTATATTTTCATCAAAATCAAATATGTAGTTATTGAAAATTAAGCAATATATGATGATACATATAATAAATGGTGTAAATTTCGATTGAAAAAAAGTATTGAGAAGATTCTAGTGATGGTCACATCCCATTCGTTTTATATATTTTCGTCAAGTGTGCATGTTGTTTATAATATTTCTATACAATAGACTATAAGACTTAAAACTAACCCAAAAGACTAAATGAAAAAAAAGAATAAGTATAATACTATAGCAAATAGTTTGTAATAAAAACTGACCCAATGGTCTACATAAAATATGCAATAGAAGAATTACACAATAGTAAATGTATTATATAAAAAAATGACCAAATGGTCTTCATAAAAGAAGAAGAAGATGAATTGAAATATAGGAAATATTTTATATACTAGTTGCATGTAACACATGAGATCCAACTGTCGATAGCGATAGTATGTATAGTTGAAGAATATGTACCAAACTATAAACCCATAAATACAAATTATTGAATATTTTCAGATATTTTGTTTTCTATACAACATATGTAGGTATGTATGTCAAGATAGGATAGTATGGAGGAAGATCCTTTTTTTCCTACCCAGAATATGAAAATAGCATGATGGTATGTATGTTTGTTTGGAGATGAAGTATCAAACTATTAAGTCTTCTTACATATTGTGTATAGGCGACTGCCATACAAAATGTATGAAGCGATGTCGTCACTAAATTCAATTTTTAAAAAAATTGTTAAAAAAAATTGAGATCTTCTACTACAATTCTAATATTTTTTATAGAAAATTAAATTATCTAGTTGGGGTGTTTCGGCTTTTTTCGATAATTGTAAAAGTTTTGGAAATATAGGCAGTTAAACTCATAAATTTATCATAAAAAAAATATTTTTCTTAATAAAAAATGTTTGAGAAACCCTGGAATTTTTTTGAAAAAAACTAATTTGAGATTTTGTATTTTTCTATGTTTGTACCAATTTTCAGCGTTCTAGCGTTTATGGTTTCTGAGATATATGGAAAAATAAAATAAAAATTCAAAAGTTGATAACCCCTGACTGAAACAAAAATTCAAAATTCCGAGTATAAAAGTTTTGTAGGCCTGTAACTGTTTATATATTCTGAAATTTTAGGCTCTGTAAATTGAGCGGATCAAAAGTTATAAGGGGGGGACGGACACACACACAGACACACAGACACACACACACACACAGACACACGAAATGTTCTACTCCGAATTCTGAGTAAATCCGTGTATGGAACATATATGCTGCGAAGCCTCTAAGTTGGTGTTTTTTGACTTCAAAGTTGGAAAAGCCGTGAAAAAAGTAGACCTCTCCATACAATTCTCGCGTATTCTGGCTTGATACATTGTCGATATGTTAAGAAAACAAAGTTCTCCTGAACAAATCGACAGTTGGATAAAGACTAGTTGCATGTAACACATGAGATCCAACTGTCGATAGCGATAGTATGTATAGTTGAAGAATATGTACCAAACTATAAACCCATAATTACAAATTATTGAATATTTTCAGATATTTTGTTTTCTATACAACATATATTATGTAGGTATGTATGTCAAGATAGGATAGTATGGAGGAAGTTCCTTTTTTCCTACCCAGAATATGAAAATAGCATGATGGTATGTATGTTTGGAGATGAAGTATCAAACTATTAAGTCTTCTTACATATTGTGTATAGGCGACTGCCATACAAAATGTATGAAGCGATGTCGTCACTAAATTCAATTTTTAAAAAAATTGTTAAAAAAAAATTGAGATCTTCTACTACAATGTTAATATTTTTTATAGAAAATTAAATTATCTAGTTGGGGTGTTTCGGCTTTTTTCGATAATTGTAAAAGTTTTGAAAATATAGGCAGTTAAACTCATAAATTTATCATAAAAAAAATATTTTTCTTAATAAAAAATGTTTGAGAAACCCTGGAATTTTTTTGAAAAAACAAATTTGAGATTTTGTATTTGTCTATGTTTGTACCAATTTTCAGCGTTCTACCGTTTATGGTTTCTGAGATAAATGGAAAAATAAAATAAAAATTCAAAAGTTGATAACCCCTGACTGAAACAAAAATTCAAAATTCCAAGTATAAAAGTTTTGTAGGCCTGTAACTGTTTATATATTCTGAAATTTTAGGCTCTGTAAATTGAGCGGATCAAAAGTTATAAGGGGGGGACGGACACACAGACACACACACAGACACACACACACACAGACACACGAAATGTTCTACTCCGAATTCTGAGTAAATCCGTGTATGGAACATATATGCTGCGAAGCCTCTAAGTTGGTGTTTTTTGACTTCAAAGTTGGAAAATCCATGAAAAAAGTAGACCTCTCCATACAATTCTCGCGTATTCTGGCTTGATACATTGTCGATATGTTAAGAGAACAAAGTTCTCCTGAACAAATCGACAGTTGGAATACTAGTTGCATGTAACACATGAGATCCAACTGTCGATAGCGATAGTATGTATAGTTGAAGAATATGTACCAAACTATAAACCCATAGATACAAATTATTGAATATTTTCAGATATTTTGTTTTCTATACTAGTTGCATGTAACACATGAGATCCAACTGTCGATAGCGATAGTATGTATAGTTGAAGAATATGTACCAAACTATAAACCCATAGATACAAATTATTGAATATTTTCAGATATTTTGTTTTCTATACAACATATGTAGGTATGTATGTCAAGATAGGATAGTATGGAAGAAGATCCTTTTTCCTACCCAGAATATGCAAATTGCATGATGGTATGTATGTATGTTTGGAGATGAAGTAACAAACTATTAAGTCTTCTTACATATTGTGTATAGGCGACTGCCATACAAAATGTATGAAGCGATGTCGTCACTAAATTCAATTTTTAAAAAAATTGTTAAAAAAAATTGAGATCTTCTACTACAATGTTAACATTTTTTATAGAAAATTAAATTATCTAGTTGGGGTGTTTCGGCTTTTGTCGATAATTGTATAAGTTTTGGAAATATAGGCAGTTAAACTCATAAATTTATCATAAAAAAAATATTTTTCTTAATAAAAAATGTTTGAGAAACCCTGGAATTTTTTTGAAAAAACTAATTTGAGATTTTGTATTTGTCTATGTTTGTACCAATTTTCAGCGTTCTACCGTTTATGGTTTCTGAGATATATGGAAAAATAAAATAAAAATTCAAAAGTTGATAACCCCTGACTGAAACAAAAATTCAAAATTCCGAGTATAAAAGTTTTGTAGGCCTGTAACTGTTTATATATTCTGAAATTTTAGGCTCTGTAAATTGAGCGGATCAAAAGTTATAAGGGGGGGGACGGACACACACACACACAGACACACAGACACACACACAGACACACAGACACACGAAATGTTCTACTCCGAATTCTGAGTAAATCCGTGTATGGAACATATATGCTGCGAAGCCTCTAAGTTGGTGTTTTTTGACTTCAAAGTTGGAAAATCCATGAAAAAAGTAGACCTCTCCATACAATTCTCGCGTATTCTGGCTTGATACATTGTCGATATGTTAAGAGAACAAAGTTCTCCTGAACAAATCGACAGTTGGATTATTATGTATTTTTAAATAAATAATTAAGACCACATTCGTGAATGCTGTGTAATTGTAAATTAATGAATTGATCTTGAAATGGAATTAAGATGTAAAAGGTTTCAATAGATATACTTAAGTATTTCAACAAATATCTGTTTGTGTATGAAGTATTTTTACAAAATGATTTAATTATAGTGATAATTTTAATAAAACATATTGATAAAATAAATAAGGTTGTATGTTTGAGCAGATATAGTTGAAGGACTATAAATATCACTAGTTGCATGTAACACATGGGATCCAACTGTCGACAGCGATAGTATGTATAGTTGAAGAATAAGTACCAAACCCATAAATACAAATTATTTATTATTTTATGATATTTAGTTTTCTATACAACACATGTACCTAGGTAGTCAAGATAGGATAGTATGGAGGTCAGTCTTTTTTTCCTACCCGGAATATGAAAACAGCATGATTGTATATTGTATGTTTAGAGATGAAGTATCAAACTATTAAGTCTTCTTTGATATTGTGTATAGGTGACTACCATACAAATTGTATGAAGCGATGTCGTCACTAAATTCAATTTTTATAAAAATTGTTAAAAAAAATTTGAGATGTACTGCTACAATGTTAATATTTTTTATATAAAATTAAATTATCTAGTTGGGGTGTTTCAGCTTTTTTCGATATTTAAAAAAAAAATGGAAATATAGGCAGTTAAACTCATAAATTTATCATAAAAAAAAATACTTTTCTTAATAAAAAATGTTTGAGAAACCCTGGAATTTTTTTGAAAAAACTAATTTGAGATTTTGTATTTGTCTATGTTTGTACCAATTTTCAGCGTTCTAGCGTTTATGGTTTCTGAGATATAGGGAAAAATAAAATAAAAATTCAAAAGTTGATAACCCCTGACTGAAACAAAAATTCAAAATTCCGAGTATAAAAGTTTTGTAGGCCTGTAACTGTTTATATATTCTGAAATTTTAGGCTCTGTAAATTGAGCGGATCAAAAGTTATAAGGGGGGGACGGACACACACACACACACACACACAGACACACACACACAGACACACGAAATGTTCTACTCCGAATTCTGAGTAAATCCGTGTATGGAACATATATGCTGCGAAGCCTCTAAGTTGGTGTTTTTTGACTTCAAAGTTGGAAAAGCCGTGAAAAAAGTAGACCTCTCCATACAATTCTCGCGTATTCTGGCTTGATACATTGTCGATATGTTAAGAGAACAAAGTTCTCCTGAACAAATCGACAGTTGGAAAATTCACCCAACGTCTACATTAAATAAAAACTAGTTGCATGTAACACATGAGATCCAACTGTCGATAGCGATAGTATGTATAGTTGAAGAATATGTACCAAACTATAAACCCATAAATAAAAATTATTGAATATTTTCAGATATTTTGTTTTCTATACAACATATATTATGTAGGTATGTATGTCAAGATAGGATAGTTTGGAGGAAGTTCCTTTTTTCCTACCCAGAATATGCAAATAGCATGATGGTATGTATGTATGTTTGGAGATGAAGTATCAAACTATTAAGTCTTCTTACATATTGTGTATAGGCGACTGCCATACAAAATGTATGAAGCGATGTCGTCACTAAATTCAATTTTTAAAAAAATTGTTAAAAAAAAATTGAGATCTTCTACAACAATGTTAATATTTTTTATAGAAAATTAAATTATCTAGTTGGGGTGTTTCGGCTTTTTTTGATAATTGTAAAAGTTTTGGAAATATAGGCAGTTAAACTCATAAATTTATCATAAAAAAAATATTTTTCTTAATAAAAAATGTTTGAGAAACCCTGGAATTTTTTTGAAAAAACTCATTTGAGATTTTGTATTTGTCTATGTTTGTACCAATTTTCAGCGTTCTAGCGTTTATGGTTTCTGAGATATATGGAAAAATAAAATAAAAATTCAAAAGTTGATAACCCCTGACTGAAACAAAAATTCAAAATTCCGAGTATAAAAGTTTTGTAGGCCTGTAACTGTTTATATATTCTGAAATTTTAGGCTCTGTAAATTGAGCGGATCAAAAGTTATAAGGGGGGGACGGACACACAGACACACACACAGACACACAGACACACACACACACAGACACACACACAGACACACACACACACAGACACACGAAATGTTCTACTCCGAATTCTGAGTAAATCCGTGTATGGAACATATATGCTGCGAAGCCTCTAAGTTGGTGTTTTTTGACTTCAAAGTTGGAAAAGCCGTGAAAAAAGTAGACCTCTCCATACAATTCTCGCGTATTCTGGCTTGATACATTGTCGATATGTTAAGAGAACAAAGTTCTCCTGAACAAATCGACAGTTGGAAAACGAAGAATTAGACTAAAGGAAATAGTTTGTATAAAAACTAACCAAAAGATCTACAAAAAATAAGAAAAAGAAGAATAAGACTTAATATAAAAACTTAAGTAGTTAATATAAAAACTGACCCAAAGGTCTACATATTAGAAGAATAATTATACGTCAGGAAATAGATTGTATAAAAACTAACGCAAAGGTCAACATAAAAGAAGACGAAGAAGAATTAGACTAAAGGAAAAGTTTGCATGAAAACTCTCCCTTGGTCTACACAAAAGAGGAAAAATTAGACTATAGGAAGTTAGTTTATACAAAATTCAACAAAGGTCTACATAAAATTAGAAAAAGAAGAAATACGTTAAAAGAAATAGTTGGAATCAAAACTGGCCCAGAGGTCTACATAAAATAAGAAGAAAAAGAATTAGATAATAGGAATAAGTTTGTATAAAAACTCACCCAAAGGGCTACATAAAAGAAGAGGAAGAAGATGAATTAGACTATAGGAAATAGTTTGTATAAAAACTCACCCAAGGTCTACATAAATTAAGAAAAAGAAAAATTAGACTATAGTAAATAGTTTATTTATGAACTGTCCCAAATGACTTCACAAATGAAGAGGAAGAAGAATTAAACTCCAAAAAATAGTTTGTATAAAAAATCACCCAAAGGTCTACTTAAATAAAAGAAGAATTTCACTATAGGAACTAGTTGCATGTAACACATGAGATCCAACTGTCGATAGCGATAGTATGTATAGTTGAAGAATATGTACCAAACTATAAACCCACAGATACAAATTATTGAATATTTTCAGATATTTTGTTTTCTATACAACATATGTAGGTATGTATGTCAAGATAGGATAGTATGGAAGAAGATCCTTTTTCCTACCCAGAATATGCAAATTGCATGATGGTATGTATGTATGTTTGGAGATGAAGTAACAAACTATTAAGTCTTCTTACATATTGTGTATAGGCGACTGCCATACAAAATGTATGAAGCGATGTCGTCACTAAATTCAATTTTTAAAAAAATTGTTAAAAAAAAATTGAGATCTTCTACTACAATGTTAATATTTTTTATAGAAAATTAAATTATCTAGTTGGGGTGTTTCGGCTTTTTTCGATAATTGTAAAAGTTTTGGAAATATAGGCAGTTAAACTCATAAATTTATCATAAAAAAAATATTTTTCTTAATAAAAAATGTTTGAGAAACCCTGGAATTTTTTTGAAAAAACTCATTTGAGATTTTGTATTTGTCTATGTTTGTACCAATTTTCAGCGTTCTACCGTTTATGGTTTCTGAGATATATGGAAAAATAAAATAAAAATTCAAAAGTTGATAACCCCTGACTGAAACAAAAATTCAAAATTCCGAGTATAAAAGTTTTGTAGGCCTGTAACTGTTTATATATTCTGAAATTTTAGGCTCTGTAAATTGAGCGGATCAAAAGTTATAAGGGGGGGACGGACACACAGACACACACACACACAGACACACACACACACACACAGACACACACACAGACACACACACAGACACACACACACACAGACACACGAAATGTTCTACTCCGAATTCTGAGTAAATCCGTGTATGGAACATATATGCTGCGAAGCCTCTAAGTTGGTGTTTTTTGACTTCAAAGTTGGAAAATCCATGAAAAAAGTAGACCTCTCCATACAATTCTCGCGTATTCTGGCTTGATACATTGTCGATATGTTAAGAGAACAAAGTTCTCCTGAACAAATCGACAGTTGGAATAGTTTGTAGATTGAATGACATGTGTATTGTAGTTAACCTAAGATAGTCCAACTGTCGATTTGTTCAGGAGAACTTTGTTCTCTTAACATATCGACAATGTATCAAGCCAGAATACGCGAGAATTGTATGGAGAGGTCTACTTTTTTCACGGCTTTTCCATCTTTGAAGTCAAAAAACACCAACTTAGAGGCTTCGCAGCATATATGTTCCATACACGGATTTACTCAGAATTCGGAGTAGAACATTTCGTGTGTCTGTGTGTGTGTGTGTCTGTGTGTCTGTGTGTCCGTCCCCCCCTTATAACTTTTGATCCGCTCAATTTACAGAGCCTAAAATTTCAGAATATATAAACAGTTACAGGCCTACAAAACTTTTATACTCGGAATTTTGAATTTTTGTTTCAGTCAGGGGTTATCATATTTTGAATTTTTATTTTATTTTTCCATATATCTCAGACACCTTAAACGCTAGAACGCTGAAAATTGGTACAAACATAGACAAATACAAAATCTCAAATTAGTTTTTTCAAAAAAATTCCAGGGTTTCTCAAACATTTTTTATTAAGAAAAATATTTTTTTTATGATAAATTTATGAGTTTAACTGCCTATATTTCCAAAACTTTTACAATTATCGAAAAAAGCCGAAACACCCCAACTAGATAATTTAATTTTCTATAAAAAATATTAACATTGTAGTAGAAGATCTCAATTTTTTTTTAACAATTTTTTTAAAAATTGAATTTAGTGACGACATCGCTTCATACATTTTGTATGGCAGTCGCCTATACACAATATGTAAGAAGACTTAATAGTTTGATACTTCATCTCCAAACATACATACATACATACCATCATGCTATTTGCATATTCTGGGTAGGAAAAAGGATCTTCCTCCATACTATCCTATCTTGACATACATACCTACATATGTTGTATAGAAAACAAAATATCTGAAAATATTCAATAATTTGTATCTATGGGTTTATAGTTTGGTACATATTCTTCAACTATACATACTATCGCTATCGACAGTTGGATCTCATGTGTTACATGCAACTAGTCAATAATCCAACTGTCGATTTGTTCAGGAGAACTTTGTTCTCTTAACATATCGACAATGTATCAAGCCAGAATACACGAGAATTGTATGGAGAGGTCTACTTTTTTCACGGCTTTTCCATCTTTGAAGTCAAAAAACACCAACTTAGAGGCTTCGCAGCATATATGTTCCATACACGGATTTACTCATAATTCGGAGTAGAACATTTCGTGTGTCTGTGTGTCTGTGTGTGTGTGTGTGTCCGTCCCCCCCTTATAACTTTTGATCCGCTCAATTTACAGAGCCTAAAATTTCAGAATATATACACAGTTATAGGCCTACAAAACTTTTTTACTCAAAATTTTGAATTTTTGTTTCAGTCAGGGGTTATCAACTTTTGAATTTTTATTTTATTTATCCATATATCTCAGAAACCATAGAAGTTAGAACGCTGAAAATTGGTAAAAACATAGAAAAATACAAAATCTCAAATTAGTTTTTTCAAAAAAATTCCAGGGTTTCTCAAACATTTTTTATTAAGAAAAGTATTTTTTTTATCATAAATTTATGAGTTTAACTGCCTATATTTCAACTGAGGTCTACTTTTTTCACGGCTTTTCCATCTTTGAAGTCAAAAAACACCAACTTAGAGGCTTCGCAGCATATATGTTCCATACACGGATTTACTCATAATTCGGAGTAGAACATTTCGTGTGTCTGTGTGTCTGTGTGTGTGTGTGTGTCCGTCCCCCCCTTATAACTTTTGATCCGCTCAATTTACAGAGCCTAAAATTTCAGAATATATACACAGTTATAGGCCTACAAAACTTTTTTACTCAAAATTTTGAATTTTTGTTTCAGTCAGGGGTTATCAACTTTTGAATTTTTATTTTATTTATCCATATATCTCAGAAACCATAGAAGTTAGAACGCTGAAAATTGGTAAAAACATAGAAAAATACAAAATCTCAAATTAGTTTTTTCAAAAAAATTCCAGGGTTTCTCAAACATTTTTTATTAAGAAAAGTATTTTTTTTATCATAAATTTATGAGTTTAACTGCCTATTTTTCCAAAACTTTTACAATTATCGAAAAAAGCCGAAACACCCCAACTAGATAATTTGATTTTCTATAAAAAATATTAGAATTGTAGTAGAAGATCTCAATTTTTTTTTAACAATTTTTTTAAAAATTGAATTTAGTGACGACATCGCTTCATACATTTTGTATGGCAGTCGCCTATACACAATATGTAAGAAGACTTAATAGTTTGATACTTCATCTCCAAACATACATACATACCATCATGCTATTTGCATATTCTGGGTAGGAAAAAGGATCTTCCTCCATACTATCCTATCTTGACATACATACCTACATATGTTGTATAGAAAACAAAATATCTGAAAATATTCAATAATTTGTATCTATGGGTTTATAGTTTGGTACATATTCTTCAACTATACATACTATCGCTATCGACAGTTGGATCTCATGTGTTACATGCAACTAGTTTAATAATTTTCCTATACGAAATTAGTATATTGTTGGTTTTTAAGTAGTGTTAGGTATGTAGGTACCTACCTACAATGATGTTCTAAATTAATTCGAATTCGATTTATAACAAATTTTATTTGAATATCAGAATGTGTCCGTTACCATAGTAACCATAGAACATGTAAAAAATATCAAATGGTTTGTAGACATTTTTTGAATAATATGTAGGTACCTACATTGGTTTGTTCGATGCCATAAAAATGAAAATTGTCCGATATATCAAATATTATATACAAATTATGCAATTTTTTTTTTTTTTTGTTGGCTCTTCACCCGTTAAGAGTGTTCTCAGCCATCTAAGTTAAAATATTAAACTGTCAAAATAGAGAAACCTAAATTATTTTTGTATATTTATTTTACTTCGATCAATTATTATGCAATTTTATTATGCCTATATCTTTACTAATAATTAACAGACTTTTACAATATACGTCTTTAAACTTGCTGTAATGTCTTGTGTTTCATTTTATTATTTCATAATTATATTTATTTCAAAGGTTTATTATTTTCAAGAACATATTCATTCGGTAGGAAAATGAAATATTGTATGAAAAGATATTAAAATAGCGGCATTTATGTACATAATGTTTAACTTAAAAATAAGTTAAACATTATAATTATACAAAATATTCACCATGTTTTTCACTTAAACGCTAAGTTATACTTGAAAGTAATTTTTTTTCGTGTAAATACGTACTTCTAACTTTTAAACTAACAGATATTTGCGTGCAAAATGTACACTTTTTTGACAGATACGACTTGGAAAATTTTGTATGAAAAAAATAATTATTGAAATATTTTTAAAATTCAGCATTTTTATCGCATTATTTTAAGCGTGACACTGCATCAGGTATACAGGTACACGTTCGCACATAAATTAGATTTTTAGATGCTCTTGGTTTTTCAGAAGGCGTGAGACAAACACACACACACACACACACACACACACACACACACACACCCTCACACACACACACACACACACACACACACACACATACACACACACACACACACACACACACACAGACACTAACATTTTGATTGCTTTATTACTTTATATATACATCTTTTATAATTATGCTCAAAGACTGTACAAAATCAAAGTGAATGAACGAAAAAGTTTTTTAATTTCAAGTAAGGTTTGTTCTTAAAATACAAAAAATCAACAAATTTTGAGTTTCCGATAGTTTAAATCACATATAAACCCTTTTTAACGCACGCGATAGTTACCCTTACTAACACGTAACTTCATAGTGCATTAGGCGGTTTTAATATAGCATGTTTACAGTCACTAGATTTAGCGTTATATGTCCTCTTAAGAATGAGTGGTGAACCTTATTGGTGAACTATGTGTGATGTTATATTGCTTTTTGTAAATCACAACCAACCCTTGAAATTCATCGTGAGGTTTTTCAAGTTTTCCAATAATTATTGAATTTATAAAGATATATTATTATGTTTGTTTTTCAATATTTTTCGTAAATGTTGTAAGAATTGAAATAACTAAAATTTGATTGAATATGTCGAAACTTATTCAAATTATAGTTCCATCCTTCCAAATGGCTTGCTATCACTCCAAAATGCGCTCGTGAATGTCAAAACCCGCGCAGCCCAATTGGCCTGACACACCAAAATGGAATTCCAAACTATCAAAACTCCATAGTACCGCGACAACGGCGCGGCGCATCCTGACGGTATGGCATGCTCGTGAGTGTGAAAACCAGCGGTACATTGCGCCACCTCATTGCGCCGAGCTATTTGACACTCTCGTGAATGCGAAAATACAACATTTTTCTTTGCTTTTTTTCTTTTTATACATAAACAAACCTCTATAGCAGTTGTATAAAACTCATTTTTGCTTGAAAATTTCAAAAAAATAGAAATTATTAATGCGAAAGCGCCGACCGCTTGTGTATATTAATTTTGATGGCTCGATGGCGCGCCCGTGAATGTGATGAAAATTTTACAATGCTCCAAATGGAGCCGGTCCATATGGAGCGACGCCGAATGACACGATCGTGAATGGGCAGCTTAAGTGAATCAGTATTATATTCGTTATTTTAAAACTTTGGATGGACGATAGAAGTTAAATTTACTAATGTACCTACTTACTTTATTTTTGCCAAAAAAATAATAATAACTTTATTTTGGCATCCTTGATTTAAGGGATGCATCGCAGATACGAGTGAGTATTTGGGGGTGCCGGAGCGTAACCGACATTTGTGTGCAGCGGACATTAATTTTCACACTTCCATCATGGCCGAACCCCACCGACCTCACTCCTCCCTTACAGTTGCATTCACAAAGAGGGGGGAGGTTTTATGTACCTTTTATAAAATTAAATATGGCCGTTCGATTGTACTGTATTGACCGGAGTAAACAATGGCGTTGTAATAATAATTTTAGTGGATTTAATTATATGCCAATGACAAAAATATACTTTTGGACAAAAACACGAACAAATCATGTCATTAATGAATAATTCCGTGTGTGATTTTGCGATACCAGGGCCGAATTTAGTAATTTCAGACCAAGGCACATTAAAAAATAATAAAAACACCCATCTCTGCACTCTATTGAAAAATTATGCTGCATCCACCACATTTCCGCTTTGCGTTATATAAAACGATAATCACTTTATAGATTTACGTTCCTAACGTATTTTACATAATTCTCTGATGGTCGACCTATCTTTGAAGTTAATTTAATCAATTTGCATTTTAAATAAACGAGTGAGTTGTGACCAATACTAAACTCTCCACTGCGGTTTTTATTGACAAATCATGAGTGCATTTTTATGGAGCCCTTTTCTATCGTATGCATCATTTAAACAAAAAATAAATACCTCAATTTTCAAGACCGTTAGAGCATTTTGAAATTTTGACACATAATTTATTTAGGGATTGTAGGGATGATATGTACTGTATTCTATGGAGAACTAGTAGCTGTGAGGCACCGGCTTAGAATAGTGCTTCCACTCTTTTCTATTATTGTTTTCGAGTGTCCCGTAAGAGCCGGGTAATCGAAAATACAACAGGCAACAATAACATCTAACATAGTTCAGCAATGGGGTTCACCACCCATTCTAAATATAGTGCCTTTTTAGGTGAGACGAGACTGGTGTGTGGGTATACACAGATATGTTGTGCTCCCTTTTATAAGGCGATGCACACCCGCACACCTTTCGCTGGTTACCCCACATTTTGGGATATGCCGTGACGGTATGAATGAAAACTAGTCAGCTCAAAGCCAATACTGCTCACGAACTGGAATTAAAACTTACACTTTGCGCAATCAAAAGAAAACTCATAGTTTAGACTGTGCACAAGTCAGAAAATAGGACAAAAAATTTCACAGTGGGAATATATGTACTTACACAAAAATTAAAAACTCATAGTAGGTATACACAAATTACAAAATATTCGTTATAATATATGTGATATAACTAAAGTGAATATGTATAATTCTTTGAGGGTTTATATTTTTTATTTAAACCACACCGCCACTGTTCAGATCTATGTTGTTAAAGTTCCAATGAAACCTATGGCAGATGAGATTTAAAAAATTAAAATTTCCAACGAGTTCCATAACTGCAAACCAGTGGCGTAACTAATAACCAATTAAAGGCAACCCCATCGAAATAGTCGAGGGTTGAGATGCCATTAAGGAGGTACCTACCATCGGACATATTTAAATTACTTTTTCATTCACTTCTGTATATCGCCGTTTACTTCTCTCCTTATCATTATTCACTCTCGCTTAATTAATTTTCGCCTTTTGTTTCGCATCGAATTTAGTTGAAACCTTAATTTAAAAAAAAAATTATAATATATTTTTTACTAAATGCATGACACTCAAGGACCAACAAAGACTGCTAACATTTGAAAACAGGACATTACGTAAAATATTAGGCACACAACCAGGAATTGCGACGAGAAAATTCCACGAAGCAATGAGAAAATTCGTGCATAGACAGGACAACCTTTAATCACCAGCGAAATCAGGTCCAGAAAATTAGCTTGGATTGGACATGTTGTCAGATCAGGGGAAGAAAGAGCCACAAAACTTATCCTGCAAAATAACCCTGTGGGCAAGAGACTCCTGGGAAGACCAAGGCAGAGATTGATGGACAATGTTACCCGAGATCTGAACGTGTTTAATGCTTGTGATAACTGGGAGTCCACTGCAGCTGACATGAAGGCTTGGAAAGCTATTGTTCAGGAGGCTAAAGCTCTACCGGAGTTGTATGGCCATTGGAAGTAAGTTTTTACTAAATTCAAACTATCTACTGATTTAACTATCTATCTGATATACCGATTTAACTATCTATAGATAACTACCGATTTTCAAACTATCTACCGATAGAACAATAGTCATCCAACTACATAAAAACCCAGCAATATATATATATATATATATATATATATATATATATATATATATATATATATATATATATATATATATATATATATATATATATATATATATATATATATATATATATATATATATATATATATATATATATATATGAAATTATTATTATCTTTGGGGTTATCCCGCGTCAAAATCAGATCCTTGGAAGGATCTTTCGTCAACCGACGTTTCGCCTGGATCACACCAGGCATCTTCAGGGCCTTGTTGATAGATTCTCGCTTCGTGTGTCAGTGCAAGCACGTCCGTTCGAGCCGAGAACCTAGCACCAAGTTCTAGGTACATATATATATATATATATATATATATATATTATAATATTTTTATCTCGGTTTTCCCGTGTCAGTAGGTCTTGACTAAGACCATTTGTCTTCCGACGTTTCGCCTGAATATCACCAGGCATTTTCAAGGACTTAACGAAAAGCACGCGCGCGACAGACTTATGTAGGAAGAACCAATCGAAAAGTTGAAGCACGAATAGCGGAGCACAGAGTCGACATGAGAAACAAAAAACTTACATCCTCACTTGTACAACACTCGCTCACAGAAGGACATACAATAGATTTTGACCATTCAAAAATAATAGCAGGTTTAAACAGT